>OX460929.1:7416914-8016914 GCA_949788335.1 Salpingus planirostris
ATTTCAGTCACACGGACTTGTTGTTGCAATCTTTCGAGTAATTCGTACTTTTTAAAAATGAAAATTCCGAAATTACCTACGCTGCTGTTAAAAGCCGGATAAGCGTTTTAATTGAAAATTCAACAAAAATCAAAAATATCGGAGCCATACTCCCTTGGGGACTTGCGCTGAGCCGCCATTTCGACGTCCGAACGACGTGTATCACTGTCACAATACGCAAAATGGCGGCATCGTAAGTCCGCAGTACTTTATTGTGTTATTATAATCTATTCTCTACCTGTACTTTTTTCGGTATATAAATAAATATATAAAAAAAGCTGTGAGAATACATTCTAGATGGATAGACCTGCGAAAAGTGTGTGATCTTCATTTATGAATTAATTTTTAATTATCGTGTGCAATGTCTATCATGTGTTACCTGTCAAAATTTATGTTTATTAAATAATTAATAATATAACACTTTTTTACTCTTAGTATTTATTTTAAATCAGAGCTCTTACTGTCGAGTTCTACTACTACGCATCATGTTTGTACAAAAACTCATTTACATCTTGTATTAATTAATTATAATGAAATAATTAATAAAATGAATAAAATGTATCATCGTGATTTTTAGAGGCTCTTTGGATACTTGAGTTGCTTATTAAAAAATAATGGAAGTATTATTAGGGTCAAAATCTAGAATGTTTCTCTTTAATTATCGATTTTTTGATACATCAAACTTTTGAAGAGTACAAAATGAAAATATGATAGCGTTTAAATTGTTTGCAAATTTCATTGATCAAGTTATTTGCAGTCGGTTTTTCTAATTTAATTGATAATTATTCTTCAAGAAGTTTGAACAAGTAAATAATGATAAAATAAAACAACTGTGTGTTTTTCAAACTGTTGTATACATACAATTTAATAATTTATATCGCTAATGAGTTTGGTGCAGTAACATACTTGTAAAACACATTACAATTATTACATTTGTGAAAAAAATGTTTCTTTTCGTTATTTTATACTGCTATTAATGGATGAATATAATATAAATATTGAACGTTTATGCAATATTTGATGATACATGTCAACAGTCTTAATTCATTTTATCCCATCCACTTTTATTATTAAACAAATTATAATGATTGTAACTACATATTAATATTATTATGCATAATTGTTTCTTCTCATTTTTAAATGTATGTTTAAAAGTAAAGTGTAAAATTTCATGTACAACTAATAGATTATTAAAATTACCTAGATTATAAACTATTTGATAATGTTGAAGTTTTATTAACGTTTTTGAATATATTTTTTAAATTTGTAAAAATGTTTCATATTCTGTTGAATGTCATCTCAAATAAACGATTTCAAATACACATAATTTTTATTCGTTTCAAATAAAGTAAAGTGAAGCGTTTTGCAAATACAACATTTCCCGCTAATAAATTTTATTTCGCGCATGCAATACTTTAGTTACGTCACTTAAAACATGCGCAGAATTACGAATTGATATTTTACCATAATACCGGTGATATTACCTGCTCACCCTCTTAATCTTACAATCCTGTCTTTTATTTTTCGATATTATACTAAAGCATAAGCAGCGAAATTCGCAATTCCACACCGATTTCTGTGCCTTCTCAATCTCATGTAGCCTTTTTCGCCCCAATGACTGCCCCACCAATTTTTCAAAATCCACGCATCCTTCGTGTAGCCCACAATCAACATCGCATGATTAACCACATTAGAAGTGCAGGATAGGTCGTCGTAAATTCCGGAACTAGAAATCATCAAATTCTTCAATAAATAAAACCGGAGAGCAGCGTTCAGTCTTACTGATAAAGTTGGAAAGTGTGAGGGCTGGCGTTGATGGAAGCAGCCACTGGTCCGATCTTCGCGACGGCAATTTCCAGGGCTCTTTCGTCTCTCGCCGGTAAGACCGACCATGAAGTTAAATTGACCATAGCGCGATTTTTGCTGAAGCGACATTTTTGTTGCTGAAATTACACGAATTACAATAATTCCTCCGACCCGAATAATTATCATAATTATACCCTGGCCACGTAAGGATAATCACTGAACGCCATTAACCCACCGACTTTGTCTAGGTAACGTAACGTATTTCTAAGGGAACCACCCCCGCAACCGTAGTTACCCATCGGGACACTACAATCCACAATTTGCTGCTCACTGTCAAGTAACAGAAAAAAACAAATTAGGGTGAATTGTTAATCATTTGCTATTATATTTATTATTACCTCAAGGGGACGAGCTTTTCAGTTTGTTTAAAAATCTGAGCTTGGAGGACACCCGCGATACTGAAAGCGTAACAAGACCCGCAGTCTTTTTGATTGTAATTAGGGGTTTTGAAGCCTTTTTCCACCCAATTCAGTTCTTCGGGGATGTGGTGGAGCATATCGAAAAAATCCCCGACTTGCTCCGGGTTGACTTTCCTGTGTCTGCTGTGAGTCAATTTGGCCATTCGTTGCAAATACGTTTGAGAATTCTAATAATGGATTGCGGAAATATTTTAAGAATTCGCCGAGATTATTGTAAAAGATTACCATATCGGTGAGGTGGTTATCTTTGATTGTGAACGAGTGGAGTCCTTGAGCGGCCTCTTCATTATGAATTCGGATTTTTTCCATGTTCGATTCCCAGGCTAAGCGTCTCGACGCATCCAAAGGGCCTATGTACGTTTTGTTATAACGCTCCTGGATAGAAATATTTGAAATTTTGTAATTTTCGAATCTCTGTATAGCTACCTTAAATTCCTGCCATAATTCGTCGATTTCTTTGATGATACTTTGTGGGGTTGCTAATCCTATGGTTAGGAGGGTGATTAAAACAATGGTGGTGATTTTGTTCGTCATTTTTCATGATGTGTCGCTGATTTGGCATGTGGCAATTGGGACAAAATTGCTGATTTAGTAATTCGAAACGATTTTCGCGCCTCCTGCGTTTCGAAGTAGGAGGTGCGCGCGTTCCGTCGACTTTGCCCATGACATTGCTTTCAAAAATCAGTCGCAACATTTTAGTTGGCTGTCGTGGTGCTCGTTGTCGGGCTTTCAGCAGATAAAAACGATGACATCTCCAAGCGACAACACAACATAACATTAGAGGATTTTTTCTTCGGAAAATCTGTGATTGTGAGCCGCCGAGGATGGCGGAAAGTGGTATCGATCTGGGGTACGACCTGTCGGCCCTTATGACCGACGACTTCGACATCGAAAGTGCCATAGATTTCGATGATTTATTGGGTACACCAAAAAATCAAGAATTTTACCAATTAACGTCTAAAACAATGCCCGTCACTGAAAGGTGAGCCTTTTAGGAACAGAATCCAAGTAAAGACACTCACGTGAGGCTCTTTATTAACGATTGAATTAGAGAGCGGGAACAAATCAAATTCGAACGCCCCATCTCAGTAGTAGTAATAATAATACAATTATTCATCACGAGTTACGAGTTGGAAATGTTTTTCAGGAAATACTACCACAACCACCTACATTTTGTAATAAAAAAGAGGCGAAAACACTCATGCCTCGTTATTTCTTCTTTGCGGAATTCTAAACGGTCTATTTATAAAGCCACACAGTACCAAACTTTTTGAAGGATTGCCAAACGGCGGAACATCTCCTATATGAACATGTGCGGGCTTATAAAGGACTCAAAAATACAAACTCAATTCAGTGATCTAAAATGATGCAATTAGTAATCTGGCTACTGAAATTACTCATAAATGTCAGTCAGACTGCGGTCGCGGTCGACCACTACTAGATGCTGCGATTTATGCTTCTGTTAGGGGAACCACAGAGACACATCATTCGTGACTCCGATTTTTCGGAAAAAAATTCGAACACCGGAGTTTCTATTATATTAGAGCGATGATGGGAATTCCGCGTGTGCCGATTTCAAGGCGCGCTTTCTCTTCATATGCTTATAATCCGAACGGAATCCGTTCTTCTCTCGATTTTTGAGACGTCATCGCCGACTGGCAATAATTTACGCAAGGCGAAACTGGTTGTTGTCCGTTCTCAATTCCGAAAGGTCACTGGTAATTCGGAAAATTTTCGTACAAACAAAAATGGATCCAAAAGAAATCGCACATATAGCTTCCACGCATACCTGCTATAACGTGTGTGCATTAAATTTGGAGCCTGCCAATGTCCTGGCAAACTTTCCTTCAAGTTTGGCATCAATGACTCGGTTTTAATTTAAATTGAGTGACATTTAAATCTCCCATACGTTATTTATTATCATTATGCATATTTCTGTGTACTTATTATTTGACGCAAATTCTTATTGTGGTGGACTCAATTAATCCTGTCAATATTTGATCGAGTTCTAGTTCTGTATGGAAAATACTCCCTCTCGTTAATGAATTTGTTTATTTTTCCAATTATTGGGATTTCAATGTCATTTCAGTTAAAAAATCGACATTGGAAAATTTATTGAAATTGCGAAAAACTCCAATAATGTCTGTCACCCAAGGATTTCAAACCTTGTTGGTATTCTAGCCTAGCCGCAAATCTGCCCCAGATTTTCTCAGCGAAGTGCTACTACATGGTCAGCGGCGTTTTTCGAACTGTTGACTACTACAGATCCAATTCCCTTATCGTTTATGTAGCTTCCCATTGACGTCATAGTAAATAATACAGAGATTTCGGAATTTCTATTACAAACGTTTTTCGAGCTTGTTCTCTGTCCCGAATCATCTCCGAGGGAGATTTTTATAAATTAATGACGATGCCGCCCAATTGTCCGGCTCAGCCGATCGACGAGCGGAGTTTTAATGTTTGTGCGATTGAATCAACGTTAACTCGTTTCGATTTGCTCCAATTCAACCGCGAGCGAACACATTTAGCGCGCTGTCCCTTAATTTGAAAAAATAATTGACGCATAATCCTCAATATTAGCAATTTTTCAGAGTTTTGATCCTGGTGGTTTCCGAATTCGGATTGTCTCGCATTGACTTTATTTAAGACACTTCCTGGCCTGTTCCAGCCCGCCGAATCTGAAAACGTCAGCCACCCCGCTGTCGAGGACCCAGCTGAAACTGCAACTGATGCGGGACCATGCGCTCTTGGAGCAGGAGCGGCAGAGCCAGGAGAGGGCCCGGCAGGCGCAGGCCATGCAGCACCTGCAGGCGGCCAGGCCGCCGGCGCCGGCGATGAAGGTGCCCCTGCACAGCCTGGCGGTGGACGTGCCGGCCCAGGTGCTCCAGGTGCAGACCCGGCTCGAGAACCCGACCCGCTACCACGTGATCCAGAAGCAGAAGAGCCAGGTGCGGCAGTACCTGAGCGAATCATTCCAGTCGCCGTCGGCGAACGCGCAGTTCCTGGCGAACCTGTCCAACAACCTGCCGCACCTCGACGCGCACCACCAGAGCGCGCCCCCGATGGGGGCGGGCCGGCCCATCGGCCCTCCGCAGACGGCGATGGGCTCGCAGCCCTCCGCCGCGATACAGATGCCCTTTCACGTGCCCTGTCCCAGTCCGGACGGGGCCGCCATGTCCCCGGCGTTAAGTTCAGGGGCGACGAGCACTTCGGAGGTGAGTAGGTCGGAATTGAAGAGTTGAAAGACCTAAAATTCCACGGTTTTCCTAATAACGACATGTCACAAACGTACAAATAAACAAACAAACGAACAAACAGAAAGATCGACACCGTAACACGGATGATAACAAGCAATTTTGAAATTTGACACACTCATGTAATTATACTTAGCCGGTGCTAAAAAGGTCACTTAACGTGGTCGAATTAACCGAGGTGTGTGAAAACGGACGCACGTAAGGAAGACGACCCATTTCGGAAAATCCGAGAATCGAAAGTTGATAAGGATTTTTGATTGATTCATTGCATACAAGTCGAAAACTATCTACACATCAGATTATCTACTTACTCATAGTTAGTGTAGGTACGCTTTACGAGTGCAGAGTGAAACTCCAAATAATTGACACGTAATAAACAATTAAAATATGTGTCTAGCACGTATAAAAGGCGTGCTGATACTATTTTAGGTATCTGTATCTTAAAAAACTTGGATTGTCCTTGTATTAATAACTTATACATAGTACCAGATTCCGGAATTTCAGATACAATTTGAGTACCTAATCACGTATCTAAACGGTGTACCAGTTTGTATTATTCTCCGCTGCTCCAGAGCGAATAATCGAAAGGAAATCACTCAGAAAAGAGCAGATAATAATTACCGAGATTACTTTCAATAATAATAACAATGGGAATGATTACGTTGAATGGGATTCACTCATTCGCTTTCCATGTATAGTCGTGGAGGCAAGTGGAGGCAACGTGGAGCGAATGGTTAGACAACCAACATTCCGTGCCGGATTCTAGGTTGCTTTGTGATTTATTGTTCCGTTATCGGTATTATTGTTATGATTATCAGGCGACGGCGGGAGAAACAATATCGTAAGGTTACGTAATTAATTGAGAATTCCGCTCGAGTGTTTGTAGTATTTGGAGTTGCGTGCCCCACACATCGTGCGAACGAACCGATGATGTATTATTATAGTACACACACGGAGCCAATTCGGACAAATCGAGGCATAAACACACTAAAAGAGTTTAAATTATAATTGAGAACATGGCCAATTATGTAGGCATGTCGATTTACTTGGGACTATTTGACAATAATCATCGGCGTGACCATCAAAGCCGCAAGATTATGACATGCTTTATTCCAATCATACACTTATACTTACTACAATACTTAGGTTATTATGTAACGACCAGCTCTTTATTCATTATAGTTATTCCTTAATATTATTATTAGTATTGAGTATTTTTACCCGGGTAATACTCAAACTGAATATCCAATTAATAATTGCGAAATTGCATTTGAAGTGCGTACCTACTAGCATTACTAGCAATTTTCCACCAAAAGCCAATCTGCAATACCGAACAAACCAAACTAATTTATTCAACTTTTCAGAACTGCTAAATATTCATAAGTCAATATAATTAGAGAAAATGTTAAACGTTCTTTTGATTTGACAAGTTATCCAATCTTATATTTTTTCAAAGATAGAGGTACCTAATTAATAATTCCTTTAATGCGCGCCTCTCGCATGTAAGTACACATACTACATACACTAAGTAAGTACATCATTTTCTTTAAAAATATTTTTTCCGTTATTATTATTACATTATGATGATTGTAGATGTTACATCGACAGAAGTGCGATTTTATCAACACATAAATGCAATTAACGAAACTATGTTATACGTTATTATTAGTACGATGTTAATAACAATACATGGGAGCTACGTCAGAAATAAATAAGGGCCACGTCATCGTCAGGGAAAAATCAAATCAGTTTAGTTTATCCCATTGTTTCGTACAAATATTTGGGCTTTTCGGCTACACATTTATAGGGTCTTATCACCGTGAGCGATATGTCAAAATCTTGAGTTAACGGCTCCAATTTGCAATAAATTTTATACACATAATTCACACTGTTGTAAAAAACCAACAATTGTGCCCATATCTTAACACCAGACGTTAGTTTCCCGTATAAAATCTGTCATTAGCAATTCGATTTGAACGTTATTATAGTTTGCCGGTTTAAATCAACAACATTGTTTGTTGAAGAGATGAAGCGTCTGCGTCCTCTACAGCTAATTAAAGGATATAATTACATTGCGCAACTTCGGCTTCGTGTCGTAACTGATGCAGAGATACTCTTCTACGATTCTATTCAGCCGATCCGCGATTATTACTCGCGATTTTCATTAATGAAACTGGATATTTCATTTATACATGTGTCGTCAATTCATTCAGGCGCCATCGGCCCTCCATCGTCCCCACCGTCATCACCATCATCATCAGAACTTTAAACTACTTACCTATTTCAATTTCGTAATATTGATACTGCAACAATCGCAGCAGGTTAAGTACTACTTAAGCTAAAGTAAAGTACTCGTATTTCTGAGAAATTGTGTTACAGTAGTAGCAAAATCCAGGTTAGATTGAAGAAGAGTCAATATTTATATTCCAGTTAATTACACTTAATTATTTATTTTCTGGTAGATCGCGCGGAAGCCATTAGTGTAAAATGACCTTTTTAGTCAGGTACTTATGATACTCATGGGAAAATAATTAAGTAATTTATGGAGATAGGTCTTCGGAGACTTTTGGACATTGACCTGGATTCTACAAATAAGTAAAGAATTAAAAGATCGCAATCCGACTGAAAGATAAAATTCGCAGAAGAAATTAACATTGAATCGCCGTACCATTTTATAGACAGTGTAGGTTTCAGTCTATGAAATGACATGAATGTCGCTCTATTTGAATACGCCCCTATACCTAATGACGACGATAATAATAGTATAGTCGTCGCGTGTATAATTAAATGATTTACGACGATTTTCTCGGATGGGCTTTTCTGAGGGGGTGCATATTATTATTGCGTCAAGGCGGGACCTCATTCAGCACGTGGTGCGCGCGCCGTATCTGCTCAGTGAGCTCGCACACACTCCACATCAGAGACAATCAAAAATCATAATAATTTTAGTACCTCTGCTGCGCCAGTGTGCTGAGTACTCGGCGCTTGATACTCACTTTCAGTCAATCTGTCAATTGTGATCGCGGCGCGTGTTTCAACCCATTGTTATTCGGTACGCGGTACGCCCAAAGTTCGCCTCAAACCCCGGCGAAAGTTCGCATAATTCCGTCTCATTACAATAATCGTCGGAGATATGTGCAGAAACTAGATTTCGGTGTGGCAATTTGTGATTTTGGATAACTTTTTATAGCAATCGAAAAAATGCCGGTTTACAACATTGTCACCAGGAGATGTAAGGTACTTGACTTACACAATTTAAATAAATTATTGATTAAAAATCACGTAGCCGGGGAAATCGATCGGTGCCGGATTATCTTTACGGGAAAAGTCCACGAAAAATCGCCGGCCTTGTGGCCAGTTTAGTTCAGTTTACGAGATCACCATCGAGTTCTCCGGCTTATGCGACTATAATAGTCGAGCCAACAAAACGAATTAAGAAAAGGAACATGTATAGCAGTGGATGACGCTCTGGATCGTTTATCCACTTAAGTGTGCGTTTGTTTATCTGCCGAGTTGGTGTCTTTTATACGAAATGATAAAAACGATATTCCGTATCGATCCCGGACGAATTATCATTATTCTATATGGCCGTAATAAAATAAAGCTCTCATTTTCTAATTATTATTATTGGGTCCTATCATGTTACGTTGCATTGTCGCAAGTTGATTAGACCTTCGGTGCACCATAATGTGCACTAATCAAATCAAATCAAATCAGTGGCGTCGTATCAAAATCACTGGCGCTTTTTGACATACAATTCCAGCAGCAGCAAAAGCGAAACTTTCGCGGCGCCAGCGAACTGTCTAATTAATCGAACTGACGACAATATCATCATCATCATCATCATCGTCAGTTTATCTTCTCGACGCGTCTCTCCGAAAGATATTTGGATTTCTTTTTAATTCGTGTTTACTTTGTGATTAGCTCACCGGTGCGAGCTTCTGAACAAAAGCGTGTGTGTACCGTGTACGGATGATGAGCCTGCAAAATGTGCTAAACGGCTAAACGAAGGACTACATTAACATCGACGCACGAAAAAAAACGTCACACCTGTGTCGCGTTTCGTTTTCATTCCGTTTCCCGTTTCGGGCCGCAAATCGGCGGCGGAGTCGCCTTCGGATGGAAACGGAAATATTTTGATATAGCCAGAGCACACCGGAATTGATATAAAATACCGCTGCGGGCAAATTGCTGTCATTGCGACAGGCGAGCTATTATTGCTAACCATACCGTACCGGCGGCCCTGTGCTTGGCCCATCAGCATCAACACGGTCAAACAAATACGTTCTGTTATGGCGAATTAATCGAACGAGGGAAAAAAGCGAGTACCTGTCGCGCTAACCCGATTTCGCGCCCATAACGGATAATAAACAGATTGCAAGCTGAATAACGAAACTGGAGTAGACCATTGACTGGAAAGAAACGCGCTCCGACTCCGGTTTGATATATGTATCAGTTTTGTCATTTACTTCGAGTTAATTCATTTCCAACCGTTACGCAACCAAATTAAGATTTGTTGACTCACTTTTAGCAAGAAATATGGTTTTTGAAGTGTACAATGGTTGCCCCATCAAGGTGAACCAAATGAACTGTAAACCGTTCCGACCCACTCGTTAAAAAATCACCTAATCACAATGGATGATAATGCTAGTAAAAGTCCGGGACTTCCGGAATTGAAGTCTCCCCCGAAATGTCGCCTTTGTGGGTTAAGGACGTTTTCGAAAATGAAAAAAAACACTGGGTAATTGCACGCCCATTGAAAAATATAATTTGTATGTGAGAATCTGTTTCCTATTCGCAGGATGTTGTTAAAAATACGTTACATAACGATAATTTTAACGGATCTTGTATTAGTATTGAACATCCTTGCGATCACTACTTACAATGATTAAAGTAATTTCTGTGATTTGATATTTTTGTAACTTTTTCCCAGATGGAATTCCGAAAACTTTCAGATCCAGTTTCGATCAAATAAAGTTTCCAAACTTCGGCACTCATTATTATTATCATTATTGCAACTGGTTCTGCTGGAACTAGACTTGATCTGTTGCGTTATTACGAAAGGCCCTGTTCAGTTCAGCGCGGGCCCGAGTGATATTTATTAACATCTGTATTTTATAGCGTGTTTTGACCGTGTTTTGTGTTGTGCATTTATAACTGAGCCGTAACATTACTTATTGTGAATTACTTAACCAAGGTCAGTGGCGGCCGTCACGGTATTCCCGACACACTTCCAAGGAACCGGCAGCTTTCAGTTCTGTTAACACCCCGCCACCTCAGAAAGCCCAATTTTAATTCCCACGAATCAAACCGCGCTTTTGTGGTCCACGTAATATGCCACCAGTCCAATCGCCTCGCCACCAATGACTACCGCGAAAAACAGGAAAAATTATTTGCCTTTTAAATTAAATATTGGAAAGAGTGACGATAAAAACTCTTGAGAAATTAAGCACCTCGCGCGAGAGTGATTTACAAGTCTTTAAGAATTATGGCCCCAGATTTAAAGGCAATAATATTGCATAACGTATCTGTGACGGTATTTATTGACACATTGTGGTATACTTAATACGAGCGAGATTACATAAAAAATAATTCTCATCTACAATGTATGCGAAAGCTGAGATCTTGATAAAGATCGGTATGATTTAGAAAAGTCGCGACGCAGTATAGGAAGCGAACCCTTCAGTTCCGTGGAAAGACGTCAGCGGCTGGGCTGATATGATAATAAGGGATGATTAATACGAATCACGACCAGGGCACAGGTTTTTTGTTTTTCTTGAGCACCATGACGATTTAATAGAATGGAAACGTGCCACTTGTGGTGTTTTATCTTCAAATCAAAGCGCGAATCTTTTTAGTATAGTTTTCTTATCAGAACGTTATTGCGATTGAGCGTGATATTAAAAATTCGCGACTTGAATGATGATGGAATCGAAATGGATAGGCACTCAGCACATTATTTCCTCAAGAAAGTCGCTCGTAATAGTAATTGTTTGATAAAAGTATACGAAATCGCCTCATTACTGTACGATTTTTACGAGGTGTTTACGGCCGTTAATCGGGTTGAGTAATAATTCACAAGAGGTTTGATCTTCACGGTTGATTCCACCATCTTTTGGAAATAGAGAAAAAGTTTACGCAAAAATAAGCCGCAACCGCATTTTAATTGTAATTTCTACTATAGGTAGGTATGACCTTAAATCATATTGTAAATCCGGCTCTCCGTTACGCTGTCCGTGTGGTGTGCACACGTTTTTGATTTGAGTTTTCAAAGTAAATTTGTTAAATCCCCGAATAAAAATAAATGTGTGTTTAGCGATAATGTTAGATGTAATTTATAATGTTTTGGATGATGCAAACTTATCTAGGACTGAAATATACTACACATACACATCATAATTAACCCAAAGTGTTGGAAAAAATTTGATAAAGTGTGGGGTACAAGTAGAATTTTAGCACGCCACTACTTAAACATAATTCGCGAGCTGATTTTCCGGCTAATGATAAAATAATTTTATAAGGATGACATGTCGCAATGCAATGACGGAAAATTGGAACCGATTTAACCACGACTACGTGTGTAGCGAATTGTTTCGTCCATTCGTTTTATATTTATATAAGGTAGAAATTAATTCACCAACATACTCAAAAGCCATTAAATCCTGCTTTCGGCATGACACACATGTTTTAATAAGGTGACTGCTTAATATAATAACGCAATTTCGAACTTGAAGGATCGAATAAATACCTTAGCCCTTCCTTCATGCACGATATTATGTACGTTCGGTATTACTAAATAATTGGATAAGCAACCGGTTCCTCCGCTAATGGGGTAATGCTAATTAAATTGATTTCTTCGATAATATTATTATATTCTTACGAGAAGAAACCGCTATTTGTATTATTTTATTATACGGATTAGACACGTTTCTTTATATCAGGACAAATTCGCGATAACTATTACGAGATAGAATTATTTATGAAACCTCTGAGGTATAATAAAAGACAAGACTGATTGAATTTGTATCTACGTGTATTTAGGTTACGCCCTTGATTCCTAAATAATCCAGTCGTTGAATTTTTCAGTCTAGATCGTTTCAATTTTTTTCGCGATAATATTCATTTCGGTTTTGCGTGATTTATGATGGTTGTCACAAATATTCCAAATTCTCCACTCCATCTGAACCTCTGTAAATCTTATCGTCATTTCGTTCAGTTTCGCGATAACGGCGCGAATAATTGTTGGGAAATGGACAGGCGATTATTTTTCTCTTTTATATAAGTCATTCCAATAAGTGTATTGTTATTATTATTATTAATAATAAGTCAGATCGGAATCCGCTTGACCCTTGTAACGAAATTATGATACACGACCTTTTTCGATCGTGATTGTGATAAAACTTTCTTGCGTGGTTAGGTACCGGCATCCGCAAATCGATGATTACAATTTGCCGTTCGAATTGATTAATTGCGTCCAATTTTGCGTCCGATTCTGGGCCCCCTTAAGTGATCGAGTCCGAGGGGGACCGCCTAAGAACGGTCACATCAGCGCAATTGAGATGATATGGCTTTTGGCCGGTCGGACGGAATATATGTGTTTGTGCCCGCTATATGGAAACATGTCGTTAATTCAATGAAGCGTCTGCGTTATACAAATTATGGAAATAACCGTCAATTACGCGTTTTAGAAAAGTACGGCCTCTAAAAAAAGTATATCACACGCGGGGAGAAAGAGAGGGCAGAGCGATCGGACGGAGAGGACCCGACAAGTGACCTTTGTGCATGCCACTACAACCAATTGGGATAATTCCCTTTTAAATTAACTTCGCCACATGCGATTGCATTACAATTTTAATTCCCTTTTTCTAGGCTGAAGATCTTCTCGACGATCTGCTCTCGTTGGAATCAAGTTCTCTCGCATCTGACAGTTTCAAAACTTCAGACAATTCCCTGACCGGAAACGATATCAATATCAAAAATGAACCTTTCGTCCTCAGCGAGTCCGATCTGCACGCCCTCCAGAAAGACCGTCAGAAAAAGGATAATCATAATATGAGTAAGATACCGAAATGGTTCTCGGGGGATTGATTTAAATTGATTCGTGATCGTCTTTTTCAGTCGAACGTCGACGGAGGTTCAACATAAACGATCGAATAAAAGAACTCGGAACGCTCTTGCCGAAGAATAACGACCCTTACTACGAAATAGTGCGCGACGTGAGGCCGAACAAGGGCACGATCCTGAAATCGTCGGTGGAATACATAAAGTGTTTAAAAAATGAAGTACAAAGACTAAAACAAACAGAAGTTAGACAGAAACAAATAGAAAATCTAAACAGGAGGCTCCAACTTCGAGTGCAGGTAAATTGGCTGATTAGTTGTTGACGCACTCGCGAATTTTTCCCCGGATTAATGGCGATTTTATCGCCGACGGTGATAGGCGGTATGTGGATGGCACTCATTCGATTCGTTTTGTTCTGATCCGAAGGAGCTCGAGCGGCAGGTGAAGTCGAACGGCGTCCCGGCGTCGGCCGACTTTTACAATTTCCAGGCGCTCAACTCGATCGGGCCGTCGTACAACTCGTACCCGAAGAGCAACCAGGACCAGTCGCAGGCCGTGGCGCCGCTCATCCTGCCCGACCCCAACAAAAAGGTTCGAGCATTCGCGCGGTAGAGGCGGCTAACCGTTTAAAAAATTAGGGGGCCGATTTGGCGTTCCAGATGCCCGACGTGATCTCCGAGGCCACCCTCAGCCTGTCCACGATGCAGGAGCTGATGGACGACGACGAGCCCGTCAACGGCGACCCCATGCTGTCCTCGCCGCACGACCTGCCCGGCGAGCCGCTGCTCGCGTCGCCGCACCACCCCGGCCACGGCGACCACCTCCTCGGCGAGCCGCGCCTGCCCACCCCCACCAGCCACATAGAGCACGTCGACGGCGACACCCTCGACATAGACATGATCGCGTGATGCCGGCGCGGCGCCCCCGTCAATTCCACCGCAAACTCCGGCACGCGCAGAGGGCGTGCTTTCTCCTGATGCGGTTTACCTTACTTAAACCCTAGGCCTACGTCGAGAGCAGGAAAAAATAAGCAAAGTTCCGCATTTAGTCTGTGAATTTAAATTTATTATAACACGCAATACAGCGCGATACCGCCAGGTAGGATTATCATTTGTTATGTAGATAAATATCTCAGTCTCATTATACTATGTATGTACTTGTGTATTAAAGTTGTAATGATTCTAAAAGGTGCGAAAATGACCACCTTTTCGTTGTTAGCTCAAATTATTATTATTATTATGGATCGTCACATTTTAAGTAACGACAATAATAATCATGCAATATTATGAAGAAGCCAAATATCTGTAAATAAAAAAAGAGTATTGTGATTTTATTGGGTAGGGTTGCAACCGTTCGTTGTCCTGTTGTTGATGAATTAATAACAAATTAGAGATTTATGAAATATTATTTGTTTTAAAATGAAATACCTAAGAATTGACTTATTAAAGAAAACCAATTAGCGTTTTATTCCCATAAACCCGTTATAGACCTATAATAATAAAAATATTTTCAAACTGAAAAAACGAGTCGAAAGATTATCCCAAACTCTTAGCGATATCGCTAATCCCGCCGTCTGGCTCTCCGTGAGTATAACACGAGAGATAACGCGACCGCTTTCCGGTCTCTTGAGAATTACTCCTTATTGAATTTTAATCGAATTTCAAAGTAGGTATACGCTCATTATTTGCTAATAAAAATTGTCATAATTCAAGCGCACTTTTATACAAGTGCATCGTTTTTTATCTTTTGATATACACGTCACGTTTTATAATAATAATTCATTGTTGATTGTGCTACTTCCAATCTGAGCTTCTCGGAATGAATAACTTAGCGATGAAGTGTGCCAGTAAGTTATAGATAAAAGACCTCACCTGCGTTCTAAAGACACGTTTACAAATCAGATATAAGACCATAAAACGAAAACAATCATTATCATTGAAATTACACAATTTCTGGGTCGCTGGTGAGATAATAACGGCAAGAAGTCGCTCAATTTTGAAACGGAACCCATCGCCACTGACAGCTTAGTGCGCAAGCGTTCTAAATAATGATTGGTCAGAAGCATGTGTGACATGTCATACGCATGCTCAGGGACCTAATCAAGGACAGCAAGTCCCGCAATTTCATTTCGTTATTATAGTGCCATTTATTGCGACATATGAATTGAAAATGTTGTTAATCATTTTAATCAATAGGTACCTATCTAATTATGACATTGCTTATCATTGGCAACAATGGCAACGTGCCAATAATTCCATATTTGTTTTTCGTATTTGCGCTTGTATTCTTAAAGCGGGTATAAGTTTTATAATTGAAACGAATACAAATACAAATTGAAACACAGCCAGTAGCTATTTCACAATCAAGATCGTACCTACTTAATCAACTTCACGAATGAGCTTTTGCATAACCAAACTGAACCATGATGTAAAATGGCCTAAAATTTATTAACCAATGACCAGTTGATTAGTTCGGTTGGGAATCACTCCAATCACTCTCGCCTGCTCATTCTTAGAATGGACTTTCGTATATCAAATTCCAGCTCTCTCTGTTGAGTTTCGTTTGTGTTACATGGCCAGTTTTACAGATTTTAAGTTACAGCGAATAATACCAACAGATGGCGCCTTCGGTTATAAGTTCCACTCTATAGCGTGCGTTGTAAATGTAAATTACGGCACCATAAGACCAAAATTTGCGCAGTCCAGTGGCTGAAATGTCGTGTACGGCGCAACTTCCAATATTGTGTTCTCGAATATGGCGAAAGTAGCGAGTGTACGTTTTGTGATAAAAGCTCTGTTGTGACTTACTATGTTCGAAAATGGATAGTAGCGTGATTATTTATACAAAGAAAGTGTGATAATAGTGTAAATATATATTTTGTTGTAAACCAGAGAAGGAAACCAAAATGTCTACAGATAAAATAAAAGTCGCTGTTAGGGTCCGTCCTTTTAATCGTAGAGGTAAGTTTCGATTTTCCCAGCCGATAGGAAAATGAGCGAGAACGCACGGAAAATATCCCGCCCCGATAGCGGGCGAATTTTTCCGGCTCTGTCATGTGTGTACATTACACGGTGATGTTGTTTGTTGTCCCCGCTAATGAACAACATCAGTATGACGGGTCCATTCACGACCAACACATTTATTTATTACTATATTGCCACACGAAGGTGATGTCACACCGGCGGATTCGAACGGAACTCGGATTTTCACCAATCGAAATAAATTTGCCAACTTTTTTGCAGAACTTGAATTGGGAACACAATGCGTCGTCGACATGGAAAAACAGCAAACGATCCTCCAGCAGCCCACGACCCTGGACAAAATGGACAGGTAAAAATGAAATCCTCCGAAATAATAATGCCCGCAGAGCCGGGCCGGTCGGGGAATAATCGGAGATGACGACGAAAAAGCCGACCCCCCGGTCGCAGAACGGAACGAAACACGATCGCGAGCCCGATGAATAATTCATTAATTTACAAAAGAATTAAAAACGCGAGTAAACGGTACCCTATTCTGCACAAAGTACGTTCACATTACAGGTTACACGAGTGAGGCCGCGTTCGCATATTACTCCTATCCGATCATTAATATTCCCGTCGTAAATCCGCGTGTAGCGTAGGTCAAAGGGCGCTTTTCATGTAAACTCGCAACTCCGGAGCCTGGAAGCATACTAAACTCGACTCAATCTCGATCCGAAACTCCCAACTATTATTGTTTATTAAATTCGCGAGGTTACGGCGAGTCATCACGGCCGATGATGAGCAAGCGACGGGTTCTGAATGTAAATCTGGCGAAAATCTCCACTCCGGTGGCGGATTTGGCCGATATGAGAAAATTAACTTCCAGACTGCTTCTAGATTACCTCCGGACCTCCGAGCCAGGAGTTTACTTTTTTTCACGCTTATAATACGGTTCATCCCGGTCGCTCGTGCGATACCCAAAGAGCAAATTGTAATTTAGTTATTTCCATCGAAAATGACTCCATCGTGTTATCAAAGAGTCGCGGGAAATCAATTAGATATCTTTCTCCATGGAAATGCCAGGAATAATAAAAGTATCAAGTAGACTCAATTAAAATTGAAATTGAAACACTGCGGATTCTTTCTTATAACGTACTCCAAAGCAACCGTAATTGCGTTCGGCAAAGACTCTCCTGTGGATGAGCTTTTGATAAAAATTTAGCTCGGGTTTTAATCCCCCGTTCCATGGAAATTTTATCAAAGTGTGAGCCGCCTAATTAAAAGCAATAGAAAGGCCACAATTGCCCCGGTAAAAGTCATCAAGCCCCAAAAACCGAGCTCATCTCATCAAATACGACCCGACGACCAAAACACGGGGCGAATTGTCTCCGCTAATTAATTATTACAAGAGAAAGTGACGTTTTTAGTTGCGATTTACGTGTCGTTTTATATTGCTTTCACAATTACTGGACTATATCTAATATTGTTTTGTTCACATCGATTTTTAACCAACGGCAAAAAATAACTTACCATTTATAATAACTCTACTAATATTTATTTTTGCCGTAGATAAGCGTTATCTAAAATTAATAATATCTGTATTATCATTATCTGTCATTAGGTTTTTCTCGATGCGTGGATTACGAGACGAAATTCTGTTTTCGAGCCGTCTCCGTAATCGAAAATTGTAAGATTACAAAACGCGATTTAATCTCGATTTAACGGCGCGTTATCAATCGATACAACGCTCGGTTCGGGCCTACGCTCCTAATGTGTATTTGTATTTGTTGTAAACGTATCACTTTTTATGGCCTTGTCCTGTTTTGAGGATAGAAACTGGAACATTATCCAGAATAATTATCATCACGAAACGAACAATCCCCGCTTTGTGAATTTATCCGAACCAAACAGCGTTACGCTTTATCTTTTCTACCTTGAAAACAACCTGGCACTATTGGACTATCTCCACAATTAGAGTCTTATGTTTCATGTTTTCGTTATTATCATAATACGCACCATAAAGGCTACTTTGCTTTACTTCGCCGTTATCAAGGATGAACTTCATCTGGATCCAGTGGGTGGGCTGTTTTATCGCGAAATTGCGCTGATATTTTTAGAGAATTTACAACCACAGGGGACGTTACAAAGTGATATTGGTTGATAACAGGCTCTTCCACTTTGCAGAGGGTGGTTGCGCCGCAACTTTCAGAATTTCCAGAGATATTTCACTCGTTTTCCAGGGAGTTTCCCCGAGATTAGCGGCTACAGGCCACCTGTCCGCATTATCCTATACGCCGTGGCCTAGCTGGAGGGTGCAATTATTATTAAAGGGAAAAATGTTCTTTGTTTAGTTTCGGAATGGAAATGTTTTATGTAAATTCGAGTAATTCTCTCTGGCGCGAGCTACATAGGCGAGAAGTTTTCCGGAATTTAACAAAGGCGCAGCCATTTGATATTTATAAAATTAAAATCTTCGCTTCGTTATGATGTTTGTTTGGTAAAAACGCTGAAAGTACTACTTTTGGAAAGTTGAATCTTGCAAAATCGTCATGGTGGGTTTATTGTCGTAATTTCCTAGCCAGACAAGGCAAATAGAGCGCGTACTTAGCAATCGGATTCGGAAGTAGTATTTGTGCAGGTAATTCATAAATAATTACAACATTGAGGTACCTAAAACATCGGCTTATCGCCGATCATTGTCTGTACTATTACATTTGTATTTTTCCTTCCCCGTATTATACCGAAGTCAATAATAAGCAATTGAATTCTCTCGGTGTCATCGGACGATCGATTTCGCCTTGTCTAGATGTTTTATACGCGGACGACCGACGCGACCCATTCGAGCCATGGACGTATCGTACAGAAGCTGATTCATTTACGATACTTGCATACTGAAAATGCCATCGATTCGGACGCCATACAAACAGACGAACGTTTCAACTAATTGGAAACGAAATCGATCACAAAAGCGGAAATTATTAATGTTCAATCGGTCCCCGCAGCCTCGCCGAATTAGAACACCGACGAGTTGAGGAAAAACTCAATTTCTCACGAATAGAAGCAGGCGGGGGGGTGCTGGAATTCGGATCTCAAGGCGTCGGGACGTCGACGAGAGACGGGAAACGTCTGAGGAGAAATTTCCGAGTACGGCCGGAAAATCCTGGAAGTTTGGGAAAATGTCTGGAAAGTCCAGAATGTCTGAAGAACTGTTGGGAATATTTAGGAAAATCGCCCATCGCGCTTTTGAGTCCCATTGTGGGGAGGTGAGGTCGAGTGAGTCACGACCCTGTGCGTAACCGATATAAATACGATAAACTCGCATATAGAAAAGGTGAAAGGATCGATTCGGTACGATTGCGGCGTCCGACTGGATATTAGTCTTGCATTAGTACTTTGACGGACACCCGTATAGGTTTTAGAATATTCAGATCTTCAGATGCACCTGCGTTTCGTTTACTTTTATACTTTACACACACCCGACCCGGGGGCGATCGCTATTTCCGGCGCATTCTCTATTTCTAGACATGAAACCGATCTGGTTTTCTCGGAAAGTCACATCCCACCCCGAGCCCCGAACGGCCCGCTCGGCCCCGGCGGTTTTATCGAAATCGTGCACGATGCTTAAAGGCGTCCCCTTTTTCGTTTTGTTGCAGGAAGCCGCCAAAGACGTTCGCATTCGACCATTGTTTCTGTTCGGTGGATCCCGCCGTGGAGGGTTTCGCCTCGCAGGAAGTCGTTTTCGACAGCCTGGGGCGCGACATCCTCGACAACGCCTTCCAAGGGTACAACGCCTGTATCTTTGCGTACGGCCAAACAGGTAAAGGCGCCCGCAACTTCGTTACGCGAAACGCTCCGGATTCGGGCCTGCCTTTTATTCGATTTTTTTATCGCCCTCCGGAGCCCCGACACACTCGAAAGCTCGGAGATTCGTATTCGACGCACACCTAAAACCTCCTCAGATGTGTTGACTGCCGAATTGAGAGCGCCGAAAAGCGGCCGGAATCGCTCCAACTCGACGCCGTACACTATTTCCCAAACAATGCCCGCAATTGTGCTCTTATTGATTTTTTCCGTTCATTTTCACTTTCCACCTCGCGTGTTTACTTGTCGCACCCGCTTTAATTACCTTCTATTAGGTAATTAAGTTTTAAGGCTAGCCCTGCATAATAATAATATTATTACCGACACGTAACATTTATTGGCGGATTTCATATTTTCCATACCCAGGAAATTTAACTAAGTGAGGGTCCACTCTCTTTGGTATAAAATACGTGCTCTATTCCTTCACGATACTATACGTGAGTGGTCTGCGGTCCCTGGTGGGATCGATCGACGCCTTTGACCTTCTTCCCTTTATTTGCATAACTAGTTGTTTCGGGTATTTCCACGCAAACCTAGACGTTATTGATGCTCTCCCTTGACTCCCGGCCGCGATAACAGTATCGAATAATCGGAACGGACTTTTCCGGGAGGGCGTTAACGAATTCCCATGTCGTTTAGGTTCGGGCAAATCGTACACCATGATGGGCTCGCAGGGGAACACGGGAATCATCCCGCGACTTTGCGATTCCCTGTTCGGCCTAATCGCCAAGCAGCAGAGCAACGAGCTCATCTACAAAGTCGAAGTCAGCTACATGGAAATCTACAACGAACGAGTCCACGACCTGCTGGACCCGAAGACGAACAAGCAGTCGCTGAAAGTGCGGGAACACAACGTGCTCGGCCCTTACGTCGACGGATTGTCCCAGTTGGCCGTGACGTCGTTTCTGGTTCGGTCCACAAATGAATTTTTAAAGCGGCGGAAATCAATTCTCATTGTTCGACGTTGTAGGACATCGATAACCTGATGGGCGAAGGGAACAAGTCCAGGACGGTGGCGGCCACGAACATGAACAGCGAGTCGTCGAGGTCGCACGCCGTCTTCACGGTGATCCTGACGCAGATTTTGATAGACAACAAGTCGGGCGTGACGGGCGAAAAGGTCAGCCGGATGTCCCTGGTCGACTTGGCCGGCTCCGAGAGGGCTGTGAAAACTGGAGCCGTCGGGGACCGGCTGAAGGAGGGCTCCAATATCAATAAGTAGGGACCGCCCCGCGCCGATCGGCACCGTCGGAAGTACTCAATTTGCATTATTCAACAGGTCATTAACAACCCTAGGTCTAGTGATATCGAAATTGGCCGATCAGTCATCGGGGAGCAAATACAAAGACAAATATTTCGTACCTTACCGCGACTCGGTCCTCACGTGGCTGCTGAAAGACAATCTGGGGGGCAACAGCAAGACCGTGATGGTCGCCACGATTTCGCCGGCCGCCGATAATTACGAAGAGACGCTCTCGACTCTGAGGTACGCGGACAGGGCGAAGAGGATCGTCAACCACGCCGTGGTCAATGAAGATCCGAACGCGCGAATCATCAGGGAACTGCGGCAGGAGGTCGAGGCGCTCAAGGAGATGCTTAAGCACGCGACCGTATGTTTCGCGTTACGGGAATTCTCACGTGCCGCGACTTAATGATGACGTTTCCAGGGATCCCCGGTCGGCGACATCCAAAGGGTTGATATCCATCAGAAGCTGAACGAAAGCGAGAAATTATTCAAGGAGGTTTCGCAAACGTGGGAGGAGAAACTGATGAAGGCGGAGAGGATCCAGAACGAGCGGCAACAGGCACTCGAGAAAATGGGCATCAGCATACAGGCCTCCGGCATCAAAGTCGAGAAGAATAAATACTATTTGGTCAACTTGAACGCGGATCCTTGTCTAAACGAAATCCTTCTATACTACCTCAAGGTAATGATTCTTCATATTTAGACATACACAAATTTTGCTTGATATTGAATTTTTGGACAATCCGTTGGATATTCCAATCACTTTAATAATAGCTAAATGACAGCGTATCGAATTATTCGAAATTAATTTAGGAAAGGACGGTGGTGGGAGCGCGGAGCAACGGCTCAGGAGGCGCCGAGTCCGACATCCAATTATCCGGATTAGGAATTCAGCCCGAACATTGTGTGATCACAATCGAAGACGGCGGCCTGTTCCTGGAGCCCCTGCCTAATGCCCGCTCGTACATAAACGGCACTCAGGTGAACCAAAAGACCCAACTCAGACACGCCGACCGGATAGTGTGGGGCAACCACCACTTCTTCAGGGTAAACTGCCCGAGATTAGTCTGTAAGTAAACGAAAATCCGGGAGATCGGGGGCGATTACTCACGGCGCGTTATTAATTTTCAAGCGTCGTCCTTCGAGCCCCAAACACCCGCACAAAATATCGATTACAACTTCGCCCGAGATGAGCTCATGTTGAACGAGCTCAGTAATGACCCGATCCAGGCGGCCATCTCGAGGCTCGAGCGGCAGCACGAAGAGGACAAGCAAGGTGAGTTCCGGCCCGCGATTATCACGAAGGAAGGGGCGGGAATAAAAACGAACTGTTTCCAGTTGCGCTCGAGAAGCAGCGTTTAGAGTACGAACGGCAGTTCCAGCAATTGCGGAGCACAATGTCCCCGTCGACGCCTTACCCTCCTTACTCGTACGATCCCTTGCGCGCCACTTTCGGTAAAACCACCCCCTGCACACCCACCACTCAGCTGAGGGTGGAGAAATGGGCGCAGGAGCGGGACGACATGTTCAAGCGGAGCATAGGCCAACTGAAAGCCGATATCGTCATGGCCAATTCGCTGGTGCAGGAGGCTAATTGCCTCGCCGAACATATGGGGAGGCAGACGAAATTCAGTGTCACCTTACAAATACCTCCGGCCAATTTGAGTCCTAATCGGAAGAAGGGCGCTTTCGTCAGCGAGCCCGCCATTCTCGTCAAACGAGGCGCACAAAGTCAGGTCTGGTCGATGGAGAAACTGGAAAATAAAATCATCGACATGAGGGAACTCTATGATGAGCTGAAAGAAAAGTCGGATTACTCAAAAGTACGTACTTTAATTTACAAAAGGCGAAACGGATTCTGAATGTAACTATTTCAGGATTCGCCAGTCAAAGGACTCGATCCTTTCTTTGAGTCTCAGGAAAACCACAATTTGATTGGTGTCGCCAACATCTTTCTTGAAACCCTTTTCCACGATATCAAATTGGATTACCACACCCCGATAATAAGCCAACAGGGCGAAGTCGCCGGAAGACTCCAAGTAAGTACAAAGTTTGCGTTACGAAATCGCCTGGGGAAAATCAATATTACTTATGGTACTTCGAGGATTTCGAAACTATCTCACCGGTAAGTTAAGGGTTGGAGTTGATTCTAATGATATTTTAGGTTGAATTGAGTCGCGTGTCTGGCAGTTTCCCTCAAGA
Source organism: Salpingus planirostris (assembly GCA_949788335.1). NCBI lineage: Eukaryota > Metazoa > Arthropoda > Insecta > Coleoptera > Salpingidae > Salpingus > Salpingus planirostris. The sequence goes on from OX460929.1 coordinate 7,440,823, forward strand.
TCGAATCTGCGAGGCCGCTTCCGACAATTCCTCAGAAAGCAGTCACGACGACGAAGACCACGGTAGTTCCTTCGTCACATGTAGAGTTCACATAAAACAAGCCTCTGGCCTCCCCTTGTCTCTGTCGCACTACGTTTTCTGTCAGTACACGTTCTGGAACCACCCCGAACCGGTTGTGGTACCGACGAAAACCCCCGACGTCTCCGGCTTGCAGTTATCCAGCAAAGACTCGACCAGTTTCAAATTCGACCACACCCTGGATTTCCAAATACCGATCACCGAGGAATTCGTCGAGCATTGCGTAGAAGGAGCGCTCTCGATCGAAGTCTGGGGTAACCGTAGCGCCGGTTTCTCGAAACACAAACCGGGTTGGGAAATCGAGCAGCAACTGGCAACAGCCAGGTCTCTGGTGGACCGCTGGTCCGAGTTGACGAGGAAAATCGAACTGTGGGTCGAAATCCAAGAACTTAATGAGCAAGGAGAATACGCCCCTGTCGAAGTCGCAGTGAAAAGTGAGATCTCGACCGGAGGAGTATTCCAATTGCGACAGGGGCAGCAGAGGCGAGTTTTAGTGAGAGTGAAACCGGCCCAAAATTCTGGTACCCTGCCAATAATCTGCCAACAAATTGTCAAAGTCGAGGTCGGGGCGGTGATGGTACGGAATCGTCTCCAGAAGTCTTTGGATTCGTACCAAGAGGAAGACTTGACAGTCCTGCGGGAGAAGTGGCGAGACGCCTTATCGAGACGCCAGCAATATTTGGATCAGCAGATCAAAAAACTGCTCAGTAAATCGGAGAAAAACGATCAAGACATTGAAAGGGAGCAAAGCTTGATGGACCAGTGGGTGAATTTGACGGAAGAAAGGAACGCGGTATTTATACCGCCGCCGGGGTCGGGAATTCCGGGAGCACCAGCCGTCTGGAATCCACCCCCAGGGATGGAACCGTATGTCCCCGTTCTATTCTTGGACCTTAATGGTAATTAATCAAGATGATTGAATCGTCTGCTACATAATTAAATTTCAGCCGATGATCTATCGACCAACCCATCCGGAATAGATTGCACCATGGCAGGGGCAAACTCGATCCTCCCCAAAGAAGTTGGCAGCCTATTTTACAGCCTGATGATTCATCAACATTATGATAAGGATGTGTGCGCTGTCGCCGGGTGGGACTCGTCGATTCACGACAGCGCATTCCTGAATAAAATCACAGAACGTAATAATTAATAATGTTCTCAGTTTGTAATTATCTGTTACACTTGCCATGTTTCTCTGCAGCTCACGAAAGGGTCTACATGATTTTGAGGATCACCGTGAGACTTTCTCATCCGGCCACAATGGATTTAGTCCTTCGAAAGCGTCTAGCATTGAACATTTATAAAAGACAAAGTATCACTGACAGAATCAAGCGCAGAATTGTCAGATCGGACGTGATAACCAATTGCGGTGTCACATACGAAGTCGTCTCAAATGTGCCGAAAGCCAGTGAGGAACTGGAAGACCGTGAGTCATTGGCGCAACTCGTTGTGGCCTCTGGTGAAGATTCTTCATCTGGCGATGGTGAAACTTACATCGGTGGGTACTTTTTGACTTTCGTGTGGGTCACCAGTAGATCAATTATTTGATTTTTAGAAAAATACACTCGTGGTGTTAGTGCAGTAGAAAGTATATTGACATTAGATCGTCTCAGGCAAAGTGTCGCTGTTAAAGAGCTGCTACAAGCTAAAGGTCAACCGTTGAGGAAGACGGTTAGCGTCCCGAATTTCTCCCAGGTAAGTGTCATTTTCCGATTTTGGGTAGTTCTAAAAATTACTTTCCGTTATTGCACACACTAATACATTAGGCTTTGGAAACAAAGAACGGGGTACGTCTGCAATTTATCATTTCTTGTGTAGTCTTTTTCGATTTAGGAGCGAATAGATTTTACAGAATTCGTTGTTTTTAGTTGATGAAATTGGATCTGAGTAGTACGGAATCGTTAAACATGTCCCGATCTGAAAGTGTGTCGGAGCTTAACAGTGAGCTTCATGGCCAAATCACCCCAAGATCGAGATCCAGCTTTGGGAAGGACTCAGAGAGCGTCCCGTCGAAACCATTTGGTTTAGGTAAGTCGTCTGAAGATTTTTTATTCAAATTAATACAGTTAGGGGTCATAAATGATGATAATAATAGTCTGTTAGTCTCTTTTTTAGATGATTCTAGAATAGATATAGCTTCAGATTTTAAAAATATTAATCATTAGTGTCAGGATTTATGCCATTGCCGTTATGCTTTGGTGTATGCTGAATTTTTGGGCAGTGTGTTATTTTTAAGACGTCTACATCTCAATGTTACTTTATTGGGAATTTGCAAGGCCGCCGTATTGGTTTTGATATTGATCTCTCGATACCCTATAATGGCGCCATTGCAAGTCCCTAATTGTCGTTCAAACTTTATTGTCCATTTTTATCATGCTGTCTGTTTGTGGTTTAAAACGATCTAAATATTTGCCATTTCCTCATCATCAAAAGGATTTTTTGCACTTTTTCTTGTTGATAAGTGTGTTTTGGGCCTCGATGCTCTCTCTCCTAAACTATTCTCTGGGATATTTTGCTTGACTAATTTGAATTGGATTTTTTTCTGCAACCACAAGGCTCCATTCTTTCAGGTAAAATGGAGGCTTGCATAATTATTGAGATTGCTATAAATAGGTGGATCAAATCATGACTGTTAACGAACCGTCTGCTTGATTATTATGAGATCGCAACATGAGTTTTGAGATCCCGAGTATGTCTCACCTCCCCACATTTTCACCATTGATTTTATGATACAATTAATGAGTAGACCAATCATCTCAAAACTATGTTACTTGTGGTAGTTCTAGAGACTGACATTGTAGAAGATTACCATGTAATTATAATCAGAGCATGCTTGGTTATACTTTGCCGTTTTAGTACTAGCTTGAATAATGACTAAATACTCCTCACCAAACTTGACTTAGAGTATTCAGAAAGAGCTCTGGTAAACGCGCTGTGCTTATGGAGAAACCTAAAGATCACCAATCACTCGATAGACAAGAGTTCAGGTCCTCATCAAAAACCCATCCTTGATTGTAATGAAGTCACAGAGACTTTTCCAAGTCAACACATCAATCAATTTCGGATAATTGAAGAGCATCGTGTGGAGCATGAGTAGTAGAAATTACTAGATTTATAAATGATTACCTACAATTATGACTTTATAATGAATTGGCTATTAATTTTATCATGCATGGTCTGTTCTTTGTTAGATCTCGAAAATACCTAACACGTTTCTGATGCGTCTCTTTGACTTTAAGATCGGTATACTCACGTCATTAACGTTAGGATCTGTACATAGAGAATTGTGACTGCTCTTGTAAACCATTGGCCAATTGTATTATTAACTCGTTCCTGCAATTTTACTAACGAATTTTCGCCATTTTCAGCGAGACCCACCTTCTTAAACCTCAGCTTAAATCTCAACTCCTTGAGATTGCAACAACCTTCGGGAACGTCCAAACGTACGTTCCATCGTTTGAATGTCTCCTTTGATTTTGGTTTTTCTCGATTTTTATTTTCGCATGTTTTGTACAGTTTGTACACCGTAGTTTCCCGGTACAATCATTTGAAGATTACAAAGGAATTTCGTCTGTTTATAGTTTTCCCAGGGATGACTTCCCCAGCGAACACCAAACTGGGGTTGCGGATGACCACCCTCCACGAAGAGCAACCGACCCTCCCCCGCAAACACTCGCTCGACTTACTGAGCGACGACACGATCGAGGAGCAGAGCGAGGACGGCCAAGACGAGAAACCGGAGATTTCGCGCACCTCGAAACCGAAAAAGGTCGGCCGGACCCTGCCGACGTCCCGAACCCTCGACTCTCTGGTGGAGTTGGCGCCGAAGACCGGCACCCCGTCGGCCAGCTCGAGCGGCTACGGCTCGCAGGCCGTCTCCTCGACGAACCTGTCGAGCGACGACTCGATGTCGCTGAAGAGCATCAGCGTCGACGAGACGCCCGACTTCGACGGCAAAATCTCCAACGACCTGCAGCCGGTCAGCGAGGTCGCCGACCAGAAGAGCGACTACTCGGACCAGACCGACGAGAACTCCGACGACTACGTCGCCAACGGCGTGGACGACCGCGAGAGGATGGACGACGAGGGCGGTTCGATCGTCAAGACGAACCTGTCGCCGGGCAGGGTCGTGCGGCGGAAAAAGAGCTCGAGCAAGGCGCACTCGAGGGCGTCGTTCCCCCAGGCGCGTCTGCAGGTGTCTGAGAGCAGGGCCGCGCACAATTTGGAGCAGAATATGACGCTCGGCGCGCTTTCAACACATGACGAAGACCTGGACAGCTCCACGGATAAACTAGAAGGTAAAGACATGGATGTTTTTCATCAGGGCCATCTTGGACTGGAGTTTTTTCGCCTTTCAGAGGAGAATTTCGGGTCCAAGCCAGATTTGACGAAATTTTCGGACGCCCCAGTCCCGGACTGGGTAGTTATGGGCGAAAGTGTCCAGATCCGACCTTACAATTCATCAGGGGTCGTCGCGTACATAGGAGGCACGGAGTTCGCTCCCGGGACTTGGATCGGGGTGGATCTGGACGCCCCTAAAGGTAAAACCTGACCGAAATTGCGAGAAAGAGGGTTTTTATGGGGTTTTTCTTTAGGGAAAAACGATGGCAGCGTTCAAGGGATTCGCTATTTCACTTGCAAACCGAAGTACGGGATGTTCGTCCGTGCCGACAAATTGATCCTGGATCGACGAGGACGCGCCATGCGTTCGTATAAAGCCGAAGTTCTTGCGAACAGCGCAAACAGCAACAAATGTGCTTCAGGTCGAGGTAAATAACAGAAAAATTGGATTTTCTCCTGAAGCTCGCATATTTTTGGTCTTTTTACAGAGGGCTTGCCCAGGTCGCGGTCCCGCGGGGACGGCCTGAACAGCGTGGGGACGAGGCCCAGTTCTAAAGCCAAGTAGGCAAATTAACTAGTCCCCTCCATTACTAATCCACCCGATTTTATCTATTGTTGTGTGTTTCTAAACACATTCCATGTGTGTAGCTGTGCCGTCCATTAATGTGGCATAGAGAATATTCAAATTGTAGTTTTTATTCGTCGTCATCAATATAATTTCGAGCTTTTTTGATATTTTCATCTACAGAAGAAAACCAGAAGAAATAATAATCATCGTTGCCATCACACGTTTACGATAATATGATAGTAATAAATGAGTCCCGTTTGGTTTAGCACTATTCCGAAACAGAAACACAGACAAGAGACTTGCGAAGCCGCCATTATATCGGTAACGTCAAGATGACGGCTCAGTCAAAATGAACTACTGAACAGGCACAATCATATCGATCAATTTTAATAAGCACTGGAATACTCTCGCATTTTTTCAATAATAAAATCCAGTATTAAACAAAGGGCTCTACGCGTTATCGGGGCGATAACAGCACTGGAGCTGTCTGTACCTTGAAATCGAACGGGTTATTTGAGCAGGTGTTTTTTTATTTAGTTTCCTTTCATTGTTCTCGGTTGTATTTTTAAGCATTTCTTTCTGTGATAATTGCTGTTAGTTTCCACGTCCCTTTGAAAATTCAACAGAATAAATATACTATTCATAATCAAGGGAGCAGATGAAAATAATAATGATAATTGTGGATTTTTAATAGATTTTGCGTGCTGTATCATTGAAAATAGCATTATTATTATTAAATAATAATTGTAATAGGATGTAGTTTACATGAAGTATTTAAACTATTTCTGTGTGTTTGTAGGAAAATTTAGAAGTAAGAGCTGTTTTAATCTAGATCAATAGAAAGAAGAGTTGTTTTGCAAGTGCATAATCAATTGCTAATTGTGAGACTGCAATTGAGTTCGCCAATAAATTGACATCTTAACAGAGGGCGCGCTGTCTTTCCCGTAAGAAGTAAGCCTCTTTCGGTGGTTCAGGCAAAAGGGCGCACAACAAAATTCGTTTCAGTTTCCAATTCGCAACAAAAACGAAAATTGAATAAAGAGAGAAAATAAACATTCCACTCAACAATAAATTTATCAATTATGTAAATTGTATGCAATATACTGTCTATCTAGTCTTTACGGTTTATTTGTTGCTCAGTGATTTAGTTAATCACCCATTTGATTCGGGTTTAGTCGTCCAGCCGATGAAATAATTATTGAAATTATAATAATTGAAGAGAAGGCTTCGGCAGAATGAATACTAAACCTGCCCTGTCCAATTCGAACCGTTCTGTCCAGTTTGGGATAATATCTAAATTAAATAATATTAAATCTATTGTATTGTATTTGTAAATTAATTTAATACGTGCTTGATCACCCTGGACGCAACCTGCCGATTATGGAAAAAAGTCACCCTATTAAAGTATGTAAAGAAATATATAGAGATGATGTGAGTGTTTAGTCATTGAACATACATTATACTACCCTAACTGTAATATAGTTCTCCCTCGTCTTTGTAATAATAACAATTATAAATAATAATATAGAGGTCATGAAAAAGATAAATGAGGAAATAATTAAGGGTGCAACTCGAGGATTACTTATCCACTCTCTCATTATTAGGTCCTCATAGATTATTAGCGCAACTTAATTAAAAAATGAAAAATTATAATAAATGGATGCATTCCGGACGCCCACATAGCTATACACGGAACATACAATGCAGGCCGGATTTCTAGCCACGTGTAAATTTCCATATTGTACATAATAATCCCTTTTAATAACTGTCATTATATTATATATTAGGATGCTTATTTGTTATACTTGATTGCCGAGTTTTGGGGTTTTGTTATTTATTTCGATGTAAGTTTTAGCAGCAAGTTGTAATTTTATATAGTTAACTAAATATTTTATATATTTGTGTACATTTTTGTTGTTTATTGTGTACGATTAAATTATTTTAACGCGATATTTTCTTATATATCAAACTTTATTTGTAGCTGTGGTCCTACAAGCAATTTCAATAATAAATACATCAATTAAAAACATACTCATTTATTTATATGCTACATAACTTTTAAATTGGTCATTACCGGTAAAATAAGGTAGATTCCGCACCTGCGCACCTACAAAAGAAAGTAATTTGCCGGTGAAGGCATCTCAACCCTACCTAAAATAATTCGGCGAATATCATATTTCAGAAACATCAACAGATACATTTCAGACCGCTGCCCCTTTTAGAGCTTTCGAAATACATGTACTCCAAGAGAAAAGCAGCTCCCAAAAGGAGGGCTTTATTTCGTGTGCTAGGATCGTTTCCAGGGAGTTGCAAATATAAATTATAATCGGCTTGAATTTGATCCCACTGATGAATTATACTCCCGAGTTGCGTGGCTCCATCTCCACTAAAAATCTGAGGAATATTTCAATTAGGAATACATCTGATGGATAAAAATCGTCTGTTATACTTGAAAGTTGTGATTCTTTCCTAGAAGGCAGCCCATGAAGGATTCGGGCCCTTCCACTCGGTAGACGGTCTCGTTATGCCGGTTACAAACCGAGAAATTCGGCCTGGAGGCGTCGAAATTCTGCCGTATTGTGCCGAGCAACTCGCCGGGGGGTATCCAGACCTCCATTTCCTTCGAGAATAGAAAAGTTACATTCGAGATTAAAAACGTCCCCCGCGATATACCTACTTGAAGATAGCAGAAAATGGAGCAGCACGAGCCACAGCCCAGCCGCCTCTTGAATTGGATCGCTTCCTGCTGGGAGGCGTCGAAAAGCCTCATCGAAAAGGACCGGCTCGAGCCGAAACAGGTCCTCTGGAAGGAAGTCGAGCTTTCGGTCGCGTAGAAAATCGTCTCGCCGCGGGGCACTTTCACCGTGTAGCGATTCTCCGAGGCCAAATTGGACATAACTGAAAGTGGTACTTTTTAATGACGCCCGATGGAAACGGAGGACGAAAAGTCACGTACGATCTGTTAATTCCACGGTTTGTTGCACGATTAATTGGTTGGTATCGTGGAGGAAGTCCAAGCCGTGCAAGGGTGAAAAATGGGACGTGACGGTAGAGGTCCAGTCTATCGTAGAAATCGGAATCGGACGTCTAGTTCCTTGTAGGGCTGATCGCTCTATTTTACAGAGAATTCATGAACTGCCCACTGAAATACTTGTTTATCAATAAATAATTGAGAGCTTACCTTGTTCGCGAAATGTCGGTTGATCGGAAACTATTTCCGGAGAGGATCCTCCTGAAAGAACCGACATACTTATTGCTGAAACATTATTTCAATAACTTCTTGAAGGATTAAGGCCGATCAACTCACCCTCCTCTATATTTCTCGTGTTTTCATACATTTCTCAAATTTTATACCGATTTTCGTAACGTTGTGTAAAACTGTGAACACGACCATTAATTTCACTGTTATCGTGAACCTATTGATAGCCGGATAATCTTATCTGCTGCATTGTCTCATCCGCGGTCTAATTGCTTGATTCACTATAACGGTATTGGGCGATAAATAAAATTCTCAGTCAGATTTTTTACCATTAAAATATATTGAAACCGTTAATACAATAGCACAATCCAGTCCTTTTCCCATAAATAAAGCAGACGGAGGTTTATGGCGATTTCACCTCAAATGCGGCACCTTTATTTTGGTTTTAGAAATTTTATTGTAGTCGCCATTATTGTCAAGATCGGGCTTTCGTAGTAGGAGAGGGCCGATGAAATCGCCACATTCGCTTTATTTTTATTTATTTAAATGTGACCACGTTCATTCCCATCAATTTCCAAATGGATATAATAGTTGATGAATATAATTAAGTGAAAATACATCGAGATTTTACTAACACAAGAGACCTGTTGTTGGTTTAATCTGTTGCTCCGTTAGTGGGGTTCCGAACGTGTCAATCAATTTGGATTATTATTACTATTTCGGTATTTTTTTCTTTTTCTAAATCGAGATAAATCGAATAAACAAATATAAATTTTTAACAACAAACTTCAGGTTTAATATCATTTTTTCCTTCTGAAGCAACATTTACTATGTATGTATACATTTAATAAGTTACAATGATAATAGTTAATACACCCATGAAATAATCAAGGCTGCAGTAATAATAGTTTCGATATAGATTTCGCACCGTTCTGGGGTGCGCGTATCAGCCTATTTATTCTTAGAGGGGCGGATTTGCGGGCGCCCGGCCATCAATTCAAGTACCGTCGATCGGGGCAGAACATTTCGCATTCGCCGGACGATTCGAGGCGCAGGGGCTGGTTCACCTCGAGCAGATACCGGACGGAGCGGCGCGCCTCCTTCTGGCACTCCGGCTTCCCGTCGCAAAGCTCCAAAGCTTTCGTCATGAAGAGCACGTTGCAGCGGCGCGTCGGGGCGAACCAGTTGTTGTTGCTCTGAAAAAATTCAAATTCGGTTACCTCAAGCCCAAAAGCCGGACCGGGAGGGCCGTTCGCGCTTACGCAGATCAGACACATCTGGTGCGTGTTGCAGGCCTGCTCGAAGACCCTCGCGTAGTGCCCCATGACGGTCGAGTACTCCTCGCAGGCGCGCTGCACTTTCGGGCACGCCTCTGAAAAACTCCGGATAACATGGAAATCGCATTTAAAACTTCGTCCCGAGCTTACCGAAAGTCGCCTGCTCGATTATCTCGGTCGGGATCCTGTAGTTCTGCTCGTCGCAGTCCTCGTCGCCCTGGGAGCACTTAATATTATTGTCCCCCTCGGGGATTTTCTCCCGCTCCTCGTCGACGGCCTGTTTCCTAGGCACCGAGACGCGCTTCTCTTCGGAAAACTCGTCCTCGTTACTGTTATTGTTATTATACTTCCGCTGCTGTTTCAGACGCTCCCTCTCCTTCTCGACGCTCAATTTGTACTCCCCGAGGGCGCGGCGCATTTTCTCCAGACTGTAAGCGGCGGCCAGGCGCGAAATCACCTTGTCTTTCACCTCCTGGACCTCTTTCGAGTCCGTGACGCCCTCGTGCGCCCCCGTGTATTTTATGGCGTCGTCGATGATCGTGTCCTCCATATTCTTCAGTTTCTTGTCCATATCGGCGATTTTTACCTCTTCCGGCGACAGCTCCCGGTCGTAGTCGACCTTCTTGTCGCTCTTGGCGGGCTGGTCGTGATTTTTGAAAGACTGCAACGGATATTCCGCGTTCCTCTTCGCCGTCATCGCCACGGCTTTGTGGTAGCGCTCCATGACCCATTCGTTGTCCAGATCGTTATCGTTATTGTCGACCTCGGATTTTTTGCGCCTATCCAGCCCGAAATAGTCCGACCAGTCTATGGACTTCTTCTTGATCTGGAGCGGCTTCTCGCTCGCCGCGGCCCCGCCGACCACCTCCTTGTTCTTCTCAGACTTGGCGCCTTTGTCGCCGCCTTTCGGCTTCGGCGTTTTCATCGGCTTGGTCGGCTTCTCGGACCGGGCGGTGGCGGGCGGTTTCTGCGTGGTCGCCTCGCCGAAGATGCGGCTCAGCTCTTTGGCGACCTTCGGGTCGGTGCGCGCGTCGGCCGACTCCTTCTTCGTCGAGCGCTTGTGCTCGCGGCCGGGGCTGCGCTTGGCGACCGGGAAGCGCTTCGGGTACTCGTACTTGCGCTCCCTGCGGAAGTGCCGGGGCTGGTCGAAGTACCGGTCGATGTCGTCCTCGTCGAGGTACCGGCTCATGTAGCGAGACTCGTCGTAGTCGGAGCGGCTGCGCTTCCGCAGCCCCGACGACCCGTCCGTGCCGAACCTGGGGTAGTACCGCTTCTTCGACTCGTACCGGCCCGGCCGGCCGCGGTACTTCTCCCAGAGTTCGCGCACGATCTCGTTGTAATCGTCGGCGTCGTCGTCGGCGCCCGGCAGGTAGCCGCGGGCCATGTCCTCGATCTGGCGCTCCTTGTCCTCCTCGAGCCGCTCGCGGAACGAAGAGGAGATCCTCTTGTCGGCCTCGTCGTCGCGATTATTAGGGTCCTCGAGGTAATCCAGGACGAGCCTCTCGAGGGTCGGATCTGGGTGATAATGCGAGAGAGGGCGGAATGTACCCGATTTGGCTTTATTAATAAAGTCGGGAGGGCGGAATGCGATCGACCCACCTGCGTTGTAGTCGGAGGGTGTCAGGAATGCGAGGTCGTTCGGTCCTTCGAGCGGATATCCGTAATCGCCTACGCCGATGTCGTCATCGTCGTCGTATCGCGCGAATTCGGACAGGTCCTTCTGGCGCCGGTCGACGGCATTCAGGGCGCTCCGCAGCGAGTCCCCTTGCGAATCGGCGGATGCGACTAAAATCACCAGAAACAGCCCTCCAAGTCTAGAGTAGCTCTTCAACCCCATGCTTGAACGATAATCGGAATTTCTGTCAGGGCAAAGTCTACACCGAATGTCTGGGCGTTTGCGATGTGGGCCAATTGAATTATTGAAGGGTTGTCGCGGCGCGATAAAAATTCAATTAAAAGAAACAGCGAAAATAACGTCACATCTGACGTTCGACGAGGTGGCGTTAAGGGTGAAAGGGCCGGGGTGGAAATCTAACTACTGGGTGTTTTTTGACAGTCAACTCACCCTTAAACCCTCATACAGATGAATTTGTCAAATTCTGATGATGATAAACGAAATTCTACTGCACGAATACCCTCAGAATCCAAATGGAAGATTGTTTATATACACGCAGACGCACCAGCGTCGAGAGCGTCGTCGGGTCGATAATATATTTGAGAGAAAAAACAAAATAGAAAAAAAGGGGAAATGTTTCATGATTTATAACTCCGGGTTCGTACTTTTTCAAATGGACGTCATATTCGAAAATGCCCTCATTATGCCGACTCAAAAAATCCTGCAGAAAGAACAACAAACCATTATTCTAAGGGTCGAAGTTTTCGAAGCATTCGAAATAATACCAAACGATCCGTCTTCATTCCGATGTATTTGTATTTACTTGTATCTCCCCATTCCCGTCCGTTTTATTCGACATATACTATTTACTTTTCTCTATATTACCGCCGCCTCCGGGGGCATAAACACAAATTGCCACGACCTTCACCTTTGGGTAACCCATCATCAACATCGGTAGGTAATTATTATCATATTACATAAAAGCTCAAATTCAAAGCTCGTTATCTTTTATTATTTATTTTTCGTGCTTATACAACACAATACATTAGTATAAAATAAATATTTACAAGTAAAATAATAGTAATGATTTACAGTAACAATAATAATGATATAAAAATATATGGCAAGCGTAGTAAAATTATTTGTTATTATTGATTTGTACATCCCCTAATTTGATCAGCCCGAAAAAGGACATTCCGGGGGCGAACAGGGAGTAGTGAGATTCTGAGAGGTCCTTCAAACTAATCAGATCTCCCTTTTCCAAATACGAGGCGGCCGCAGTGTAACAAGTGTTCCCTTTCAGCTCGCGACGGACCGAATGCGCCGTGCCCGTGCATTGGATCAAGACGTCGTCGTTCTTGTAAATTTTGAAACCGCTGGTATCGTGCTCATCCAAATGGTAAATCTGCAACACAACGAATTCCGTAAAAAGGCCCTTTTTCGGGAAAATCCCGAGGCAATCCCACCTGGGCGTAGACGAAATAGACCCCCGGGTCCTTGATGGAGACGACCCCTTTCTCCATGCCGAAGTGCTTATCCATCCCCAAAGACCTGACCCAGCCGCTCTCGGTCCAGTCGGTGTAAGTGCCATGGGGGTGCCTCAAATGGCCGTTTCCGTTGTAATGGGGGTGCAGGTTCGGGTCGTATTTGGAGGTGTCGCCGTCGTAATGGGTCGCTGGGAGCGGTCGCATCCTGCCGATGGTACGGTGAGGGTGATGGTATCGCGGCTCTACCGTTTCCACCGTTTCCACCGTTCTTGGACGTTCCGGAGTGCGGATTATCGTGAACTCAGTTTCGGAATCTTCCTGAAATATTTGCGTTTATTTTGATATAAATTTCCTTGCAGGAGTCCCACAATAAATAGACTAGTTTATTCTAAATGCGGATAGTAACGGGATTATTTGCCTTGGTTAACAGAACTCACCTGCGAATTGCGGTAGTCGCCCGATTTAAGAGATGACTTCCTCACGACATGGCGCAGAGGTTTCGGGCCCCCTTCTTGTAGAATCACCCGGTGTTGTCGTCGGCCGGGCCTAATAAATCTATAACTTAATTCGATTTGCATATTTCCAAATTAATAATCAACCTGTGGTGTGGTCTTGGCAGTTGCGATTGGTTCTTCCTGGTGGCTTCCGCGAACGATTCTGAATTAATGGGGACCCCGTCTTGAGTATATCCCACGACATTTCGTTTTTCTCGATTATTGTCTTTGAAATCTTTCAAATCTTTGGTAAATTGCTCTCCGGTTAATAATATATTTGTGTTATCGGAGTGGATATCGTTTATCAAATCGTCGTCCTCATCATCATCATAATAATCATCACTGTAGTTGTTATCATCATCATCATCACTGAAGATTTTATCATCAACACTGAAGCTCTTATCGTTATCGTCATCGTACGTTTCATAGTCGAAAAAAACGTCTGGATTATTTTTCCTGTCTGTTTGGGTGTCGTCATTAAACTGGAATGAAACAATAATTTTCGGTAATTTATCATTTAACTAGTGGAACGAATTGGAATTAAAGCCGGCGTTGATAAATTCTTAATTAATGATGACAACACTCGACAGTATAAGGCGTTGACATTGCCCCATGCAAACAACGTCTCTTTTAACCTTTGAGTTAGGTCAGGTTTTTCCTCGGAAATTCTTAGATGTATGAATATAAGTATAAATTAAATTCAGATTTGTTTTAGAAAATGTAGTACGAATGTTTCCACAGATGGATTCAATTTGGATTAATCAACATCGACAGGTCATTATGTAATAATAATGGCAAAAGCTAAAAATAAATCGTCGGTGCGTTTTGCCTTTGCGCTCGCTTTCCCCGGGGACACTGACGAACATTATCAATTCCAAAGAACTCGTCAGAATTCATTGACTTCTATTAGATATTGAACAGTTTTTATCTTCCATTATTCACTAATCTAACTCAGTTATCGTCGAGTTTAATAGATAAATAAAACCCGAATAACGAATGCGGTTATCGAGTTATCGTCGGACTTTCCAGAATAAAACATTTCAAACTCCAGTTTTCCGCAATTTTTATAAAAATTCAACCACGCATGTGTCCAAACAAGCCAACATTATTTTTATTCATCCCGTCAATATTTTTAGTTCGCAATATCCACCGCAACGTATTCGAATAATCAGAACTCGCTTATAATCATTTGAAAGATAGAGCACAAACCGCGTCTTCCGTGGATGACATAATTATTCTGACCGAAATGACCGGAAACAGTGCTGTTATTGTTAATTATCGTTAGTCATTCCGAAGATTCCTTTCTGGATGATCTAATTCAGAAAAAAAATGTGTTTTCTCAAAGCGCGACTCGCCAGGAATGCAAGGACAAAGTTCAGGCGCATTTTTGCTTAAATCAGATCAAAGACGGCTATCGCTTTGTTCATAATTATCGACATTGTACACCTTGATGTGGAAATTTCAAACAAGATCTGACTATAATTAGACATCTTTTCGTCAACCAAGCAAAATCTTGAATAAACTCGCATGAGTCTTTAGATTAGATTTCATAATAATAATAACAAATGGAGCAACTCACTTCATCGTTGACGGGGAAACTGCGTCCTTTTTTGAGTTCGCTTACTGAAATTTGCAATTCGTCTACTTCACTTTTGAGTTCGTTGATTTCGTGCATCAACAGGAAGGTGATTCCGATGAGGATCGTCACAGTCACGATCAGCAGTACTCCCGCCGATATGATGAAGTATCGGTGATTTTTACCGGTCTTCTGCTCGTCGCCCACCGGCAGATACAACCTGAGAGGGACTCTACAATTATCCTCGGTCATTATTTCGCCGGTCAAATCACATAAATATAATGGTGAAGCGCACTTGAGTGGCTTAAGTCAACTACTGAGTACCGACTGGCTTGACTTGACTGGCAGGCTTAGAAATTCCGCGGCCACCACTTTATAACTGAAGACGCACCAGCGCCGATGCGGCTAAAGCCAAGCACTGACCAGTAACGTTTCGGCGCTCTTATTATTACATCTTTATTTACATTTTCGACCGAATTCGTATATTTAAATTGTAGGTCACCAACGACCGACAACTTCTGGAAAAGACGATTTTCCCCTACCCTCAAGACGAGTCATTTGATAAAGCGACAATTTTTAATAAGAATTCGGGCAATTGAAACCGTGGGCGGCCACATACGAAATCTGGTTAATATTATGTGCATATTCACAACATATGGTTCGTACTCGTCATCTCCAGGAGCGACATGCATCATATACAACATATAGAACGATGTTCACGAGGAATCCGTTTAGATTATCATCATTTCCAAATTTAAACGGAATGGTAAAATCGAACTTGACATTGATTATTCGACCGGCGTTCAGAGATAACCCGTCGCCCTCTACCAATAAGCGAACTGCAATAAAGCGATGCATTTATTCGATTTATTCAGGATTTTCGATGTGGCGATTGCGATATGGAAATTGGCTCAAGGGCGCTCGATCCCGTCTTCTCGCTAATCGGGTCGGATTTCGAAAGCGTTTCGATTTCGACATCGGCCGATCGGCGGGTTGACCGGACGCGGTCCCGAATAACATCAACACTAACTTGTTGTCGGGGGTTGATTTCGTTAGCCGGAGCGGTGCATGCGCCCCGAGGCCGCGCGTCGGGGGCGGGATATCGGGGCCGAACGGAGAAGAGGCAGCAGTAGGTTTCTGGGAAAGCGGGGTGTGTTAATCGATTCGTGACATTTCTTTTTGGCCGAGATTGTTGTCTATCGAACATGTCGACGTTGTCGCTGGAAATTTCATACTGATAGCCAGTCGGGTGAGTACGAACGCATATCGCATGTAAAAATGCATACAGCCGGATCGATATACATTTATAACAACCGTTTCGCATCGTTCGCATCATCGTGTTTTCAGTCTTTTCAGTCCACTTATTGTTTCGTATCGACCTTCACCGCTGAATTATCATCATTTTCATTTCTGACATCGACTGTTTTTCCTCTTGAGCCATTGGTAACCTCATCATGATCCATTTCGATTGTAAACCCATCGGAACGTCACCAAAATAACACGCATACACTTTTTGTAGGGTAAATTTTATTCATTTTCAAAGGAAAAGATGGTGCTTATTTGATATTTTGGACTTATAATTGAGCGGATGTTCCTTTCACTGTTGATTTTTTTTGGGGGGCTAGTCTCTATAGGGCAGGATGGAAACAGAAAAAAAGAAGTACAGGTACTGACACAAAATAAATCCTAGTAAAACGTTATCGTAGAGATTTTTAAGACTTCTCCTGCCTGTGCCGATGTACCACAATGACTACAACATTTGGTCAGTGTTAAAAAATTGCATTGGGAAAGAGTTGAGCAAAATCACAATGCCGGTCGTATTTAACGAGCCTTTGAGCTTCCTGCAACGCATGGCCGAGTACATGGAGTACTCCCATCTCCTCCGTTTGGCGTCCCAACAGAAGGACCCGACGGTCAGGATGCAGTACGTGATCGGTAAGCCCTTCCGTCCTCCGTTGGCCCGAAATAAACGAATACGAACGAAATGAAACGCCAGGTTTCGCCGTGAGCGCCCTCGCCTCCAACTGGGAGCGCCTGGGGAAACCCTTCAACCCCCTGCTGGGCGAGACCTACGAGCTGGAGCGCGAGGAGTTCAAAATAATCTGCGAACAGGTCAGCCACCATCCGCCGGTGTCCGCTTTCCACGCCGAAAGCTCCGACTGGATCTTCCACGGTTCCGTTCACCCGAAACTCAAGTTCTGGGGCAAGAGCGTCGAGATCCAGCCGAAAGGTGTCGTAACCGTCGAATTCCCTAAGTACACGCACCGTACTAATCGCATTACGAATCGATAACGTTCCAATTGCAGGCTCAACGAGGCCTACACCTGGAGCAACGTCCAGTGCTGCGTGCACAACATCATCGTCGGCAAGCTCTGGATGGAGCAGTGCGGGAACATGGAGATCGTGAGCCACGCGTCCGGCCTGAAGGCCAATCTGACCTTTAAACCGGCCGGCTGGAACTCGAAGGACCTCCACCGGGTCGAGGGCTACGTCACCGATAAGTCGTGCGTAAGGCGAAAATCGAAAATGATCCAATAATTGCCGAATTTCCCATCAGGAAACGTAGGATGTTCTACATCTACGGCAAGTGGACCGACTTCATAAAGTGCGCGGACTACTCCGCGTACGAGGAGTACGTGAAAGAGAACTCGTCGAAGTTCAAAAAGGACGGGGACAGGAGCAAGAGCCCGAACGATTCGCCTTCGCACACCTCGAGGAAGGTTCTGCAGAAACTGAACAGCCTCAAAGTGAGCCCTTTCAAGTCCAACTCCACTCAGGAAGTGAGCGAGGTGTAATTGCGATCGTTTCGTTCCGATTTAATTTCGTCCTTTTTTTGCAGAGCCTGGACGAATGCGCCCCTCCCGACGTACCTGACGGCCTCGTACCGAAAAGCGAATCTAATTACTCCATCGACATCCCCAACTCCACCACCATTTGGAAAGTGAAGCCGCGCCCTTTGCAAACTGGCGACGTAAGTGTTCATTTCATCCCCTGATAAAAAGGCAGCCTTTCAAAAACTTTTGATACATAAAAAATATTTTTTCTATGCAGTACTATCAGTTCACCGAGTTCGCGATGTCGCTGAATGAACTCGAGCGGGGCATGGATAAATGCCTCTGCCCTACCGATTCCCGTCTGCGTCCGGATATCAGAAAATTGGAACAGGGCGATATCGACGGTGCCGCAATCGAGAAGACGCGCCTGGAGGAAAAACAAAGAGACGCGAACAAACAACGTAAGAGCAAAAAAGGGACAGAGTGGCAGCCGCGTTGGTTCACTCAAGGCGTAAATCCCCACACCAAACAAGAAGATTGGATTTACAACGGGAATTATTGGAAGCGACAGTACGCGGATAATCCCGATATATTTTAAAAAGGCGGACGCGTAAATAAATCGGCCCTGACTTTTTAATCCTTCGTTCGTTATTATAATACGTGAGGACGCCGAATTTTAGGTAGTTTTCTCTGGATAGATTACGTTGGAAAATTAAAAATCGACAAGTAATATTCTTAATCCTCGATGGAAATAGAGTTGATCTTCAGCAAGTAGAGAGAAAACGTGCTCAAAAACAAGTACCTTCGCGCTTTTGGGGTTATAGTTATCATAATGAAAAAAAGGAAATAGAACTTTAGGAACCTTGATGATAATATATTAGAACTACCATCGATGTCTATGAGTAATAAGAGTGCCAACATGTGCACAAATACGTTAGTTGTTATAGCGCTTTTAGTGCTTCCAAAAAAATAATATGGAAAAATTGATGAGGTTTGGACCTTTTTACCCACACGTGTACACACATCCAGTAAACGATACGAATACCCATGATAATGCAATAATAATTATCCCGAACTGATTTTGTAAATCGGTTCTCGTTGTTGAAATTGGTGTTCTCACCTGATCTTATCCAAATAAGGTTTCTGATTATAATGATGATGGAAATCAAACACAAATACTGTAATACACTTACATAACTACATACATATAATACATAAAGTACGACATTGTATTTTCATAATGGTTAATAAATGCACGATGGTATACCTACATAGTCTTCTAGAAATTATATCGAAAGCATCGTGACATAAATAATTGTCTATTTAGTGAATAGATCTAGTGGCCTCATATCACAAAAGTTTACAAATATTTTCTAAATCATTAAATTATATAAGTAATAATAATGGTATATTATTGGGTGAACATGTTTTGATAGCATTTATTCGCAAGGATGAAAGCTCGTAATCCATTCGAGCGATTAAATGCCAAAACACACGAACATAATACTGTACTTTATCTACTAATTTAAACATTTCATTGGTTGAATAAAGTCACATTCCTCCTGTTATGTCGTATGGATGATTTATTTTATTTTCATTATGTAATACAGGTACATTTTTTACTCTTGTGATGGTAAAATTGAAGTCAATATTATTGGGATCATGGTAATAAATACGAAACAGAAATGGTAGGCAAATGTAAGTTATAATATTTTGATTTGTACTGTCATCGTCAATAAATATTTTGTTATGCATAGTTGTAATTTTATTCCACCGAAATATTTGAAAACTATTGTAGGCACTTATTGAGTAAAGTAAAGTAAATTAGCATAATGCCAAAAATTGCTTATTGAGGACCATTCCATAAAAACATTTATTTATTTCATTAACGCAATAAAAGTAAAATGACTGGCGTACACACCTATTTGTATAGGTATCTAATTTATAACCAAAATAAATTGACTTAGGAATGAGAGAGGTTATCAAAATCACTCTTGTTAATTTACAAGATTATAGATAACAGCGCGAGTTAGTATTTACGACAGTGCATAAGTACCCAGTAAGTACCTACATACGAGTCGAGCATCACTCTGCCGATTAGTTCTCGACAAGGCAGCGCAACGAGCGTACCGTCAAGATCATTTTCTAATAATAAAACCAGTTGAAAAGTTAAAACGCCATGGCATTGAAGTGGGGAATTGTGGGCGCTGGCAGAATCTCGTCCGATTTCGTTACAGCTGTTCAGACTCACCCGAAAACCGACCACCAAATCGTGGCCGTGGCCGCTAGATCTTTGAAAAGCGCCCAAGATTTCGCCGGCGAGCATGACATTCCAAAATCGTACGAGGGATATCTCAAACTCGCCGAAGATAAAGGAGTCGGTAAGCGCCCAATAATCGATCTAACGAAGCGAACACCGGCTAAAACCGAAGTTTCCAGACATCGTGTACGTGGGGAACTTGAATCCTCAACACTTCGAAGTGTCTAAGATGATGTTGGAACATGGCAAGCACGTCTTGTGCGAGAAACCTCTCACCATGAACGAGAAGCAAACGAGGAGACTTGTGGAAATCGCGACGCAAAAGAAACTGTTCCTGATGGAAGCCGTCTGGTCGAGATGCTTCCCGGCTTATAACGAGCTGAAGAAGTTGATCGAGTCCGGAGCGATCGGGGACGTTTTGCACGCATCGGTTCATTTCGGGTTCGCGTTACAACACGTGGATCGTCTCAAGTATGTTATTATTCCTTCACAAAACGACCCGAGCGATTGGTAAAATAAAGAGACCAATTAAATTCTTGCAGAGCTAAAGCGATGGGCGGCGGCGCAATTCTAGACTTGGGAGTCTACATGCTGCAGTTCCAGCAGTTCGTCTTTCGAGGACTTCGCCCTATAAAAATCACCGCTAACGGCCACTTGAACGCGGACGAAACTGACGAATGCGCCTCCGCCATCATAACTTACCCGGGTGGTAAAATGGCAGTCGTGAGCACCTCGGCCAAAGTGAACCTTCCCAATGAAGGGATCGTCGTCGGCACCAAGGGCACCATCAGGTTACCGAACTTTTGGGCCCCCACCACTCTGATAACCGACGAAAAGACCTACGAATTCGAATTGCCCAAATCCAGTGGCACTTTCATTCATAAAAATAGCGCTGGTTTGGCGTACGAGGCCGAAGTTGCTCGACAGTGCATTAAAGCCGGTAAACTCGAAAGTACCGAAATGCCTCATAAAGAAAGCATCGAATTGGCACAGCTGATGGATCTTTTAAGGAAAGAGGTCGGGGTCGTTTTTCCCGAGGACAACGAATGATTATTATGGTTTCTGTTGAACTTGTTAATTTTTTTACGAAATAAAAAGCACCCACTGATGCATTATTGCCAATTAAGGTAGTTTACAATTTTATTTATAATACAAAAAAACACATTACATGACATGAATAATAATAGTAATTAGGTAACAAAAGCGATAAGTACAAACAATAACGTATACAAACATAGAAGTATTCTAATTTAATAAGTATAATATTATCAACTAAAGAAAATATTGCAGTCTTTTAGTTTTAATAATTAGGTAAAATGAACTCGTAAACATCACCAAGTAACAGATATTGCACGAAAATTTTGTTACATATGTTTTCTGTCGTATAATGAAAATATGGCTGATTTCAATTTCAAGTAATAATTATTCGACCTGAAAATACGTACGCTACAATTCAAGCTTGTAAAGAAATTTTTGAAGGTCACTTTTTCAATAGTACCTATAGGCGACGACTCGTGTTCTTCTCATTGAATTTTCCAAGGGGTTCAAATGAAATCAATTATTACGTTACTATTACATTACGGTGGTTCTGATTCAGTTCGGCGGGAATGTGGGGATTATGATGGGCATGTGGCTGTTGATGGTGTTACTGGAGTGTATGAAGGAGTGGTCGAAAAACGACATCCCCAACTTATGGTGGGCACTCGTCGAGGCGTCAGGTACGGTAACTGTCTGATGGGAATTCGTGAAGAAATGGTGGGCGTCCTGGGAGGCAGGTACTGCGGAATTAATTGGTTCTTTCGTAGGCACTGATTGAGACTTGATCGACGTCGCCGGCTTATTGATGTGCTCGCGACTCGCATGCAGCACGCATTGGTACCGATGGCGGAAGTGCAAATCGCAATGTTCGCACTTAAACCGTTTACTCAAATGTTTCCAGTAGTAATGCAGCGCCAGGCTGCCCTTCGTGTGGTACCGGCTGATGCTCGAATTTTTACACAACACGCAATACAACCCCCTGCGAGTCACCATCTTGGCCATGTACTTCTCGGAGACCTCCGATCTGCTCGAGGCGTGAAGCCGCCACTCGGTCAGCTTCCCGTTGAGGTGCTTCAGCACCTCGACCTCGCTCAGGTCCCAGAAGGGCAGGACCATCTTCTTCGGCCTGCTCTGCTTCCTCGGCCGCTTGTTCGACTTGCCGAACTGGACGGCGCTGGTCAGGCTCGAGTGCGAGACCATGTGCGCCATCACCGACGACTGGCTCTCGAAGGCGAAATCGCACAGGCGACATCGATACTTCATGTTAGGATTGACATTCTCTTTGGAATTGTCGGATTTGGCGGGAGATGCGGTGCTGTGACGGTGCGTGTACTGGTGCGTCTCGAGCGACAGGTCGTCCTCGAACTCGCAACCGCACGATGGGCAAACGAACAGAGGGAGCTCGACCTCTTCGCCCTCGTCTTCATCGCCCTGGCTACCAACATCCCCCGCCTCAAGAAAATCCGACTGGATCCGGTGGTTCAGGTTCAGGCGGCTCATGTCCTCGGCGCCCCGGGACTCGGTCTCCGGCTCGGAACCGTCGCTGGCCTCCATGTAGTTGAACAGGCGCGCCGCGCCGTGCTGCTTCGGTGCGTGGTTCTTCCACGACTTGTCCGACTGCTGCAGGAGCCGGTTGCTGTGCTGCAGGAGGGCAGCGGCGGCGCTCAACTCGTGCGCCTTCAGGTTCCCTTGATTTTGACTGCGACAAATACGCGAACGTTAATCAGACTTCGACGGTTACTAATAAACAGACCCACCTACAAGAAGAGGACACCGTCGCCGAACTGTTATTGAACGACGTATTCCTCAGGATGTTCCCCGACCGATTTCGCTGCTCCAAAGGGCTGCAAAACACATGAGGACATTAATTCGATCCATTCGAGCAACTGGAATTCGTGTACGAGTCGTTGGGAATGTGAGGGAATGTAGCACAATTTTAATAAAATTAAGAATTTGAATAGGAATCTGGAGAGGTGTAGGCATCATGAAAAATACTAGGGAAACTCACTGATGCTCCTGTTGGTGCACGGTCAGTTGAGCAGGATCGTCCGCTAAAAAGCTGCATTTGCCGCAGGCCCTTTTGTTGTGGACTTTGAGGACGTGGGTCGCCAGCCTTTCGGATCGTGCCGCTTTGTAATCGCAGAGACCGCAGACGAACGGTTTCAGGTGCGTATTCATGTGCCTTTTTAGACACCAATTGTCCACGCCCGACCATGAACAATAACAGCACGAGAATCTCTTCTCCCCTTTCTTCTTACCGTTACTTTTCGTCACGACCCCGGGCTTGACGTGACCGGCGACCCCAGGTTTCAGATCCGCACTGTTACCGGGCCTGACACTACTGCTGCTGGTCGACGAGTTGTTCCTCGACATATTATTGAACCCGTTCGGTATCGACAAGGAGTTGATGTTGCTCAAGGAAGAAATCGAATCCGGCGATTGGTTGGTCGAGTTCGCGTTGTATTTCTGGTAGTAGGACATCCCGGAAGCGTTTTTCGGCGGATGCCTACGAATCCGATTGAGGTCGTAGGGGTGCTCCCGGTGCATCCTCAAGAAGTGCTTCTTGACGTGGTCGGCTCGATTGAACTGTTTCTGGCACACGTAGCACTGAAAGGGCTTCTCCTCTCGGTGGATGTTCTCGTGCCTCGTGAACAAATCCCGTCGATCGGTCGCGTAAGGGCAGTAGGTGCAGCTGTAGCGTTTGCTGGAAGTGCCACCGGTTTCGGAACTGGTCGCGGCCACCTGTCCGTTGATGTGGTGGCTGTTGGAGTTGGTCGATGCTTGGAAGTCGTCGAGGATTTGCGAATTGCTCGAGTGCGGTTTCGTGCAGCCGACCTCGAGTTTGTTCTTGAGTCTCTGGAGGTATTTGGTGATCTCCTGCAGGACCGGATTGTTTTTCAGCAGGGTGTCGGACGATTCGTCCGTGTTTATGTTGTGCTGCCGACTCAGGTGCATCCTCACGCACCTGGCCCACGCGCTCTCGTACGGACATTGGGGGCACTGGAAGGCCCTCAGGTTCGAATGGGTGCCGAGCCAGTGCTCCGCTACCCTCGGAAGGTAGCCGACACAGTCGCACTCGGCGCAACGGAAGAGCTTCTGCGACGGATTGTAGGTGGCGATCTTCGACTGCGTCCACTGGAGGTTGTCCTCGCTGGCGGTCCACTTGTCTTCGTGCGTCGACGACGTCGACGCGGCCGCCTTGTGCTGCTGGAAGGTCGAGTTCAGGATGCCCGTCGTGGGGAATCCGTTCTGCATCAGGGCGGCCAGACCGAAGGCGGTCAAGTGTTCCTCGGGCTTCAATATCGGATTGTCCACGTCATAATCGATGGGGGTCAAGCCGCGCTCCTGACTCGAGGCCAACCGCTCGGAGCCGCTCAACTCGGGCAGGCCGTCCTCGCCGTACAGTTTTCTCGTTATCTCTTTGAACATGTCTTCATAACAATCGATGGCAGTACCCGACATGGGCATTGCCACCTCCATAGCTACTCGTACACCTCACTCGAGAGGTCCGCCAACCTGGAACAAAAGAAAAAAAGGTCGAGAAAGGGCGGTCATTATTAAAGCAGGTAGGTAAAATGTGTACGGTCTTAAAAACCCCTAGCCCGGGGTGGGTAATAATAATAACACCCAACTTTTCTGTTGTACTAAACAATGAATGCGGTCTTTCTCCTAATCGGGACTCAACGGATTATTTATCGTGGAAGTTTTGCGATAAGCGGACTCTTACTTTTTTGTATAAGTATAAAAAGAATTAAGAATAACGAGAGTATATGATGGTGAAGTGGGAGGGAAGCAATGTCGGTTTATTGAATTCGGAAGTGGCTAGACGGTTTCTTTTTTAAATTTTTGATATGACGAGAGAAGAGGTAAACAAAAGGTGACATTTTAATAAAGAATAGGGTACAGGTAGACGGATCGGGCCGAGTCCCGCCCTGACCCCTCTCTGTGAGATTTTACTCGTAAACTCGTAGTTCTTTTTGTCGCTGGCAGGGGCGGTCGGGGTAGCGAGAGAGTGCAATGATTAGGTTTTAGGGTTAGGGTGAGAGAGGGGTCGGGTTGCGCCGTCGGCCGTTCAACGGCGAAGACCATCATGGCTCTCCGTACTCCGAGCCGAGCGAGGATCACATCACGGTATTTGCGTTCGGATGCGCGTTTTGGACGTATCCCGATTTCGTTTTCGTCCGAATTTGCGAAAAATCCGCAATTCTGGTTGTGCGCAAACTGGCTGCCGGCTCAGGGTGAGGAGCTGATACGGGGCGGGTCTTGACGATTTCGGTGGAAGTGACGGGGGCGGTAAATCGCGTGCTCTCTCCGAGCCGTGGTGGTGCAACCGTGCAAGTCGGGCCAGGCCCGCCCTGGCGAGAGCACCACGTCCCCACAGGGCGTCCCGAGGCGCCCCGGCGACGCCGGCGACGGTGACGAGCCCGTTATCGAATCGTTAATTTTGCGGCTTACCACTTTCAGCAGGGCTTCGCCTCCGACGGCGGGCACCATGACAGCTCCTCCCCGATGACACTATCACTGCATGCCAAAATAAGAATCACCAGAATCGCGGGCTAGTAGTAGGAAGAGCGTAACGAACGCATGGGACGTCTGCTTCTGCGATGTCTGACCCACCCAACACTGCGGCACCCGCTGCCCGGGGCCCTCCGCCCCCGGCCCTACCCCCGCCCATGCCACCCCACTATCGCTCCCCTTTCCCGACCCCGACCACCCCTGCACGGCCCACAACCACCTTTCGCGGTCGTTCCCAGTCTCACCCCACTGTGTGTGTGTACACAGCTCTCTCGCAACGCCGGGGACCAAGGACGACCCGAGAGGGGTGCGCTCCCACCCTCACCACAAAACGCCACTGCTCTCGCTGATATTCATCCGAAACGACTTGAAACACTCCTCGAAACGAAACGCACAGTCTTACTCATCGCTCGCATTATCGGAACGAACGTCCGACCCCCATAACGTCGTCAGATCTGTCCTGTCCATAGAATGGCGACGATCCACCCCCCCGATAAAAGCCAAACGACCGTCCGTCCGTCCGTCGAATTCCTCAAATCTGTCGCGCCGTCATCCGGCCGATTCGTCCGCATCGCATAATCGTATACACCCGGTGATGGTCGAAATCGAAGACGGAACGGGGGGCGCAAGTTTGACGGGCCGACTGGAAAAGAATGAGGAAAGCCATCGCAGCTATCATATAAAAACTATTGCGCGAGGGGTTCCGTCTCTCGCGGGGAAGTTTCAGGGGTGGCTCCGGCAGGGGTTGCCAGGCAACGGGAACGACGGGAGGGTGAGCTCGCACCGAACGCCGGAATGAACCGGCTCGAAAGAACGCCGATGCGGCGGAACTCCGCGCTCGCCTTATTCACCCACGACAGCCGATCGCGCGCCCGCTTTTTCATTGCCATCCTGTCGGCCGGTCGCCGGGAATTTCGCAAAAATCATCGCCGATGCGCCCTAAATTCGGTTTCCTGCTTGCACCCTATGTGGTCTTTGTCACGGTACGGCGTATGGAATAAGGAGATCGGATGTGGCGGCTCCTGCTGCAGGAAAGCTCGGGGTGGCAACAAAACGGCGCAATCGCAAATATCAATATCGATCGCAGTTGCATGTGGGTCGCAGGCCGAAGACCGGTGCCGCGATGCGATGCGACGTCGACGTCGTCGCCGTCGTCGCCATGGCTATGATGGGCACCGGCCGGGAGTCGGGACGGAGGGTGGAAGCGGCGATTTCCCGCGGCCGCTTTATAAATAAAACGTCACCGCTCCTCCGCTTTCCCTTTTGAGATGTTTGATCAGGTGGTTTGCGTACATCTGCATGGTGCACGCACGCGGCACGTATGACGCGGCCATCGAGCGCCGCGGCGCGGCCGCGCTCGCGGCGCGCGTGACGCGGCCCGTGCCATCGACGATACTTTCGAATTTCTATGGAGATGACCCAATTTCGATCCGGCATCTTACGGCGAACGGATCCCCGGCAATTCGCCGAACGGCCCCGGAGGGCTCAATTACTTCACTTCCTGCACCTTATGTATATATAACTAGACCCATCACGTTTGACTCGGAATTCCGAATGGGACGGCACCAATCACGACGACAATATCGCCTGAATTATAGATATGGAAATTGCACCCCCGCCCGGGACGGCGATCTCGCATAACGACCCGATTAAGGGTATTAGCGCGCCGAAACAATGACTACGACCAAATCATTATTATCATCGTCCTCGTCATGAGTCATGATGAAGGATTCGAAATCTCTCAAGACCAACGAAATTCGGTTCAGGGAATATACACCGATCACAATGCGGAGAGTTAGGTCAGGTCAGAATCTCATTTGAAAACTATTGACTTCTTGAAAAATTAAGAAAAAAATTTTCATCTGCAGAACTGCATTTTGTAAAATTTTCAACAATATTTTATGAAATTCAGCATTGTATTCCATTCGTCATGGATGATACGGTTAGGGGATGAATTTTGAGTATTTTCGTCTTGGGTGATTGTACGTGATAATGAATGATTAACGGCGTGTGGTTGAGTTAAAAAGGAAAAGGTAAATGTTTGTTTGAATGGTGGCCGGGAAGCGGTGTGGAGCGTCGCGGCGCTCCCGCCGGGCGTCCGTCGGCGATGCGGTGGCGCCGCGTCCTCCGCCGCTGCCGCTGCCGCGACGCCACCGCACCGCCATGCGCCATGTTGGATTGGCGCGCGGCGTCGATCGGGGACGTCGCGAGGCGCAACTCTCAGTCCACGCACGGGACCGCACGGCCGAACCGAAGTATCGCCCGCGCCCATCGCCGCCGCGCCTCGACGTCCGCACCGTCCCGACGCCCAGCCAAGCCGAACCGCGTCCGAGGTCCGCGAACGCCGCGCGAAATGGGTGCAACGCTCGCCGGACGGGCCGCAACCGCCGCCATCGCCGGCGGCCGAGTGCGACGGAGTGTCCCGGTGCGGCTGTGAGTGCGCCCCGACGACCAGCGCGGCCCCTCGCCCCAGAGCGCGCCGCGGCGCCCCCACCGACCACGACGACGCCATGGCGCCGGCCCCCTAGGACGACGGCCTCACCACCGCCGCCGCCGCCGTCGGGCTCAGCGTCGGCCGCAGCGGGCACGCGTGCCGACGGCTACCTTCATGGCCATTGATAAAGGTACACATACGCGCCCGCCGGTGACGTCACGCCGGAGCGCGCCCGCCGCCCCCCCGCGCCCGCCGCCGATCAATACGCGCAGCCCGGGCCGCGGCCAGGGCCGGATTACCGTCATTACGCCGCCACCGCGGGCCCTCCGCACCGGGTCGACAACCCCCACCCCGCCGCCGCGGACGCCCCCCAGGAGCCGGCAACAAGTGCGGCCGGAAGCGCCGCGGCGCCGTCCCCCAGATCCCGCGCTCCGATCGCATCCGTTCCGCCTCGCCGCCCCCGCTGTAAACAAACGCGGCCTTCACTACGACCGACACCCCACCAACGTTAGATCAGAGCCCGGCCGGACGGCGGTGCATCCGCATCCCAACTCGATCTGGTCCCGATCTCATCAACCACCGAACCCCTCCATAATTACTAATAACCCGAACTAAAGCTCGATTACTAAAAAGCTGATTCTATGATGTATAAGAAATAATCGAGATTTGTGTGAATTGTGGCGGCGTGAATTTAGGTATAGGCACTGCGGGCCGGTGGGAGGACGGGACGGGGGCGGGCGCATTCTGGTGATGATTGTGTGAATGAAAATGTGTTTGTTCGCAGATGTCTTGTAGCGTGACCGAGCGGGTGACGGAGAACAGAGCGGGGCCCGGGGGCGGGCCGACGACGACGGGTCCTGGAGCGACGCCGACGACGACGGCCGGCGCAGCGTCCGGGTGCAGGTTGCGAGGCTCGAGCACCGCCAGCCTCGCCACGCCGCCGAACTCCAGAGGCGGCGACGGCGGCGGTCGGCCGGCCGCGGCGGGACCGCAGAACGGGCCGCAGACCGGCGGCCAGGGCGCCCCGCTGCGGCCCAAGCCCTGCTGCCTGTGCTGGTGCTGCTGCTGCAGCTGTTCCTGGTACGGCCCCACGTTATCCCGATTCCCGATCCGGAATTTCAATCGCACGCGCCCGCCGATTTATTAACGCGTCCCTTAACCGGAAACAACGGGCGCATCCCCCCGCGGACAACAAAACCAAACGAAACTCGTATCGCTCGTGTACGTACGCATAATGGTATAACGGCGCGGATTATTGCATTTTCACCGTCACGTAACTGCATGCATGCACGCGGAAATCGAACTCTCGAACGAGTAAAAGACAATGCGCCACCTGATTATATTAGGCCAACGTCCTTTCAAAAGTAATTGATTTTAATATCGCGCTCGTTCCAGTTCGACCCCCGGAAAAGGAAACGACGAAAACGGCCCGACGAGAAATTCCAATAACTCGGATCTTTTAAATTACGACGGGGACCCGCCGTAAGTACACACATCGCGATAATTATCATTTACTATATAATGCACCCGTATGAATAGTCCCACTCTCGAAGAAATCAGGAGTTGGGGGAGGTCGTTCGACAAGCTCATGAAAAGCCCCGGTAAGATACGATTATTATTGGTCGTGTGTAGAATTCTAATGAGAGAACCGTTTTGGTCGACGATAACAGCCGGACGAAAGGTGTTCAGAGATTTCCTGCGATGCGAATACTCCGAAGAGAACATCCTGTTCTGGCTGGCCTGCGAGGAGCTCAAGCGCGAGAACAACCCGGAGGTGGTCGAGGAGAAGGCGCGCGTCATCTACGAGGACTACATCTCGATCCTGTCGCCGAAGGAGGTCTCGCTGGACGCGACGGTGCGCGAGATCGTCAACCGGAACATGGTCGAGCCGACGCCGCACACCTTCGACGAGGCCCAGCTGCAGATCTACACGCTGATGCACCGCGACAGCTACCCGCGGTTCGTCAACTCGCCGGTGTACCGGTCGCTGGCGCAGCAGACCACCCAGAAGGAGAAGGACAAGGAGAAGGACAAGGAGCAGCAGGGCGACGTCATCGCGAGGGACGAGAAGGCGGCGGACCAGGACGGGCCGGGCCCGCGCGGCTAGCCGCCCCCGGGAGGCGATGGCCTAACGAGGCTCGAGACTCGAGGCTCGATGTCGACAATAACCCGGAACTCGGAAGGGCGGCGCGCCCTCTTCGGATCATTCCTCGCCCCCGGCGCCGCCTCCACAGGCCGGTGGGGCCGGTGTCGTGCCACGGACCAAAAAAAGCGCCCCGGGGCCCCCCCATTATCCAGCATATAATAATAATTATAACGATAAGATATAAACAAACAAACAGAAACCCCGGAAGACAGTGACAATTATCTCTAAACCGTTATTTTGTTACCGCGTGCATTTCATAGCAATCAGGACTCGGACGTCACTCGTCGCTCACCTCTTAAATATTAGTGTTGTGTAATAATAACGAAGTTATGATTCATCTCACTTCTAGGGTTAGGTACTATATGAAGAAACCAAAAAAAATGGAAGAAAATGGAAAAAATACATACATAAAATGCGGCATGAAAGTAATAATAATAAGGGCTACTTGTCTCACTAGTCGATGAAGAATAATAATAATGAAAACCAACCCCATCCCGCCGCCACGACGCCGCTCGCCGCGACTTACAATATGAAGATGTGATATAACTTTACGTAGCGAATCGACCACGGCGGTCCTGCCCAATCTGCCCTCATTCTACTTGCACCACACCATGTACCCACCCCTCCACCCCCACCCCCCCAATTATAGTACACTAATAATCGACACACTGTGAATTCATATAAATAAATATCAAATATACGTTCCGTTGTCTTCATTTCAATCTCACTTTGTTTTACAGGCGAGAACGGATCCGCCGCGCCGCCGAAATGTCGTTATCCCTTCACGTGCAATCATTATCGATCTCGCCCCCGCCTCGAATCACGGCGGCGACACCACGAAAACTCCGATACAATTATCACCACCGAAAGTATAGATTTTGTAACTATATAACCGTTGCACAAAATCTACTAAAAACTACTTTCTCGCTGAAAAGAAACTTATTAGAATGGGATCTCGTCGAGCCCCTAGAGAGGGTGGTGGTGGTGGCGGCGGCGGTATTATGTAGGTGGATGCGCCTCTAAGGTCGGCATGAAATATGGACGGGATCCGAACAAGATCCTTTCCGTTATATTAAACCAAGGACCTGTTTACGAGCATTAAGAAGTCCCAGGGGATTTTCGATACGTCCCAGTCATTAAACATTAACAAACACGGACATTTTTCCCGGTTTCATCCCATTTCGATTCATTTTATTTAATAATGCCGTTCGTGCATCTCGTCCCTTTGTTTTGCAGCGAAGTAAAGTAAATAAAGTAAAAGGATCTGCATAATATTCAAATCCGGAGATTATTCACCCGTTTCTGCCGCTATAACAATTTCATGAGAAGATTATCCTTCACCTGGGCTTTCCGGGTCTTGTAATGCGAATCCTTTCAGGTTTTTTTTTATTTTCGTTTGGTCGATTCGGGGGCGAAACCCGCGGATTTATCGCGTGATCTGAACCGGGCACGAAACGAATCATTACCCTTGTAATAACGCACAATCGATAACCGTACAAATTTTATTTCCAAATGTTTGTTCAGTCGGATTCAGTTCGTTACTACGGAATTAATTCGAACATCTGCATTTTGTCTCAGGCCCTTGGGACGTTTCAGACCCGGATGAAAAACGACGTCTCCGCGGTATCTGCATCGTCGTGACATTTCTTTCGGGGTAGGTACACACCATCCCCCTCTCGGATGTGTCTGGAGGTTTTTCCCCTCCCGCGTCTCGAACAAACGGCGAAATAGAGATGTACCGATACGGTCGAGAGATATTCAGATTCGTTTAATGAGTTCGTTAGGGAAATCGAAGCGTGTTTTATAAGGGACGTGGCTCGCGTTTTCCGTTTCCCGTAATGAACCGATAATGCAGGCCAGGAAAGCACACACTCGCACAGGTCCATCCCGGTTATTGATCCTGGATGGCGGCAGAGCCGCCGCAATAAAATTCAAGTCCTTTCCCTTGGCCCCTCACTGTGTACTCCATCACCGGACCCAGATTTATGATAATAATAATCATCCTGTACGGCCTATCGATAAATGAATAAAGTCCAATTTTCATATATATCACCGTTTTACTTATTTATTAATTAATTAATTGGGTTTATTTACAGTTGAACGTTTGAAAAATTTAACAATTGGAGATCACAACATGTATAAATAATGCATATCATCATCAGTGAAATTAGTTTCTTTATAGTCTCCCTGTAGTACTTAGTATAGTAGGTTAGATGGTTTGGCAAGATGGGGTTAATCGAGATTGAAACCAGGCACATTATTTCTGACTGTATTATAGGCCATAACATTTCAATATTAGCGCCTACGAAAATACATGTACCTCATAAAAATATAGCACGTAGTTCAACAGGGGCGGGTTTTGTCATTTTTTTAGTATCGTCATTTTTACCAAAATAACAGTCCTCACAGGATTCAACAAATCAATATTTTCCTTATAATTAATAAATTAAAGGAAAACCAACAAACAATTATCGGGCAATGGTATTTGCTGCGTGAACAATTCAATTAAACCGAATCGAATTAAACCAAATTAAATCAATACAAACTCAAATAATTTCGTCTATTCATTATTATCAATTAATTAGGTATAGGAATTGTACTACGTTTTATTTCACTATCCGATAATATAGGCCCACGTTTCAATGGATTGTAGGAATTCATTTCCAGAGCAGGGTTGGGTAATGATCGGGGGTAACAAATGTGGGCCTTTCTTCATTTTTGGGGGTTACGATATTACAGCTATCCTACGAATTCTAATTTTTTCTACTATTGTCGCTACAGAAATCAATAATTTCTACTTTTAAATATAATATCTAACTGGTGGTTACCGAAAACAGTACTACTTTGTAGATACCTTTTTAACAACTACATTAATAATAATAATACTTTCCTTGGTTAATAATAATAAAAATAATAATAATCGAGAGACGGAATTTCGAAAATGGGGGCTGATTTCATTTCATAATAATAGACACCGAAACTATCATTATAATTATTATTAAAACACAAAACACTTATCAAATCCGTATAAAATTATATTCTCATCGTTATTAAGAGTGGATATTCTGCGAGCTCCTGTAAACCTGCTTCAAAGACGCGGACTGGTCTTCCAAGCTGCGTTTCAAGTTCGCTATGGTGTTCAATAGGACCTGCTGGCGAAGATTTTCGGCGCTATTTTTATACTCCTGCTGGTTGTCGACGAACCGGTGCGTGGGCGAGAAAGGAGGCGAATCTGCGAGAGGAAAGAATTTAAGTAAATCGACGCAAACGAGTCGGAAATAACTCACTGTCCCTGCAGGCGGTCCGATCGCAGTTCAAATTGAAAGCCACGGTCTTCCCGTGGCTCGACGCGTACACTTTCCGCCTGACCGGCTCGCTTTGCGGGCAGCCGAACTTGAACTCGGACTTCGGCTCCTCGTCGGAGTCCGTGCTCGAACTGCAGCAATCCGGGACTTTCTTCATTATTTTCTTCCGGTATTTCGGGCTATGCCTACTGCCGTTGCCATTCCTGGGCCTCCCCGCCCTGGGGTTGACCAGGGGCGAGGTCGGCATCGCCGGCTCGTTCTCCCTCCTCATCAGCACCGGCGAATTGTTGATCATGAAGTTCGTGATGTGGTTGCGCTTCGGGCTGAACCTCGGACAGCTAAAATTACTACTGGACGGCATCAATTTCGAGAGTTGCTCATCGAGTCGGCTGTTATAGTTGTTGTTATTCGTGAACAGCTCCGGCTTAGCGCATTCGGCACTACGCAAAATTTCGACCCTTTTGTTAGGCGGGCCGGGCACCCTCCGCGGCGACAGCCCGCTGTTCGTCTTCATCGTCCGCAGGATGTGCTCGGCCTCGACGATCAACTCCTTGTACTTCCTGTCGGCCTCTTTATCGCGCTTATCCATTGTGGCGATTGGCTCGCGCGAAAAGCTCACAGAATTCGAGCGCTTTTTCAGGCAGCCCTCCAAGGCCAATTTAGAGACGGGGTGGTTTTTCGACCGGCGCGAAGACAGCGGCGTCGCCCCCGCGCTTTTCGACCCGTTCGAGGGGTTGACGACGGGCGGTTTTTCGGCGACCTTGTGCCGCTTCTTGTTCGAGCTGGAGCGGCGCCTCTTCTCGCTGGCCTGCTTGCTCCTGCGGGCGGCCCGCCTGCGGGAGGCGCGCCGCTGGTTCGGGTCGAAGTTGTAGTACGTACAGTGGCCCGTGTTGCGGTCGTCGCGCGGGTCGAGCTCCAGATAGGAGCCGTTGTCGATGAAGTCGAACTCCTTCTCCAGCGGGTCGTCCTCGTCGCCGCCGTCCTGGCCGGTGTCGATGTCGGTGTTGTCGCAGTCGGTCGGGTCGCTGTCGCTCAGGATGTCGGTCTCCTTCTCGTACACGTAGCTCTCGTCGTACTTGCCCATCATCTCGTTCAGCGTGCAGTCGTCCTCCTCGCTGGCCGAGTTCGCCGACCTGCGCGGCTCCCAGTGGTGCAGGCTCGTCCCGCTCAACGAAGAGCACGAGGACGACGACAGCGACCGATTTCGCGCGTTCGGGGCGCGGAGCGACGTCGACGGGCTCAGGAACCTGCGCGCAATCCTGCGGGCAAACACCGAATCGACTCAAAGTCCGCCACCCGAAAACCAAGAAAAAAGCTCCAGAAAATGTTGAAGTAACTTGAAAAACATAACCCGATTGAGCGTTTTTCCGATTCTTCTTGTAACTTACGGGCTCCCGGTGACCAGGGGAAGGGTGGCGACTTTCGGCTCCTGCCGCACCTGGCCCGGACTCAGGGCGCTTCCGGTTGGCACCCACGGGTTCGTCCTGATCCTGTTCCTCTGCCTGGGCGAGGTCACGACGGCGCTAGAGACGATTTCGCCCAGCCGCGAACTGTTGGCGTTAGTGCCGTTCGGAAAGCTCTGTCCTTGGGTAGGGCGCGGCGCCTGCGGCGCTTCCTGGGGTTGCTAGTGGGACCCCGGACCGGTGAGAACTCTTTTTCAAAAGGATCAACGCATGCAGACACCGAAACGACAAACTAAACGGCTATTACGAAACGTCGATTTACCATTTGGGGCTTTCGCAGGATCGTCGCCGACTTCTGAGTCGGTGTCGGCGTGGTAATTGTCGTTGAGGGCGGTTTCCTCGGTGGATACTTGACATCCGGCACCGTCGACGGGGTGTTTTGAGGCGGCACGTACCGGAGCCGCTGGTCGGCGAGACGTTCGCCTTCTGTCGACACCGAAGTCGGGAAATATTTAACCCCTGTGCGCCCACCCCTCCATCAATATAATTCGCGTTGGCGGGAACGAGAGGGTGGTTTACCTGTCCTGATGTTGATGTAGTAATCCGGGGGCGCTCCCGGGGACGTGCCGTCGGTCGAGTACCCCGTGGAGTAGGCGGACTCGGGCGAGGACAAATTGTTGGCGGAATATCGAGAGGGTGCGGGTGCCGGCTGAGCCTGGTCGAGGTGGGCCGTCGGGGTGCGGCCGGCCACTTTTCTGCCGCCATTTCCGGTGACCACCTTTCACGCAAAGTCGATTAGATTCGAGACCTGAAAGCGCTCACCGCCTCACCGTCGAATCGTCGATCTGCCGATTCGCCGCCGAAATGTGGTTGGGGTTGGCCGATAGCGGCGACGGATTCGACTTGTTCTGCTTGTTATCCTTGTTCCGGTGCTGCTTTTTGCGCGGCCGAACCGCCTCCATCCAAGAGCGCAGCTTGCTCCCGAACATCTCTACAATGTTATTCATAACATAACAACAATGTAAAAATTATTCGTGTTTACGCATTAAAATCGTCCGACTAATATTAGCGCGGAAGACGTTAAACGCGGAGACGATAGCCAGATGCGGCCGAACACCAGTTCTGGTCGAGATGTTTTGACGTGGTCCGGTTCGTGAAAATTATTTTCGGACGGATTAATGGACCGCCTGTTCGCTCTAAAACTCCGGCGAACTTCGGCGATTTGTCATAAAGTGGACGTGTGTTTACATTACACGGCTATTACGCGCGTGTCAGCCCGAGGGGGCTCTCCCAATTAATTAAATTTTCCGCTTCATAAAGGACTCGGAGGTATCACGGGAAATGAAAGCGAGATCCGTGCAGAAAATCGAGCGGAATAGCACTCCGCTTTGAAGACGCCCACTCATCGAACTCCCGTCGAGAGTTCAATGAATTCGTGGGAAAATCTTGTGAAAGTGGACCTAATTTTCGCTAAAGAGGTAACCTAATTCCTGCTGTGAGTGGAGCAATAAATTAACGTTTTTATTGTGTCGAGTACAAAAACCGGTAGGGATAATAAGAGTACGCGTGTTTTTGTGGGTTTCTGGGTCCAACCCTACGTATAAAATAATTCATAAGGTGGTGACAGGTCTTCTTAGAAGGTAGTAAAGCGGGAGCTGTTTGCACGTTTTTCTGGCGGTAAATGAATTGAGAAATGACCCGTTTTCCCGTTTTTGCCGTTGTAAATTTCGAGAGATTACATAAGATAGATAATTGCCCGTAGTTGAGGGGAGGAACAAAAGGCGTAATAAATCAATTATGTTTTATCACCTCACGGTTATCTACTCGACCGTAAAACCGCACGCTTTAATAAGATTTACTCTGCGAAATGGAATGGTCAACGTAAACGTACCACTAGGTACTTAAAATTCTGATTTGATTACGACACGTCAACGGGGTGGAAATCGTGGGGTGTATCTCCATGGATACCTTCCGCGCGATCCGAGCGGAGAGAGGATTTTCCAAATTTGTGGAATTGCAACCTCCCTCGTGTTTTATTTGTAGGATTACGGTCATTAAATCTATCGATCGTGGAGATATGAGCGACGAGGGTGAATTGTGGGTTAGGAATAAATATTCCTTTCGACTTCTTTACATAATTCCCCTGAAGTGCATCACGTAATATTTGTGGATTTTCGAATATTTCAGTGTTGTTACTTCCTTATTAGTCGATATATCAATGAAAAATTTGGAATGACTTCTAATTGAGTCATCGGGAGTAGATACATGCGTCCGGTATTGGTTCATCTGAAAAAAAATGTTCGAATTTTCGAATTTTCAACTTTTTGAAAATTTCAAAGTGCTGTAACTTCTTTATTTGTTGACATATCGACGGCAAATTTAAATTGGGTTCTAATTGAGTCATCTGAAGTGAGAAAATGCGTCTAATATTGCCGTACCGTTAAAAATAGAGTAAAATTTTCAAACGGCCATAACTTCGTTATTAGTGGAGCTATCGAGTCGCACGACCCGGGAATCGCTTAGTTAGCTCAAAATCTATCGGGAAAAGTGTCTGGATTTCGATTTGGACGACATTTAGTGATTTTCGATTTTTTCGAAAATCCATCACTTTGGGAACAAATTTTGTTCCAAATTTTCAATCGACCATAACTTTCGAACCGAAGCTCCGATCGGGATAGGCGGCCGCGCATTCGAAAGAGCGTCAAAAAATCTACGAAATGCTCCTAGAGCGCATCGGAAAAAGATAATTTTTCATGTGAATTATGGCCTCCGAAAAATCACCAAATCATCGGTCTCGTAAAATTAAAACCGGTCTAACTTTTGAAACGATCGAGATATCGATTCGGGCGACCTGGCAATCGAAAGAGAATTGAAAAATCTATCGAAAACAGTATGGACATGTGCAAAAAGCTCTCGAATTCACCGAGAATCGTGATTTTTTAATTTTTGACATGAAATTTTTACGAAAATTTCAACGATTTTCGCAAACTTCAAAGTGGCGAAACTTTCTTATTAGTCGAGATATCGATAAAAAAATCAAATTGGCCTCTTATTGTGTCATCTGAAGTAGATACATGCGTCCGGTATTGGTTTATCTGAGAAAAAAAAAATGTTCGAATTTTCGAATTTTCAACTTTTTGAAAATTTCAAAGTGCTGTAACTTCTTTATTTGTTGAGATATCGACGGCAAATTTAAATTGGGTTCTAATTGAGTCATCTGAAGTGAGAAAATGCGTCTAATATTGCCGTACCGTTGAAAATAGAGTAAAATTTTCAAACGGCCATAACTTCGTTATTAGTGGAGCTATCGAGTCGCACGACCCGGGAATCGCTTAGTTAGCTCAAAATCTATCGGGAAAAGTGTCTGGATTTCGATTTGGACGACATTTAGTGATTTTCGATTTTTTCAAAAATCCATCACTTTGGGTACAAATTTTGCTCGAAATTTTCAATCGACCATAACTTTCGAACCGAAGCTCTGATCGGGATGGGCAGCCGCGCATTCGAAAGAGCGTCAAAAAATCTCCCAAATGCTCCTAGAGCGCATCGGAAAAAAGTAATTTTTCATGTGAATTATGGCCTCCGAAAAATCACCAAATCATCGGTCTCGTAAAATTAAAACCGGTCTAACTTTTGAAACGATCGAGATATCGATTCGGGCGACCTGGCAATCGAAAGAGAATCGAAAAATCTATCGAAAACAGTATGGACATGTGCAAAAAGCTTTCGAATTGACCGAGAATCGTGCTTTTTAAATTTTTGACATGAAATTTTTACGAAAATTTCAACGATTTTCGCAAACTTCAAAGTCGATATATCGATGAAAAATTTGGAATGGATTTGAATTTAGTTATCAGGAGTCGGAAAATGCGAAAATTGATCATAACGGATTATTATAATTGTCCGGTCCGGAGATTTCGTCGAAAATATGCGAAAACGAAGGCAGTGCGAGGGAAAGACCGTCCCTCCCTTAGGAAATGAAAAACGGCTACTTTTATGTTTATCGTCGGTGCATCCCTGCTATAGAAAGCGGTGAAACAATCCCCGAACGATGCCGGCGTATGAAGTTATCGCACAATAAGGCAAACAAATATTTAATCAATGTGCGACAACGTGTCAAATCCGCCACAAGAGAGACACACAAACGCCGCCCCCAGCGATTCCGGAATTTAAATGCGGCCCTCCGCTCGACGACACAGACTCTAGCGGGTGCAATTTCGCATTCACACCGTCCGCGGACGAGAGGACGGCGCGTCGTTTACAACATTTACGGGTCGAAGGGTTGGAGTACTCACTTTTGCATTAGTGGCCGGCCCAGGGGGGTGGTGTGTTAGTTTTTTGGGTCGGTTCCGTGCTCGAAACTCGGGACGTTTCCGGAGAGATATGGATTTCGTGCCATGGTCGTACGGGAGGCGTGTGCGTGCAACCACCAACAGAATTCTTCTGGGACAGCGTCGCGACGCGAGTTCGGCCGACGCTCGGCTCGGCTCGCCCCGACGCCGGCGCCGCCGCCGTCCGTCACCGGAATGCGCCAGAGCGTCTAGAGGTGATTCCATCAATTACCGCCCGATTCGGCGATGATGGATTAGGCGCGGAGGCGTCGGGGCGCTTTCTTCGGCATTGTTTTCGCGCCGATCGAGCGATCTCGCTGCGAAATTAATTTCGGAAATTGCCGATCGCCCCTGATCGATGGCGGCGATATTTTACCGGGGGACAGCTGGCTCTCATCGTCGCGCCGTTAAGGAGGATTAGATGTTATTGCGCTCACGCGGCCCCCGGGCAACAGTAGCTCAGGCTTAATGCACACGGACGTTTTAAGCACTTTTTGAGAACGACGCCGAGGGGAACGAGACGCCATCAATTTAACGCTCCGACGCAGGAACCCGCCGCTGACGTAATAAACGGAAACAAACTTTCACAAAGCCCTATTAAAAATGCACTTGACGCATTTTTATTCCACCCCCGAACGATAAAAAACGGTAAACGTTATACACCCTCCTACCTACCTGTGTGAAAATCTCAACGCTTCCAAAGTTTCGGACTCTCTCAGAACTGGGAAGATGATAAACGTGACATTTGTTTATCTTTGGAGTTTTGCCAGGCAAAGAAAAATGTATGTAGCGATTTAACTATGTCATGGATGAAATAAAAGAACGAGAATAATTTCCAATCATTTACTACTGTAAACAAGGCAATTGGCGAAATAAAATAGAATAATATAGGATTGTAAACCGAAAACATCACAACGATTATATAATGAATCAATCATAATTCATAACTGTAATACTTGATAATAAATTATCTCCTGTGACAAAAAACCAAGTTGAAACCTCGGTTAAAACTCCTACACTTGAGGCATTTTACTAACAATTTGCCTTAAAGGCAATAACAATTAGGTTTTCAGTACCTACCTATTTGCGTTAATTTAAATTAAACTATGAATCAGATGAGGCTAGAACTTGAATAAGAGTAGAGTACACGATTTTGTGTCTTAATAAATAATGCGCTCCTACCAAATTGTTTGTTTGAATCTTGTGTGTAAGAAATAGATTTTAAAATATCATCAATCAACAATATCACCGAGTATACTGTTGATTGCTATAAATATGGGGTTATCGCTTGAATCTCTTCTAGAAGTGGCAAGAGAAAAACTCAACCTGGCAACAGCTAACACTGACTTAAATCTACCATAGCTAGGTCAACCATCAGTTTTAATATCTGTAATAGTTCGGTTTGAACGGTCCGGCTTTGTTAAGTCCCATGTATTTCGCCTGTTCATCGGTCAGTTCGGTCAAGTGGGCGTCGAACGTCGGCAGATGCAAACTCGCCACGTACTCGTCTATAAATAAAACTTCAATCATTCAATGGAATCGAAATAGTACCATCCCAAGCGTCCTACCCATTTTCTTCGGTAAAAGGTACACGTCGGATTTGTACCGACCCAGAGGGGCGTTGAACAGCTCGATCAGGGCCAAGGCTTGCGTGGCTGACGTTATCGAAACGACAAAGGAAGGCAGACTGGAGCAACTCAAGTTCACCAGCCTCCCCTCGGCCAACAAAATTATCCTTTTGCCATCAGGCCAGATTATGTGGTCCACCTGAGAGCGGACCTTCTCCCACGTCAAGTCCGCAGCCCTGAGACTATTCTAGAATCATGAACATTTTCATAATAGCAAGAAGTTGAAAAAAAAATAAAAAAAATATTCAAATTTTTATTTTTTTTTTTACTCACGACGTCGATTTCGGTGTTCGAATGCCCCATGTTGCAGACGATGCAGCCGTTCTTCATCTTATCCATGTGCTCCCTAGTGACGACGTTTTTGTTGCCCGTTGCCGTGATGACAATGTCGACGTTCCGGATGACCTCGTTCAGCTTGACCACGCGGTACCCGTCCATGCTGGCCTGAAGGGCGCAGATCGGGTCGATCTCCGTGACGTAAACGACGCACCCTAGCCCTTTCAAAGCCTGAGAGCAACCCTTACCGACCTCACCGTAACCGCAGATTACCACCTGCTTGCCACCGAACATGACATCTGTCGACCTCTTCAAACTGTCGATGATCGACTCCCTGCAGCTGTACAAGTTATCGTACTTGGTTTTCGTGACTGAATCGTTGACGTTCATAGCGGGGACTGTCAATTTCCCGGCCTTTGACAGCTGGTAGAGACGGTGGACTCCAGTGACGCTCTCTTCGACGATCCCTTTGATTAGTTTAAACATGGCCGGGTACTTCTTGAGCATCAGGTGGGTGGCGTCACCCCCGTCATCTAGGATCATGTTCGGCTGCCAATTTTCGGCGTTGACGCACCGGTCGATGCACCACCAGAAATCCTCCTCAGTCTCCCCGCGCCACGCGAAGACTGAAAACTCTGCTTCTGCTAGAGCGGCAGCCACCTCGTTCTGAGTCGAGTAGATATTGCAGGCTGCCCATCTTAAACTCGCGCCTAAAGCAGCGAGGGTTTCAATTAAAACCGCTGTCTGGGCGTTAATGTGGGTGCAGCCGACGATTTTCGCGTTCTTCAGGGGTTTATCGTCGGTCGCCCTCTTTCGGAGCGCCATGATTCCCGGCATTTCCTGTTCGGCGATTTCGATCTCGCGCCTGCCGAACGCGTGTTGGGTGATGTTCCGGACGCAAAAATCCGAGGTGCCTGCCGAATTCTTCTGCACCTTCTCTCTGGGGGAGATGTCGTCGTCGTCGGAACTGCTGCCTGTGCAAGACGCTTTTGAATTAAACGTGAGGTAAAAGCTCTACGCCAATGGCGAAATACTCACTGGAGCTGTACGAGTCTGTCGAGGAGGCAGACAGTGATCTGCTGCGGTACCTGCTGGACTTTTTCAAAGCACTGGACGATTTCGGATCCTGCAAAATTCCAACAGTCAACGACACCACACTAGAACATTACGCCATCGAAAAAGCCGTTACATGCAACCGCATTTGTGTGGATATTATTATGATTTATATTATGCGTTGTGTGGAGACCTAACGAAGGTAAAGCATACATATTAAACATGTACATCTTACCAACTTAGATCGTTGGCTGACGAAGGCATTAGTTCCTTCCAAACCCTAGAAATAAAGCAATAAGGTTTTAATTAGAGACCTGGCCCAGGCACCGCGTACGTTAACCCAGCTATAGAGGCCTGAAAACCGCCACCTCCCTTTCAAAACAGCCCCCTTTTGGGGGGCGATCGACGGAAATATGGTCGTACCTTAGCGCCGGATGCTGGGTCGGTGACGGGACTGTCTGAGACGGTGCCTAAATTCCTATTCCCTATAATAGTTCGTATTTCTATATTTTCCGTCATTTCGGCCAGTTATGAACACACTTGAATTCAGTCCAATTTTCCTCAATCAGCTGGACCGGACCTGGACTGGAAAAGGACACTGTATGTACACAAAAGGACTGGGACTTTATTGTAATGATACGATGACAGAAAATTGCACCGATGGTTGTCAACTGCACGAACACGGACCACAGGAACACTTTACTTCGTTGAAAATGATAAAAATAGCTAATTGCTTTAATTAATACTGGTATTTTTAATAAAAATAGAAAACCCGGTCGAGTTAGTAACTTTACTGCGATACCGTTGGCGTTGGCCAACCTGACGGAGAATGGCGAGCCGACATTACAGGCGGCAAATTTGAATTAATAGATAATTCCATTATTATGATTTCATAACACAGAAAACGAATCAATACTCCCGAAATTTGAATAAACGAGGTAGGGGTAGTTTCGAATAACAATTTAATATTCTGTTATGGTAGAATTTACACGTAGATCCCAGATTATTATTGCTATTTTTAGCAAATTCCAATTTCCTCTGCGGCAATTCCATTAGGAATATTATATAAAATTTCCCGCGACAAGCACTTTTACCTCGTATTTATCAGGACGGTTTTAAAAAGGTCTTATATTGAGCTCGTTGATACAATTCAGTATAAATATTCGGATTTAAATACAAAAAAAATCTCGTTACATTAGACGATAATACAATTCAGTCATTTCTTCTTCTCTTATCCAATTCATTCCTTTTTACATTGGTCCCGGTCGGCGTTTTGCGGCCAATCGCAAACGTTGCTGCCCGTGTGGAAAACGGTCCCCGGCTTGCACGAGAACTGCTGGGGCTTTCCGTGCACGCATCGATAATATTTGTCGCAATCTTCGTGGGGCAGGAAATCCTTTTTACAATCCTCACCACCCCCGGGCGCGATTTCGTTATTTCCGGGCTGATGAGTGACGACCGCGGGACTTGCAGAAGTCGGCCTAGTGGTCGAAGACGTCGATGGCGCGTCCGTCGTCGTCCTTCTCGTAGTTGTCGTCCTTCTTGTGGTAACCGTCGTTGATGGCGACCACTGTCCGGGCTTCGCGGTAGTCGCCGGTTTGTTAGGCCCGCTCCCCGAAGAGGACGGGGTGCTGGGAGGCCTGGCCCATTCCGGCCTGGGCGTCGTGGTGAGCGTCGGTTCCGGCACATCGTAACTCTTCATATTCGCGTGCAAAATGTTAATGAGCGGATTTTTCGGCCCGCAGAGCCCGTGGAAATCGTCCATATCGATGGCCCAGTTCATCGCGCCCCCGTACCCCTTCGATTTGATCCAATCCATTTTAATCTGGACGCTCTCCGGGTCTTCGTACCCCACCCACTGGTTGCCCTTATACGCGTAAGGGACCCTACCCTGTTCGTCCCATTTTTTCGTCCAGCCGCTGTCTTTATTACCGACTTCCGGGCAGATTTCGTAATAGGCGAGGAAACCTGTTGCGTTGGTGTACGGTCCTGGATCGCCACCCCCCGCCTCTTTATTGATGTAAGTCCCGGGGTTGTAATTGTTGTTGCTGCTGCTCAGGGTGAAGCTCCTGCCGTAGAAGGGTATCCCCACTACTAA
Source organism: Salpingus planirostris (assembly GCA_949788335.1). Taxonomy (NCBI): domain Eukaryota; kingdom Metazoa; phylum Arthropoda; class Insecta; order Coleoptera; family Salpingidae; genus Salpingus; species Salpingus planirostris. The sequence continues at coordinate 7,484,719 of OX460929.1, forward strand.
TTTTTTGGGTGAACAACCGTAATCGACCCATAATTGCAGGCCGTCGTTCACGTTCAGTTTCTCGTAGGCCCACTGGTCGTGGGGCCTCTTGTAGAGAGGGCTGTGCGAGTCGGCGAACCCGGCCCAGTTTCCTCTCAGATCGTAGGACATCACGTGGATCGCATCCAGGAGCCTTATTATGATTACGGATTTTTATTTTTCCAAAAATGTTTTCTAGGACTTACTCGCAAAGCTCCGGGACGTGGTAGCCCTCCTGCAGGCGGAACTTCGCGATCGGAACGGCCATCGTGATCTCCCAGTTCTTACCCTCTCTGTCGAAAGCTCGCCGCAGTTCCTCCACGAAATAGAAGAACTTGTCTTTATCGCCGAAACTGCCACCGCGATCCGCCGCCCCCGGGTACTCCCAGTCCAAATCGAAACCGTCGAAATCGTACTGATTCATGAAGCCTTTCAGGAAATTATTAACCGTACGAATTTACACTAAGGGGTGAACTTACTAACGACGGCGCTGATAAAAGAGTCGCGCTTGGTTTTATCGGCGACCATTTGGGAGTATTTCGAGCCACCCTCGGCCCAGCCCCCAACGGCGATTTGGAATTTGACATTGGGGTGGGTCTTCTTCAGATCCGTGAAGTTCCTGAATCCGTTCTGCTCCACATCGAGCTAATAAATGGCGAGAATTGGAATAGTTACGTAACGGAAATAATGCGAGGGTTGTTTATACCTCCGGGTCTATTACGAGGACTCCCCAATTTTTATCGTCCACTCCGATAAACGAGTAGACTAGGTGCGTACACAAATCCACGGGGACATCCTCTAAAGCGTACCTGCCGACTGACGGCCGATAAATCGCCCAATTACTGAAATAGCAAACGACTCGGGCGGGGGTGGCGTCGACGGCGATTCCTATAGAAATTATTAATAAAAAAATTATTCGCATTGTATTGAAATATTATCACTCACCGGCTAATTGGTGTATTAGCAAAATGGATAAAGATATCGATAGAAACTTCATTTTGATGTGGCTGAATGTCTTTGGATCTAGTTGAAGACCCGTTAGGAGCGGTACCACTTCAATAAATGTTTAGTCCTGGCGCTCCTTCAACTTTTATATGCGTTCGATCTTGGTCGTTTTTTATGTGTCATCGACCAAGTCAAGAAAAAGAGGTGCATACGCCTCCCATCTGACCCTAACGAGTAACGACCATTTCCCAAACCCTATGCGGTGATGGCTAATTAATATTCGCGGCGACCTATAGCCACAAATAATAAATATACATCAACGTGTAGTGCACTACTCATACCCTGATGATTATAAGTACCCTCACTCACAAAAAATTGAGGCATTTTTCGGAATATCAAGCTGGGATTATCTCTATAATGTAACGTTTTGGACAATACATCACTATCATGTGAACTATACAAACTCCGCTTTACTCAATTGGAAAGGTCCTTTGCGTGTAATCATAAGTGTACCTATAAGGTGTGTACTTTTATGTAGTAAAAATTTTGAAATCCATGTCGAAATCTCTAAACCAACAACACCATACCATCATCGGAGGTGATTAATAATTCTACGAGTGTAGGGGTCTTGAAACTGATGAGTCGCCTTCATTATCAGCAGGTGCGTTATTGATTAACTGAGCTATGTCTTCCGGTGGTATTTTGGATTTTTCCGTATTGATATACAAAAAATGTTTGTTGCCTTGGCCGTGAACGAATTTTAGTGAGATCAGTGACCCAAGGTGTAGGGAATATAAACACTATACTGTCCATCTTTTTAAACTGGTTTACATTTATTTTACCAAAAACTGAATGCATTAGAGAAAGAAGGAAGATTTTAATCGGAGGATAAATTTTATTTACATATTGATTAACAGTATAAATTATACCGTTTCGTTGGGCCGGGGGGACATTTATGCTCGAGTTTTTATCTTCGTCGATCATTAAAGAAATTTTTATCGATCTTTTTTGAGTGCATTATAATAGCGGATTTGTCGACTGCATGTATAACATAAGAGACTGCACCCATAACAATGAACCTGAAATCTTTCTGCTGAAACTCAACAAAGAAGAGGTTGAGGACCTCCGGGAGCTTATAATGCAAATGATCCTGGTGTGATTAAGCGAGGGAATGCAGAGGGCTTTAGGTTTTTTCCCAGACTTCGTGGAATATTATTATTGTTATTAGATAACGGAATAGATATAGGTATGCGCGTTAAGTTATTATTATTAGTCTCGAAGTCTCCAATGAATTAAACAGCCATTATTAGGATTTCCATCAGAGGATAGTCAGGGTTTATTGACTTAACTTGTCTCTCTGTTACAAACTCGACAAATACTATAATTTTATTTTAGGCACGTTTTGCCATTGAATTTGGATGCGGTGTTTTGCATATTATTCCATACCGCATCAATGCCAATTCAATTTGCACATTTACATTTGAATATGTTCTTTGTTTTGAAAAATCAATCAACTCTGTGCATGGAGACCAGTTCTTTGTTAATCTAAATAGGAAATCTGAACAAATTCTCCAAATTTAGGTCAAAAATGGTGGAGACACTAAATCGGAATGATCTTTTAACGGTATCAGTTCACGAGTCCATTTACTTTTGGTGCTTTATTTAAATGTATAATAAAATAAAAGCCAATCAAACAGATTTCATTTTGGATATGCGTGGGGATGGAGAGATAATATCAATTGAGTGTGTTGATACTTTGTCCTCTGACGATGAAGGCACAATATTAATTGTTATCAATATCAGTCTTCTGAAAAATTGACCCCTTAATTAAGTGCAAAGTATCAATGTATGTAGAGAGCTTAGTACTTTCGGAGACAATATAAGTAACTGATTATGTTTCTCCACGTTCTATAGAAGATTAATATACAGTAAAAATATCTTTGTTTCATTAAATTATACCTAAGGTGGGAACATTCACAAATTATTAGTGCCAGGAGTATAGTGAAAAGTGGTGGATGCGCCTGATATCTAGATATAGAGCCTATATTGCCAGAAATTATTTCATAATATAGTTGAATGAATAAAATAAGTACCCATATACAGGTTTTATTCATTCTCGTTAGAATTATTTTTGAATTTAAGCTACGCTTAAATTTGAATTTGGCGCTCATGCGTGAATTGTCATCTGTCAATTAAATTGACGACTTTTGCATTTCCGGTTTCCTCTCCACCTGAAATGTCATGTCGACAACAGTAGCAGGTGTAAGGTCATGAACCTTATCCAAATCTCGTTCGACCACCAACCAATTTAGTGCAAATTTTGATGAAGAAACGTGAGAATTCCATCAATCCCGACTAAATAACCTAAAAATCCCTGGTGGAGCCCACCTAGCATGTCCCTGGATGGTCCGTGTTTTCTACAAAATGCACATAAAATGGACATAAAATCGGAGATGTTGAGTGATAAGATGGATCTGGAGCACAGCATCAAATCGGAGATGCTCAACGACAAAATCAGAAACAACCCCAACAACCTGTGCCTGACGGTGGAACTGTGCGTGGTCTGCGGCGACAGGGCCTCGGGGCGGCACTACGGCGCCATCAGCTGCGAGGGCTGCAAGGGCTTCTTCAAGCGGTCCATAAGGAAACAGCTTGGCTACCAGTGCAGGGGCAGCAAAAACTGCGAAGTAACCAAACACCATCGTAACCGATGCCAATATTGCCGCCTGCAGAAATGCCTGGCCTGCGGAATGCGGAGCGACTGTAAGCATTGAAAAACCTCAGTTATTTATAATTAACCCAAGTGAAAAAAATTATTGCAGCGGTCCAACACGAACGGAAACCGATTTTGGAGAAGAAAGAATACTCGAACAATATCGGAAACAACTTCAACAACAAGATTTTCATCCGCAAAGACCTCAATACGGATTCGCCTGGAGTACTCCCTGCCCCTTTCAACCCGACGGATTTCGGACTACAATTTTTGAACAAGAGAATCGGTAATTACCACTATCTCACCATTTACGAATTGAAACTAATCGAATGTGATTCAGTCAACAGCACCTTCCCAGATTTGTCTTATCACCTATCTCCGAGTCAAGGAAGTGTCGAAGATGACGTCTCGATGGACAGTACGAATAACGGAGGGAGCGAACTGACCGACGCTCTAGTTTTGGCCCGTGAGAAAATGTTGATCTCGAAAGCGTTAGATACGATGGCCCGAGTGCAATGTTTGAACGGTTCCGAATTGCCCAACGTCCCCGAGGAGAACTGTTACGATTATGACGGTCCGATCCTCCAAGAGCAGCACATAAGTTTCAATTTACAAGTACCGGGGCCGGTACCACCGTATCTGAATATCCACTACATCTGCGAGAGCGGTTCCCGATTGCTCTTCTTGTCGGTCCATTGGACCAAGAATATCCCGGCTTTCCAGTATCTCTCCCAGGACAATCAAATCAGTTTATTGCGGGGCTGCTGGGTGGAACTGTTCACTTTGGGTTTGGCTCAGTGCTCCCAATCGCTGTCGCTGTCGACGATCCTCTCGGCGCTGATCAGCCATTTGCACACTTTGATAGCGCAGGACAAAATGCCCGCGAGTAAAGTGAAGCAAGTGACGGACCACATTGTCATTTTACAAGATTACGTCAATACGATGAACAAATTGAACGTGGACGAGCACGAATACGCCTATTTGAGGGCCATTACGATTTTCTCAACTGATCAACGCGATTTGGTACTTAGGAAATACGTGGAGAAACTGCAGGAAAAGTCATTTCAGGCGCTCAAAGCTTATGTGCACAATACGTTTCCTGATGACACTGACCGATTCCCCAGGTAAGGATTGACGGGTTGTGACATTAATTGAATCTGACTTTATTTCTATCTGCTTTAGGTTGCTTTTGAGGTTGCCTCCTCTCAGAAGACTGGAGCCGGTGGTCCTTGAGGAGCTCTTTTTCTCGGGGCTGATTGGACAAGTGCAAATCGACAGCGTCATTCCATACATTTTACGTATGGGCAATGGCATTTCGACACCCTCCAGTAATCGCCACCTGAAAAGTGAACAAATTGAAGATTTCATGTGTAAATAACAACAATTTGGTGTTTCTTTCCTACATTAATTTGCTAGGTACTTAATTTTTTTTGTGCAATCTTAATATTGCAATTTATTCTTAATAATTCAAATACACCAAAAATATTTACTTACATATTTGTATACATACTTATAACATTGATAATTTAGATTATAATTTATTATTCTCATTATTGTACATATTTAGGTTCCTAAATGTACGGTTTTTCTTATCATTAATATTATTATAATTTGGGCGAACATGTTTCCCAGTGACTATTCAGAGGAACTTAATTCGCTTTAGTGATGAGTTTCCTCTTATGTAAGATAAATATGTAACTTGATGTAATTTCGTTTTAGTTACAGGTACCTACTTAGTGTAATTTAGTTTTATTAGTTTCATAAATAATGGTATATTTTTAATTATTATTGCTTGTAATTTCCGATAAGTATTTACGTTTTTATCTTTGGACGATTACCTACTTAAAAATGTTTATAGTATTTATTATTATTATTTAGTGCGGTGCACTCTTTACAATGTGATAATGTATAGGTTTGTGCCTTCCGATCTTTGAGGACAATATGAAAAAACTGTAAGGAACTGTATTTTTGGATCTTGAATAAACTTTTCTAATGTATTAATAACGGATATCGAATTTTATCAAGCTGTTAATCCACGTCTCCTATAATTTGAATAACGAACGCCTTTGACGGCAAAAGTATCTGGAATGTATGCAACCAATAATACACGTAGCTACCATGACGCGCCACTTCGACGGCAGCGCCAAAACCCTCGAAGCTTGTAGTTCAAATAAAATCCGCAAGATGACGAAGTGATCGAATCTTGCCACGCTACGGCCATCTTGCGGTCGACCGTATGAACTACGTAGTTCACATAAGGTGGCACTAACCCTCGCGGTGGCGCTGTTCATAGCAAAGTCTCAAACCTGGCCGTAGAGTGGCAAGATTCGATCACTTCGCCATCTTACGGTTTTTTTCTGAACCATAAGCTTCGAGGGCTTTGGTGCTGCCGTCGAAGCGGCGCGGCGTGGCCGGTTTATGTATTATTAGTTGCATACATTTCGGGCGTAAGTGATAATATCCCTAAAACGGGTTGTCTACTTTGAGATTAATCACAACCCCCACTCAATTTTCCTCACATGATACACCGAGTTAGTTGTGAGAGGTGTCACTGTCACAGGATTCCCAGTTTGTTTCCATAATAATTCCATAAATCACCGGATTTCCACCCCATTCCAGACGCCAAAATGAGGTACACGCTACTCTACACGGCGTCAGTTCTGACCAGTTCAGTCATAACAATTTTCGGTGAGTATTCACAAAAAGTCCATCATTTTGAGGTGTTGACCTAATCACATGATCCTCACCTCCACAGCTCTTTACTACCTCCTGACGGCGAAAGGGGAGCAAATCAGCTTCGCATGGTAAGCCCACCCCGTTCTCAACAACCCTGAGCCAGTTGTAACCTCTTTTTTTGGCAGGTTTATGAATAACACGTCCCCGTTTATGTGGGCCGCTCTGGGTATCGGACTGTCAGTGTCTTTGTCGGTCGTCGGGGCCGCCGGTGGCATTCACACGACCGGCGTCAGCATCGTGGGGGCCGGAGTGAAGGCGCCCCGGATCAAAACCAAAAATCTGATTTCCATCATCTTCTGCGAAGCCGTCGCGATCTACGGACTGATCACCGCCATCGTCTTGTCCAGTCTGCTGCAGGACTATGACGTGAGCAAAGCCGCCACCAACGAGGATCTGTTCGCGAAGAATCACATGGGCTCGCACATCGTTTTCGGAGCAGGGTTGACAGTTGGCTTCGTCAATCTCTTCTGCGGTCTCTGCGTCGGAATCGTCGGATCCGGCGCTGCCATCGCGGACGCTGCGAATTCGTCGCTTTTCGTCAAGATTCTCATTGTGGAGATTTTCGGGAGCGCTATTGGGCTCTTTGGGCTAATTGTTGGAGTATATTTGGTGAGTTACAAAAATGCCATGAGGGTCTTTCAACATCTAAATGAGCAATTTTCCATCAATTTCATTCTTTTTCAGACTTCGAAGGGATCAATGGGTAACTAGTATTCAAAATTAATAAGTTACCACAAATTACTAAGATAAATTAGATTACAATTAACTCCAAGGATGCCAGTAAGAGAAAAGTGGCAAACAGTTGATTATTAAGTAAGATAAACGGGAAAATTTGATTTCGATGTAATTTTCCATCACCATCAGTTTTACCAACTTGTAAATACAAACTAAGTGTAAATATTCAATTAGTATTACTCGGAAATTTTGGAACCATAATTAAGAAATTAAGAATAAATCAGTGTTATAGTTATAAACATTTATTGTATTGTCACAATCCCAACTAGAGCGTAAAGTGATTAAACTCTATGAAGAGAAGCGACGAACCGAAAAATAAACTTTTGATTTAGACGAATTGCAAATTTTTTTAAAGCTATAGTAACAAACTCGGAGGAGGGGGAAAGTGTCCACATCACAAATTATACATCACAAATCACAATAATATTGCCGTACTTTGAAACATAACTTTGAGTCATACATACTCAACTCAAATAAAAATCTAAACAAAAAGACAAAAATAATGAACAACTTCAGTAACAAAACCTATTTACACGAAAATCTACCAACAGACCAAGAGACAAAATAATAATAATAATTATATCAACATGAAAGATACACATAAAAAGATGGAACCAGCTTCAGTCATCTTTTAGGCAGCCAAAAATAACTTGAAAATAACGCCTAAGTACTACAAGTAATATCACAAGTGCCTTGGAGATCACAACTACACAATAGTCCATATAAAAATTAGAAAGTTAACTTGATGCGGAGTCCTCTACGGGACAGTGAGCTCTCTTCTGGGTCTGGTAACATTCGATCGCTCAAATGCCCACTGTGACTTCTGCAACCGAAATTCATTAATTCGAAATAATTAGAATTATAGTAATATAATACTTACAAATTACGGATTTCGTTCAAGGGGCGACGTGGAGTCTCCACGATATTATTATTATCCAAAATTTGCCCAACCAGAAGAGAAGAACACGTTTCCGGCACATCAGGCACGTTCATCTGCAAAAATCACCACTCTAGAGACGTTATCGTTAAATCTGAGTGACTGTTAACAATTATTCGTAATCATTGGTAACTCACAGAATGATCAATTCTAGGTCCCTTCTTGTCCCGTTTCTTCACCTCTTTCAAGCCAAGACACTTCAAAAGATTAACAGCTAAAGGACGTTTTGAATACGAATACAGCATCATTTGTTCAAGTGTTGCAGAGAATTCAGTACTAACAACTGCAATCATAGAATAAGCAATTGAAGTTCTGACAGACTTCTCAAATAAAAACCTTTGTATAAGCAGGTCGGTAGTTGCTGACGAATCTGGTGCCAGAGTGGCCCGAATTCCGGCAAATCGATATTCGTGGCCAATTCCAAGACGCTTATTCCCAATCCAAAGATGTCACAGGCAGGAGTGTAGACACCATCGAGGACTTCACATGCTAAATACTTAGCATCGCCATCGGATATGGTAGAAATCTTCTTACCATCATGCTGGAAAAATCGCAATTATCGTTAATGATGGTAGTAATTGTAATGATTACTGGTAATTACCTCATTTAGGTCCACTAATAGACCAAAGTCTGCCAATTTGTAGCACCCATTACTCATCATTATGTTATCAGGTTTAACATCAAGATGAATCAAATTCCTAAGATGTAAATGTTCCAACGCTTTCAGCATGTCATATAGGATCTCCCATAACTGATTTTCCTCAAAGTTATGTGTAAGCCCAGAGTATTGAGCCAGACTAATTCGACAATATTCCATTTGAATGTAAATCACCCGCAGCTCCTCCCAGGCCAAGTAAAACTTGACAAAGTTACCATGATCCCCGACTTTTTCATAGTTTTGGACTTCGGCGTAAGCGTATTTAGCGTGGTGATTGGTTTTGAATTGTTTCACAGCGTATAATTTTAAATCCTCCTTTGATTGCACTTTATAAACTTCCCCGAACGAGCCTTCGCCAATTTTCACACTCTTGGTGAAGATTTGGTCGAAATATGATTCATTATTGTCCGAACTGTACATAGGACTCAATGCTTCTGCAAAAGTTCATACAAGATTAAAACCACTTTCGATGAATCTCAATTATTCATTACTTACTGTGTTTAACATAACACACTGGTCTTGGTGAACAATGTTCCTTCACAGAGAACTTCTGAGGCGTCCTTCTGGTTAACTTCGGTAAGGGTGGGCACAAAGGAGTGCTGCGTCTATCAGCCACGTCCTGTAACAACAAAAAATGTTCATAATTAACATGACAAGTGCACGATTACGTTCGACGAGTAGTTGGTGGCTCATTCTAATTAAAGAGACAACTGTTAATCAAACTATTGTTTATTTATTTTGATAAGAAGATGTGATAATAGCAATTAAATGATCCTGACTTACCCGTTTTATTTTGTACTCCTCACATGGCGCTGGCAACGATCTCATTACGCGTTTTCGCGTATCCATAATCGAAACAACACTTGAAACTTAAAAATAATCAAAGACTCAACTCGTAAAAGGAAGTCGAGTTACAACAAAATGACGAAACGTGTACGTGTAAAATAACTGAACTGTCCGAATTTGAATTTCCTAAAACTGTTTTGATTGGCTTATAACTTAACGGCCTTTTTACCACCCAGGGCAGCCAACCGTAGAGATAGTTCGCTTTGCCACCCAACGGATTTCTTTCGAACTACAAGCTTCGAAGACTTTGGCGCTGTCATCGAAGCGCTAGTACAGCTAAATGTATTACTGGTTGCCTATACTTCAAGAATAACTTACGGTTGGCAACACTGAAATTAACCAATAAATCAAACCGAAACTCCCTAGAAGGTCATGTCAACAAAACAAATATGGCTGCCATTTCGATCCATTTCCGGTTTGTTGGAGCCGTCTTGCATTCCTCGTAAAAACGTCTACGATTAAAAAGTGATGTTCAAAAGTGTATGAATCTACCCCCAAGGAAACAGTGATCAATATGTCAGAAGGCGAAAACAAAAAATTATCCGAATTAAGGGTTGTGGATCTGAGAGCGGAATTGGAAAGAAGAGGTCTGGATAAAAGCGGGAATAAGCAAGTTCTTTTGGAGCGGCTACAAAAGGTGAGAAACCCTCCAAGTGTTCGTACTTTACTTTAACGACTGCTGCTTGTAGGCTCTTCAAGGTGAAGGCAAAAATCCAGAGAGTGAAGTTTTCGAAATAGCCGATAAGAAGCCACCAAAGCGGCTATCAACATCCTCTTCCTCTTGTAAGATATACTCCCAAACTTTAAGGTTTCTTCAAGCATTAAAAGATTATCGTTCCAGATCAAGGGGAAGACGGTACGGCACAAAGTGAAACTGCCGAACTTACAGACACTCCATCGGAAGAACCAAAAGAAACACTGGATTCAGAAAGTGAAAAACCGACTGAATCTTCGAGTTTGGTCGATTTAACTTTGGAAAAAGAGGAAGAACCAGCCGGTGGTCAGGATTCGCCAATTCACTTGACATTGGCCGAGGAAGAAAACATCACAGATGATGTAACTATTATTTCATTAACCTGTAAAGTTAAGAAAAGTAATATTCAAGTCTTTTGTGGGTGAAAGTGATGTTCATCCACATACTTTCAATATGGTCTGCAACATGGCTTTTATAATAAGTTGGTGGTTCAATTCTTTTTTAGATAAATCCTGAAACATCTGAGCAGACTGTGGACACCTCTTCAAAATCCAACGGAAATGATACAGGTAAGTTCATGCAATCAGTGGATAGGGGTTGACGCGAATTCGAAATAATTTGAACATTAAATCAATCTTCAATGTGGCAAACCTTGGAAATGCAACAAAGTGACAAGTTTCTGCAAGATTAAAACACATCGCATCCCTACAAGGAATAACCCAAGAAGAGGATGATTTCAATTTGCTTTCGTTTTTCTAGAGTTGTGTCGTAATAATGTTGTTTACAAGTGCAGTGTTTTGTAGTATGTAAGCCTATGAATTTTTCAAATGAGGATTAGAACTCGTTCCGTGGATCAATAGATTAATACCGACTTGAGTTAGCTATACCAACGATTTGTTCCCTGTAGATAAGCAACCACAGCAACAAGGAATGAACGCGGCTGACACATCGGAAGCCACTAAGGAGAACGAATCCGGCCAAGAGGACGCGACCAACAACAGCAAGTCTCGAGAGCGAGACACCTCGTCAGACAGTCCTAGGTTGGTTACTCATCCATCAGGTCAATAAGTCAAAAAGATTGATTTGACCTGACCGTGCGACTCGGCGAGCCAGAGACCCGTTGAAGGATAAGTTTTGTTGATGTTTGTAGCGGGGCGCATGCCGACGAAGGCACGAGGAAGGCGCCCTCGAACCCGAAGATCCTGTGGATCACCAACGTTCCGAAGAACACCAGAGCGAACGAGCTGAAGCACCTGTTGTCGCCGTGCGGTAAAGTGGTCTGCGCCAAAGTGGTCGTGAACGCCCGCTTCCCGGGCTCCTGCTGCTTCGGCTACGTCGCCATGGGCTCGGCCGAAGACGCCGACAGCGTCATCCAGAAGCTCAACAACACCGAATTCAACGGGCAGATCATCAAAATCGACAAAGTACCGCTGATTTCATATTTACAAAACAAAACAACACAAATCAATCTTACATTGCGATTTTCTAGTTCGAAAATGTCAAAGCGGACGATTTGAACCCAGCGCGGAAGAAGAGCGCCGAAGAGAAAAAGTCGACGCAGCCCCAGACGCAAGCAACTGATAATAAGAAAGACGACAGCAAGCCTTCGTCTAATAACAATGATAATGATAATCATAGCGCGAAGAAGGGCGAGGAGAAGGGCAGGGAAGAGAAAGGCGACGGGGCTGACAGAGAGACCGCCTCTGATAAGGTCGAGCCGGAAAGGAGGGTAAGGCCCCGGATTCGACCGTTCCGGACCCGAATCGTCGTCAATTTAACCGACGGATTTTGGTGTCTTTCCAGAGATCCCTCAACTCGGACCGCTCCAGTAGGGGCCGCAAACGGTCACACTCCAGGGAGAAAGACAGGCCCAACAGGTCCACATCGAAAGGCGCCGCCGGACACCGCGCCGGCGTCCTAACTTTCGACAAAATCAAAGTACGATCCCAATTAACCATCACACACCGCGCCGCCTGAATGGACACAAAACTGACACATCTCTGAGGCAAAAAGAACAGTTTCGGCTAGAGGTTTATTCGAGCAACTGTTGTGACAGTCCGGTGTTCTTGCAGGAACCTTCGGACTAGTTTCTGACTGGTCGAAAACCGTCAAAGTGGTCAAACCTTCTTGGTTGAGTCATGCGTAAATAATAGCCCGATAAGCTACTCTTACACCTTTCCCAGGTCGATTCTGCGCATTAAAATATCGAGAAACAGTTACTAGTTGCCAACCGGTCCACATTTTAGGTGCCTGAACAAACCTTAGTTAATGAGGAATGTATTTTTCGAAATAGCTTATCTGATACTATTTTTTTGGAGCCACAATCGCATAATTTTACTGAGAACGTGGAAACATCACCGACATGGTTGACAGCAGACACTTACATAACCTCAAAATGCCGGTAATCGGTGAATCGGTAATACAGCGACCATTATTGACTTTTTACGAGCGCCATCTGCAGGCGATCTGTTTTCACGATTTGTAATGGCTGCCGTCACGAAAGTTTCCTTGGAATTGCAATAACTGATTGAAAACGATTTTTTTCTTGCTCAGAAGTAATTTTGCGGCATATGAAATTTGATTCCTCGTCTCGGGTTGGTCGTTTTCTGTTCGCTTGCCGGTTTAAAGAGATGTGTCGTTTTTTCGGTGTCGTTCGGGGCGCGAGGTGCGTCCGCAGGTGAGTAACGGCGTGTTGTTCGAAGGAGGAGCGCGAGCGGCAGCGGATGCGCGACCGCGAGCGGGCGATGCGCGAGGACAGCCGCCGCCGGCACGAGGAGGCGATGCGGCTGAAAGAGATGCGCGAGATCACGCGCCGTCAGCGGTCGGAGGCCGAGCGGCTGGAGCGCGAGCGCGAGAAGCTGCGCATGGAGCGCGACCGGATCGAGCGCGAGAAGTCCGAGCTGCTCAAGCTCGAGCGCGAGCGGCAGCGCGTCGAGCGCGAGAAGCTGGAGATGGAAAAGATCGAGCTGCAGCGGTCGCGGCTCCGGCTCGAGGAGGACCGGCGCGCCGCCGTCGCCAAGCGGGCGCCCGCGGCGGGCGGCGTCTTCCCGCCGCCGGGCCGCCGCGACGACCCGCCGTCCTTCGAGGAGCGCAAGCGCGCCGACAGGCACTTCGCCGACCCGGCCAGCCACACGTCCAGGTTCGACCCCCCACCTCACTCTAGGTACTTACCGACCCGACCGAACCCGACCAGACCCGACCCTATCACGAACACGACCGAAAGAAGCGACGTCCCGACCCGAGTCCGCCCGAAACGCGACGAGACTTTTCTAACGCCCGTCTGTTCTAGAGGGCCGGCTCCCGGCAAGAAGTTCGCCTCCGCCTCGGCCTCGTCTTCGTCCTCCAAGGATTACAAGAGGCCGAACTACGATAAGCACGAGACGTTCTCGGATAAGAGGGGCAGGGATTACGACGGCGACCGTTCCAATCCGAGCGGCGTGAAGTTCGAGCGTAATTTCAACCGGCCGAGTCCTAGAGAACCGCAAGCTGCGGGCGCGCCCGCCAGGTCGACCAAAGAGTCGCGTTACGTCGACAGAGACCGCAGTCCGCATTACAGGTCCGTACCGGACGACAGGGACCGCCATATCAGTTCGCAGAGTAAAACGTCGGATCGCGAGCACCATTCGTATTCCGAATCCAACGGTAAGTTCAATACGGTAATAGCCGAATTTTTGTGTACGAAATTTTTGAATTTTCTTGTCAAGGTCGTTTCGAGCGAGGTGGTACCAGCTGGAACCACCAGACGCCGCCCCAGTCGAAGTCGTTCACTTCGGGGAGCGGGCAGAAGCCGTGGAGTAAGCCCGGTTGGCGTTCGGATGCGGTCGGCTCGGAACGGTGGAGTTCCGGGGCCACTGGGTCCAGTAGGACGTCGCTGAACGCGCCCTTCAGTGGGGGAAATTCGAGTTTGGCACCCGCATGTCCGCCGCCGCCCGGTATCAACAATTACTCGGACCGATTCGACTATAACAAGTCCAGCAGCATGCGGAAATATTAACCAATCGATTGAAGCATTTTTCACTTTATGGCTACTTATTATGTTCTTAGATTAACCTATTAAATATGATTTTCGTATTTTCTTTTTTTTTGAAAATTGATTGTATTTCTTATTCCTCTTAGATAAGGACTGTATGATTTTATTAATTGATTGAATATAGCCGCATAAGTTTACGACCTATCGTTTTATTACAAAAAAATTACAACATATAACTTAACAGTAACAACGAATATCTAATAATTTAATTTGGCAAGTGACTTAATGGATTAAATTGGTAACATTCAGATTTGTTTACAAGCCACTTCTTAGTTGGAATTGTATTTAACAACCGTCAACAGCGAACTGACCTTAGAGGAAGGTGCCAGAAGATAAGGTTTGCCGTTGATTTTAAGCGGAACCAACGCTTTGATGCCGTCCATCTGCCCTTGCGACTCCAGTTTCAAACCTTCGACGAATTTGAACTCGTAAATGTAAAACCTGTCATTTTCCGTGACCACACACAAAAAGGCGTCCTGACTGATCCCGTAATCCTTCGAGTAGAAGACCGAAATCCCCAAAATCTGCTCATCCATTCGCAGACTTTGATAGAAATAGTAATTATCGAACTCCGGGACGTATTTCAAAATCTGTAGGTTTTTCAGATTGTCCGCTAGAACAACCAGACTGTCTTCTTCCATGGTGACTCCGGTAATGGAAATCGGTGAAAATAACGGCAGCACGCGTAACAAACCGAATTGTTCGGTTTTCTGATCGAATCTCAGGATCTCCGTGCTTCTTGCGCTACCAATTATTAAAACGACACCCCGAGAAGTGTAAAACAGCGAAATCTTGCCGATTTCCGTACCCGGGATTCTCTGGATCTCAGTAACTCTCGTCTAAAATTGAGATTATTTGTAAAAAAGACAATGAGCGAACAATGAAATAAGGGTACTCTCACTTTTTGCTCTGTGAATTTCAGTACGGTACAATCTAGGTCGTGGGTGTCCCTAACCGGGTCATAATACTTCCCTATGACCACGTAAGTGTCATTTTGGATCGTGAAGAACTCCACGCCACTTACGTACCCGGTGATCATTTCCGGGTGCGTGTGGAAACCGCCCTTTCGGCTTTCGCTGGGGGTGGTGCTCCAAGTCAGGTAGGAGACTTCGCTCGAGGTCTTGTTGGGCTCCGACCTGCACTCGGAGCCGGTGCTGATGCTGTTGGTGATCAGATGCGCCATCACGTCGTCATCGTAGTAACTGTAAACGCGCTGGAATCCTTTGTTCACGAAAGAGGACGCCGACTTTTCTCGAGATATCTGGATCGTGTGCTGCACGGGGCACTTGCACGTCCTCGGCAGGCCGCACAGCTCGCCCGCCTCTTCGCCGCCGATGTGCACCAGGATGTCGCCTTTGGTCTGGACTGCTTGGGCGCTCACGCTGTTGGGAACGGAGATTTGGATTTCGCTCGATTTTTCCAGGTATAAATAGGCCGAAGATATGTCTGGAAGGAAATCAGAACTGTGAGCACGATATTCTGACAGGCGCCTGAAGGAAAACTGAGCTTTCGTTTTCTTCCAAGCGCATGCCAAAGGCCTAACTTCCGTGGACTTACTTGAAGCCTTGTTGAAATATTTATACATGAAATTTTGCATCTGCTCTTTAATTTTCTCCATTTCTTTGACCTCTGTCGCAATTACTGAAGCGTTTACAATCTCCAGCATGTAACCCACTGGAAAGTTATTAATAGAAATTGTTGTAATATTCCCATTGATTGTTGCAGGACTCGAGAATACCTAAAATCGCCAATAAACAAGATTTATCAACAAGATAACTCAGAAAATACCAAATCTCCTTGAAATTTCGTAGGCTCCACATTTAAAATCGCGCGTTCGTAAACTTCAGAAAGCGGGAACCCATTGATGTAATGTATCTTAACATCACCCATTATTTCGACTTCATCCGTGAATTTTTTATGGCTGTTGATGACCTGATGACCGTCATCGAAAACGACATCCTCTAGTTCAATGTCATTTATGTTAGGTGTAATGACATTGGTTATGCTAACATCATGAATGAAAGTGTAGTCGCCGTCGACCTCTTGAGGTTTCTTCGAGTTGAGTAATATTCTTTCGTTTAGAATCTTAGTAAGGGGCATGTAGTTGATGAAATTCACTCCTAAATTATTCGAGACCTGGATGTTGTCGAAAATTGCTTCAGGAATGCGACGATTATCGTCCAGGCTGACCAAATTTTCAGGCGATATATTCGAGATGGTTTCAGTCTGAAAAAAATATGTACAACACACTTTGACGACGTAACGATATAGGGTATTTACCTCAAATGTATCAGTTTGCAGTCCAGCGAAAAATGTTTTCCGCCCCCTGATCACTCCACTAAACGACGAATTGATGATTTTAGAATCTATTTCTCTAATGTCGATACCGTTTATTTTATCTGTTTCAATTTTTGAAGCGATTGCTGAATTCGCAAATAAGGTTGACAGAGTTTTTCTCCCGGTTATTATCTGTTCTTCGTTTGAATTAATAAAAAGGGCGTCGTTTACGATATCTTTTAAGTTGATATCGTTAATGTTCCTCGAGGTGGTGACATTTCCTGCGCAAGTATGTTGCGAAAATGTGACTTTCCCCGTTATTCGATTATCGGTGTTATTTCGAACGATATTCTCCAAGATATCCCGCAAATCTGAGTCTTTATCCCATAGAATTAAATTGCCTAAAATTTCGACTTTGCGCCAGGAACGATTCGGGGGTGTTCGGAGATCGCCTAGGACTTGGACTAGATCGCAGCCCAAATCGCCTGATAAATTCTCGATATTCACTTTCGATAATCTCAATCCGCCAGGGACTACAATCTTCTGAGGATTTTTATTGGAGATATCGATGATATTCGTAATTGTGATGTTATTGATTTTCGATGCAATCAAATTATCTGAAAATTATAAGAGTTCAGTGGCAAAGAAAACGGTAAGCTAATAATAAGGTTTAAAATTTGACAAATGATGAAATTTTTACTTACCAGATTTGATTTTTCTGAAAGTGTAAGGTTTCGTGATGACTTGAGGCCATTTATTATAAAGAATCCGCTCAGTTAATTCAGGAAAATCAACATCGTTGATGTATGAAGTAACTAAATCGTTGATTTTCACCGAGTCTATGAATTTAACTTTACCATAAACCGTTTTATCACGATATTGTAGACCCTATAGAAAATATTATTAAACACTAGAGTCGGATTCGAGGTAAAGCTTACCGTATTCATTAGAGTTTTCACATCAATATCGTTAATTTTCGTCACGTTCATTGCCTCTTTTATAGTAACGTTTCCAGTAATCACCACTTTATCCAGATATTGAGCGTTCTTTAATTTTTTAATTCGTGAAATGTGAGTATTTAAATGGTTATCGTTGATTGAATCAACAGTTAAATGTTTAACTGAAATATTCCTGAAATTCAATTCGTCGATTTCTAATCGTTTATTGATAAAAATCGTATCATTCATCAATTTTTCCAAATTGATTTGATTAATATTATCAACCTTGATCGAACCGGTCGATAATGTTCCTTCGACAATCAGATTTTTGATACTTTTCGCGCTGAAGATTTTATTCGAAAGTTGATCGTTGAAAATTTTCGTGACATCGAGTCCATCGACTTGATTCGCCTCTAAACTATCAATTTTAACACTTTCTTTATAAGTTTTCACCCCGGATACTTCAAATCGTCCGGTAGTTTTTACAGATTGTTCTTCAATTCTCTTAAAATCTGGAATATGGGTATAACCGTCTAGTAAAATTATATCTCCTGAAATCGACACGTTTTCAAAGACGAATGGGGTGGGTTTGCGCCCTTCTCGATCGAAATTTAAAAGGTAATCGTCAATATCATTGTCATTTAAGATTTTCGTGTAAAGGTGAGGGGTGGTTACTTCGTCCGTCTCGAAATGATTAGGGATGATTTGTTCCCGACTCTTACTCCAGTATTTCCCGACCTCTTTTAAGTTGAAATCATCTCCATTAACGGAAATCCTGCTCCCTTTAATTAGCGAGATATTTTTCAAGTAGAGATCGCCTTTGATTACGATTTTGCCGTTGTAGATTTGTAATAAATCGGAGTAGTTGGTACCCACAATGTGATTTTTCTCCATAATTAGAAACGATTCGTTCAAAGGTCCGTTCATTTCTAAATTCTTAAGTACCGTAACGTTCCTGATTCTTACAGGACTTTCGATCACTTTACTCTCCGATAAAGTCACGACGTTTTCGCCAAAATTCGTCACGTTGTTTACACTTCCTGTTTCGATATTCTTGATGAAAATTGTGTTCACCTTGAATGAAGAGCTAATGGTTTGATTTGTGGATTTCGTCAGAAATACGCGTGCGGGTATATCGTTTATCCGAGAGAAAGTGGAGTTTTTCACCACCAGACTCTCAAAAAATAGATTTCCTATAACAATAACAACAATTACGTGACATATTACAATAATATTACGAATCCACCTGTTATTGAATCAGTTACGCCGATTTTAAACACAGATTGAGAAAACTCTTCCCAGTTAATGTCGTTGATCGAGTCAACAGTTAAATGATCTACTTTGAGATCGGGGCTGAACGTGTATTTGCTCAAAGTTGGGTTGATAAAGGCCGAAATTACGTCGCTTTCATCTTTATCGTTAAATGATTGAACTTTCGCGTTTTTGATCCGCAAGTTTTTAAAAGTTTTCACTCCTGAAATAATTTTTCCAGGGTGCATGAATTTGTTAACTGGAATTTTATTAATCTCTTGGGTTTTCAAATCGTCCGCTTGTAAGAGATCGCGAATTTGGATTTTCCCAGTCCATGTTTGATCGTTACTCCCGTTGAATGCCAAATCTACGAGAACAATAGTAAACAATGCGATTTTATTTATTATGGTTAAATCACCATTAAAAAGCGTCGAATTCACGGCATGTAATCGCATAATTTTGAGGCTTTCGGCGTTGACTTGTCCGGTAATTGTTTGCGGTTTTGAATAGGAAAGCAGTTGGTCTGGTGCCCATTTTCTCCCATTGAGTTCATGGAACCGTATATTATTCCCAATCGCCTTACCGGCGCTTAAGGATCCTTTTAGAAAAGCAGCACCCCCAACCACCTGCAAAAATGAATAGAAATGCTGAGAACTTAGCAAAATACAAAATTGCCATTAAAATCTCACCAAAGTATCGACATCTTGATCTGTTTCATAATTAGCGTGTAAAATCGACTTCAGTGTAGAAACGCGCGACTCCAGTGCCGTTAAATTTGATTGCGTTTGATTTACCTATTAGAATAAAGAAAATAGAATTCCATTTCTCTAAGAAAATGCATACTTTTACTTTAATTTTCAATGAAGTTGTGGGAGATTCCGCACTTCTTATCGTAGATGATTTATTTTTAATCTCGGCGATTTTCTCGCGAACTTTATAAGCGGTATTTTCTACAGTAGCTAAACACACTAGAATTTCTTCATCATCTTCCTTTTCAATATCAGGGTCGTATTGGACATCAATATTTAAAAAGTCAATGGAAATCGAATTATTCTCATTAGCTCCCATTAAAAGTAATCCGGATTTATAATTACAAATTGTAATTAATTTATTGAAATTAGTTTGATATTCTGATTTTGTTATAGGAGAAATTTCGTGATTATTTAAACTAATCACAATTAAAGAACCCTGAAATAAACAATTTATATTCAAACTAATTAAATAATTAATTCACAATATTATAGTTACCTGAGGGGTAGAAGCTGCGATGAAAGGTGTTGTGTTATTATTAGAATACATGATCACTTGTTGATTTGTTGGTAAAATCGTAAACTCTTCCCAAAAGAGGAGTTCAGATCGAGTCCACGAATAGAGAACGGCTTTATTATAATCATCTCCCTCGAAAATGACAACGAACCGTTTGGTTTTATCCCAGGTGTAAGTCAGGATATTCTGAGGTTTGTAGGTGTCGATTTTTTGGATTTTCCTCATCTTATCGAGTTTGAATTCGAAAATTGGAGAGGAGACGTGTCGGGTGGGCGAATGTTGCAAAATGACCACAATTTCGGTCTTTTCTGGGGTACCAAAGGAGAGGATTTTGCGAGCTCCTATTGTCGCGATTTTCTGAATTTCGTTAAAATGACTCCCAGAAAATTTATATAACCTTAAATTAAATTGTGACATCACAAGTTATCAAGCGAATTAAAATGAATACTCACGTAGTTTTACTCAAACTATTCGCGATAATTAAATACAAATGATTGCGATTCTTGAAAAAGCGTGCATCAGAAATATTCGAATAGGCGATAGTTTGAATTAACACTAATTCTGGGGTTTCTCTCGAAAAACTGTTGATTTGGGCTTCGACCCGTGAAACCCCGCTAGTTAAAATTAGACTATTATTGTTGAATTCAACCGCCTAGAACCATAATAGTACGCATTTGAATTAGAAATGAACCCAAAATAATAGAAAAGCCTCTACCGTAATCAGATCTACTTGCGATTTAGTCTTCAATTGAAGTCGTAAATTTTCAGGAGAAATTTCATACAAATCACCGTCTACATAAACGAGACTTGAGTTAAAATCAGGCGAAGTGAAAACACCTCCTCCATCTTGAACCCCTTGAAAACTGCTGACGAAACTTTTTCTTCCGCTAAATGTCACATTAACCGAATCTAAAATTAATCAATTAAAATCCTAGGCATCGATTTCGATTATCAATCCCACCTTTATTAGTTGTTGCGGTAGCATGCCGAGAAAGTCTTTTCGAGACAATATCGGCTTGATGGTTCAGATAGCGCTCAATTTTTCCGGAATGCGAGTATTGTATTTGATAAAATAAGCACTAATAATAATAAAATCGACTTTAATTGAGGGGGACTTCAATACGAAAGAGAATTTACTCACCAGAACTAAAAGTATAACGAAATTTCTCATTTTTAACGACACGAAACCCTCGACAATCACGTTTTCACGGAGAGCACCTTCCTCTTTAAAGTAAAGCGACCACAAAAGACTTTTTCAAGCGACTTATTATCTCTATCAGAAAAAAAACACCAACACAGACTTAATTTTATCGAACGACTTTTATTTTTGTCTTTGGTTAACGCAGTAGAAATTTTAATTTAAATAAATTACAATTATTAACAAGTAAACAACTAAAAATACCTCAAAACGATTACTTAAACTTATAGATACAATCAGTACGATAATTGCGGATCAGAATTAGGCAGAGAGTAATCAAAGGTGTGGGATTTTTGTACGTCAATTTCGGTGGTCCCTTGTTCCGGATGGTACTTCTTCTTCTTCTTGTGGTTACTCCGGAACTTCTGCGCTTGCCTCTTCCTCCCGGCCACGTAAAGCTCCAAAGTTTCGTCGTCGACGCCGGGCCCGTCGTAATTGTGATTGGGCACCTTGGTGGTGGTGCCGTCAGTTTGCCCGTAAGTGACCGTCGGATCCGGCGCCCTCAACTTGGGGGTGTCGGTGGTCTTCGCGAAATTCTCGCTGCCCACGGCGCTGTACGGGTCCACCTCATCCCCGTGATTGGTCCTCTTGTGCGGGTTCGAGTAGGGGTTGTACGCCAACGAGGGCGACTCGTTCTGGGTCGCCGGGATCCCGTAAGAATTCAAAGCGCCGGGGGTGCCGTAACTGGCCGACGACGTGTCGTAAGACAGGGGCTGGTTATCGAAACTGGCAGGGATCTCGTACGAGGGGTACGCCTTGTCGAAGTACCCGTTATCGGGGTAATTGAAACTGGGGGATGAGTGCGAATACGAGGTCGTTTGCGATTCGTAACTCGACGAGGGTGGCCCGTACTGCGAACTAGGGGGCGATGGGGGCGGCGGGCCGTAATCGAACGACTGGGGCGGCGGAGCTGCAGGGGGCGCCCCGTAATCGGAACTGGGGGGGCCGTAACTGGGCCCCGGCGGTGGGCCGTAATTCTGAGTGGGCTGACTGATTATCGAGGGTGGGCCGAAACTCTGAGCCGGGGGGGCGCCGTAGCTTTGGGCTGGAGGGCCGTAGCTGGCCACCGGAGGGCCGTAACTTGGAACCGGTTGGGGTGGCGGGGGTGGTGCGTAGCTTTGAGGTGGAGGGCCGTATCCTTGGCTCGGTGGGCCGTAACTGGGACTGGGTGGGCCGTAACTTTGTGCGGGTGGGCCGTAACTCGGGGGTGGTGGTCCGTAACTTTGCACGGGGGGTGAGAAACTGGGTGCGGGTACTCCGTACGAGGTCGAGGGCGGTGGGCCGTATCCGGTTGGGGGTGGGCCGTAACTGGGAGCGGGCGCACTGTAACTTATCGGCGGTGGGCCGTAGCTCGGGGCCGGCTGGCTGTATGCCGGAGGGCCGTAACTGAAGGACGGTTTCGGCGGGCCGTACACCGGTTTCGGTTTGCTCGGAGGGCCGTAACTGGGCCGCGGTGGGCCGTATACCGGTTTCGGTTTTCTTCTCGGTGGCCGATAGGAAGATTGCTTGTACGAGTGGAAAACCGGAGGTTCCCGTTTGAAACGCGTCAATTTCTTCACTTCACTCCTAGATCCGGACGATTTATTCGCACAAGTCCACGAGATGAAGATTAGAACCTGTAAATCAATAATTTTTGAAACTTGTTGAGATTTCTCGAGTCGGTTTCCACACTCACGATTATCGTTATTGCTGGGGTGGTGTTTTTCATTTTCGTTGATAACGATTAAAGGTGCACTTTAAACGACCGGCGGATCAGCACGACTGTGGACAACGTGAGGTTTAAAAGTGTATAAGTAGTAAGAGTAGAATTAGAGTTTGTCCCACATAACGCATCAGTTGATAGTATGATGCGCTCAAACTTCAGCAGCTACCTGTAGCCGGTGAAAGTCCCCCTCGCATCAAATCCATAACACTTTCGAAAATCTCCGCAGCGTTTTTACCTCTTTACCGGATTTTCATCTCGACAAACAAGCGGCAGCATCTAGATCCGATGCAGCTAGCGCCTGGCTCTCGATACAATTTCTTTAATTAGTCGAATTAAAAAGTTGAGTTGTCCGAGGTTTGGGATCATATTATTCATAATGAACGAGTAATTGCAGGTATTGTATAATATGGCGGCACGCTAATCCAACGCAGAAAGTGTGATAAAAAGTTACAATTGAATGTGCATACATAAATATGTACCTGCATGAGGGACAACCGTAAATTATATACAGACATTGAATTTAGAAAAATTACCTCTTCACTTCTGGAATGTACTTTCTATTATAAAACTGTGATGATTATAAAGGAACATATACCACAGAAAGGTGAAGAAAAATTCCGCCCTGCTGAGATTTTATGGTTACCTACTCATTGATTCAATAAGAAATTTTCACCAGTCACGAAACAATTAAGGATTCAATCAAGGCGAGGATGATCTTCACATTATTATTACCTGTAATAAATTGATAATTATGGTTTCCTTTCTATCTTAAGTTCATCATCATCATCCTTCATTAACATCCTGTTTTAATAATAATTATTGATGGCTTATAACAAAAGTAAAAATGAGAGGGAAGATTATTGGATTTGTTGAAAGTCTCCGAAAGTAAAAGCATTGGTGTTAAAATAATTAAACAATCGGTGGGTAATGTTTATATGACAACAATGATAGCATAAGTAGGTTTTCTGTTCCGCGGTGACAAACTTAACGTTAATTGCTGTAAAATATTCAGATGTTATGGTAGGAAGCGCAAAAACTGCAAATTTAACGGCGGAAACAAAAACAAATTGTAAGCAGTTGACATAAAATTGCAAATATCGCAAAAATCAAGCTGAAGGGCTTTTCAGACAAGGACAAGAGCTTTCGATAAGTGATAATGGGTTTCCCCTAAATGGTAATATAAAATGTTTCAAATCAGTGCTATCTATCAATTATGTTGTGAAGATTTCCACCATTATTTTTTGACAGCGCCATCTAGTGATGACAATGAGAAATGTATTCTATTTCTGGATTTAACCTTCAATTCGAAGGAGAGGGTGCTATGTGTCTCGTTTGGATTGAAGAGGGATGCGACATGAACTTTTCTATGGCATTTCGTGGGAGAGATCATGCGCAAGACTGTCTATCAACAATTTTTGTTTGTGTGTGTCAATTAGGGTTAGAAATAATTTTGTACAATTATGGTTTTTCATGAATTATGATAATGGAAAGGAAGATAAAACTGAAGACACTAAATAGTCATATAACGTGTAAGATATGTAGAGGATATCTAATTGACGCCACAACCGTAACAGAATGTCTTCATACCTGTAAGTTGAAACCAGGGTTGTTGTTGCCTTTTCACCCCCTGAAATGCTCGATTCCAGTTTGCAAGAGTTGTCTGGTAAAACACTTAGAAGAAAACAACACGTGCCCGACATGCAATATCGTCATCCACCAATCTCATCCCTTGCAATATATCAGCTTCGATAGGACCATGCAGGACATCGTCTACAAACTCGTCCCGGAGCTCCAGAAAAGTAAGGGGTGGCGTTTCGGAGCGGATCGATTTTGAACGGGTGTTTTGTAGATGAAATCGCCCGCGAGAGAGACTTCTACCATCAAAGAGGGCTGCCGTGCCCCAAAGACGTTCCCCCGAATCCTGGTGAACTGGAAGAGGAAAAGCCTTCGGCGGATGTGCACGCAGAATCCGATTACCACAGACAAGACGAACAAGTAAACGTTTGTTTAGAGTGCATAAGTTCGAATTTAAAAACATTGAAACGGCGGTTTATTCGGTGTTCGGCACAGGCCACCATTTTACACCTCAAGAAATTCGTCGCCAAGAAAGTCCTCAACGGGATGGAGAAATATCGAGATGTACGTGGAACAGTAGTCACGAGCCGCCATTTGACCGATTTTGACATTTGTGAAAGCAAACGCACATGTCATTTATCTGTCAATATGTCGTCCATTAACCGATTTCATTAATGCTTTTTTGGATTTTTAGATTGACATTCTTTGCAATGACGAGCTGCTGGGGAAGGACCACACGCTGAAGTTTGTTTACGTAACCAGGTGGAGATTTCAAAATCCTCCATTGACTCTTCAGTACCGACCTAGAATCGATATTTAAATTATTTTTGTTGTGGACTCGTTTATTTTTATTATTTATTTTATGTTAAATTCTTTTATCACCTCAACATAATTATTTTCTCAACATTTTCGAACTGTTTTCGGCGCTTGTTGGACTCGTGATTTACCAGTATTTGCGCATAATAATAATTAATTGAAAAATTGTCTTTGTTGTTGCAATATGGAGTGTATAGGTTGTGATTTGTTTTACGTTTCTTGTAATAATTACAACGCCAATGGAGAGCCTGCAAAGCCGCCATGCGGACGGAAATGTCACTGTGACAGTGATGTCTCGTTTGCCGCTAAGCCTCTGTCTAAATCAAAATGGCGGCGTTGCAAGTCGCCAATTTATAAGTCATTGCTAAAAATTCGAAATAGTACAAATTTTTCTAAATAGGACAATTATTCTTTTCCATAGGAAATTCTTATAAAGTAAATTAAATCAGCATTACAGCCACAGAGACATCCTTCTGATGCATTTATCAATATGTTAGTAGACTGGAAGCCCACTTTACCTTTATTTTTGTAAATTACCTAAATAGAAGCGGTTCTAAACTGTGGAAAGGGTGCGAGTGGGCTGCTAATTTCACTACTGTCAGCGTTCCAGTGGGGGCCACCTGAGACTGAGAGGCACCACATTTCCTAAAAACAATTCGCTAATAAGATTATAAATGTAATTATCAATAACAGAAAGCAGTACAGTACGGTTTATATGCAGTGTCGACTTATCTTCTGTTGGTAGCATGAATGTTTGTATACTTCCCGTTAGACCGTTCGTTTATTATATTAATTAATATTATTCCACCACCGAGTTATTTTGCACCTTCGCCCATGATCATGATGAGCTTTAAGTAATTATTTATTCTCTACCTAAACAAAAAGAATAATAATAATAATACCAGGCAGTACTTATAAACGACGACACATTTTTATAAGTTGCACCTTATACTTTATGATAGAAGTATATTGTTTCAATGACGTATTTATAGTACTGTACCATGTGCAAGATATTGTGTAGTGTTTCAATTCGGTCTTATTTTTATTGTTTTGTAATACGTCTTTATTATCAAAATGACCATCCGTTGTAATCAAAATACATTCTCAATTTTTTATACATTTTAAAAGTTAGATTCGGGGACTTGCAAAGCCGCCATATTGACTGATTTTGACATACGCTTGGAGGGCAACAATCAGTCAACATGACGTGAACAACTCTTCGTTCTCCTCCATGCATCTGTCAAAATGACGGCATTGTTCAAGAATAATAAAAGGTCCCCAGTTGCAGCGGTTTTTTCTCGATATAAAATCAAATGATTCAAAAGCTTCATTATCACCGTTATCAAAGCTTCTCGATCATTTCGATTCATTTATTAGAAATAAACTAATGTTAAAACTAGACTATCATAACTTTTACCCGATTTTTTATAGTCTAGTAGTAACAGTTTGTCAATTAGTTTTTCCACATTAATTTCATAAACGATTTATATGTAAAATTAAAAATATTTTTCAACAAAACTTGTCTTTTTTCTGCTCAACACATTTTATTCACAAAAAAAACATCAAAAAATTATCATTGGGTATTTCTCATTTACATCAAGAAACTTTGGTCCATTTCGAAAGTACTTTGTCGCCATTATTAAGCAGGAATTACATCAGTGACCGAGTTTTTCGTAACCAATTGCAACAGTCCCCCGCTTGCAGGTCGAGTTTTGCCTTGAATCCAGCCCAAAAACAACCTGAAACAAAGCGATCGACAATGATTGAACTCCTTCAGTTTCCCTTGCGTAATTTTACTCTGCAACGAATTCCAGAGGAGTCCAAGCGGTGACATCCGCCTTCGGCATCCATTTCCTGTTCATCGGGGTGTCGAGAGTCACCGGGAGAATCGAAACAACCAGAGAACCTTTCGGCAGGCCACTGTCAGCCCCACTCAGAGATTTGGTGAGCTGATGCACGGCCCCTTTGGCCATTCCGTAGCCGATCATCCCGGGAGTGCCCTCAAGGGCGGCCTTGGCTCCAGTCAGAGTCAGCACACCGCCTTCTTTCAAATATTGAGCCGCAACTGAGGCCGAAATCAGGGAACTCCACACCGACTGCTTCCACATCAAAGAAGAGTTCTTGATCAGGTCTTTGGCGGCGTTGCCGCCGGCCCATCCGCCTGCCACGCAGATGACCGCGTCCAATTTGGCACCGCTCAGTGAAGAATTCACCCATTTTAGCACCTCGGATTCCTGTTGTTCCAAGTCGCTCGTGTGGTTCAGGACGATATTCGAGTCGGCCTCTGGGTTTTCGTTCATGTCGATGGAGCCCACCCACTGCAAGTAGTGATGTTCATTTGTTGGTTTGTTTACTGTTGTTAGGTGTACTCACGAAGTTGTTGGCTTTGAAAACCGAAACGCACTTGGAGCCGAGGGCTCCTCTTCCTCCGTAGACGACGATTCGTCCTGCGTGGGCCATATTTCTGACGTTTCTCACAAGAATTGATGTTGGAATGGAAGTGTTCTGGTTCACTGATAGATAGCGGTTTCACAACCGCAAGATTGATCTAATCATGCTCCTTTCCATTTCCAAGGTTCTCTGCAAAGAGGAAAGAGGTAGAAGTTCGCCGCTGCTTGAAAGTTGATATTGACGGAATGTGGACATGCGATTCATAGATGGCGCTGCTTAATCGAGTAGGTTTCGAAGTTGCGAGGCGGCCATTTTAGAAGACACAGGATGAATGAAAAGTCGATTGTATTGTAAATAAAAATATATTTACTCCATCACGTATTACTTTGAAAATTAATCAGAATGAATCAGAAAAACCTGAGACAAAAATACCGTCTAAATCTAATATAGACATATATTGTTATTAATTAATATTATTAATTATTATAATCCAGGTGTAATTTCCTTTGTAATTATCACAA
Source organism: Salpingus planirostris (assembly GCA_949788335.1). Taxonomy (NCBI): domain Eukaryota; kingdom Metazoa; phylum Arthropoda; class Insecta; order Coleoptera; family Salpingidae; genus Salpingus; species Salpingus planirostris. The sequence continues at coordinate 7,512,969 of OX460929.1, forward strand.
AAATAAGACGTTTACAGTGTAAGGTCACTTCCTAACTTGTACTTGACGTTTTTGAAACCCATTTTTAGGAAGTTATTAGCACGAATTCGAATAGCGTGACAAATAGAGAATATAAATTACTAATTATCATTATATAAAATGATATGTAAAAATTGACTTGGATGATAGTTATTATAATAAGATGGTAACTAGTAAATAGCTCGATATAAAATAAGATGATCACAAATCGTAATAATATAAAATAAATAAAATCTTAATCCTATATGACTTTCTTTAAATAGAATATAAACTATAAAATAAAAAATCTTGTATAAGGCACCAAATGACAGTAAACGCAGGTAGGTTTATTACTTCACAGAAGACCGCAAGTTCCCTTCCCAGGCGTCCTTCTCGTTTTGTTTAATCAAACGCTTCATTTCTAAAACAATAACATGATAAAACAACTAAATAGCAATTGAAAAGTGTTTACCTTTCGCATTTTTCAAGTCTTGTTTTTCTTTAGCCATTTGCTCTTTCGAGAGGCGGCTCTTCGTCCCTAAATGTGTCGTGATGAGCCGCCTCGCCGTCTGCAGATTGGTCGCCGGCCGTTTCATCGCCGGCTTCAAATCGGATTTGTTCGCGACGTCCATCGATATTGCACTGGCGGCCGTCATGGGGCGCACCTTTATCAGGGGGTTATTCATGTTGACGGCCTTTTGAGCTTGGCTCAGCGAGCCCAGGACTAGGAGGGCGTGGGTGTCGTCCACCCATTTCACGTACATCGAGTCGCTGTTCAATTGGCTGAACGCCTGGACCAGATCGTGGGTCTCCAGAGTCGAGGGGAAGTCGTACAGCTCGACCACGTGCTCCAGCTCTTCGATCGCCTTATTGGTGTATTGGCTGTAGTCCTCGGAGGCTTTCACCACCGTCACCTCAACCCCGACCTTCTCCACTATCTAAAAATCGACATAATACGAATTAATGATAAGAAATCCCATTCATAATATTGAATACTCACTTCAGTCAGTAGCTCGTCTTGGACTTGTCCCTCGTCGTCAAACAAGTCTTCCCAGTTATTAACGCTGTCGCTTTTACCAATTTTCAACGTATCATAATGATCATCCATGTATTTCATAATTGGACGAATTTTCCTGTTGATGTTCTCCTTAGTTTTCCTCATGATCTCCTTTTCCTGTTCATGTTCGCAGACGTTCTTAATAGGGCTTTCCGATTTCGGTGCTTTCGGTTCTTTTGACGCATTTTCTTTGAGAGTTTTCGCGGTTTTAAGCGCTTCACATTTATTAGCACACTGAAATTATGATAAACCTAGATTAATCACTCGAAAATGTATGTTCTAAATTCTAAATGATGCAAGGTCATTACACAATGGTAATTATTTTGGTCCGTTACTTACTACCTACTACTTAAATCGTTATGGAGAAAGTTTAAGTGGCCGCCGAATAACGGAATTTAAAAGCCTTACATAAATAAATAAACATCTTAATATCTTTATTATTAAGAAAAAGAAGAATTAAAGATATTATTTCGCCTCTTTCATTATTTAAGTCTTATTACTAATAATAGTTAACTTTCACGATTTATGGCCGTTATAGTGAAATGGTGCAGCTACCTTTCTACTTTTTATTACAGAAACATGCTCAAAAGTCATCTTTTTGGCTAATAATGACTTTGAGTGTGAACAAATAGAATCCCTTAAAAACTGTGGAAATTACTTACACAAATTTGAACGTCGTGGTTTTCTTGGCACTCAAAGAATGAGTCTTCTATCAGACAAAAATGGCCCAAACGAAATTCGGACAGATCCAGCACGTCCCATTCGCAAAAGACCGGTTTGAAACCGCATAGAAATATTCCGTTTTCTTCACTAGTGGAGTAATTTTCTGCGGTGTTCACGGTTATCGCATTTTGAGGTTTAAATTCCTTCTCGCATATTTCCGATTGGTAAGGCGTCGAACTTGAGCACTTTCCGCTCGTAAATCCGCCTGCACTAAAGTTCAAATTGATAGTTTCCCAGTGAAGGTGAAATCCCTCTTGAAGTGTATAAATCGGAATGCACTTGTGCCACTGAAAACTATCGGCACTGTTGACGAATCGCTTGAATTCACAACCGAAGTGAGGTATTTGGTCACGTTTCAGGACGAATCCGCATTTGGAAAGGTCGAAATTGTAGAAGATGTCGATCAGATCGGTCAAGTTGATCAGTTCTTCGTCGGAACTCGGCGAGTCATTGGTGTCGATCACTTTTGCACTATCGGTTTTCGGACGTGATATTCGGGACCTTCGTTGAGCTGGAGGCACATAAAGCTGTCTTTCTGGCCTCTTCCGGCGACTGGACGCCACTTCTTCTTTCATCGTTGCGGCTTCAGTTGCTGTAGCAGTAGCTGCGGTTGGTTTTCTACAAAATCACGGTATTATAGGTATTATCAGTTATTATGGGTTGGGGTAGAACGACTTACTGTAAGAGGTGTTCCTTGTGGCATACTGCCACCACTCGTAACTTGCCTGTGCCAACGCTAAATGCCGCCAAATCGAATATCCTGGCTTGATAGCGGACCGCCTTCAGGTAGATTGGCCCCAGAGCTGGGAAGACGAGAACGCTGAAAGTATAAATGAAAGTAAAATCAAAGGTTTTACATAACGAGTGAGGTCACAGCGCGCGGACTTTCTCTTTCTCCACCACGAATTCCTTTTCCGCATGCTGATCGCTCGACAGTGACTTTGGTATTCACTTGGCTTTGAATTTTTCAGGTAAAAGGACAATCCCTTCTTGTTCACTTACCAACATCTGTTCTTATTATCGAGGATTGTTTGGAAATCTTGCGTTACACAATAAACGAACTCGCGGTCGCAAAAAATCTTATTGAACTTAGTTGAAAGATAATTTAATACTTCCTCAATGTCAGGATAACTCATAATAGCAAAAGCACATATTTAGCGCTTCGTTCAGGGCACAGGCCTCAAAAAACACTCAAAAGATCACTCATCGATTACCCCCCTCACAACATAATCGAGAAATTGACACTATTGACAGATTTGTCATTTACCTCCTGTCATTTTGTGTCAAAATTTGTCAAAGAAAGCGAAAGTACTGCCAACCTGATGAAAGCAGTGTATAATTGGTTGCCTACTGTACAGGAACCTGTGTGAAGATAGCATCTTTTGCTAGCTCCTTTTGTGACTCCCCTCCCCACCTCAGTGGCGTGACGTGACAGTTCATGTTGACGTTAATAATTTGTTATTGTCGAAAACGGTCGCAAAGGCCGAGTTCAGAACTGCTCCAATGCAAGATAAACGGCTATTTTGTTAAAGTTCCGTTTCTACAATTCATAATCATGAACTGATTCCCGAAGACACCTCCGTTTGTTTTCGAATAGGGTCAGTTTGAAGAAATTTGAGGTTATAACGTATCCTTCTTTAGTCAAAATAAGTCCCAAAATGAATATATTGAATTCGCCGAATACTCTTCCGATGCCCACAACGCAAAGGGACTGCATGTCGGCAGCCACCAAACGGTACAAGTACCTCAGGCGTATGCTCAAGTTTGATCAAATGGATTTTGAGTTCGCCTTCTGGCAAATGCTCTATTTGTTCATAGCCCCTCAAAAAGTGTACAGGAACTTCCACTACAGGAAACGTGAGTTTTTGGATAATCATAAAGACGTATATTATAATTTTGAGTGTTACAGAAACCAAATCGCAATTTGCTCGAGACGATCCAGCCTTTTTAGTATTGTTTGCCGCTTGGCTGTGCAGTAAGTCTCGAGACTACTTGATTCAATATTAACACAAAGTAATATATAAATAATTTACAGTTACATCAATAGGATTTGCTATCGTTCTACAACTAGGTTTCTGGCAGTTTGTGAACTTCCTTTTGTATGTAATATTTGTTGACTGCATAGGAGTGGGTCTCTTAACAGCCACAATCTTTTGGTAAACAATACTCAAAACCATTGAGCACATTTAACTATAATAGTTTGTTTGCAGGTTCGTTCTAAATAATTATTTTAGACCAAAAAGCGAAGTGCAAGATGTTGAATGGGGCTACTCATTTGACGTTCATCTGAATGCATTTTTCCCTCCGTTAATTTTACTCCACTTTTTCCAATTATTCTTTTATAATGGTAAATAAGCCTTCCTAACATCATATTGGCATATGATGAATAGCTGTCAATTGGTTGTGATATTCATTGATGATAAACTGTTAATGAAATCAATTTTCAGGTTTAATTAGTAATGAGTGGTTCATTTCGAGACTGCTGGGAAACACCTTCTGGTTGGTCGCTGTAATCTACTACATGTACATAACTTTCCTGGGGTACAGCTCGTTGAATATCCTTCACCACACTCATTTAATTCTAACTCCTATCCCTTTGGTTCTAATATTTTACATCATCAGCCTCATGAGTGGTCTTAATATCACCCATGCTTTAATGAATTTTTATAAACACAGAGTTGTTTAATTATTAGAAGAGGCTAGATTTCATTTAGGTTCTGTTAAATCTAGTCTGTGACTGTTGTAATATTTATTTCTATACTAAATAATTCTTCATCGTTAATTTTTGTATAGACTTATAATAAATAACTCAATAAATAAAGTATTTTGTATCAAATCGTTGCTGTATTTAAGATCATTTGAGTGGTGGGTAATAATACAAATTATTTTCTATTCAAACGGTTCCCTTCGAATGAAACCATGTTATTGCGACCCTCGATGGCCACCTGGCATCGACTCTGAATTTCTGCCAGGCTCAATGAATCGCTCTTAAATTTCGGAGGCGCTTGAGTCTTGAGGGATGATTTCGCTTTATTTGAAGCGACCGTCGTGTCTGTAGCATTTTCAGTTGCGGAGTACAAAGAACTTTGAGAAGTTGGTCCGCTGGATTGAGAGTCGTAATTAATTTGGAATCCTTCCGTGTAGGTGTTACTTCCATTGGTGGAAACCGAGTCGCAACGAGAACACAATCTAAAATTACAGTTACCTACGTATTTTCCAAATTAACAACGAAAACTTATTAATAGTTTACCTATCCATGATTTGAGTTCGTAGTAATACTGGTGTTTCAAAGTCAAGGTTTGTTTTTATTATGACCGATTGACCGTTGGTTGCCGTCAAAAACAACCATCTGGCTTCTGGAACAAGCTAAAAGCAAAATACCAGCCTGGAAACAGGGGCGTGCTTTACAGTAACTGGTGGGGGGATTCATGGGGTCGAGCGAGAACAATAAAAATGCTGGGCATTGGCACATTGGTTGTGGCTCCAGGCAGAAGAGGTAGAGGGATCGTGCTTTGAGTTTTTGAGACTCCGCGTGTCCGAACCGCTGCTTCGATTATTTGTTGATATCCGGGTGCGCTTTTGGGGACTTGGGGTTGTAAATTTTACAACCCCACTGGGTTACTAGGGTGATTAAAACATGATTGTAATCTTCAGAATTTTTACAGATCAACATTAATAGCGTAAAATACGACATCTTTAACGCAAACATATAGAATGTAACAACTTTTATAGTGTGTAAACATAATCGCTTTAGCGTTTAGAATACCTTATTATTATTATGCATTTAGTGTTGTTATTCTCTTACACTTACCACACGATTGAAGTGGCTTATTTGATAACATTTACAAAAGAAATTTTGGAAATAACAAATATTACCGCTTATTTATTTATTTTTACTTTAGTAAAAGGTTTTGGCACTCACTTGAAGTGGCGATATGACTTCTTATTTTGGGGTAGATTTATAAAATATGGAGTGTTTTTTTTTCGTGATTAATATTAAGTTATTTAAATAGAGGAGAAAATAGTAATGCAGTAATAAGTGTTATTATAATCTCCGTACAAAATATATCGTGTTAAGCTAGATTTTTTCTACCTTTTGGGGTGTATACTTACAGTTGTATTAATTATATGGTAATTATATAAAATTTTAGATTTAATTCAAATCTTTGGACCGCACACGTGCCTCGTGAGATATTTAGTAATTTAAATTGAATCTATTTTGATTTTCTGTCTTTACGACGTATAAATATTAGAAGATTTAGAATTCACATTTCACCTAATAATACATTTAATTATCATGCATTGTAACCACGAAGCTCTGTTAGCATATAGAAAGTGATGAGCAAACAGGCACCGCAGGTTTTATTTAGGTCCACACAGTAAAAAGATAGGTGGTGATAGACATCGACAATGAAGCCATGAATATTATGTATAGGTAACGCGAACTAATAAGGCTTTCTTGTTTCTAATCATAATTTGGTTACACCCTGGATTGAAATATTATAATATTGATATTAAAAATAGCCATATGTTAGGTATATAAAGTGTGTTACAAGTAAATAACCCAGATCGTTTGTAAAATTTCATCAAACATCGATAAATAGTAGCTCTATTTTGGTGAAGACACTTATTTAATCCGCCAAAAAACTTTGTTTGTTTTGAAGGGACGGCTTGATTTTTAGTGAAGAACATGTAATAATTAGTTATTTAACAGCGACAGATATACATAAGAGAATAGTGATTTCAGACAAGGCACAATTACAATGCTTTCACAGCTATCATAAATGTTGTGGCTATACTTTGTCCATAGGCTTAATATTTAGAATACCATTTCAAAAATATACATATACCGTATAATTTTTCTTTTATTAGAATATAATTAGGTCATAGCGCAAAGTCGATCGTTGAACTTTCTGACTTGGTCAATAATCCGAACGATCGAATTCGCGCTAATAAAGAGTCAAATCTCTCGTTTTAGTCATGTTATAGTAGGTAATGTAGTTTTCGCTTTTTCCCTTTTCGTCTTAAGTGATAACGTTTTGATTCTCGGATTCTGGCGAGGAAACCTCGTACTTATTATTGGCCGTTATCATATCGGACAGGTCCGAATTGTTTTTAACGAAACAGTATTTGCAGCGCATTTTCGCGTCGTCGTCCACCCTCACCGACTGCATGATCACGCACAGAGTGATGAAGGACACGACGAAGAGCACCGAAGGGACGCTCATCGCTATAAGCAGGTCCCTCCAAGTCTTCTTCAGGTCGTACCGCGCCAACACCGTGAAGTTGTCATTCTGCAATCACAAAAGCTCATCTCATTATCGATATCGGATCGGAGAATTCGCCCTCATTTTCCATACTTTATTGTAAAAGCAGGGATATCTGGATTCGGCCGTCTGATTTTTGCCGTCGCTCCCGTGCGTTTGGAGGAACTGCAGGCATTCACCCTTCAGCGTGTTGACGCAAGCGTCTAAATTGATATTCAGCCTCGAAAAATTGTAAATCGTGAGGGACGATTGCATCGGCACGTACTTATTGGTCGGGTCTAGAACGGCCTTCCACTTTTCGGTCAGGTTCCAGAACTGCCTGAAGGTCATGGCGGGCGAGGGCACGGCCTTGTGGTCGTAAAGAGTGCCGTTGATACAATCGGTCGCGCTGCAAATGAAAAAGTAAAAAAGTGAGCAAGCAAATAGTGCACACGCTCCCGTGGGCTTCGCCGTTTACTTTATATACTGGTGGGTGTAGTTGTAGTCGATCGTGTGACACGATACCATGAAGATCTCGTCCGGCTTGGTAGTCCAGAACAGGGTCGGATCGATTTCGACCCCCTCGAGGGCCCCCCGCGCCTCGGTCGTCGCGACGGCCCTTTCGCACCGGGCCTGGTGGACCCGGTTCCCGGACATTATGAAGACGTTCCTCTCCTCGGAGGTGATGTTGTCCTTGCAGATGCGGTCGCAGCTGAACGCCTTCTTGATTTTCGTGCACTTGGACCCCTTGCACTCGAAGAAGCCGTTCAGCTTGGCGTTGTCTTTGTCGCTGTCGACGGTGAAACCGTCCGCCTTGTAATGGCAATCGTAGATTTTCGAGACGTTGAGGCAGTGCCCCAGGCTGCAGTTGAAGAGGCCCTTCAGCGAGCTGCACTCGGTGCCGTTATTGCAATTGTGCTTGTTCAGCTGGTTCGTGTTGGCGGGCGGGCAGTGCGACGTGTGGAACGCGGTGCAGTTCTGCAGCTGCACCCTGGTGCCGTTCTGGCGGGAGGTGGCGTGGATCTGGGGGCAGAAGCCGGACGTCTTCGTCAGGCACCACTCGCCGCACGAGGCCCAGCCGCAGTTGTTGAGCATCGTCGTGTTGACGGTTTGGCACATGACCGGCCGCTCCTCGAAGCCCGAGCGGAACGCGCGGTAGGAAGGAATGTAGATGGCCACGGTCAGGTAGATCAGGGAGACGCAACTGAACACCACCACCAGCTGGCAGAAGCAGATGCACCCGCAGATGCGCTTGTCCTGCTGCGGGATCATCCGCTCCTTGCATTTGTTGCGCCGTCCCATTTTCGCCCGATTTTCTGTCAAAAAAGGCACGTCGTGTTCACTGGCTACTCGGACGCAATCGGTTCGGCCTACATGTCGGAAGTTCACTAAAGCGAAGAGGCGGGCAGGCGGCAGGGTGCCGGACGGCGGCCCGCCGCGGCGCAAGCGTCGCCACGCCGCCGCCGCCGCGACGTACGCGGAACGGTATCGAGCTTTCGCCGCCACAGACGGAAAACCACCCCGTGCGATACACTAGGTCACATTTCGAACCCCCTGAATAAACAACCGGCCGTACTAATCAATAATTTATTAGCTTAGGTTTTTTTTTGTACTTACAACTCGAATAGAATTACCATTATACCATATCATTAATGAAAACTACTATACAGCTTAAATAACTTTTGAGTAACGATCTTTTATATAAAATTCTTGTACTGTTACTGTATAATTTAATGTAATGTAAAAAATGCGAAATTCAAGCTATTATATATTACACAATGTTTGTTATAATAATAATAATGCGTGATGGCGTGTCGGGGTTAATACGAGTTTTCGTCGTAATCCTCCTCCCTGAAATCAAAGAAAAATCTCCATAATTTGGAAGAATCGGTTTGGGTGTGCGACTCACTCGGCCGGGAAGTGGTGCATGTACTTGTTGCAGGTCTTGCCGCAGCCGGGGCAGTACCAGTAGCTGAGGACCCCGACGGAAGCGGCGAACAAGAGGTTCGGAATGGCGATCGAGAGGACCAGGTGGCGCAGGGTGTCGTCCCAGGAGTACCGGGCGACGACGACGTCCGGGTAGACGCGGCTGTAGTAGCAGGGAAACGGCGTGCCGGCGGTCTTGTAGCCGTACTGGCGCGCGAACTCGGAGCAGTTCACCGAGGGCGGGTAGCCGCAGCCCTCGGCGTTGATGAGGAAGCGCGTGTCGACGACGTCCCAGCGCTGCGCCGCCGCCGCCGGCGACGGCGTCCACTGCCTGAACGGGACGCGCGAGTAGTTGACGTAGATCTGGTGGCAGCGCGTCGCCGTCGCGGTGCAGCCCTCGCGGCACGACGCCCACGAGCAGTTCCGCAGGCCCTCGGCGTAGACGTGCTGGGTGCCGACGCAGGTCACCGGCTCCGACTCGTAGTCGGCCATCAGGCTCGAGATGGCCGGGTCGACGACGAACGGTATCAGGAACAGAAAGGCGAAAACCGATACGAACGCGGTCGTTCCGAGACACAGCGACGTATAAAACTTGGCGGTTTCCGCTATAGATATGAGCGTCAGTTGATTCTTATCGTCAATTATAACACTCATTATTGTTTTTATTATTTATATTATTACTATAATTATTATTAATCAATTATTATTAATTAGTATTATTTGTTTTGGTAATGAACGACAACGATTAAAAGCGCTACCAGACTTATTTGACGACGCTTTCCCCTTCGCGAATACAAATTAAATTGGTATTTTAATTATTTAAAATTATTTATCTATTATCGTATGCTCAGTCTCGATCTAGCAGGAGGGGAACGCCTGAAAATTGCAACGATTATCGATTATTCCCCAAAGTGTATCGATCGCTCACGTGATTGATCTCAGAGCGCCATTATCGAGTTGCCTCCTCCTCGATCCGTCATGTTGTTGGCGGAGGTGGCCTTTTCGAGGGTGTCGGTGTCGGCGCTAATGCAGCTCTGAAAACGCATTTTCGCATCATCGCCGACCACAACGGTCCGTTGGCATAGGATCAGTGTGAGGCAGGACACCACGAAAAGAACCGAAGGCAGGACGGAGGCCACCAAGAATTGCTTGGTGGTGGTGGCCAGGTCGAAACGGGCCACCACCGTTCCGGTATTTTCGGCCGAGTAGAAGCAAGGGAAGCGCGCCCTCGCGTTGTGGTCGGTCCCGTCTTTACCGTAAACGCGCAAGAACTCCTTGCATTCGTCCCTGAGCGTGTTCACGCACCCCTCCAGATTGATGAGGAGCTTGCTCTCGTTAGCGATGAGCAGGTCCGGCTCGGGCGGAGCCACGATTCGTTTCTCGTCCAAGGGGACCGTATTGAAAACGCTCAGGTAGCTCAGATAAGTGAAATTCGTCAGGTCACTCAGTACATCATTTCCTAAAAGCGAACCGTTCACGCAATCGATAGCCACTACCCCTTTCGTCGTATTGAGTATGTTGTAGCACGAGGACATCATTATGTTGTCCTGGGACTCGTTCCAAATTTCTTCACCCGTATCCAAGTCCATCGCCCGCTGGCACTGCGATAAGTAAACCTTATCGCCGCTGAGGAGTATGACGTTTTTATTTCTGGTCGGGATATCGACGCATCTCCTGTCGCAATTGTAAGGCGTGCGGATCCGTTCGCAGGTGCCCCTGTTGCAGCTATACAAACCGTTCAGGTCGATGCAGGTGATCTTCCCGCGACGTCCGGAACATTTCAAAGGCGGATCCGTGTCTTTGAAGATGCACTCGAAGGCGTCTGTTATGTTGATGCACATCCCCATCGAGCAGTTGAAGGTGCCGGTCAGGTTCTTGCAGTCGTCGGCGATGCACCGGCTCTTCCTGGCGACCTCCTGGTCGATCCCGTAGCAGGTCTTGTTGGCGGTGTTGGTGCAGTTGGCCAGCACCAGATTCGACCCGTTCTGCCTGAGGTTGACGTAGATCTGCATGCACGAGCCCGAGGTCTTGCTCAGACACCACTCGCCGCACGAGCCCCAGTCGCAGGTCTCCACTTGGACGGCCCGCGTGGTGGTGCACATAACTGGCTCCTCGGATATGCCCGATTTCATGGCGCGCGTCGACGGCACGTAAATAGCGACGGTGAGGTAGACTATGGCCACGCTGCTCAGGACGAGCGTCATCTGGCACAGGCATATCGTGCCGCAGATGCGCGTGTCCTGCGGCGGGATGATCAGGTCTTCGACGGGCACTGGCTTCTTTTTAGGCATCTTGCGGTTCTGTTCGGTTCTGTTCTTGTCGGGCTTGTCTTGTCTCGTCTCGGGTGTTAGTTAGGTGTCTCTCATACCGTTAGCGGCACTGCATGCTCGGGACTACCGTAAAGCAAAGTTGGGTGAATGCGCCTTGGCGGAGGCGCGCGTCCCTTGATCAATAGCCCACTGCGGCGTCGCCTAATCAATATAACGCGCACCACCTGCCCGCAGGACTTTTTGTTGGCGTTTGTTTATTTAAATCGGACCGGACGAAAGGGTTTTCTTTAGATTTTCGGTCGGGGACGGTGTCGAGGACCGGTCGGTGGGTGAATTGGCGCAATCTACTTACCGGTTCCGGTGGTTCGGGGACGTTTTTCCGTGGCCTCCTCACATGGAGAACGGCGTGCTAGTGCTCTGGAAGTCATCTGGCGGGGACCGGCGCCGAGATCGATACTATAAATACGGACTGCAGTGTTCTCGACACCATGCCCACCGACAGCACTTTTCGCATGTGCTCCAAGTGACCAGCTGTTTAAGACCAGTTGCCCCCTCGGACTGTTAGTGGTGCACCGGCCGACCGGAAATATTACGGTAATAATGTGCGTTTGTCCCGTCGGCGTTGTCGCATCGAGGCGCCCGACGTCCGAGGAAAACGATGATTCCGACGTGAACTCCGCGACCGAGGAGCCGGCCCGAGCCGCTCGCGCCTGAGTGTGCATGCAGATGGTGGGGTCCAGGGGTTCGCTCCACCTTGCACCGCGACCATGGAGGGTGAAGAAGTCATCAAGCAAACCTGGCGACAGAAGTTGCTATTCTACACGACAGCGTTCTTCGTTCTGCTCGGCATTTTCAGCCTGTTCTCGTTTTTATTCCTTGTGCCTTTCGTCATCGACCCGGCTTTCACGACAATCTTCATGGAGTTCGACGAGAAGCCCGCATTATGTGTGACAGTGAAAATCCATAGGCGTTTAGGTGTCTCGAATTGTAGTTGGACGTCATGTCGTGAAGGCTGCACCAAAGACATATACGATTGCACCCAGATTTTAGTTAATTATAAGCTAGTAGATAACCTGAACTTTACCAGCCCGGACCTTAGGACACCACGCGAGGAACGAAGCATTCCGGATATGATCGGGTACGGCAACGGTCTAGACGACGACCGTTTCGGCGACGAGGACGAAGAGGAGGAGGAGGCCGTCGGGCTCATGGGCAACACCTCGGAGTGGTTCTACAAACAGGCCAAACTGCTTCCCAACGTCAAGGGCTGCGGATACCCGCCCATGCTCAACTGTTCGATATTCCTCAAGCATTACAAAGAGATAGGTACTAACTATTCGTGCTATTATAGCCGGGTGGATCCCAGCATGGTCATCAGCCACTTGGACATGTGGCAAGTGTACATGAATCTGGTCTACGCCATGGCGATTCCGATTCCCTCCTTCATATTGTCCGTGATTTACTTGGCCGTTGCTTATTTCAAAATCTACAATGACGACGAAGAGACGGCGCCCCTGGAAAAGAACGCGGAAGATCTGGACGTAGGAGGGGAGATCGCTCAGGAGGGCAGCCCCGTTCAGCCGGGCAGCGGCGGGATCACCCCGGCCAGCGAGGCGTTCAGGGAGGACCTGGCCAGTTTCGGGCACCACTTCAAAGTGGCCATGGTCGACGAGATGAGTAGGGACAGCTTCACCGCCGAGGGTATGGTCCTCTCCGTCTCGACGGGAGGGTGAGTCATTCCAAAGACCGAACGATTCCGTCGAACTGATACCGAATTTCGCTATTTTCAGAAACTTAGGGGTAGCGATGACTACGAGTATCTCGACCACAGGAGGTCCCATAGCAGATATTTAATTGCCGTCACGTCTCGACATTTCTCAGGCTTGTGTGTTTCATCTTATTTTAATAAGGCTTAGGATAAATACGAAATTACCTTTTAAAAATTACCAAAAAAAACATACAATTAACAAATGGACGTGGTTTTCTAGGTATATCTATCTGCCTACATCTAATAATACGGCGCCACGGTTATATAAAATTAAGCGTACACCTAAATAATTATGTCCTTGGGGCTTGAATAATGAATCATTTATGAAACCTAGCAATTTTAGGCCGCTACCGATGAATATGAACAGCTTCGATAATATTATTAATCCACAATGACGATTTGAGAGAAAGGGGCTTCGTTGATTGTTCGTTCCATTACAATTATTACTAATTATACTTATTATACCAAAGCATTTTATGTGCCGTGTATACACATTTCTAAATATTGTATAATAAGAGGTTCTTTATACTTATTAGGGGAAATGATTAAAGTAAAGAACTTTTGGTGAACACCAAAGCCAGATCGCACACACACATTCGGACATGTACGTAGATTCGTCGATGTTTCAACGAAATTCGCAATGACGATGAAGGAGGAAAATGATCCCATCCAGAGAAAAAATCAAAGCAATACACACCATAATCACACTCCACTCAATAAATTAATTCGTCTTTAATAACTGTCATGTAGTTGCTGTTCATTTCCGCCTGCCTGATTATTACCTAACAATTATAATGAAGTCTGCCGGGTGCGCATTTTGGCGCATCCTTCTAAAAACTCATGCAATTTCGATCACATCCATAATTTAACACGTCCGTACGTACTTACTAAAACTATACTTACAGTAAAAAAGAGGCATCATTTTCATCGATAATATTATTTAAAATTTACTGTAAATACCTATAACATACATTAATTAATTACTTAAATAAATAGATTATCTTTAAAATTGTTGAAGCAATTATTGATTATTGTTGAAAATTTATAAAGAAAAATAATGTTTTATTATTAGTTTATACGTATTATATATTTCATGTACATTTTATCGACTTATGATCAATATTCGTGCAGTGAAAAAAAAATGTATTGAACATTGTTCAAGATTTTGCCTTCTTATTCTTGTAATAACGCATTTGTAATATTTTTAATACACGTGAGAATCTAAAGAAAGCTATCAGATCATGGGGTATGTTCACAAGCGGCATGTGCTGAAATTCCAATGTTTATTCCCAATTAACAAAAAAAAAAAATTCGTTGAGTAGTCGGGACCAATAGAAGAGGAAAATTGCGGATTATTGAGCATTTTGAAAAGGCTGCAGAGAAGAAGCTGTTGATGATATGTACTGAATGATATATTTTCCACCACATGCACTTGTTAACATAACGAGGGATCTTTTGTTGAACTTTTCATTTATTGTTACTCTTTCTAGGCGTTTAAAGCATCCAATGTCAATGTCAATATCGGCAATGTTATTCACACTCTTATCTGATAGGGTCGATAGCTTGAAATTGTTCTACAAAATGACTCACGGCTGATCTTTTTGTGTTTATTACCACAATATTATTATTTAACTCATTTGTGATACTTACACTGCTCATCTAGGAGTATAAAAATAGATTTCAATAATACACATTACAAAGTTGTGTTGAGTTTCTATTAATATTACCGAGACAAAAGTCCCTTTCACCCTGAACAACCCTCTCTTTAACTTATTCAGCTCGCCTCACTGAATCGATCAACCCTGATGCTCGACTTCGGCTATAAGTAACGAGATCTAAATTATTATCCAACTCTCGAAATGGAACGAAATTCTGAGCAAACACCACTTGAAGCTTTAACTATACTGGAAATATCGTGACAGAAAACCAAACCCTTATTCATTTAGATACCTTACAACGGGTCGTTAGCATCATTATAGGTATAGGCCTCGAATTGGTCAAAATGTTTTTATTTAGAAAAGCGTGTATAAGAGCGATGAAAATAAAATAGGTGTTTGAGTTGGCCACGAGCCAAATATACGGAGATTTCATCACAATACCTCGATATACTCAAACTTATAATATTTACGCTAACCCAAACTTAACACATAAACTAATAACTAGGTGAGCACATACCTGATCAAGTGTCCCAGGGAGAAATCCGGAAGTTCTTCCATACTCACGAACGGCATTTGCTGAAATGACAATCCGAGAGAAATATCCGATCATGCGATAAAAAAATTCTTTGAGCGGAAGGAACCAATAGACGTGAAGATCGCGGATTCTGCATTTTAAGAATGCACATTGCGGAGGAAGCTGGTAATGATATGTAGATATGCAGGTACTGAATGAAATACTTTCCACCGCATGGGCTTATTGTCAACATAACGAGCGAATTTGTCGAATATTTCTCGTATGGTTACAATCTCTATGCGTCTGTAGCATCCGATGACAATATCAACGTTTCTGGTATCGGCAGTATAAGCTTTATATGTAACCTGAAAGATGATGCAGACAACTTCTTCAGATGATAGAGATTTGGATGGGATTGAAGAAGAAATCTATCTAGGTACATTTCAAATGGAAAAGGCACCACTGGAATGACTGTTGAAGGTTGTAACGTAACCCCGATAAGTGTGATAAGGCTGGTTGGATCATTTTAATAACAGTTTTTTCGCTTGTGGTGGCATAAATAATATGAAGAAGTGTCGTAGTTCAGTGAGAGTACCAACTGTAAGTAAATAAATAGTGAATAATTCGAGTCCCTACTCCTCACGAGCGAGGTTGATGATGCGACCGCGTCTTCGACCTCAGCCTCCAGGTCCATTGTTCTCTTCTCGAGTCGAGTCAAAAGTCGGCGAGTGAGTGAGTGACTTCGTTATGGAGATAGCTACCTGAACCCGAGAGTGCCGAGTGCCGACCACCGGGTCGACCACTGCACACGCAATACACAGGTGGTTCCGTTCCGAAAATCGGCCTCCGAGAATGACGATGCGCCGGCGATCCGCTAATTTTAATAGGCCCGGCGGAATCCATTCACAATGCCATGGCGAAAAAGAAAAAATCCACTTAAGCCTTCCTCCCCCTCCACAGATAACCAAGATCGAAACGCGCTATTAAAGTAAGCGGCCAGTCTCGCTGACGCCATTGCCGTTCGCAATTTAGTTTACCTGGTGATTGTGTTTATGGGCGACCGCGCGTTCGTCGTCTCTTCCGCGAGAGTCGGGCACAATGGCCGCGCCGGCGAGGGCGTCCACTAGCGGTACCGCATTCCGCTCCCATCGGAGATGACCGCCGCGGCCGGCGGGGTGACCTGAGACCGGACATGTCGGCCTACCGCGAGTGCAGGTGGCACGAGGACTGCCTGGGCCGCTGCGACGACTGCGACTGCCTCGACGGCGGCCAGCCCTCCGACGACGGCCCCTACAAAAGGTGAGTCCGCGCGCCGCCCAACTCCGGCCCTGATAACCGGGGTGGTTCCCGTTTCCGCTTGCAGATTCGTGACGATGGGGTCGGTGCGGTACGGCATGCGGATCGGCGCGGTCTCGCCGCCTCCCCCGGGTGCCGGGCCTCGGTACCGCTCGCAATGCTGCTGGCCCACCGCGGCGGCAGCCGCTGCTTCTGGCCCCGTCTCCCGGATCCCGCTACTCGCCGCGGCTCCTATTAATAGCTTCGATATAATTAGTTGCGCAAATAGAGTGAGGATGACCGAGGATGCTACGTCAGAGCTGCCCCAGCAGGCGACAGTGCGCGATCATGTGCTGTACTCGACCAAGTGTTTGTTGAAGAGCCAGCTGAAGCGTTGCGCTCTGGTGCGGCCGCATCAGATCTACGCCAGATTGTGCGAGCACGGCGACGCCGCCACCACCGCCGCCGCCACCGCCGACGAGGAGGTGTACATCCTGAACAACCTGGACCGTCTCCCCAGGTTCCGCTTCGGCGGAAACCGGGCCAGCAGCGGCAGGGCCAGGGAGTACGACAAGCGGACCAACGACCAGAAGCTCAAAGATCTCACCGACAGACTCAAGCGGCGACCGATACCGCCGCCGAGGACGCGCCACCCGGCCAGGACGTCGCCGCAGACCTCGCTGGTCGAGGAGAACGCGCGGACGGCGCCCCTGAGGAGCGCCTCGTTCTCCCAGGTCGACTACAATCAGGAGGACAAGAAGTACGTGAGGAGGCGGAACCCCCTGGTCGGCGAAATCAACGAGGAAACCGACCGGACGTTCGCCACTCTACCCAGGTCGAAAAACCCCCCGAGGAGTACCGTCCCGAACTCGGATATCCCCAATCTCAATCGTGACACTTACGATTACCACCTCCCCGAGAAAGACACGACGGTAACAAGAGCCGCCGCAATTTCCACTCCGGTTGTTAGAAGTAACACGATCTCGACGTCGACTCGATTAGAAACTCCGGAAGACTTAGAGAAAAAACGAGACAAATCTAGGCGAAGGAAGGGAGTTTACATCGCCCAGTGGCCGCACGAGTACCACTCGTCCGAGAACATCATCCCGCAGTTCGTCGAGGAAGGCGATTTCGCCCCCTGTTCGGACAAAAAGACGAACTTGGATTTTTCGAAGCTGCAAGTGAACGAGTCGGCGAACTGGAGCAGCCCGCAGGAGGAGCCCCTCAGTCCCGAAGAATGCGGCGGCCCGCCCGAGTGGAACCGCAAACCGTCCCAGTCGCCCGACGACAAGCTCCCTCGGTGCGGGATCCACCTCTTGCGATCCGACTCCCTTTCGGAGGGCGAGCCCGAGATCGGCCGTTCGCAGGTCGCGTCCGACGTCTCGGATTGCGAGAGCCGTCCGAGTGTCGGCCACGACGGCTCGAACCATTCGAGACGGTACCCGAAAAAGCCCCTGCGCGGCCCGTACGGCCAGATGTTGGAGGCCGAAATGAAAAAACCGGAAGTGGGTCGGAAAATAAACAGCGAGCTGAAATTTCTCGAGGATTTATCCGCGCCGAATGATAATAATAACAAATTGAAACACTCGCGTTCGCGCAGCTCCTGTAACAGTTCGTTCGATGCGAGTAGCTGTCATAACCTGCCAAAACAAATAATAATAATACCGCCGATAGCGAAGAGGAAAGTCAGTGCCGACAGTCTGGTCGTCGATAATAACGACAACAAGCTGGTGGTCAACCACCAGAGGACCACCTCGAGTCCCTCAAAGCTCGAGGGCTTCGCGAGCGGCGACGTCTCCGGCAAATTGCTCGAGCAGTTACTGCGCGGAAGTTCCGAGACAATAGCCACTTCGGACGCGAACTTGCGCCAGAAAAACGTAAGTTCCTTGATCTCCTAGGACTCCACTTTGCATTGTTTACTAATACGCCGAGACTCGGCGACTGGTACACTGTAGGCTCTCTGGCGTCGGCGCTGGATTTAACACCTCCGAGGTCCACCCGAGGTGACACTCGTCCGCGATGCATCATGCACCGGGCGGAAGTAGAAAGTCGATCGGGTTATTTTTAAAAATCTCCGCGCGGCCGCTCGCGTTTAAAAATTAACCTCCTCCATAAAAATCCAATACTCCGCTCTTTATTTATTCACCTCTAGTAGTTATGTCCGTTGTATACCTACTTCAGCACTGGCGCGCTCGTTAAATCGCAAATTGGGTTTCTCGTATGAAAAGCGCGCTGTGAGGTTCTTTGCGCTTTCCTGTTGTACCTACCGGTAAATGATACTTTCACATGTTTGTAACTTATTCCCGGTTATAAATATGCTCGAGTCGGATCAATCACGTCAACTTTCTAATGCCGGTTTATTTTACAAAAGGAAAAGGGGGACTAATTTTAAGTTTCATCTAAGGCCGACGGCGACGAGATATATGTAAATAGGCTAATTATAGACGCTCAAAATTCTACACAGTTGACCGAATTGCTGTCGAAAATGCCCTACGTCGATTTTATTGCATAGTCGAAAATAATTCAACCTTCCAAGTTAATGCCAAAGCTATGGCACATTACGTCGGATACGAATCAACTGTTATTATTTCATCGCAACTTTGTCGCGGTTTTTTCTCCTCCGTTTGCTCGCCTTTTCTTATTCCCTTT
Organism: Salpingus planirostris; assembly: GCA_949788335.1. Taxonomy (NCBI): domain Eukaryota; kingdom Metazoa; phylum Arthropoda; class Insecta; order Coleoptera; family Salpingidae; genus Salpingus; species Salpingus planirostris. Next base: position 7,532,052 of record OX460929.1, read on the forward strand.
ATCAATTTTCCAGCGGCTTCGGCTGCGGTCGCGCGACATTTGAGGGTTTCTGTCGATACCTAGTCGCCTCGACACGTGCCTTTGCTTTACCATTCATAAAAGTTTTATCGGTGCGTCTGTTTTGTATTCGTATTTCGTTGAAATTTTAATCGTTCGTACCGAGAGAAACAAGTCCCCTGCATATATTATGTTTATTCATATTGTTCGGCGAGAAAATTCCAGAAACGACTGGATCTGGAATCTGGAAAGGCTATTTACCTAGCACAGCTCACACTCTGTAGAGCAATTTGCAATGATTTTCTAGAATCTCCCGAACCGTAAACGCGACTTTTTGCTCGTTATAACTGATACGGCAACGGGCAACGTGCGATTTCGAATCGGTATCCGCAATTTTTATTTTCCGAGGGTTGGTTTTTGATCGTTTCGAAATTGGATGCTTCGGCGGCATCGCCTAGCAACGACGCCTCCAAACTGTTGCGTCGCGACGGTCGGCGTCGGCGTCGGCGCGCTCCGGATATTTTCCACAGTATAAACGACATGAACGTAAGGTGTGGCAGGATAGAAATGTGATGTTAGTCGAAATGACTGGTGTTAATTCACGTCGCGAGTTGCGGTTGCGTTTGGAGGGCTGCTCAACAGGTGAAGAGAGCGAGGACGATTCCTCGCAGCAATCGCAAAACCACCCCCCTATCGGCCTCAACTTTTCGGTAACCTTGCATTCTCCGTCGGCGCCCCATTCCGCCAAAACCTTCGGCGTTTTGTTTACCATCAAATACCTGTTTATTTTCCAGGATACGAGAACGCACGTGGTCGTCGAGCTCTACGATAACGAGAGAACATATGTCGAATCGCTTCAGATACTTGTTACGGTAGAGGTCCCGCACAGAATAAACACCGAAATTATCATTACCCATTTCGAATTCTTTTTGCAGAAATATTTGGAACCGTTGAAAAGTCCGGACAATTCGAACCTCATCGATGCCACGCTAGTCGACGAGATTTTCTACCAGATCCCGTTTTTGCTCAGCCACCACCAAACGTTCCTAGAGGAATTGAAAAAGCGTATGGAACAATGGGACGTGAAACAGAAAATCGGCGATGTCTTCCTGGAAATGGTACGTATTTTCGTTACGATTTATCCTGTCATCGGCAGAAGACACGACATTAAATTTTCAGTTTTCGAAGTCATCCGTTATTGAGAGCTACACTAATTACGTCAATAACTGGAAAAGGGCAAGGGACATAATTAAAAGCACGCAACAATCCAAGCCCGCCTTCGCCCGATTCTTAGAGGTAAAGTTAATGAGAATAATTCCTTAAAATTGCGACTCTCTCATTTTGTACGGTTTTTATAGACGACGGCGCGCGAACATAAAGGAAAGCTCGCGCTCGATTCGCTGTTAATAAAGCCGATCCAAAAGTTCCCGAAATACGAGCTTCTATTGCAAAGACTTATCAAGCATACGGATGTCAACCATCCGGATCACAGCCTACTTTTGGCCGCCCAGAGGGAGGTCCACGATCAGCTCCTCAAAATCAACTGCACTGAACGCGAGGCGCTCGAACTGGAGCAGCTTCGCGAAATCGAAGGCCTAATCGAGGGGCTGATCGAGTTGGTCACCGCCGACCGCCAGTACATCAGGCACGACTCGGTGACGATGACCGGCGGCGGCGGCACCAGGAAGGAGCGGGCGCTCTTCCTCTTCTCCGATCTCCTGCTGGTGACGAGCATCAAGCGCAAAAGCGGAACCATCCGCAGGCCGACCCCCGGCCAGCAGGGCAGCGTCACCAGCACCCTGGAGGCGAACAAGTACAAACTCCTCATGAAAATCGCCCTCGAGGACCTGGAGATAGCGAAAGCGAAAGACGAAAACACGAAGCAGATCATGGTCGAGATGGACAATTTGGCCGAGGACGTCGGCGTTTTAAATCAACTCAACGAATTAACTTGGTCCTTACACTGCAATCACACCCAATTAGATGATCTCATTAGAGATATGTTGACGTCGCTGAATAAGCAGCTAATGGAGCAGCAAAACAGCGACTCGCAACTGTCCTGTCTGGACCTCACGCTCAATACGTCGTAAGTGACAGGGGATGGGGTCCATTTGGTGCGCCACTCTCCGAGGCGATCCGTCTAAAAATAGTCCGCCGGAATTGAATTATTGCCTCATGCTGTCGGTTTCTTTCAGGAACGGGCCCGAGACCATGTCGATAGTTTTCGCAAAACCGGAGAAACGCGCCTCTTGGGAGGAGTCGTTCAACGAGGCCAAAAACAAACTAGGTGATTTCGATTGATTCCCCTCGTTTCGAATTGTACCAATTACATTATGCGTATTTTTGCGATTGTAGCGGTGATGGGTGACCGGAAACCCAGCCCCGAGTTGGTCGCGCCTGTTCCCATAAGGAAGACAAGAGCCGGGTTACAATTCACCTGCGCCGCACCTACCTTAGGAGATAATGGTAAAGATGTTTGGGTTTGTAACAGCGATGGGTATGTAGGTCAAGTTTGCGTCCTCAGCTTCCAGCCTGAACCGACCGTAACGTCCTGCAACGGCGTATGCAATGCCAGGATCCTGTGCATTGCTTCCGTACCTGGCTTCAGTTACAGGTAAACACAATCAATCACGATTACAGGCTATTCAAATGTAACGGGTAATGTAACAGGGGTAATGTTACATCAGAGGTAATGTAACTTACCCCACTTTGCTGGTAACCTATTGCACCCATTTATGCACATTACTGAAACTGGTGAGCCGTGGAACGATGATGAATCCGTGACATTTTGCAGCTTTGCTAGGGCGAACAATAACCGGGACGAAAGTGACGACCACAAGACGATACAATTCGATAGCAGCTCATCCAGCGATGAAGAGGATAAGAGCGAGAATGAGGAACAGTCGCAGAAGAATCCAGACACTCCTGACACATCCAGTATAGACATCGACGATATCGACAGCCAACAATCGACCATGTGGCTCGGAACTGAGGATGGATGCATCCACATTTACAATTCCAGTGATAATATAAGAATCAAAAAAAATAAAATAAGACTTCAGATAGGATCCGCAATCCTATGCATAATGTAAGAGCGTCGAATTTTCGAAATCTCATAAAAACCCCTTCTGTTTATAGATACTTTGACAATAGAGTTTTCGTATCTTTAGCCAACGGAGAGATCATGATTTATTACAGGGACAGTGGTAAGTCGACCTGATTTCCCGAAAACTTCCAAATACCTAATCGTCGAATGTTGTTATTCTAGCAGGTGGCTGGAACGTAAACTCCCCAACTTCGGTGATAGTAGGGTCTATTAGCACTCCGGTTACTAAAATGCTTCCGAATAACGAAAAATTATGGTGCGCCTGCGGCAACACCATAAAGATATTTAACACGCAGAGTTTACAAACGGAAAGGAGCTTCGTAGTTAATAACGATAGTAATAAGCCCGTATCTTGTATAGCCTTACTGGGTAATGGGGTTTGGTTAACACTACAAAATTCTGCCATCATCAAATGCTTCCACTCGACGACCTTCGACGCCCTGTGCGAGGTTAACGTCGCTCCGGCCGTCACCAAAATGCTGACAGGTGAGTCACCTCTTCCGCCAATGGGAATCCGCTTAACCGATGCGATTCCGAAGGTTGCGACGACATCATACGACAGCACAAGGCGGCCTGCCTGAGGGTGACCTCGCTGCTGGCCTGCAAGGACCTGCTGTGGATCGGCACGTCGGCCGGGGTGCTGCTGGTGATGCCGCTGCCGCACGTCGCCTCGACGACGACGAAGCTGTCGAACGTGCCCGTCGTCGCCGGCGTCTCGCACGGCCACACCGGCCACGTGCGCTTCCTCACCTCGATCGAGATCGGCCAGGGCGGCGGCGGTGGCGGCGGCGCCGAGGGCCAGCCGCACCGGAACTCGTACAAGCCCAAGCAGGAGCAGCGCAACAGCTCCAAGCTGCTGGTCATCTCCGGCGGCGACGGGTACGAGGACTTCGTCCGGAGCTCGCACCTGTCGGAGGTCGCCGGACGCGAGGACTCCACCAATCACCTGCTACTCTGGAACGTCGTCTGATGACCACCGTCACCGTAAAGCAAACTAAGTAAATGTTATTGATTAATAATAATACATTTGAATGTGGCATATCTGAACCTTTTCTATGTTCGAGTGATAAATGCATTTTTGTAAAATGTGTGATAGTAATATTAGGTTTGTGTTTCAATCGTGGTGGCAGTGTTGAGTATTTATTTCAAGTCGCTTAACACAACATACTGTTTCTAATAATTTGTTGATGATAAATTCGATGCACTACACAGAATAATATGCTTTTAAGTAGTGCAATTATTTATATTTTATCGCGTTATTTTTTTAATAGTAATACGACGTATGTGTATTATAATATTGTTCCCTACATCGAGATAACTGTTTTGTAATAATATTTTTTTGTAAAACATACATAATACCTACTACAATATTTGTACCTTACAGTTAGTTCTTCCTCATTTCTCAATTCCAAAATTATTGTATTGCTCAATTGCGCCAATTCTACATCTGGAAGTTATCAACATGAAATATATTTATTTATTTAATTAAAAATGCCTTTCATTTATATCGAACCTCCAACCGGTTCTGAATCTCGAGATTCCTTCTCTGCACAGTCGCGAGACGAGGCTTTTAGTTCCTAGGTGTCGCTTGGAAAGCTTCCACAGCATCAATTGATTTGAATCTTACGATAAATCGTTTCACGGAACTTTACGCTGTTATCAATGCCGAAAGTGACACTTTCAGTGATTAAAAAATTATCAACAAAACAAAATTTCACCACTGGAAGTGATTAAGAATCTGGTGCACTCGAGCACTCGAGTTAATTCCTCATTTTTTCAGTGCTGTAGATACCGCAGATAAGTTTTCAATTGGTGCAACCTCGAATAAAAAGGGGTGGGGGTGAGTCGCGTCTCCGTATGATAATGTGGGCACCTTTATCTTATCCCTAATTCAATTTATTCCTATCGTTAGATTTGATGTAGTATCATAATTGATTTTTTTGTCCGAACCACACCTCGTCTTCGAACACCCAAAGACCTCTAAGGGTTGCCGAGGCTAGTTAAGAGGTTTCTTTAGTTTGCTCGCTTTGAAACGCGCCGCTCCGCAGGGTGCACCTCGTAAAATTTAACTACCACTGCGAGTCGCGCTATCGAAAAAACACGGGGCGACCGGTTTGCGGGGGATTTCGGCACCCCGATGGCGCCGGGATTCTCCGGGGGAGAATTTTCCGGAAATTACCTCAACTTTTCGCGATCGGGAGATTTTTAAGTTTCAGTTCTAAGCGACACCTAGGAAGTAAAAGCCTCGTCTTCGATCGAATCCTGAAGGAATCTCGAGGTTTCGATTGAATAAATAAACGTATTTCGCTGTGATAACTTCCAGATGTACAATAAATTCAGAAACTAATAAATAAGAAATATGTAGTCTTAAAAATACAAATGATAAACCCTTTAGAAAAATTCTCACCTCGGGGGGTAATTACTCAATTTGGGTTAAGAAAATATTTGAGTTGATAAGCTATTTACGTTAATTTAAAAACGAAGGAAAAATGTTCGGTGCGTGCGTGAGGATAATAACGACGATAATAATAATCAAAGGAGGCGGGAGAATGCGGGAAAAAAATTGCAACAACTGTAACAGATAGAGGCGGCTCAATGATGTAACAGAATTTATGGCCGCGGCTATTATAGGGTGTAACAGACATCCAGAAGATCGATTTATAGTTAACAGTAACGAGATGTTCTCCGACAGACGTTGCCGCCACTAAAATAAACTACACGACACTATACTTAAAACATAAGGAGAATAATAAGTAATTGTAGGTATAAAGTATCGATAGGTATAATACACGTCTCGCAATTTATTTCGGAATTTCACCACATAAAGACGGAAGATTTAAAAGTGAGAATTTTACCAGCAAACAGACAAATAATAACGGACACATTCTAAAATCTAAGTGCTTAATTGGTTTTAAAAGCGACGTTATATGTAAGTTTCGCTTTAAATAAACTAAACTCCTTGTATAATGGAGAGGTACAAAGATTTATGAATTTTCTATTGAATGGAAGGAATAATGCGCTACACCCTGTTCGAATTGAAGAGGGGTGAAAACTATGACGGGCATAGAAATTGAAAATTATTGAATCTAGTGGGATTCGGTTCAGGTGTTTTCCCGTTTAGTGTCGTTTAAATGTTCAGGGGCCAGACGGAAATGTTTGTCTCATCGTATTTATTGCGGGAATACAATTTACGTAATCCACAGACGTAAATTCTCATTGTATCGTTTCTACATGTCCTCCTCACTCACTCACTCCCTTTTTCCTATTTATCAAAACAGCGGCAGGCAATTCCACTGAATATGAATATGACGGGCCTAAGGGTTGCCGCTCCCTGTCTAGCTATTATTTAGAAATTTATACTAAGGATAACAATTGTCTGTCTAATGATACGGTCTCTTGTAAAGATCCTAGATATGCAAAATAACCAGGGAAAAAATTGTTCGAAATTCCAGACGAGACGCTTATACACTTCAGTGAGAAATCCAAGCGCACCGGCTCAATATCAAAGATTTCAAAATATTTGCGCCGTAATTTATTTGAGTAATTCAACTTTAGCGGCTGGAATATTTACCCGAATCCTTTAAAATAAATAGCCTATCCGAATTCAAAGTCTACTAACCTACGTATATTTATAATGGACCTGGAATGAAGTTTTCCTAAAATTGAATCGAAATCAAAAGCGTCCACTCTTTCAAACGTCCATTTATTTGTTTATAAAAGTTTATTGACTTGCATTATTATTCGTTCAAGGCGTCTCGTTGTCATAATTAATTGTTAACGTCCCATAAAATCTTTATAGGTTTTAAATAAGCAATCCAAGTTTGTAAAAGACACGCCATCTCTTCTATGATTTATTTCAAATGGGTTCCTCTCGATGCGGTTTCGAACTACATATGCACTTACGAATACACCGGACCCGGAGGAGATCGCAATCGATTCCTAATAAAAATGTGCATAGTTTTCGATGCTATTTTTAAAAAGCCTTTCCATCCGCGGGCTGAATAAACGAAATTTTATTATCCCATTCAAACGCTCGGTCGTATGCCGATCAAGAACAATAATAATATTTAATTGTGTGCCTAAATCTGATGCAAATAAATCACTTTAACACTTGTCTAGCGCGATAAAAACCAGATGATAATGCTGCCACTCATCATCTAATGTAATATCGGACAAACATACATTGTCGGTAGATATCATCATTGCCACTGAACTTATTATGTATGTATGTATTTATGTATATGTAGTCGCTTACCTGGATAATGTTAAAACTCCAGAAATCTCGGAACCGTAGTTATTTCAGTCGTGACATTGGCGCTTGGGCCGAAATCTGCGATAAAATCTGGAGATTCCGGAACCCTACTTTATGGTGTCACCTGGAGTATCAGGTTCGAGTGTTAAAACGGGCGATTAATTATCGGAAGTCGGCGATAAATCCAGAAAAGTGTCACGAAATTAGAAAGGATTAGAGGTTTAGAGGGAAAATCCGTCATAACTGAACCGGGTCCCCCGAGGATCCGGTGAATGAGTGATGGCGAGCGCGAAAAATGTCTTTGATTCCGCCGCCGGACACCTCGAGGACGAAACGTCGGCCCAGACATTTCATTGTATTTAAATCCATCTTTTCTGGTGATTCCGATCCTCCATTCCCGTAATATATAATCCCCGAGGGTTGAGGGGGAGTCGGTTGTTTACAAATTCGGTTACGGGGCGGCGTCGGTTGAGGCAAAAGAAATGGTCCGGATATTTTTTAGTGCCCATCCGTCATATTTGGGACGGAGGCGCCGTGGATTTTATTTATTGACGCAACCCCACGCCGTTTTACGGCGCAATTATCACAATATTAAAGTCCGCGAGTCGTTTTGAGTCACGTAGACGGAAAAATCCCTCTTTAATAACACACGAGGCAAAACAAACAGAGAATTCGCTACAGATAATCAGGTGATTATCGTTATCGCATCTTTCGGATTCAAATGGGGTGATGTAATCTGACGTAATAAGGTCCGCGAAACGGCGATACTGAAAAAACCGCGCTAATATTACGACGATTCTCGAACGGGATTGGAGCGGATTCGACGATGACAGAAGTCATTAAAGCAATTGTGTCAATTCGTGTCATCGGTTGGCGATACAATGTAATAATAACACACTGATGGAATTTTATATCAATCTGTTGAGATCAAACTATGAATTATTGCGGTTGAATTTAGTAACAAGGCGATAACCGCACTGTGATATTTCTATAATTATGGCCATAAATTCGTAGAGGGCAAACTCATATTGATCTCGAATCCCGAAAAATGATGGAAACCTCTGGTTTCGAGATTAGGGCCTTGTAAACAAATCATCACGCTCTAATAATAATTGTGCGTGCATGGTTTAAATGCAGCAGGCCATCACCAGGAAATAAGACCGGCTCGGCGATTGTGTGTTAATTGCCACGTACCTCCAGATCTACGTACGTAATACGTGTACGTACGTGCATAGAGAATAAGACTGTAAATCATTGGAAGGATGCTCGCGGGGTTCAAAAGAGGCCTAAAAGGCGATAAAGCGCTGGTAACGTGTCGGCAGGAAATTTATCACCCTTTAAGTGTTAACCGATAATTATAATACTTTCCCCTTTCGAGTCATCATGATCGGCTCAAAAACAATAATCTATTAAGGTAGAGGTTCCACCTCGCGATCATTGAGGAAGTGACGACGAGGGAAGATTATTTTTAGATCGCCCACACCTGAATGGGTCGCCTCTAATCGCAATAACTAACCGCTTAATTGCTCCCAGACCAGAACTCGACGAAAACGACGGGGTTGGATAATTTCGCGCTCCTTATATCACAGAATATCGTAATAGAGTCGCGGGGAAATTGCGGTCGCGGCGATGCGCGCGGTCATTCATTATTGCGGTCCGCGGGACGCACGAAGGCCGCGCGGTCCAGCGGTTTTTCCCTAATCGGCCGATCACCGCCAGGTGAATTTGGATTGGATCCACGATCGGCCGTCGATCACGTATCGAAAATCGAAATCCCGAGAAATCCGCGTCGTCGGGACGGCGATGCGTCACCGAGATGACCGCACTGGTCCGTCCTTTCGGTGCCGGCGGTCACGTTTCACGTTTCGTTTCGTATCGTTCAATCGAAACGAGCGTGGTAGGGGTTGGTTTGCGGTCGGCACCGCTTATTAATAACGAGCGACGCGGCTGATTGCTTTTAAAACGCCATTACCATCGGTCGAAGTCGACGACGTCTCTATAGCGCCTTGGCGGTCTCGCGGACTCGCGATCTAGAAGAGAAAAGAGGAGAAGAGAAGAGCAAGAGGCGATTCCGGCGTTACGGTTCGGTTTGTTTTCGGTGCGTGGATCAGTGAACTTTGTATTTGCGGACGGCGGTTATCGGCGTACGCGGTCCGGGAGCCGCTGGGGCCGGTCGGCGCGTCCCGTGCGGTCCCGTCGGGGGCGTCGCGACGGCGACGTCGTCCAGGTCCACGTGAGTCGGTCCCGCATCGGTCGGCGGGCATGTGGTGCCGGTGCCAGTGCCAGTGTCGGTTTTAAGTGAGTAGTAGTGTGTTCGCGGCCGTCGAGCTAGTAGCACGCATGGGAGAGAGCGGCGTTATCATGAGCGTTGTGGTTTTTGACGCCCGAGCCTCGCGCCTGCCGCGGCGGCGGCACCGGCCCGCCAGCGAGTGACAGTGAGTGCGACGCAATGTCCCAGCCATGGTGAAGGCGCTGTTCCTGGGGCTGCTAGCTGCAACGATGTGTGGCCTCGCCCGCGCCGCCCCCGCCGCCGCGCCGTCCACGCCGCCGCCGGACCGCGCCGCCCGCCCGGAGGGAGCGGCGGAGCACCTGGAGGACCCGGCGGCGCGCAGCGAGCGCAGCACGAACCTCTCGCTCGTCACCGGCGTCGGCCGCAAGATCCAGATGATCCTCAAGGACCGGCCGCTCGAGATCCTCCCCGACGGCGCCGTCGGCGGCACCACCGACCCCACGAGCGCTTACAGTGAGTTCACCGGCACCCGGCGCGTCTCGAATTAGTGGCCCGGCTATTGCGGGCGCGCGGGCAGGTGCTAAAATAAGATTGACCTATGATGCGGACGGGCCGCGTTTCGCTCTCCGGTCTCCGCGGTCGGCGACGGTAACGCGCCCGCCCGACACTGGGTCACCGGAACGTGCCGGAATTTCCGCCTCCACCTGCCTCCACCTCGGCCGGAAGACGTCCGGAATCCGAAACGCGGAGCGGCGCGACACATGCCGCCGCGTTACTGACCTAGAGCCGGCGCGCTTCCGCCTCCAGAATCATAACAAATCGCCGCGGATTCCTGAAATTCCGCCACACTATACGTGCGAGCACACACGATCCGTATTAGTTTCACCCGAGCATACACCATAATATCCGAATCGATAAATTAGCAAACAATATTAAAAGTCAATGACTTGTTGCATAAACGTGCAAGTGTAATAATAATTACCACCGCTCGCTCGCTTACGATTTTTATAATAATATCGAGGAACGAGGTCTAGGCCGCGAATATTGCGGATCGAGGATCGGGTGGATCCGAATTCCGCCCCGGGAGGGTCTGCCGCTAATAACACAATGTTTAGACGAAAACGGCCGCGCGGTGCATTTTATTAGTCTTTATTCGACCGGTACGAAACTGGATTGAATGCGTTTAACTGCACCGGCTTTGCGTTTTATTACCGCACGATGATGCACCGCATCGGCGAGCCGCAAAGCTCGCCCGCCCCTGCCGATTTTATTCGGCGACGGGCGTTTATCCTCTCGAAAGTCCGAAAGAGCGAAAGAATGAGGCGCGTGGGGTCTCGTTTAGGCCGGTGAGGGTTTCTAATTCGACTCGATCTGTCAACGGCCCCGTCCCTCCGGTAATCTCGGTTTCGTTTCGGTAAATAGACGAACGCGCGAGAGAGACAAGCCGGGTTTATTTAAATCGGTCCTGCAAACTCGGCGAAACGCGTATACTTTGAGCTTTGAGTGATGGCGGGCCGCCGCCGCGGACCGTTGCTAATTTTGGGTCGCAAAAAGGCAAAGATCTCTCGTCTCGAGTCGATTAAAAACTCGGTAAACCGGCCTCCGCATACTTTTACCTTGCACTGCCCTAACGTGAAATTGCAGCCGAAGTCGGACGATGATTTAGGGAGACGCGAAAAGGCGACGATTTGATGTGATAACATTTAATTATTCGGCGGGTCGTTGACTGCGGCTCTTTGAAACCGACTAGATCAATTGATTAATTCGTTCTGATGACGCATTTTTCCAGTGAAAGCTAAAATTACTATTATTTTACACGGCGGACATTCCGTCATCTCCTTATACTACATTTTATATTATTACTATGCGGCTACTGCTACTACGTCTGCCCACTACTCTATTTACCTAAAACGAAACGGTTTTACTGTTATCTTATATTCATCATCCTAAATGGGATAATCTAATCATAATTTAAATTGACTGGAGTGCGTTATTACGAGAGAGACTCGGTTTTATTAGGAAGACGTGAGCTCGCAGTAACGAGTCCATAATAGATCATACGCGTTACACCCGGCCCATTAAATGTGCCGCATCGAAACTTAGAAAGGCGCACCACGAGGAAAAGAGACGACAAACGGATGACAAACGTACACCGGCGATAATCAGGCTCCTTTTTTCCGGTAATGCGAGCTTACATTTGTTAACAAATTGTCGACACGACTCCCATAAATTATTTCGGAATACAGTTCGGCCTCTAATTAACTCTCGGACCCGTGATGTGTTTATCGCCGCCGAAACTCTTGAGGAAATTCTTCGACCGTATGACTTTTCACCCCATGGCTCGTTCTTATCAGCGCGGTCCATATTATATTTGCTGAAGGGTTGTTAAATTGAAAAGGATTAGGGTTAATTCGGGGCACGTTCGGTCGTTACACGTTAAACTAGTTCGCTTTTTTTCTCCGAGTAAATATTTAACTCAGCTCATGGTCGGTGTTTAAAAGAGTGAGCGAATTTTCACTTCACTTTTCGTTCGCGGTACTTCGGACAAGAAGGATATGCATTATTTTATTTTTAAACCTCGCCTGTTGCCAGGCTTCGAAAAACGTCCGAGCTTCTGTTCGCCTCTGGAGAATTTGATTGATATCAGTTATCTGGGTGGTGCTTAGGCTTGAATTGTAACCAACGTATGCAGTCTGAGAGCGACATCATTAAGGAGGCGCATACAAAATGAGGATCTCCCGAAATTTTGACAGCCACTTTTACCAACCACCAGATGGATAACCGATGGGAGAGTACTTAGCCCTGTTAGGGGACATCTAATGAATGATGGCCGCGTTATTAGCTTATATAGGTGACTGTCTGGAATCTGGATCCGGTCCACGTTGAGTATAATCGAGCGGACCCATGGGTGTTCTTGCACGACGATCGTCTCGTCTCCGTTGTCGCTCCTAATCAGCGTCGGCGGAAACCGCACGGGGCCGCGCTCTTCCTATTAGGCGATCGGGCCGTCATCAATAACCGCCTGTGACGAGAAAACGCGTACGGCAAATTATCGGCGTGTGTTTCGAGTCGTGACGCGGGGCCACGGGCCGAAAGAATGCGCCGATTAAGCTGATCGATAGATTTTGGACCCGACCCAACGTTTTCCCGATTCCGTCTCGATTCGCCCATCGTGAGAGCAACTCGGCTCGATCTTTATTTCACTAGGTGGCTCGTACCTACAGCTTTATCTACCGGTGATGGATTACGTTCCGTATTCCTGCCTCATGCGGTTAATTAATAATTCTATGAGAACGTAAGGACTGAACTTACTATTATTATCATCATTATTATTATTAGAGGAGAGAAGAGATTCATCTTTCGGTGGACACCGGTAGCTTGGCCCACGATTTGATGAACTTATCTCGCCCTTTCCGGGCTGCACTTTCCCTCATTAGCGTATACCGAGCGACCGCACCTACGGGACCGTTATAACGCCAGATTTCCCTCCAGAAGATTGTATTTAGAGCGCGTTTTAATTCGGGTCTATTTAGGTTCGCACTATCCGGTCTACATATTAGTTTATGTATCACTATAAACCGCACGTCCGACAATTTAGCAGAGTTTTCAACCGTAAACAACCGGCTGAAAACGGTGAAAATGGGAGAGGTTCCCCGAACGATGATTATAAATTTATATACCGGTTGGTTTCAGAGCCTTATCATCGTCCGTATTCACATGGATTACGTTGTCGCATTGAGTGAAAAAGTTTACTAGCGACATGGGAACATTGCGCAATTACATAATTTACAACGCCCTTACAGTGCGTTGATGTATTGACGATTGTAATAAACATGGAAATCTTTCGTTAAATATACCCGAGATCGCGGTGCATATTTGACAAAGTCGGTGAGAGAGAGCATCGCTTGCCAAGAATTTTAAGTCGGGTTTGTGTGGTGCGCGTAATAAAATAAATTTTACTCCCAGAAAAGAAACGCTTCCGGAATTAAAACGGTGTGATGGCGACCGGCTCCCAATTATTATGAACGCCGTCTTATCTGTGATGATTTTGAGAGAGTTGTAATTAATTTCGTAATTCTGCGTTTGACGCGATGGGATAATGACCGTCGCTGATAACGAGAACAATCTTCTCCGCGCGGTAATGGGAAATAATAATTGTGTGACCGCCGCCTTCAAAGACCCACCATTAAATTAAATTTATTTATTTATTATGAGGCCCTCATATCGATAATAAAAGCTCACTCATAACTCAGGACGCGTATAAAGTTAGTCACTTGATATTTTGTAGAATGAAGAATAAGGTTATTGAATTTCAGTCATAAAATATCAACCAGTCATTAACCACCTATGTATAAGGGAACGTAATGGATAGATTTTACACCTTTTTGAGACTACTACCCATAGCGCTAAAATCACCGGATGCCTGCGGTTTAATTTCTAATTCCATTAGATATATCCTTGGATATACCGCAACTACAATTTAGCGTAAAGAACGTTTAGAATGCCCCAAAAAGGGCTGGAAATTTTTGGGAATGGTTCAGTGTGAACGTCTCAAAAATATTAACAATACCTAGAACATTGTGAGAATAATGGAAACTTCGCAGATTGTTGGATTTTTTAAAGAACTATTGACAGTTTCTAAAAGTATCGATTAATAACATAACTAACTAATTGAAAAAGGCTGGGAATGTTAGAAACGCGTAGAAATCCATGTGATTTTGGCTATTTCTGTGAAAATTAATTAATATCGAAGTCATTGACATCGCACAAAGTGGTAATTTACGAACTAGGAAGAATTTCCGCGACTGTGGCAAGTGATGAAGGCGCCGTCATTAAATCGGTTCTAATTAGTTCCAGAGACGAGTTACGCTCCAATTTTTACGAGTACTCGATACTCTGGTCAGAGTTATAGGTATGCAGGATTCCGAAAGGGACCTCCTGCAAATAATGGTCGCAAATCTGGCCAGTTTCGAGGCGGCGACCGCGTGCATGACCGCATAATCAATCGAGAAGAGTGCACACGGTGCGGCAAGAAGAGGCGGCGCCCTCGGGGCACTGAGCTGATGGATCCATTCGGCGGTTATCGCTAAATCGAGGGACATGATCGGGCCCGAGCGCGGACGTTTGTCGACTCGATTGCCCCCGACGTCCGTCATCGGCGCAGGTTTAATGCGGGCGAATTAGTCCCCATCAGCGGAATCCGTGGGGTGCATCCTGCGCCGGAGGAGGAGATCGAGATTAATCCCGGCCGATTTCTCAGGCGACAGCAGCTGGTGTCGTCTCCTGTCGCGCTCCCGGCCCGACCGAACGCGTTGAGCGATCCCGACCACTTGCGCCCACCTGTTAGCCATTTCTCCACCCCGACGGCGCGATCCTTCCGGCCGATTCCGGCGATGACGAGCGAAATTTTAATCGACGTTAATTACCGGCGGGACTCGCCGGTACCGTTACGTTACGTCGGAATCGAACCACCGAACCGGCGCGTTTTTTGTCCGGTTCCCGAATTTTTTCCCCCCGAGACGCACCGGTCCGCCTAGATGCAATAAATAGCGGTGCAAACGCTATAAATTAGATGCACCGGCGGAGCTTTGAGCTTTGAGCGGGCCGATGCCCACCGCCGGGCGCGCTCGCTCTCGCGGCTCCCCCATGCCATAAGCCGGCATACAGGGAACCCCCTCGGAACGGAACGGAGCGAACATCGGCCCAGATTAAATCATCACTTTTGGCTCGCCACCAAACTGATGCAAGAGATTTACGCATCGCCGTAATTAATCTGTCACCGCGGCGTTGCGTTGCAGGCAAGTCAAGGACTCCCGAAGAATCCTTGAAATTCCTTCAAATTTATATCGACGACGACGTCGAGAGCCTGTCGATTTCTCGATTCTCGCATACGATTAACTTAATCAAACGATTATGATTTACACCTTTAACGCATTAGTCACTTTCGATATTTAAGTCTCTGGCGCGATTAGAAATTTGTTTCCCATAATAGTTGTGCGCCAGGTAATTGAGGTTGTTGACAAATACTCCAATAATATAATAAGGATAATAAAAAGGAGTTTAGCTTTGAGATTCGTATGAACGAGGCCACAGACAATCGAATTAAAATGCTTTTGATAACACGTTTGTTGGACACTTATGCAAAATAATTGATCCGCTTCCGTATCAACAATAACAATGCAGTCACTTATTAAGTTATTATTACGCTAGGTTAGTACTGAAAAATCGGTAATTGTTACAATTATCAGAATACTATTAAATATACCACCCAGTCAATTTCGACTATAACAGTAATAAAATTATATTAGAGTAATAAAGATAATTATTCATTAGTATTATGATATTATGTAGTTCTCTCTTCCTAAAACGTTAAGGAGTAACCTTCGTGTGGTTGTTATTAGAGGTGAGTGACCGATAAGATGATGAGAGATAAGGGAAACGCATTTATCCCAATATCGCATCCACCTGAAAAGCGCAATTGCAATCACTTATCATAATAATAATACTTTGTAAATTATAATATGGAAATTTAAGTCTGTCAAGGTCGCTTTTGCGATTTCATTATGTGGGTTGGTTTTTTCTATACCTGTTGGAAATTAACATATCGCTTTTATCCGAGAGCGATAAACGTGGACCTCCCAAATCGGAAGCCTTAATAATAATAATCTTTGATGGACATTGTCCATCACGATATTTTATCAAGGACTTTTTGGTTTTATACGTGGGCATTATTTATCACTTTATTTACCGATTTTTCCATAGAATTTCCCCAGCCATTCCTCGATACTATTTTACTGTACCCGTACCACCAGGACCAGGATACAAATAATCTGTCATCACTTCGGCTTATACGTGGATTTTACTCGTCGTCATCGCCTATAAATCGCGTATAATACAATTAAGTAAACAGAGCTCCCCGGCTTATACCATCGGGATTAGATAGGATTAAACAATTTGAAAAAAGCGGCTCGTTTTTATAAATTCCTTTTATGGGTGCCATAAAGTAAACGACGACAAAACCGCGCTGGAAATGTTTCATGCGGGGAGCCCGGATTTTCACCCTCTCGCATCACGAGTGCCGCAGGAATAAGAGTTGTGATGGTTCAACGACATCGCACACACGCCGATCTAATCCGGTCCTGATAACGAATTCGAGTTATTCAAATTATGCAAATGGTTTGTTTTACGGTTCGAGAACGTCTAAACTGATTTTTGCATAATGAGATTGTGTCGATACGATGCGAGTCGACTAATATACCAGTCATTAGGACAGAGTCTCGAGTGTTGAAAAATTCGATAACGACCAGTGTTTAACAACAGGAAATTGTACACAGTGCACGATGTTTTTAATCTACTCGGAGGCGCACTATTTGACATTTAACCTTCCATACTTTAGCGCCGTTTCGATATAATTACATAAGTAAATCGGTTCTGTTGTCTTATACAATCGTATAACAAACGGCTACTGATGTCTGGGATCTATTTCCATCTCGCTAATAAAGTCGCATCTCCGGGAAAAATCGCCGGATTTTTATGACGGGCGCGATTTTCGAGCCCATTAAACGCTTCAGTTCGGTCTCTTTAATCCGCTCTCCGTGGCGGACGGAAAAGAGAGATGAACGCGGGGAAACGAAACGGAACGGCCGGTCCGGTCCGGTCCGGTCGGCCAGGGCCAGGAACGAATCGAAAAATGCGAATCTTTGCTCGGATCGGAACGTCCTGTCACCGATGTAAACACAATTACGTTCCGTATTACCATTTGTCTTATTATTTTGTAAGTGGTTGCCAACGAGTTTATTGAAAAACTCGTCCTTATAAATCCCATGAAGTGAAGTGAAGTGAAGTGAAGGCGCATATAACCGGATGCGAACAGGCTCCGGGCGGTTTTGGCCTTTTTTCGACAATTTCATCAGCTGGTAGAGGAGACGAGCTCGTGGAAAAATTGGGTCTCGCTGGGCTTTGAGTAACAGAAAATTTTCGTAACATCCGACTCTGCGCTATGGATAACCCATCAATTTCGTATTGTAACGACATCGATGAAATATCGGTACCGAAACTTGATGGCATGTTTATTCTAATTCGGTTCGAGGCCCAGAGCTGGTTGATTTTCGTGATTCTACCGGCGATAATTAGGCACACAGGGCGCCTTCTCTCTTTGATATTCAAATTCCCATTAACAAAGCTACATATTTGGGAAGGTAACTACGAAGCCGGACTGAATCAAGAAAATTAACGAAACCAATTTATGATAAATTCCCGCTCATTTGAATAATGACTGCGAGAACGATTTGTGCACTTGACCCTTGCTGTCGGCGCTTCCAGGCGCGAACGTCCGATTTTTCTGGATGAACCGAGAGCAATTTGTCTACAAGTAATGGACGTTTAGTGATTTAGAGCTTTCGGTGGGTGCAAATTGCGGCAAAGACGCCATCGCCGATAGATTATTCGCATTAGAAATTCAAATTCGACGTTCTTGTTTTGAGGTTGGGAATTCGAGCAATCAAAATAAGTAATAACGATAATCGTGCGTCTTTAAATTGGTTTGATGTTGATGTGACGGCCTCTCGAAAGCGTCAAGCGATTCGGTTATTTAATTAAACGGCTAAATTGAATTCAATAGAGGCTCGAAATTTCCCATCGGCCTCGATTCGGGAAAAGTGGTCCGAGCGCGAGTGTACCTAGTCGATTCGAATTCGGTGAGAATGCTTACTTATTTTTATTATTTTGGCATTGGCTGCGTTGTGATCGGGCGGTCGTTGGCCCGCGGCTTTGGCGTATTAATTCCGTTCTAATATCGCGCAATAATTCCGACGTCGTCGTTATTAACCCCAATCTTGACCGCGGCCAAAAGACGCCGTCCCGAACTTTCCACGGACGGCGGAAATCAGGTGGACGCGGCCGATTCGCGATTTCCGATTGAATCGAGGGAAACGGGTCGAAGGTCGTACCGCCAGTGCCGGTGCTGGGCCGGTGCGTACGTGAGAATTCGCGGCTTGTGACTCCAACTGCATTCAATTTATCATCGCACTCTGTACTAAACAGTTATGACGTCTGCACGCCTGTCTATTGAATGGCTAGATATTGTCGTTGCGTAATGTCGACGAAATCGCACGAGTTCGCCACGCAAAACCTCCGTTTCGCTACGAGACGGATCGCACGTACTCGTAGTAGGCACCGGCCTTCTCTGCAGCACGACAATTTTCCAATTCATCGCTTCTGATTCACGATCGACGTTTTATTCGACGAGAGTCCGGCACTTTGGCCGCGTAACTCGACCGCCGGAACGGAGACTCCGTTTCCATAATCTATTTTTATTTACTCCAACTATTCTCAGAGCCGCACTACTCTTAGTGCATCCACAAAGATTCGTTATCACCGAGTTTCTCGAAAAAAAAATTCAGATTGGAGCGGTTATTACGAAACGGATTTAAAAGTATAATCCGGATTGGAAAATCCAATCGCCTCTCACTTCCACTTATTAGAATCTGCACAATAAGGATTTTCAATTCCAGTGCAACACCCCTCTAGGTATTTAGAAAACCATTTTCCAGCGAATAATTTTTCACAATGACCAGTCATTTCATATTTTCGTCCGAACCGTGTGCAGATATCACGATACAGTAAAATACATAAAACGACTTCAAAGTGGCGTAACTTTCTTATTAGTCGAGATATCGATGAAAAATTTAAATTGGCTTCTAATTGTGTCATCTAGAGTAGATACATGCGGCCGGTATTGGTTTATCTGAGAAAAAAAAATGTTCGAATTTTCGAATTTTCAACTTTTTGAAAATTTCAAAGTGCTGTAACTTCTTTATTTGTTGAGATATCGACGGCAAATTTACATTGGGTTCTAATTGAGTCATCTGAAGTGAGAAAATGTGTCTAATATTGCCGTACCGTTGAAAATAGAGTAAAATTTTCAAACGGCCATAACTTCGTTATTAGTGGAGCTATCGAGTCGCACGACCCGGGAATCGCTTAGTTAGCTCAAAATCTATCGGGAAAAGTGTCTGGATTTCGATTTGGACGACATTTAGTGATTTTCAATTTTTTCGAAAATCCATCACTTTGGGTACAAATTTTGCTCGAAATTTTCAATCGACCATAACTTTCGAACCGAAGCTCCGATCGGGATGGGCGGCCGCGCATTCGAAAGAGCGTCAAAAATCTACGAAATGCTTCTAGAGCACATCGGAAAAAGGTAATTTTTCATGTGAATTATGGCCTCCGAAAAATCACCAAATCATCGGTCTCGTAAAGTTAAAACCGGTCTAACTTTTGAACCGATCGAGATATCTATTCGGGCGACCCGGCAATCGAAAGAGAATCGAAAAATCTATCGAAAACAGTATAGACATGTGCAAAAAGCTTTCGAATTGACCGAGAATCGTGCTTTTTAAATTTTTGACATGAAATTTTTACAAAAAATTTCAACGATTTTCGCAAACTTCAAAGTGGCGAAACTTTCTTATTAGTCGAGATATCGATAAAAAATTCAAATTGGCTTCTTATTGTGTCATCTGGAGTAGATACATGCGTCCGGTATTGGTTTATCTGAGAAGAAAAAAATGCTCGAATTTTCGAATTTTCAACTTTTTGAAAATTTCAAAGTGCTGTAACTTCTTTATTTGTTGAGATATCGACGGCAAATTTAAATTGGGTTCTAATTGAGTCATCTGAAGTGAGAAAATGCGTCTAATATTGCCGTACCGTTGAAAATAGAGTAAAATTTTCAAACGGCCATAACTTCGTTATTAGTAGAGCTATCGAGTCGCACGACCCGGGAATCGCTTAGTTAGCTCAAAATCTATCGGGAAAAGTGTCTGGATTTCGATTTGGACGACATTTAGTGATTTTCAATTTTTTCGAAAATCCATCACTTTGGATACAAATTTTGCTCGAAATTTTCAATCGACCATAACTTTCGAACCGAAGCTCCGATCGGGATGGGCGGCCGCGCATTCGAAAGAGCGTCAAAAAATCTACCAAATGCTCCTAGAGCGCATCGGAAAAAGGTAATTTTTCATGTGAATTATGGCCTCCGAAAAATCACCAAATCATCGGTCTCGTAAAATTAAAACCGGTCTAACTTTTGAACCGATCGAGATATCGATTCGGGCGACCCGGCAATCGAAAGAGAATCGAAAAATCTATCGAAAACAGTATGGACATGCCTGAAAAGTTTTCGAATTGACCTAGAATCGTGCTTTTTAAATTTGCGATATAAAATTTCTACGAAAATTTAAACGATTTTCGCAAACTTTAAACTTTCTTATTAGTCGATATATCGATGAAAATTTTGGAATGGCTTCGAATTAGCTCTCCTATCTGAATTTTATTAGTTCTCGGTACCGTCATTATCGTCATCATCATTGGTGGTTCAGTTCGCATTGGCGACGACGACGTGAAAGCTAATTGATCCGAATATTTTTACGACCCGGATCGGAGAAAGCCGCACGCCCTTGTTCACCTCGTTGGCCGAACTCCGAGCTAAGCTTAAAACCGTTTTCGACAACCAATTCTAATCGCGGTTATGTCCGTGAAATTTTAATTTATTGTTATGCGTGGCAATAAAGTGTGCTAATAATGTCGACGTTATCGATTCGTTCTGGGGGGAGTGAATTCGGCGATCGGCCTTTTAGGCGGTGGACGTGTCGCGTATTAGGTAACTCCACGCAACGCAAGAGCTAAGTTTTACCTACGACACGGCTGAAAACGCTATAAATAGTGCATCATTATCTATGCAGAACGTTTTAAAATTAGCAACACCGCTCTCTGGACACAAGGCGCGTAGAACTGTCTCCGCGTCTGCTGTTATGTCTGAGAAGAATCCACAGCACCGTCCGAAATTGTAATAAGGCCCCCCGTTTTAATCTAAATGAGATAGTTAATCACATTGAAAAATTCGATTCATTATCTGGGAATTACCTTTTCTCAGTGTTTTTCGAAGAATTTTCATCCGTCTTAGAGAGCAGAGCTTTTACCGACGAATGCGCGCTCCGATTCTTGACAGGTCATTATTTTAAAATAATTTTCTAACGGAGTGGACCGGAGATCCGAATGCCCCAATACCGATAATCCCAAATTTATAATACGGCACCCGCATATCATTATACAATTACCGACTGTACAAATATTTGAACACCTCCCACAAATAATTTGTGCAAATAAATAAAACTCGATTGAGTTGTAAAGGCAATTTTCATGAATGGAAACAATGAAGCGGTTGGTTAACCTCGTTGTTCACTAATTATTATCATTACACAACATTTTCCATTTTTACGACCGTTTATTCACACCAAGTCGTACATTATTATACCACAGCGCCGGAATAAAACCGACATATGGTGTATTTATTCGCGCAATTACTTATATCATGATCATCATCATCTGTCCGGGCAGTTTGATTACGGCTCGAGAATTAACATCTTAATATCACAGGGGCGTGCCGAGCCCGCCGGGCCTGTCGGGCGCATATTGTTCTAGAACATTTTTACTTTTATTTTGACCCGCCTGATTAAAATCTCTATTGTGATTGTGGGGGTGTCCGGTCACCCTCCGAATGTTCGGTACGTTGTCCTCCCATCGTAAACTCGACATAATCATTAGATTAGAGAGGGAATCGGGCCAACGCCTTTCCGTCCTCCTTATCTTCCTGCACCTATCCAATAATTGATTGCGACCGCATCGTCCTTATCAAACTTTATTATTAATCAGAGTACAGGCCCCGGAGATAAAGTTCGGCCGTAATGAGGCCCGAACGTGTTTTAGAAAGTTTTTTCGGTTGTCAGAAAATGAACGCACTTCGAAAAAGGGCAATACCCCCTTCGGTGTTGCGCAAAAACGTCATACTCTCAAATATGTAGGAAGGACGAAAAATAAACCGCTGTGTTCTCATAGTCATTCGCTTGTACCGTTGCCAATTATTATTGTCTCTCGACGTATTATGTAGTATTCAGTAACTCGAAATTCCTATTAACCTCCAATTAATCTGTTAATTATTTCTACAATGATAGACGGGAAATTGTTTGGAAATCCTTGGAGGCTGGTTGCTTAAATTCTGGTCCGAGGCGATTCGAGTAATAATTAAAAGTGTCCAACCTGAAAGCGTCTTATTAACGAGTAATAATAGATGGTTGTAACACCTATCATTATCCGGTGGACTAGGAGTTTATTGATATTACGTAAACATTTAACTAATGAAAATCCAGCCTGCGCTGTGGTGTGAATTTAAATAAAAGCTTTACGAAGTTTGGTTGAAATTTAAATACGACTACGATAACACGCCAACGAGAATAAAATGAGGTGAATGGGTGGTCCCGAATTTCACTTCATCAAATACAAATTGCGCCCATCTAATCGAGGAGAGTACTTAAAACGACAGATATCTAATTATTTAAGACACGGCCATCACGGCAGTGTTAAAATTCGTCGTTTTATCGCAGAGCGGTACTCACTCTCTCTCCACGCCGTACTGTTCCGCTGTTTGTGTGTATATAAAGAGAGAGCGGTAATTTGTGACCAAACAAAATATTTTCTCTTTATAATTTTCCGATACAGTTGACGGTTGCGAGTAGT
Source organism: Salpingus planirostris (assembly GCA_949788335.1). NCBI lineage: Eukaryota > Metazoa > Arthropoda > Insecta > Coleoptera > Salpingidae > Salpingus > Salpingus planirostris. Next base: position 7,555,218 of record OX460929.1, read on the forward strand.
GACTAAGGCCTTTGGTGTCAACTGAAATAATAAAAAGGTTAGATGTTGGATCGAAGCCAATCCGATAACGACCGATGTGACCCCCTGTATATGCCTGATGATGCAAACGTCATCGAAAGATACAGAGAGGCCTCCGAAAAACGCGATGGGGCGTAAACGATCGCATCGTATTTTTAGACAAGTCTAGCTGTCTACTACCCGGTATTTATCTTGTTTTCTATAGCGGATCAAGCGAATTCACCAACAAATCCAGAAATCGCCCGTTACTTCAAAAGTTTACGTGCATAACTTCCCGTCGCCGTAAATTATGTCGAAACCGATCTGAAACAAGGCGCTTTATTTTTAACAGTACAAATGGTTCTAGGATTACCACCTAAAGAGTTAGGAGTTAGGGGCGCAGCGACAACAGATATATGGACACATTAAAGGAACAATATTTAAGCGAAATTTCCTGGTCTGATGTGTTTATGTGTTTATGAAACGATTTCGTCGATTCCTCCTGGGCTCCCATCAGGAGCTCCCAGGACCTTATGTACATATTTCGTATTTAAACCTCAAAAGCCTTAAGCTATACAGGCATCAAAGGTGTATTGCGTAAGATCTGATATTCGTTTATTTATAGGCAATCCACGAGCCAGTTTCGACTGGATTCGATCTACATAAGGTGTAACGGATCCTGGGTAATTACCGCCAATTAAACAATTTCCATCGGGTTTAATTTGGGCCCAATTTTCACTCGATAATAGTTAACTGTAGTGGGCTAGATCTGATTCGAGTTTTACGAGGAACGATTTTTCACTCTCGGGCGAACGATGTGTGGTAAAAACTGGTTGGCACTGAGTAGTAGGCAATATAGCTTTTTAATTGAATCTTTATAGAGAAGTGCGTTCCTTCGCTGATGAAGTCATAAATTTCCGTCTTTTTCATTTTCGAAAAACACATGTGAGCCATCATCTAATGGTTGCCGTGACATTGACACTAAATGCAAATCGTGTAAGCCGGATGGACTATAATTAAAATTTCGTCATGCGGTAATAATTTCAATTTTAATAAGGCTCGTCCATTATTAGAAAAGCGCCCAAAAACGGAGATCTCGGGGATCTCCTTATGAGGGCCGTCCTTATCTGCGCGGAAGCAGATCTCGTAAAAGTTGTTCAAATTTGAAACGTGCCCTTATCGCAACATCAGCCGGGCACTTAACTCATACATTCAGAGTAAACATTATTGTCTAAACCGAACCCACTTTATTCCGACAGATGATGAGACTGGTGGAGAGCGAGTTATATGCGAGAATATTATGTTCGCGCTAACTTTTGACCAGATGCTCGTTTCAGTTTTAAGACGGCTTCTATTTTGTTCTTTAGTGTGTATAAATGGGACCCGACTGGAAGTTCAATGGAAACGAGACCGTCATCCATCGGTGGGGTCCATATCGCCATCGAAAGGGTTCATTCACATTTGATTTATCGGGCGCGATTTGTCATTTAGATATTGGGGTGGCTTTAAAAACGGAGAGCCGGGGTGTCGTCGGTCGCCTTGCGAAAGTAGACCAGTTTGTTTATAATTAATCCGACTGGGTGCGTATTCTAACTGCACGCACCTGTGTTTATGGCAAATCTAACGATCGTTATTAATTACGTCAAATTAATATTTTACGATCGCTGTTATTTCTAATTAGAAAAACCGATTGGAGGAATGTGGAGCCGTCGAGTTGAGCCGACGAGAGAAGGTGATTTCGTGTGTTAATGAATCGATGGGGTTTCGTAACGAGTCGGTGGAATTTCGCACGGGCCGGAATCATAAGCCTAGTGGGTAAAAGAGGCGATTGTTCTCGTATGCGCAATTATTAAAACTGGACTCTCTCGGCCGCGCGAGAGTAAGACTTATTCGCAACGTTTCCGGGTTGGCTAGCCGTCAAGTCTACGCCGGGTCTTTGAATGTTCGCCACAGATGAAATGTCAATGCGTTATAAAGGTGATGCATGCCTCTAACCCAAAATAAGCCGAAGCTCTAAACTAAACGCTCCAGCCACTTCGCACCTTCCAGCGGGATTGCGAAATCGAATAAAAAGAATCGCCACGCTCGGAACGACATCGATTCGGAATGGTGTTTTGTTATATTGGCGCGATAACCGGGTCAAGTTTCAATGTAGATAAAATTTCGGCCGGGCTAATAATGTTAATCGCGTTTTATTCTTTTCCAGCGATTTTGCAGAGGACGACGGTGGGCATTGGACTGGTGAAAATTCAAGGAGTAGCGACTTGTCAGTATTTATGCATGAATAGCTGCGGATTGCTCTACGGATCGGTGAGTAAATTTCAACTTTCTCCATTGTCCCAAAAATTATCGGCGTAACAACCCTTTCCGGATTTTAATCAGGAGGCCGCAATTTCCCAACGCGAATCCGATCGATCGGAGCGTTACCTATTAGACCCACCGTTGAAATTCCCCAGTGAACCTCATCAGACCGGAGCCCCGGATTTTTCCGACCTTCGTCGCGATATCGGGAGATTCTGTTTAAAGTTTAAATTCACGGTCCGTTACAACGTTCGATTTCTAAATATTATTTCAGCAGTTTACAACGGGAATAATACGGTGCCGCTGGCTGGATAATGGGCTGCGAAAGTCGAAATTAAATAAACAGTAGAAAAATGTTAGTTTATGACGTGCATACATAAACGTTAGGTTATTTGTTTTATTCACGGTTTCCATTCTAATTATAATTGGACTGCATCAGTTGAAGGTCTGATGCACTCGGTGAAAAAATCTCCGAAAACAAATAGGATATCGAAATGCGCACGGTTGCAACACACGAGACACGAAATTATCTGCTCTCCTCCGCGCCGTTGTCAATATTTTGATATTCACGGGTCAGAGATTAAATAAACCTGTCAGAACTTTCGCGTGTTCCGAGAAATGATGACTTCTTTATACCTGATGGTCACTTGCACGGGCGAGAACCCTCCGTGGACTCGGTCACAATGATCGGATGCAAGTCCATTAAAATTTTATCGCTTACTTCGAACGGTGTAAACCAGGAATTTGTGATTTATTCCACAAAAGACATTCGTGTATTATTATTGTACACGAACATAAAAAGAAAGTAGTAAAGTATAAAACATCGAATTAGTCGGCTGTAAAATTCGAGGACTCTCCGATCGTGATATCTTAATGTCGACAATAATTACCTCGTATGGGATTGATTAGGGAGCGGAAGGGTTGTTGGGTTATCTTAACAGGCGCCAACTATTTCCCTCGACCCTTTTATTGTTAGGAAAAAGGCAGCGCGCTTAATTAAACACTCCGGCCTGATGAAATCCCTCGGATTATATCACTGGTATCGCCACTCCGTATGCCATGCCACTTAGAATATGATAATAATATTAAAGAAACCATGTGTGGAAATTTGCGATAAGTTCTTTCGTCGTTTTATTTTCGATTCAGGATTCAGGATTCAGGGTGGCGCCTTATTAAGATACGCGAGTTATGCATGGGAGTAATAAGCCGATTATGTTTAAAAGGAAACCCGTCGGGTGCAAATAAATAAAAAGAAATTGACGTTTACGTCGTTTACTGATTTGAATTTCAATAGTTTCCACGCACAAGATCACGCACGGCCCGAGAGCGTCGTCGATAAAGCGAATAAGGTCGAGGTGTCAATATTTTCATCAAGTCGAGAGACCCCACCGCCCGTGTAATTTATGCAAATCGCCCGGGTTTATTCAGGAATTGGGCGTACTCGGCCGCGCTGCAGGTGTCAATGGAGACGGTGCGGGTCCAATTATCGAGGTAGCAAATTAAGAGTGGAGAAGGCGCAGCACGAGTTATCGGGCCTTCCCCGATCGGTATCTCCCCCTATACTTAAGTGGGTATCCGTACAACCCCTCGCGTTTAATTAAGACACGTCGGCATTAGTAGGCGCGGACTCGACGTGCCGCGATTTCCTCGCGTACTAGCGCAACTGGTTTTTATTTACATATTTATGGTTTAAGTTGCGAAATCGTCGCTAGGAATGCGCCGGGTCGCTCCTGGAAGGAATCCGCGCTCGTACTGAACTGATGGCTGTTTTTCCTCCTTTGCAGAGAAAATGCGGAGACGAGTGCATATTCAACGAGACGATCGCGAAGCACAATTACAACATCTATTCTTCGACCAAGTATTCGAACGGGAAGCAGACGCTCTACCTGGCGCTGAACGGACGGGGGCAGTCGAAGATGGTGCTGCTGCGCGCCCGCCAGCAGCTGGGGCGGCTGTCGTCGTCGACGCGCGTGCTGACGCGCACCGTGCCGGCCGAGATGGCCGAGGACCTGCACCCGGTGCGCCACCACCCGCACATGTGCGACCCGACGGCCGCCTGCCCGCGGCCCGCGCCGCCCGCCGACCGCCCCGCCGACCCGCCGCGCGCCCGCAAACGCAAGCGGCGGAAGAAGAAGAAGTGCGACAGGAACAGTGAGAAGTGCCAAAGAGAATTGACTATGACGAAGAAGAAACACAAGACTAACGGCGACCCCAGTGATAATAAGTCGGCCTGCAAGAAGCGCAGGCCGAAGGGCAACGTTAAGAGTGCGAGAAAAAGACAGGGCCTCCACCACGTCCACCACGCGGTGACGACCAGCACGGAGGCGTCGCCCACCCCGCCGGAGGACACCACCCCCGACCAAGACTACGGCCCGGACTCCACCACCCACTGGGACTGGGAGGACTCCACGGCCGTCCCCGACATGTCCATGTCCCTATCCACGGGCGTTAACACTCCCGCCCAACACGACTGACACTCCAGCGCCCCCAAACACTTTCCCCTATTTATTTCTACTATTTATTGTATTTTAAATATTGTACATAATTATACACGTAAGTAAATATACCTCGCCAACAACTTTTATCGACTTTTTTTTACAATAATTATTAATAATAATAATAATAAATAAAATAATATTTCGATAATTTCGTATATTAGCGACCACCATTCACTTATTTAATATAACTGATTAGTACTCGTTTTTTGGTGATAATACTCCTTACTTAGATAATAGAGTGACTGTGTTGTGGAGCGCAATGTAAATTAATCCGTAAATAAATAAATGATAATTTAAGTCGAGAATCCGTGAAAAGAGGCGACCCGCGGCTTTTCGCACGACCGTGTCCTGCGAGATGACGGAGCACCTCGGGCACAATAATCGGAGAAACGTTGCATAACATAACCACCCGCGATCATCGCCGAAATCGGAAAAACGACCACGACGGCCCGGCTCTTCGTTTCGTTCGTTTCGTGAGAATGAAATCGACGAGAGCCCCGAGAGGCTCGCACCTCTTCCACATTTATTGCTGTTTGTTCTTCGATCGTTGTGCGACCGATGCGCTCCGTTTGTGACTCACTAAACCCGAACCGATAAGTGTATCGCTTTCAATTAATCTCTCACCCCCGGATGAATCGTAAAAGCTCACACTGTATAGAAATAATTAAATGCAAATAAACAAAATAACAAAGCGAGAAAGTTACGACTTCAACCATGACGAGATCGACGACGCGCAATAAATATTACTCGTTCTAGTCCTAGTTTATTTAAATTAATTGAAAATGTACACTCGCACTGCTATACCTAAATTTTCGAATAATAGATGTAATTAGGAGTGTAGGAACGCAGCATTGTACTTGTCATTGTTGCAGAGACATTTACCCATTCTATTATCGTGTAGGTCGGTAGTTCCTACGCCTACCATTAGACCCTTGTGTTTATTATTCTCTCTGGCTTTTCAAATTGTACGACAATTATTTTATAAACAATAAAGCGAGAGTAGGTGAATTTACCATGACAATAACGAAATATGATATGTCTCCCCTTATTTTCGAATTGTAATAATAAGGAAAATACGAAATGATTTTACTTCCCCATAATATTTTAACTCGAAATCAGTATTATTTAAATGCTTTTAGTTAGTGTAATGTAAATTTTAATACAATAAAACGATGAAAACCCCAAAAAAAAACGAGTGCCTAATTGTGTTGAAAATGCCACTAACAGCAATGAATCATAGTACCACCTCAGACCTCAGACAAGTCTTCATTAACACCTGCAGCACACCGCTAAGACCTAGTCATTAATAAAAGCCAAGTGCGCCTTCTTTCGACTTTCAACCTTTCCTCGGACGCGAGCGAGGCACGACCGGCTGAGGTGAGCCGAGCCGAGCCAAGATGACGATGACGGGCATCCAACAGGTAAGCTAGGACGAAACATCACACACAATAACTTGAATAAAACTAAAAATATTGCGTTCGAGCCCACGCGAATGATACGGATTTAGTTGTGGTCGGTCCGAAATAGCCTAGACTTTCGAAATACAAATATTTCCGAGCGATACCTATGCATGCGCTCAAAACTCGAGTGGGTCTCGAGGAGGAGGCGACAGAGTCGCTCCGACCTCCGAAGAGATTTAAATTGAACGCACTTGTGATCGCCGAGATGTCGGATATGTTAATTCCGAATCCCGCGATCGGAAATTGCCCGCCTCCCTATCGAGAGCTCCGGTTTCACGAAACAATAAGCTCCGGATGGGTGGTCACCCATCAATGGGCGAACAATCGATTTGTGACGTCGCCTACGATATCACAAAGTTCGGGTTCGTTAGCATGGCGACGCAAAAGATTTCGTCAAATTGTCATCATCATGACGATCATCGATCATCACGAACGCGATGATCGTCGATTTCCTTTCGAGGAGTGGACTTATTCCAGCTGCTCCAACCGTTTAGATTTATAGGGGCGATAATGATTGTTTATTTCTCGATCTCCTACTGTAAATTATGATGGGGGGTTGAAGTTTGGTGTTAATTTATGTCGCCATTAGATTATTTTGTCAAATGAGGCGTCCCTTTGTTAATACCTTAATAAAATATCGAAAATATTACTATCGTCCCAGTTAGAAAGATTTATAATAATAAATTTCCATATGAAAATAAAATCAGCAGGGTGTTGAATAATAAAAGCGACTAAAGTGAGCGCCGTTGTGAGAATAAAAGCAACCACTTAGGGACAGGTCTACAAGACGGCAACATTTTAACTTCACGGCGGGGTAAAACAAACATTATTTCTCTATTAGTCAAAAAAACCACCCCCTAGGGCGATCGGTAGATAAGTTCCTTACACAATGACTTATTCAACATAAATTTCACGGACTTCAAAACTGATCATCGGAGAAAGTGACTAGGAGGAACCCTAATTCATGATTTACGATCACCCATATCGAGACAAATAAAAGTTAAAGCGTGTGTGGATTGGGAATTCGCAGGCAGTGTTGGTCAAGGGTATAAGTGCCGATTATGCAGACAAACAGTGAGACGGCTGTCATATTTCGAATACCTGAGATTAACGAAAAATAACAACCTGGCGAAAACAATCAGAGAGTTCCGAGTAATGTCATCATTAGGTATTCTGATTTGAACGTGCCGGCGATGGCAATCAGACGAATTTGGCGTCCGAAATCTTAATGTCCGACCAAACCGCCGACGAATCCCGAAAGAATCTCAAATGATTGATGGGAAATTCTCTCAACGGCCGGCCCTTTCGTCGGCTCGTAATATTCCAAGCTCTTCAAACAAAACAGACTAGATCACGAGGACGGACGAAAAAGTGCCGGTACCCTGCACTTCCGCAATCGATGTAGGTCGGCCACTTTCCGCGTTATTACAGATAACTTTAACTACCTCACTTACACACTCGCGAACGCGAAATCGTGGAATTTACGGCCCGTGCGAGTGCGATTTGTTTGTCCGCAAGAGGGAACAATGTACTCGAGAATCCTGTTCGCCACAATCTCGCGCATCGATCGAGACGAGATGCTAATCGACGAAGAAAGGATCCGGTGCACGCAACAAAACGCAAGGGCGCTAATCAGGATGATCGGCAAACGCTTCCTATAATATTTGTCGAGTTGCCCCAGATCGGCACCACCATCGCGGGGAACCAGGCCTTCTTCATCATCCTGCTAACTGCCGACCGGTCATAATTTCAGATGTATCGAGAGTTACGGCCTATAGACACGTCTTTTTGTGCAATAATGCAAGATCTTGTCTCGAGCCGTACTTGTCCCACCTCGAGTACCAACGTGTACTTAGTAATATATTGGGGGTAATAAAATTGAATAGCCGGTGGTTGAAATTGAAACCTCCCGGAGTATATAGCGCTGTCGGGGCTCTCGGGTGGTTTAATCGTGTAGATTATCTTATTATGCCATCACGGGGATTAGACTACGTGGTACGACATCGCCGGCCGCTTGTACTCGCGCCTCTGCGACATTTTTCGGTCGTAACACGGCCGATAAAACACTCCGTTAGGGGGGCTCCATAACATCGCATTATGCCCGTACAAGTGTCGGAATAATCACAATAATGTATGCTCGCACGGCACATAACGATTCGGTGCCGCGGGCTCCGCGTCGCTCGTTTCCACCAGACTCGAGCCAGACGCGGTCCCAACCTTCGCAACAACGAGCGAACCCGTGAAGTAAGACCGATCTCGACGGTCAACCCCGGTCGAAATTCGGCCGATTTTACGTTACATGGTAGCGCTCACGTAGCCTCGGCCGAGTTCTGACGCACTTTGCGGACTCATTTTGCGAAAATGCGGTAGTAGGGGCGAGAGCCAAGGTCCGCCGAAAATCCGCCACGTGTCTCTCGAATTTCCGCCGAAATGATTGTCGTCGGCCGTCGGCCGCGGATTGTTGAACTTGTCATCGTGAGAGGTGGAAACCGGAACTTCTGCCTGGCCACAAGGCGAGAGGAGTTCGGATTTGCCTTCGAATGGAAGCGTGAAAAGCGAAATTTCGTACGATCTGCCGGCTGGTAGCGAAACTACGTCCGATTATCGGCTCGCCGCTACAGTCCGCACCTCGGCTCGGTTTATTTTCGTTATCACACTCCCACACCCGAGGAGAACTCGCCGTCGAAGTCGATCAGCTGATTCAGAGCGAAAATGGCTAGCCTATTTAAAACAGTTCGGGGGCTATTCCGGCTGAAAACCACCCCAAGTTACCCCACGCGGCTGATCAGTGGCTCGGGCAGATCTCATCTCAAGTCCAACTACCCCCTTTCTGTAATCTGCGTGGTCGGCGGCACCGTGGTCCTCTACACGGCGTACGAGTGTCGTCAATCCCAGAGCGTGTACGCGTCTCAAGTGAAAGTAAGTAGTTTGCTCATATTACACCTAACTTAAGTCAACAATTTCTATTGGTTCACTCTTCGAAACTGGGGTGAATTAGGCATAAAGGTGGGGGTGGATCGGTCGGTGCTCTCGTTTACTCCCATTGGTGGGGAATTGGGTGTTGATTTATCGGGGCCGCGGGAAGGGTGCCCGGGGCCAGTTTATGGCCCTTCGGGCCAAAGAGCGCGCGGGCACCTCGCATTCCGGTTGTCATTTGAATATGATAAACTTTACACCTTTCCTGATGGAACTTTAGACTAAGCCTCTTATCGGGCCGGCATCTGAAGCACATTCTTCGGTGGCTGCGGCACTCGAAAATCCCGATGTTTAAATTGGCCCCCTGATATTAACATAAAGAAGCAGATAATGTAATCCTAAAATATAGAGATGATCTCGTGGTGTGATGAAATTATTCACTTATACGCGTGTCGGATATTATATTGAGACGAGAGGGATTAGTCCTGACTCGATTAATTTCTTGGTTCCCAGTCCCTTCCAGTCCGGTACTGGTGGACCAACCCACTTAAGAAATTCGATACGGCGGGGCGCGAATCCATCACAAAGATATCCGGGGCTTATACATTTATTCGGTTTAAACAAACGGGGAGATGATAACGTCATAGTAAAGTAGGGCCGTCGATGTCATTCTCCGATAGGGAGCTAATAAATATCCTTATATTATTGGGCATGGTCCGCTTGTGTGGTCAAGTTGAGGAGAAGAGAGCTTGACGGGGTTGCGCTTGGTGCGTTATGTCGATGCGTGTGCGCTCGTTAGAGGCCATAAACTCGGCCCGATTAGATGAATCTAATTCATGGTACTTTTCATCACCCGGCCTAATCAACGCGCTATCCTTCATTTTACCCTTCACACGCCCACCCGCGGACCCACCCGACCCGTCGAATTCTTTATCACCTGCCCTCGGTCACGGTGGGACCGTATCAATTTATGGCCGCATTACAGCAAGCGCAATAACTTTCAGGAGGAAGAATCCAAAGTCGTCAAGTTGACCTCACGAGAAAAGCGCTTCATTAGGTTCGCCTCGGCCGAGTATGACGGCCAACTCTACATGAGCCCGCAGGATTTTCTCGAATCCGTCGTGGAAGCCGAACCGAGACGTAAACGGCCTTCAATTAAAACGATGTTTTATTACTCGATTCGTATTTTGGTTATTAGCTCGTCTCAAACGCAAGGTCCTGACTGCCAAAGAACTCGAGAAAATTAAAGACTCGACGCCGCCGCTCAATCAAGGATCGGCGCGCCTCTTCAGGGACCTACGAGACAGGGGGATCATCTCCTACACGGAATATCTCTTCCTCCTGTCGATTCTCACAAGTGAGGTTTTTCGAAAAGCACCCCTCGTGTCTAAATTTTGATTATTTTCAGAGCCTCAATCAGGATTTCGCATTGCGTTCAATATGTTTGATACCGATGGAAACGAGCGTGTCGATAAAAACGAATTCTTGGTGGTAAGTGGAACTCTTCGGGATTTCCAATGCCGCCAGTATATTGACAGATATTCGTGGGCAAATAAGGGTTTCTATGTGAAAATCGGGTCAACACACTGGCGGTTTTGCGAGTCCGCAATGGCTGATACTTTCTAAAATTCACTAAATTTCCTGAAAATTCATGAATGGCATTGACATTGTGACAGATTCGTAAACTATTGGCAGGCAAAAAAACTGAAGATACCTTCCCAGTAAGTCAAAAAATCTTTAAAGCAAACGCAGCTTTGTTGCTTTAACCAAAAATCTGTGAATACAAGTGCTTGTTCCAATAACTGCTGTCTGTTTTTTTGAACATTATAACTTAACAGTCCGTCGTCTCTATATAGTTTTCTATCGTCTACAGCTTCGTGTACATAATAAAAATACTGTCGATTGCGTGATTTTGTGTTTTCGCCACATGTTACGTTGCTCATTGGTTCGTTTATTAGATGGAGAAAATCTTTAGTCACGCTTGGAAAGGCAAGAGAGGCCTAACGGCGGAAGATGCCAATGGGAAAATCGTCCATCCCGCACAGGATTACGTCGACGACGAGCAGGGTTTACAGCGGAAGCACGTGGTGGACACGACGCTTCTCATTCACTTCTTTGGCCCCAAAGGAAACCACGATCTGAATTTCGAGAGTTTCAAGCAATTCATGTTGCATTTACAGACCGAGGTGCTCGAACTAGAATTTAGCGAATTTTCTAAAGGTCTACCGACGATTTCCGAGGTGGATTTTGCCAAAATACTACTCAGATACACCTATCTCGACACAGACCAGTACGACATGTACCTAGACCGTTTATTAGACCGGATTAAAGACACCAAAGGGATCACCTTTGAAGAGTTCAACGTTTTCTGCCAATTTTTGAACAATTTAGAGGACTTCACCATCGCAATGAGGATGTACACGTTAGCCGACCACCCGATATCCAAAGGTTTTGGAAGAAAACCCCAAATATTTTAATGAAATGTTTAAAATTGGCGATATTTCAGACGAATTTCATCGCGCTGTCAAGATCTGTACCGGAACCAATCTAAGTCAGCATCTAGTCCACACAGTGTTCGCAATTTTCGACGATGACGGCGATGGCCTTTTGAGTTATCGCGAATTTATCGCCATCATGAAGGACCGGCTTCACAGAGGCTTCAAAGTAAGACCCCACGTGAATTAAATCGGTTTATTTTCTCTCATATTTATTATTTTACAGTCGTATGCTAAAAACGAAGGCTGGGAGGCTTTCAAGACTTGCATCAAGCAAGAAATGAAGACTCCTACGTAATTATATTGCCTTGTCAAAGTATTGCGGACTTGCACTGCCGACATCTTGAAAGTGACGTTCGAAACTCAAGCATAGGTCAAAATCAGTGAATGGCGCCTCTGCAAGTCCCCAATTGTGATTATGATTAAGTTGGGAGCTGCACCAAAGTATTATTTGCACTTCTAGTCAAGTATTAGAATAGACCCAACTTAATTATATCTCTTTAATAATTATTATTGTTCTATTAATATTAATAATGAAAGAATTTATTCGTGTTTATTGCCATATTAAGTATTTCAAGGGTTGTTTTGACTCTAGTCACATAAAATTGTATTATAAATAATCAATGTTCAAGTTTGTTTAGTTGGAAGTTTATTGACGTGTAATAATTGATAATTATTAAATTATAATAATAAAGTTTAATCTCTACTGTTTTTGTTGACAATCTAAAGGTGGAGGAAAGTCTAGATGAATTTCTAGAACGTCTAAAGTTAAAATGTCGACATCGACACCGATGATGTCTTTTAAGGATGGTGTAGTCCTTCCTAGATCTCCGTGCACAAATTCTTTTACATAAGTGCCGGCTTGCGTCTCCATATCTAATTGGAACACATTTTTCTTTCCGCTTATCGGTTTAGCGGAAATATTGTAAATTTCTCGCTTTCTAATGCCGCAAGATCGCCTATGGAATACTCTGATTGGTGTTTTTTGCTCTAAGACTAAACTGCCCAGAGCGTTTATTTTCTGAATGTGTTCATTGACTAAATCGTCAGTTTCAGGCACGACGCATAACGCTCGGTACGTTTTTCGCTTAGTCTGTTCTCCGTCTTTGATATTACACAACGCGTTTTTGTCAATGAATTGCAAATCTCTCACTGAAACCAATTGAGTTTTGTTTACCCGCCTTTCGATTTCTCGAAACTCTTTGAAAGTGATTTTGGTGAGTTTCGGATCACAGATCTTCACAAAGAAGGGCCGACCTCTTCCCAGCATTCTCACGTCGAAATCCTCGCGTCCACTCGATGAAAACACCAGCATGCCACTACTGCAACAAAATAAAAAAAAAACGTCAAATGGCTGTTCCGTTTTTTCTCTGCACAGCAGTGAGAAAATACTTACTTGAACGTGTCTCCAATGGCATCGAAAATGATTTCCTGTACAGAATTTTCAGCAATCTTCACGTTATCGATAATCCAAGGGCTCTGCCCCAAAGACCTCGAGTATTTACAGTACCGCCCGGCAATAAAAATCGGTTCATGCTGGAAACTGACTCCGCTTAATTTTAAACTCGCATTAGGTAACTCTGGCGGAATTGGACAATATTTACGAAATATCAGTTTGTCGATAGACTTCAAAGACTCAACTATGAGATTTCTACTCAAAATCTTATTTGTATCCAACCGTTTGAACTTCTCTTCCAGTTTATACATCACTGAAGACTCTTCCTGTTCAGAGTCGTATGAAGTTGTGAACTGTATCAGCAGGGTTCCATTTTTATTATATTTTTTGCCTATAGCCTTACTCAATTTATTTTGTATAGCTAATGTCCACGCCTTATTGATAGGCGTTATGTGTTCATCTGTAAATAATGTTAATGAGTTTCTTATTGACTGAGAAAAACTTTTCATTTCAGCAAACCTTTAAAAAAATCTGGGAATATTTCCCTCATGTAGATTTCCATACTATGTTCTCTAATTATTACTGAAGTCGGCAGGCTTATGTAATTAACGAAAGTATCACAATCATATTTGGAAATCTTTTGTAAATCATCGGAATTGATCATATCGTGAATTGTGGAGTCTTGAAGCACCCCTAGGCACACAATACAAGGATTTGTTTTATGTTTCTTATTCTTATTTGTTCCGTTATTGACTTCATTATTGTTCTGTGAGCTAAACTTTAAAGAAAACAATTAATTAAATATTAAATAGCGTTTCTCCAGTAAATTAAATAACTCACTTTATCAATATAAATATCTGGTTCTTCATAATCAACACATGATTCTGGCATGTATCGTAAAGCACATCGTTTACAAGTTCCTGCCGCTAACAAAGCTTCAAATATAAAATGTTGTTGCTTTAAAGACATAATTGAAACTCAAAAACACGCTTAACTTTTCAGGAAGATTGAGGTTGAAGTTTAAATAAAAGTGAGGTTAGGAACTTTGACGTTTGCTGTCAACATGACATAATGAATCCAGTGGCGTTACAGAATTTTTGAGACGTTTAGAAATTACAGATTCCTCTATAAGTTATAACGAATATTTAAAAACGTGATTGCATAACGTAAATTTGCCCACCTCCACTGTCCGCGATCGGAATTAAGATTATTAGTATTATTTGTTTTTCCGATTTTTTTTTATTCGTCTTAATTAAATCTGATGTAATATCATTTACAGCTCGCGTACCTGCACTAAACTCTTGCTCAATTCCTCAATTATAAAATTTTATTTGTAATTCCCTACGGTAATTTACTAACACTGTTGATAAGAAAGATAAAATTTTAGTGTTGTAACTTATCGCTTGGCAGTTTTGCTGACGCGACATTCTGTAGGAAAATTTATAACGTTGCATATGATTCAGACATTCATTTTCCCTGAATAAGAAGCGATCCAGAATATTTTCTGCTCGAAAACAGGCACTAGTTTAAATTCGCCGCGCTTTGGTTCCTTTTATTTGCTGTGTTGGCGACCCTTCTCTCCCAAAACAGACCGTTTTGACATTTGCCATGTATAATAATTATTGTGTGAAAGTGGCCAACGTAAATTGACAAAATTGTAAATAAATCAAATAGTTTCGAGTAAAAATGAATCGAAGCGAGGGACTAGTTCAAAGGCGGAACGTTATACGTGATAGTGGCGAGAGTGCCGCCAAGGAGGCTCAGAACAATGAAAAAAGGCAGGACCATGATGAGGAGGCCGACGAAGGTGACTCCAAAGAGACCCGATTGACTCTCATGGAGGAGGTCCTGCTCCTCGGGTTGAAGGATAAAGAGGTACCTCACGTTACCCGTTGAAATCCGATCTCATTTCGCGACTTTTCCAGGGGTACACCTCGTTCTGGAACGACTGCATTTCCAGCGGCCTGAGGGGCTGCATCCTGATCGAGCTCGGACTGCGGGGCCGCGTGGAACTCGAGAAGGCCGGGATGCGCCGGAAAGGCCTGCTCGCCAGGAAACTGACACTCAAAAGCGACACTCCCACCGGCGACGTCCTCCTGGACGAGGCCCTGAAACACCTCAAAGAGACCGATCCGCCCGAGACGGTCCAGAGCTGGATCGAGTACTTGAGCGGCGAAACCTGGAACCCGTTGAAGTTGCGGTACCAACTGAAAAACGTGCGAGAACGGCTCGCCAAGAATCTGGTCGAGAAAGGCGTCCTCACCACCGAGAAACAGAACTTCCTGCTCTTCGACATGACCACACATCCCCTGACTGACAACATCACGAAAAGTCGACTCATAAAGAAGGTCGGTGTCGATGGCCACGTTGACTTGCGGAAGTCGAAACGTGGAAATTCGCTGTAATCTGTCATTATCGTCTGTTTCTTTCGAGTTGCAGATCCAGGACGCGGTCCTGACCAAGTGGGTGAACGATCCCCAGCGCATGGACAAGCGGATGCTGGCTCTGATATTCCTCGCCCACGCCAGTGACGTACTGGAGAACACTTTTGCGCCTTTAAACGACGACGACTACGAACTCGCCATAAAGAGGGTCCGGGAACTCCTGGATTTAGACTTCGAACAAGAATCAATAAAGCCCAACACGTCCGAGGTGCTGTGGGCCGTCTTCGCCGCTTTCACTAAATGAAATATGAAATAATAATAATAACCTTTGAGAGAAACTGTTTTTACCGTCAAGTCGAGTTGGATTCATTTTTAAAACACCCGTTCAACGTTATTCATAGTTTTATATAATTAATAATTGATGTGATGTTAGTTTTTATTTATAGTTTTTGTATAACCGGGAAATTCAGAAGACACAAAAGTAAATTTGATGAGATATGGGAGAGGCACGTGACGATTTGGTTTATTGCGGTACCGAGTCGTATAATAGAGAACGCTGTGGATATTTATGCCGATATTTGTAGGGCGCCACTGTAATAATAATTATAATAATGAATCCATTTTTTTAGTTTGAATTACTTGGATCAATCACTGTAAATAATTTGTTATCATGTAACTAAATGTATTATTCTTCATGTATGGTTCTTATATGCTTTCAATTATGATTATCCTATTTAAAATTTAAACTTAGGTATATATAATTTGTATTAAATATTCCTATTTTGTTTATAAAATAAAGTTATTTCAAAATTTAGCCGGCGACTAGTTTTCGTTTTCTACTAAAATATGCAAATGCGGTAGTACTGGTAGTGGTTAAAGTGGATTGGTTTATGAGTCGCCTACGCTCTTAATTAGCGTTCCAAGTCTCCGAGTGGGCACTTTACCGGGGAAATAGTAAAACGCCGGGTCCGGACGACGATGCCGAAATGGACTTTTATTATTCCAGCGGTACTCGTCGGTCAGTCCATCCGAGGTGCGAGAGGTAATGGTCGATGGCGGAGAAAGAGTTCAAGAGACTTTAACGACCGGGTGGGATAAATTGCTTGGTGTTTGAGCTAATTGGCGTAGTTTTTGTCGGTGGCGAGAGGCGGCCAGCAGATAATATGATGGACACGGCCGTAATTTCCATTGTTTAACAATTCCCTCGGTGCCTCGGCTTTCCCACCTCTGCTCTTCGCGGCTCTCTTCGTCCGTCCAATCCGTGGCACACCGCACCGATGGCAACGATTCAGATACCGAACACGGTGTAAGCAATTCACCGTGTCAATTTCTATGGGTCGGTTGTTCTGTTCTGTAGTTGTAGTTTGAAGCAGGCCCGTATAACGTGTGCTGTGTGGTGTTGTTACCTGGTGCCCGCAGCCTGTAGTACCTTGATTTAAAACTGAACTTCAAAGTTGAATGGCCTAGGAGGATGTGATGTACATTGCTATTTAACTGTATATATCGCCCGTGCGCCAGTGTTGTGATCTCCACTTTACCTCAACAATCAACAATGACCAATTGAAAGAAAAGTTTCTACTACAACGGACAATCTCTTCTACAACACTCGATCATTAGCCAGGTAATCCACTAACTCACCATCGGCATCAATAATAATTATTATTATATTACTCGGGTATAATCCAGAAGAGGTGGTTGTCCATCGGTAGAGCCGGGACCATCATAATTCAAAGGCCAAAACCGACGAATATTCACTATCGACCGCATAATAAAAATGTAATAATTCTAATTTATTCCGCTCATTTGAGTGAAAAGGTGTCTAAAACACGTGCGTTTTTTTACCACTCAACCCGAGAGATCGAATTTTATTTTATTACCTTCGCAAAGTAGTTTATTATTCTTATTGGCATTTGCAAATGTCACGGGAGGTGACATCACTTTTATCTCATTGTCTCCGCATTTACCCACATTTCATATCATATAAGTAATTTAACTCTCATAAGTGTAGGTACTCTAACGAGCACCGTCGAGCGAAATAAAGGGGTTCCTTTTGTGATTCCTTTTTGCGCTCGTTAATAGAGCCGCACCTATATGGGCGTCGCTGAATTTTTTTTCACAAACATTCACAACATAATACAACATGGGTACCTCACTGCGATACACAAAAGTTGATTAGTACCGGTACTAGAACTACCAGTGAGTAATTGAAGTATGATGAATTGCGTATCCATTACCGCGGTTTAGATAAACGGTCGATTTTTGATTTAATCTGATTTTAATTGCGGCCCGAACCATTATATTACTGTCTCCGGCGCAATTATCTCGAGGAAATAACAACCAGTTCGAACATCCTCTCTCGATTTATTTTATTAATCCACTTCGGTATAAATACACATAAAAGTTATTAAATTGCGTAATGTTGGTGGTTTATAGCATTAGAGCAGCCGCCCGACCGTCCACCGTGGGCCGAGACATGATAAATTATCATAACTTTGTATACTTATTACCTCCACTTCAAACCTTTAAGCCGTCGAAATGATTATTAGTGAAGGTATCATTGTGTGAGGCTACGATAAATAACGAATTTCGCTCTCCCAGAGAAAAATGGAGGCCTGGGGGCTGTAGCCACCACCATATAATTAAATGCATAGCGGTGCCGTGAGTGTATATGGCAACGTTTCCCTTGTAGCCGGGCTCAGCTTTGCGTGCATGATGATGATGGCCGTGCTCGCCGAAGAAGTCGAACCGTAACGTATAATGGAATACGGCGGAGCCGACACCAATTTTTCAAAATTCCCATCAGATCGTAATAATACCTCAACCGCTGTGTTGTGTTGTGTTATGGTTATGTTATGTTGTTGTGTTATTCACGAAAATAAAATTGTAATGAATCACCTTATTATTATCATCGTTGATATACGTATAATTGAAATAATGTTTTACGTAATCCGTGCACGTTGGACTCGGTCATTTTAATGCTTTACGAATACACAATTTCGTTGGTGCAGGTGTGGTCGTTTTTGTGGAAAACTCAAATGTCCCGCGATCGATCATCTATTGTTACAAAATTTTTGTAAACGTCCGCCTTTACGACTTAAACGCGAATTAATTTAAGCGAGTTATGATTTATGGAGCCGAGATCCAAGACCAAGGAAAACCGGAGTGCGTCTATAAAGAAAGACTAAAATTACAATAAATTATGCGAGTGATCTCGCGGATAAATCGATTTTCGAGCGGAAATTGAATTTTTGCGTGGCCGAGCGCATCCGCCAAAAATGCGCTCGCTCAAAAAATCGCCGACATTTCGAGTTACCGGCGGAATGTATCCACATTGACGTGGAACGTAATGGTCCGGTCATCATTCACGAAAGGTCGAATCTCGGATCCGATCGGTTTCATTTCGGCCCGTTTGGTCGGCGGTGTCGGCCGCGACATGGGAATTTAATTGGAGTGATTTATTCGTTTTTTTCAGGTTCCGTCCATTTCCCTCGTATTATGGACTGTCTCTGTTCGAAACCGAAGATAGTCCACTGCAAAATAATACTCCTAGACGAACAAGAGCTCATTCACGAAACCGAGGTGGGTGATATAATGGATTCGATCTCGATTCAAATAGGCCAATTATCTTTAAATATCTTAATTATAATAGAATAATAATGTCAACCTGGACACCTCTAATCGAAATCCTCGCTGAAATATTATCCGTGAATTAGAGGCGAACTTGTTGCAATTAAAAACGAATTATAAAATTGTCCGAAATTTGTTCCCGGCATGTCGGAATTAATCACCTACGAGCGACAGGTCCACTGCCCACGTTTCTTTACCATCTAATAGAGATTACGTCACAGTTTCGTCTGCTCTTTCTACATAACGCTCGACCGGAGAATTAAGTTAGAAATGTTTTACCTAATTTAGGCTACGTACGGCGCGCGGTTCATTTACGTGTGCGCGTTTTAAATCTAACCGGAGCATCGGAGAAAGCCGTGTTATTTTGAACGTAAACACGAACCGTTGGGAAAGATCAAAAGAACGGGCGATATTGTGTTTTGTGTTCGCTCCGGCCGACGCCGGAGCCGGAGCAGGACCGACTCCACCCACCGCCTACCGGAGCCCCAGACGAAAAAACCGTGCCCGAAAGCAGGTAAATTGACTCACGCCACGCAAAGGGGGCCCATCCCCGCGAGCCGCTTTCGGCTCGGACGAAATGCCCAAATACGGGGAGCGCCCGGCCCGGCTCGCTCGAACAATGGGCGGCTGCATGTCTAACATTCTGATTAGCCTCTTTCGACTTCAACTTCGAGCAGACACAACACACAAATGTACGACTCTTCGTACTCACTACTCACATCCCGTACATACATATACGATACAGCATGAAGGAATATTGCGTGATAAAATGCCGCGGACTGCGGCCAAAGATTAATACCCGACTTAACAGATTTGAGAAATTTCCTCCAACCAGTAATTTGGCGTCTAGACATCGGTATAATTATTCTTTCTTGGTGCGCGGGTATGAGGTAGATCTGGAGCCTCTGGGTTCTGGGTGGGTACCTCTTACCTTCTCATAATACGGTCGAAAGGGTTCGGAAATTAATCATCCCATATCACGGCGAGTATCATACCTAAACAAAGAGCAAAACTCCAGATGCGATTGAAAACCGTTAAGTTATAAGTTCGAGGAGGAATTTTACCAGCGACATCCGCAATTAATTATCCCGATTTTTGAACTCGCTATTTTTATAGAGACATCGCTGTTTGTCGCAATATCGGCCGCCGGAAACCAAACCGGAATTCTGTCGGTTCAGCTCTGGACACCTTATGTAACAAACATCGGGCTAATTAAAGTAATTTTCAGGACACTGGCACCGGACAATCGCTGCTTGACGTAGTTTTTCGCAATTTAAATCTCCTAGAGACCGCCTATTTCGGATTGAGGTACCTAGACCAAACCGGACAAACTGTAATAAAAATCTTAAAAAAAACCGGAATCCGTTTTAATAATCCAATTAATTTTAGCACTGGTTAGATCCCACCAAGACAATCAATAAACAGATCAAAGGCCCAGACCCTTACACGTTTTATTTCGGGGTGAAATTTTACGCGGCCGACCCATGCAAACTTTTAGAGGAAATCACCCGCTACCAGTTCTTCCTGCAGGTGAAGCAGGACATCCTACAAGAGAGATTGCTGGTGCCCTTCGAGCTCGCAGCCGAACTAGGCGCTTACATTGTCCAATGTAAATGAGATTATTACCATAATTATCTAATTATCGTCGGAGAATTTCAAGTTTAATTCGATTTCAGCCGAGTTGGGTGACTACGATCCGCGCAGACACAGCAAAGGATACGTTTCAGAATTCCGCTTCCTACCGAACCAGAGCATAGACCTAGAAAACCGGATAGCAGAGCTACACAAAACTTTGATGTAAGCCTCGGTGCTCTCCAATTAGAGTAATTAAAACTAACTCACGTACTTGTTTCCATTTTATTATCGCCGCAGAGGTCAATTACCGTCTGTTGCCGAATTGAACTACCTCGAAAAAGTCAAATGGCTGGAAATGTATGGGGTCGACTTGCATCCGGTTTTGGTAAATCTCGATGAATCTCGTGCCCATAATTATTATTATGTGAACAATTTCAGGGGGAAGATAATGTGGAGTACTTCCTGGGTTTGACTCCCAGCGGTATAATTGTTCTCCGTAACAAGACCACCGTTGGGAACTACTACTGGCCGAGGATCACAAAAATCTATTTCAAAGGGCGATACTTCATGCTGCGAGTCACGGATAAAAACGTTAGTTTTAGATCCGATCGAGCGTGGCAATTTCACGAGTTACGAGTTTATTTGGTTTGCTTGATTGTTTTTTTTTCAGAACGATGAAAGTACCTACGGATTCGAAACACCGTCCAAATCCGGATGCAAACACCTCTGGAAATGCTGCGTCGAACACCACGCTTTCTTCAGACTGGTACAGGTCACCCCGACCGCCCCCGACATTTTCGCATTGGGGTCCAGATTCAGGTACAGCGGGAGGACCGAAAAGCAGGCCGTCAGAGATGCCCAAATGAAAGTGAGAACGCCTCCGTCTTTTTCCAGGACGCCCTCGAGAAGATACCAGCGGAGGATCATCGAAGGAATGGTCGAACGTAATTATTACATCATTTACGACGAGACAGTTGAGAAATTATCGAGTTTCAGCCTTGCAAACTGAGGAGAATTACGGACGGTCGCATCAGTACCACCCTCAGGAGACCAAATTCATTTCAGTTCCTCAACCGGCACAAAAGTGAGCCCCATTTCGTCCCATTGATTTCGTTATTCCCCCTTTTTTTACAGTTTCGATGGATCACATCCGACGTCTTTTATCGCCACGAACGAGGAGAGTAAACGCGCTGACTCCCCTCGTAGCATAAAAAGCGCCCCTTGGTCTCAGCCCCATTCCAAAGGTTTATATAACAACTCGATTTCAGTTAGTCCTAGATCGGTCCGGTCTGCAGGGCCCAGATACCGATCCTCTTCACTAGATAGCCAAAGCTCTAACGACTCCCGTTCCTGTAAAAAGTGAGTACTCTTTTCAAACACCCCATCCGGCATCGAAAATGACTCCCGATTTCAAGAAATTCCAGACGTAGACACCGTAGCAAATTGCCCTCCGACAACGAAAGCGAGCTTTCGAAAAGCTCGAGCCGATCTCACCGAAAGCACCGCCGTCGCCGGTCGAAGAGCAACCGTCGCGGCGATTCGGAGTCCGAACAAGAATCGCAGCACGAGCGCAAGGCCAGTAAAACTCGCTACGAATTGGTGGACTCGGACTTCCAATGGCAGGAAGTCCAGAGGAAATTGTACAACGACCGAAATTCTAACAGCATCCAGCAGGCGAACGTTATCAGTAGCAGGCGGCAAACGACCCCTAATAACGTCGCCGGGACCGAGTGCGATCCGAACGGCAGACGGAAACATCGCAAGCATCGGTCGCGATCTCGGTCGCCTTCCGAGCCGAAATCTTGGCTTTCTGAAGAACTGAAAAAGCATTTAGAGTTCGACCTGATCGACACCGCCGGAATGACCGATTCGCAATTGAAAGAGATCCCTTACACTGTTGTGCAGACTAGTAACAGCAAGCAGGTCAAATTGAAGCCGCATTGGACCAAAAGGTAGGTGTGCGAAAGCAGAGACAACTCCAAAACGTTCTAGTATCCTCGCGATCTCATAAATGGGACACTTTACCAGTGTCCGGATTTATGATTTCGCCGGCTTAGCACTTTTCGATCAGAAATTTTTACTAAAAGTGGAAATTTTTAGTCACGACGATAAAACTAATTGCAATACGCCGCCTCCGCCTTACTCGCCGCATACCCACACGACTTCTGATAACCACCGGATGAGGAATAATCCGCAAATCGGCTCGAACAATTATTACAGCGACATGCCCCATCCACCGATCAGTTATAACGGAAATAATCCCGCTTTAGACGTAATGCTCCCAAGGTTTGTCCCGATTTCGGAAAACCAAAAGCTCTAGTTAATCCATGAAATTTTTTAACAGGATGTTGAATTCTCTGGATATTTCCGATTACCCGATTAATTACAGTTTCCACCCTTCTCCCGGCAATAATAATCCGCCAATGGTAGACAGACGTTACCACCACCTTCACGAAAATATTAACGACCACCATTTGCGAATCAGCCACGAGCATACCGATTCGGGTTTGGGTACTGAACAAGAATGCCTTTATAACGGAGACAAGTACTAATTGTCATTAATCAAGTTCCAATAATTTATTTAAAGAAGTCGAAATTTTAGGAATTACCACCACGATAATATTAACATTAACCGAATCAATGGTTTTATTGGCAATCATCCTAATAATGACGACTTCCTCATGAACCTCCCTAACTTGAACGGTGACGGAGTTAATAATAAACGGACTGGATTTTCGCCCCTCGAAAGACTTCCTCCACCACCACCGACATCGTCATCTTCGACGTCAGATGTTGGCAATCATGTTAATAACAATAATGGTAATAAAGAGACCGGCGTTAGGGATTTATCAGAAATGAGCACAGAATTGTAATGATTGTTTATTTATAAAAATCACCGTTATGTTTTCTAGAAATCCAAATGTGTATCTACATAAGTATAATAAAATAATTTATTCCTTTATAATAAATAAATACCCGACTATAAAATCGTTTATTTATTATTCGCATATCCCATCGGAATTACATGTTATGTTATTATTACCATTACTCTTCTAACATATCAAGTCTCCATAAGGTTTTATAAGTTGAGAAAGAGACTGTTAATAAATTATTGTTAGATGCATTTCTTATGAATGCGACTGTACACAGGTGCAGGTTCATAAAAAATATTACCTGCTCAAGGTACCACCACCAGTCACAAGTCAACATTTTTGCACAGTTATACCTTATGTAAGAAATATCTTCAAAATCGAGGGGCCTTTTTGACACCTAAAATTTTCAAAAAACATCCTCAAATAATAGGCTACAGATATGACTGATCTTTCCAATTCAGATGGATGAAATAGGTATACGAATCTGTGGTCTGTGGGTATCAGTCTAGATAAAAGTAGGAGGGAATGCGCTAGATGAGCGAAATATAGTTCCGAGCACATTCTAGTGGTGGAGACCTCAATGAAGGTGAAAGCAAACTGTAGATAAATGAAACAGGCCCCCATTCAAGGTCAACAGAATTCCACAATCAGGACGTGTCCTCTTTGTATCTCTTGGGGTTCCCGGAAGATGGAACTGCTTTCGGCCTCCTCGATTTATTTGTGCAGACCATGCTCGGCGGTATTTTCGAAATTTTTAATTAGTACCATAGTAATAACAAAATTCGAACGGTTGACTGGGAGTAATAACAATTACCTTGATCATTATCATTATCATGCTTGGCAAAAAGCCATATACCTACCTACGACCGGTAATTGTTCGGAGCGATATGGTCACTAATTACTTCCTCTGGAATTCCTCGAATGATTCGCTCTTTTTCACATAATAACAATAGTAAAACGTTGCATTTATCAATTTCAAAACTGATTCATTTGCTGAATAACCAACTACTATTCGATTCAGCAAAATACCTATATACCCACATATACGTGTACCAGAGATAGAGATGATGGGTAAACTATGGGCTGGATTAAAAATAGACAATTACTGCAGATGATTACGTATAAGTGTGGAAAACCCGAGTTTATACTTAGAAAACATGAGAATTTAAGTGATTTTTATTTAAATTCATGTCTATTGTAAAAGATTACAAAGAAACGGAATTTGTCACCAGATTTGCAGAGGCGTAAAATTCATTATCTATAAAGTGCATTCTCATTCCTGGAAACGCAAAATTGATAAATATTGGAATAAATAAATATGATTAGACAATCTTTTATCAGCTAGTGACCTTATTCATATTTAGCCCCGACGTTACTTTATCATTTCCACAATGGACTCGATTTGTGAAGACCCATGAACTCTCCATGACATTGATTACCATTGGAACATGATAAATAAAATTATCGTTCGGTAATTATCTTTATTTTGAATTATAAATATGGATAAATATGTAACATATGGTTAATATATGTGCAATAATCGATAGGTTCGGTCGGGGTATTTACCTAAATACCGTGGTTTTTGAATAGCCAGTGATTAACCGGCCACTGAGACCTCTCTGGCTGTCCACTTTGACTTTTGGCTACAGTTTTGGAGCTAGTTGAAGATTTTGGATTGGGGATTAGTCGGAAGTATTGGATTTAGAGGTGAGTGGGTGTTGGATGGTAATTTCGGATGCCGGAATGGTACGCACCCTGATGTCGTCTGGCCCCTTTCGTCTCCTCGCCGCCGTTTCGAGCTTTTGGGAGCTTTAAACCGGAGAGCCCGGGCGAGAGTTGGCATTTAAAAATCTCCATCGGTTCCAGTTTGTTCTTTATTGATTGACGTTTATTCGGCGACCATCAAACCGGTGGGGGTTTAGTATCAACCGGGGGGTTAATTGCGGGGTGCCCAGGTGGCCGGGGCAATTGAGCCTGTGGTGGTCTCTCTTTATATTTTTTTTCGTAAATAAGGAGGAAAGTTTTAAAATATTTAGCGCAGAACGAACGCCCATGAATAACAGGTGAGCGCATGCTTGGTCTTAGTCACAAGTCTAGGGTGGGGTGGATGCCAGCCTCGGTAGCGGTTTGAACAAGTCTGTTATAGAGTTGTAGTGTTGTTGGGGGTTTCGTTTGTCGGTAAAAGTAATGATTCCGTTGTTGTGTTCAATTGGGAAATGGATTTATCGTTCGGATGAGAGCCCAATGTCCGGCTGGATCCACGTTTGGCACTTCTTCAAAGCGTACATCGAACACTAAAGCAATATCCCACGACCAGGCCAGCAGATCCTAACCTAACACCTCTCTAGCTCGTATCGTACGGCACACACAGAGCGGACGGACTTCGCAGATGCACCAACATCGGCCCAGTATGCCGTCGTTTCACCGATAAATCGCGTTCTGTGGACGTTTAATAAGTGGTCAGTTCCGTGAAAACACCACCAGCGGACAACCCCCGACCGTAAGTGCGGCTCCAGTTAACCTTAAAGTATTAAGTGGATGTGTTCGAGAAGTGGGTTGGCCGTGGCGAGAATCACTTCCTCGCAGGAATAACATGACTCGAAGAGGTAAATAAATAAATTAGTAAACGAGCAGGCTTTCGACCGCAACTTGACCGGTCCGTCTCTCTCGAGAAAGCGGCGATAAAAATTCCCCGATAACGTCGACGTCTGCATGTACGATGGTGAGTCAATGACTCAAGCTCCCGTCCATCCCGCGGGCCCGATAGTGTGCTTTAATCAAATCTCGCGGCCTTATCGGATATCCGGTCGCGGCACTTTCCTTCTCGGCTCATTTGCGGGGCATTTCCGTCCTTTCGCCCCGAATTCGCGGCCCAGGGACGTGCCGCCCGACCTGCCGAATCAATTCCGCCAGCGAAACAACGCGATAGGCGCCTCCGTGTGATCGAATTCTTCGAGAATGTAAACATATGTTTCATTTAGCCAACCGGGAGTCCCCTCCCCCGGATTGTACTATTCATCGGTAAAATGCGACTGTACGTACTGACGTACTCATTCTTTGTCATTCATCCGAGTACACTCGGAGCCAACAAACCGGCCGTAATATGGCCTACCCCATCCGTGGCTCTGCCTCGTTCTTCTCGCTCTCTGCCACTGTGTAAATGCGACACCGACCGGCCGGTCGGCAAAAGTTGGCCCATTCCTCCGCCCGTCATGGCCCGCTCTAAGCTCTAATCGTTCCGCGTGCGCCCCCGGCCCGGGGGCGTCGGACACCCCATTGACGAAATCCGTATTCCGCCCTGTTGCCGGCGAGGCGAGACCGCGTCGATAGCACCATCTCCAGGAACCGCCGTAAAAACGGCGAACGTCAATAATTAGCAATCACGTCTGACAGAAATTATGCCTGGGACTGACAGACCGAACTGCTCTCCGCGCTCACCCACCTTCGTATTCCCGACGCGAAATTCCTCGTGATTATAATAGAGGTGCGCGCCGCCACCCTCTCTCCCCCTCGATCCGCCTTACTCGGCTCTCGTCTCGATAATTCCGCAAAGCGATCGCTCGCAATTCGTATCCGAGAGGACCAATTTGTTTTTGCGCAATCTTACGGACCCTAATGACGCGATAACATTGCGTCATTAACTCCCAGATATTGATGGATTCGGCACATTTTTACCGGGCGCTCTCTCTCTCTAACTCGGCCGTTCCGGGTGCAGGGTTCGGGCGCGCGAAGCTCGGCGGCCGGGGGGCGGCTTTTCGGAACGCACCTAGCCGCCTCGCACGCTTCCTTCCGGGGGCCACCCCGCAAGCTGTTGCCATTTAAAAGCTCGTCTCGGCCACTCGACGTTCCGCCGAAACTTCCCTTATATACACCAGACTGACGACGAGGGGGCTTTGCAGAAAGCCACGATTCGTATTCGAAAATCTGAGCACTTATGAAAAAATACTATTCTACAAAAATTGTTCGTCTTGTCGATGTCTACAACTTTCGTCTAAAGAATTTTTCGATTGTCGGTGAAAAATAAAAAGATTTCAATGCTTCAATTTTAGAAAAATTGACTTCCATGGGCGATATCTCGGAAATCGGGGACTTACGAAAAATTACTATTCTTCCAGAACTATTCGTCTTGTCGATGTCTACAACTTTCGTCTAAAGAATTTTTCGATTGTCGGTGAAAAATAAAAAGATTTCAATGCTTCAATTTAAAAAAATCGACTTTCATGAGCGATATCTCGAAAATGGGAGCACTTACGAAAAATTATTATTCTTCTAAAACTGTTCGTCTTGTCGATGTCTACAACTTTCGTCTGAAGAATTTTTTGATTATCGGTGAAAAATAAAAAGATTTCAATGCTTCAATTTTAGAAAAATTGACTTTCATGAGCGATATCTCGAAAATCGGAGGACTTACGAAAAATCACTATTCTTTCAAAACTGTTCGTCTTGTCGATGTCTACAACTTTCGTCTAAAGAATTTTTTGATTGTCGGTAAAAAATTTACACACCCTAAAATTTATACGAGAAATAATTTCCTGACACCCCGTATATAGGATGTTTTTGCTTTCGGATGAATGCCGGCGTTTCCGCGTTATCTATCGTAACATTTACGCCTCCACAGTATTCGAGGCGATGATTACGAGACGGGAATAAGGGAAGTGCATGGAGTCGCCGGAAATTATTTATTTTCCAAGGAGAACCCGGCGCGACCCCGTCCGATTCCTATAACTGTTTATTATGCAAAATCCGGACGGGGTTGCGTTGATGCCCTTGATGGCCGTGCTGCTTTCATGTCTGTCCGCATGAGAAAAGTCGAGGGGCGGAGACTGCGAGCCCCCCGTTCATGTCTTGGCCGTGGGGTGGCTCCGCCGACCTCGCCGAGCTTTCGGTCTGTTTGCTTTTGCGGTAGGTCGTCCGGTAATTTCACGAGTAAAAGATTAAAAGTAATTGCGTTCTTTATATTCGTGTCGATCGATGTTCAAATCTCCCCCTTTTCGTCGGTGTGAGTGTGTGTGTGTACGTATATCAGGTCTATGCAGATGATGATAATATATGATCCGAAAGAATGTCGTGTCGCCTTATACCGCGACGCTAAGCCAAAGCTGCTAACCCACCTACCTTTTTAAATTCTAGAAGTGATTTGCATATCAAGATGCAAGGGCGCCTCTCCATCATCAATTCCGAACGTTATTGATTGTATCCATTCGCGAAAACAACAAAAACATTTTGCGGGGGTAAAAATGCGAGATTTTTTGTTCGGTCCTAAATCCGCTCGAGAGGTCTCCATTGTCGAGGCACACGATCTGAAAAAGAGCGCATATAGCGTTTCGGTGGCGATTGTTTCGCCCTTTGAAAGAAGGTTACAACCTCGTATAACTGCAGTATGACGGAAATGGGCTTTTTTACGTTTGCGTGCCAATAATTTTTAAACGGGTATGCGCGGTGCTCGCGCAAAAGAATCGAAATAACGCCGTCGTTTATTAGGAGAGCCAAGTGTCGGTCGGCGCGATTCGTGTCATCAACTGGCCCGATCCATAATTAACTAATTAATTGGACGTTGTTTCAGCGAGTCGAAATAATTATTGTATTATTGAGATACTTATTTGCACCGGCTCCGGGGAGTAGCGCAAAGTACACAAAACGCGACTCCAGTTATTCATTCAATGGAATAAAACTCGGGAGAGCGCGTTTATAATTGAGGCGAATTTTTCCCACCGCCACTTGTACTCTCGTATACAACGTGTTTCAGATTTGTCTCAAGTTTTTTCAAGGTATGTAAGGTACTGCGAACGCTCGAAACGCTGCAACGCTCAACTTTTTTCCTTATTCTGAGAGGAGGAATCACCCCTTGAAAAACTGCAGACAATTCTGAAACACTTTGTGGTAGCGAAGCGTGTAGAAATGAATAAGTAAGAGTTTTTTCGTCCGATTGAATATTATTGCGGCATGATCGACGATCGCCGATATAAAAATTGAAATTTCGCGTGTTCGGAACAGCGCGCGCGGATTGAAATACCGAGGTAATTGCAGATAAGTGTGTCGTTTCCGGAGGGTTGCATTATTTTTTGCTCATTATTCATTTTATTTGGTCGTCTTTTATTCCGTCGGTATACATATAACTTGCACCGAGTCGGATATGATGTATAAGTGAGTACGTATATTCTACAAAGAACGGTGAAATAATCTGTGCCAATTCCAGAATTCCACATGCACACCGGAAAACGGTTCGCACCGGGCCCTCGATAATGCGTCTGCGGTTAGTTTCTCCGACTTGTTTGCGTTATTTTCTACGGTCGTTTCGATTGGGCTTTTCCTCTGATGATGGCGCTTTCTAAAAACGATCGCGTGAAAATTCGCGTTCGCTCCGAACCGAACGCCATAAAGCATTACTTATTCGAGGCCGTTTCGTTTTATACCTTCGCCATCGGAGAACTCCGAGAGTCGAGAGCTGAGGATAATTCTGCAAAAATCGGAATAATACCTTGTAGCAATTTACACCTACGTGCGGTCTCTCATTATTGTTTGTTCGAATAAACCGTTTTGTTTCGCCTTTGTAGGCCGTCGTTGCTGTCTTTATTCAGCCCGAAGGGAAATGTTTTGTAACAAATCCGTAATTTCACGAGCGACAAAAATCAATTTCTAATACACATCCGCACGATATAGGATACGCGATAGTGTATTATAGGTGGAGAGCGGAGGCCAATCTAAGCCGCAGAGGAAATTTCTGGTGTTTACTCCATAACCGGCGATGAAGTAATAAATAATCGATTTTATATTAGGTTCTACTACAAGAAATCTCGATCTCTATCAGCGTTTAATCGAGCATGTGTCGTTGCAATTTAATGTCGTACTTACGCATACACCCAAGTGTACTACGTGGGAAATCTTTTATGTGGGCATGTCTCGTATATTACCATTTTGAATATGATGTAAGCGCATTCCGCTCGAACCAATAAATCCGATTTTTGCAACGAGCCTCGCGTCAATGACGGGGCCCCGGACAAAGCGAATTGCCACCTGCATTTTCGCTCCAGCTTTAAATGCAGGCCCGTGATACGGTTTCACCTTTATTAAAGGATTATTGTCGCAATTGTCGTAATGTGCCTCATGCCCGCCGGCCGAGTAACTGTACCGATGACTTTCATTACTAGTATCGACAATGTCGCGCCGCATTTTTCTCTAAATCAACAATTTATTGATTGTGTACAGGTATCCCGTTTGTTGTTCACTATTCATATGTAGAGTCTCGGTGGGTAATATCAAACTGGAGAAGTAAAACAGATACGCGGCCGAGTAGAAATAGAAACAGAACAGAAACGAGGCATCAGACATCGGAGACGTTGATTTCTATTCGATTCGATTTATACGCCTCCGCTATTTCGTACAAAACTGATGATGATGGTCGAAAAAAAGTGCGACCTTCACCGGGCGCGCCGGGGCAAATATTTGCCTTCGCCGTGGCATTCTCGACTCGGCGGAGACGCGGCCGATGACGGCGAGGGCGCAACGCCCCGATGGAGATGCCAAAAATGCAAAACTCGCGTTTAAAATCATTTCACATACATATAGAGGCGCGCGGAAATCGTCCTCCTTTTTCTCCGACACGGAACGGAACGCTGCCGCCGTTATAATGTACCTAATCTGAAATCGGCGCGCGCTCTCCATCATCGCCATCAGGATCCCCGAGACTCTCTCGACTTATGGGCCAAACTTGAGCATATTCGATCACCTCATTAATTATCTCTCGCCCATAAATTGCTATTTATTATTATCATCATAGTCGCCGCCTTAAAGATGTTGTTCCGATACAGGGTGGGCACTCAGGAATTCTCCGGGAATTCTGAGGATCTCTCGTATTCTTGCGAGATATCGTTTTTCCCCGGGACACCATGTATAGACGGGCCAGACCGGGTTCGATTATGATTTGTAATCCGAGGGAATTGGTTAAATTCGTCAAAGTATTACCCGCGGCTCAGCCCGACGAGAGTACGGCGCTTCTTTATTTTCCACCGGTCCGGATTAGTCGTCGAGTCTCGAGTCGAGTTTCGCGCAGTGAAAGAGCGGTTCGGGTTCGGGTTCGGGTGCGCCCCGGTGGTATGGTCGGGTTATTGCGATGTAATGAGAGTTTTATGATGGATTAAGGTCGCCGGAGACGATCCCCCGGCAAACTCACGTCTTCCCGCCGCCGGCCCGACGTGTCATATATTTATAATTCATCCGGCCAGTTTCAAGTATTGATGATTCGGCGGCGCTAAGGCGCGGTGCATTATCCGGATCGATTCCGCCGATTACGATTATACCTGTGCCGGCGTCCGTCGTCTCGCTCTATCGCCGTCATAAATATGAATGGAGAGCGGAGACGATCCGATCCGATCCCGGTGCTGTGACGCGTATGGTTTTAACGTGTTCCAGGTCCCGGTCCCATGCCTTGAAGCTCCCGAAGAATGCGCGCCGCCATGAAGCGGCCGGTCTACGTGCTCCTGGTGGCCGCCGCCGCTTTGACATCGGCCGTCGCCGTGCCATCGGCGTCGCCGCCGTCGGTGGCGTCGTCGACGTCCTCCAACAGCGACATCGTCAAGACGTTCACCGATCTCAAAGTGCAAGCGTTCAACCACCTGGTGGTCGACAAGAACACCGGTCGCGTCTACATCGGGGCCGTGAACCGTCTGTATCAGCTGTCGCCGGACCTGGATCTGGTGATTTCGGAGAGGACGGGGCCGGAGCTGGACTCGGACGACTGTTCGGTGCTCGAGTGCACGTCCGCGTTCAGCAAGAAGATGACGGACAACGTGAACAAGGCGCTGGTCATCGACTACACGACGACGCGGCTGATATCGTGCGGCAGCCTCTTCCAGGGCATCTGCTCGGTGCGGAACCTCCACAACATATCAGACGGCGCCCAGGAGGTCCGCGAGGCGGTGGTGGCGAACAACGCGACCGCGTCGACGGTCGCGTTCATCGCGCCCGGGCCGCCGAACCCGCCGGTGTCGCAGGTGATGTACGTCGGGGTGACGTTCACGCTGGGCTCGCCGTACCGGTCCGAGGTGCCGGCCGTCAGCAGCCGGTCCCTCGACAAGGACAAAATGTTCGCGATCGCCCAAACGGCAGTGACCACCGGCACAAGGATGTTCGTCAATTCGTTAGCTAGGGAACGTTATCCTATTACGTACGTGTACGGGTTCGCCTCGGACGGTTTCAGTTACTTCCTGACCACCCAAATGCGACACACCACCTCGAACCAATTCATCAGTAAGTTAGTGCGGGTGTGCCACGACGACGAGAACTACTACTCGTACACCGAGATACCGATGGACTGCATCGGCGAGGCGCAGGGCGGCAGGAAGTACAACCTGGTGCAGGCCGCCTACGTCGGCAAGGCCGGCTCCGACCTGGCCTCCGACCTGGGCATCACCGCCCAGGACGACGTGCTCTTCGCGGTGTTCAGTGAAGGTGATCCGGCCATTTCTAATAAGCCCTCGGACCTGTCCGCGCTCTGCGTCTACTCGCTCAAGGCGATCAGGCGGAAGTTCATGCAGAACATCAAGCACTGCTTCAGCGGCAAAGGCCAACGCGGACTCGACTTCATATCGCCCAGTCACCAATGCGTACCAACCGTAAGTACCCATTTGTCCCCATCATGTCGTAATCTTAACTAACTGGATAAGTACTCGAGGGGAAACCGGGCCTGTACTGTAACTAACTTCTAGGACTGAATATCTATATAGACAACTTTTTAGTCTTTGTGAATTTTCAAATCAAGTGGTACCGTCTATCCGAATGTCTATTTGG
Source organism: Salpingus planirostris (assembly GCA_949788335.1). Classification (NCBI taxonomy): domain Eukaryota; kingdom Metazoa; phylum Arthropoda; class Insecta; order Coleoptera; family Salpingidae; genus Salpingus; species Salpingus planirostris. The sequence goes on from OX460929.1 coordinate 7,588,526, forward strand.
GAATGTCTGTGAACGACTCGGAGTGGGAATTCGGTAGATATACACGGGGTTTATTTACTTAACCATTTATTTATATATTTATTCGAATTGACAGCGGGTCGGTAGTTGGGATTAGACTGATCGGAGTCGGGGAGAGGTGCCCGTCATTATGTGCACGTATATAGGGGGTGTACAGCAATATACATCTGCGATTTGCGCACCCCCATGGCGGCGGAGCGGCACTGCACCGCCGCTCCCGGTATTGATCGACCGCCGCCGGGACCTCGGCATGCTAGGGAACCCTGCCTGCCTCTCTCTGCTGTGTGCTGTGCTGTGTGCCTCGCCTGCCCGCCCGAAGCCTGACTGACTGACGTCTCTCCTCGCCGAACGCTAAATTCTTACTATTCCTTCACCTCCGCGCTCCCGCGATCATTCATCTCTTTATCAAACGGGAAGACATATTATTTTTCACATCGACCCACTGGTTGCTCTTCCGCCATCCGCCCCGGAAAACGCACCCGCGTGTGCGTGGGTACCGGCGCAATCTCGACGAAATCCGGCATTACCATGCCCATCACCTGGATTCGTCCCCTTTCGGAACGCAAACGATCGCGAACCGGCGTCGCGCAATAAACACCGCGCCAGGAAGAGCCGGGGAGGAAAAAGAGGCGACCGGAGGCAAATTGGGGAAAAAGTACCGGACCAAGATAGCGCCCCTAATGACACGTACGAGAGGATAGGTCTCCTTATACCCTTGTACCTTGTGCACCTCGATGGGCCGATAGGGCACCTTTTTAGACGTGCAATTTATGTACTCTATTAAATTTCACCGCCCACGTTCCGTTGTTGATAGTATTAACTAATTTATAACCCCCGCCGGGGTCCGGGCTCCTAATACTGCCACACCTGACATCACGCACTCAGACAATGCCAATTTCTCGACGCTAACTAACAACGGGGGCAGGGCGGCGGCGGCCCCCTCGTCGCGTCCCGCAAGTCGAGGAGCTTGCGGGGGGGTCGGTGGAAATTCGGCGTCGGAAACAAAAACAAACAAACAAAACTGATGGCGGCAAACAGGCACGGTGTGTAAATGCCGTTACTACAATGTCGAGGTGATCGCATCCATTGATAACCATCCATTAGTCATTTGCCAACCTACTTGCGCTCGTTACGACGTTATTGAGGGAAACTTATTCCCGGCAATTTCGCCCAGATCGCTCTGATGGTTGCGTAAGCACGCTCAAATAAAATATCAATTAGCGGTTTTTTTTTTCCTAGCTGCCGGCATTTTCGATTTATTTTTTCTTCTCGCTGATGATGCCGACGGTTTTATTTCGTTTGCGCGATAGTCGGCCCATGATGATAATGATTATGATGGCCGCGCTAGTTTGCTTAGATAGGTAGCGCTGTAATAAATAAGCTTTATGGATTTGTGCAAATAGTTGCGGTGAATATACATGGAGTGGCGAAATCGGCCGCCTAATTGGCGGGTTGGTAATTGAAATTATTTGTAGGATTCAGTTTGAATGGTTTGAAATATGACGCACTTGCCATTGATGATGTACGTATATTATTAATACCACGCGTTGTCACACTATTATTAGATATTGATATTTCGTGTTTATTGTACGAGTATTATGAAAATTGGGTTTTGATTTTGGATATACACATTCGAATCGTTTTTATTTATCCTATTGAATAATACATAATTGGTGATTTTCGTTTTGCGCTCTCCGTTGTTCTGTTGGGATTTGGAAAAGAGTGCACGCTGTATGTCCCTATCCGCATTCGGATTTATTCGCTTTATTAAAAATGAGCCGGGAATTGTGACGGGCATCAGACAGGAATTCGTAATAATGTGATGTTTTAAATATCGAGGCGAGGGAAATGGCAGATTTCTTTATGGATAATTGGTTCCTTTTTCCGCGAATGTAATGCCGACGCGCTGGGCTGTATAGAAAATGAGACAGCTTTAAATTTTGCAACACGTCTGGCTCATAAAAATGCTCGAATATTATGAAGTGAGGGAGAATGGTAGCAACATCCGGCGTTGGGTGAACAAAAATGAAAAATCATATTTTAGTATTTGCCATCAAGAATATTAATACGCCTCCCCTTCTCGGTGACACCGTATTGTATCAGTATTAGCGTAGTAAATAACAAGATAATGTCTTTTACTCTTTTATATGCACTGTTTCCATAAATTATTAAAGGGATGATATTAAATTACGACGGTAATTTATTACGGGGCGGTTTTCGCCTCCTCATTGTGCACCCACCCACCGTCACCGTTACCACCGCCGCCGCTGCCGCCGCCGCCTCCACCACCACCGTCACCACCGACAAATATCGCCGAGTTGTAATAAACAGCCGGAATAACGGAAACGAAAGCGATCGCCACTTTTACATCGGTCCAACGTGTGTAGTCGTAATTGTTATTTGAAATTGATAAATCGTCTTTGACGTGAAAGTGTTGCCGGATTACAACAAGTCAGCATGTTAGTGACATTTTGCACAAAATGTATTTTATATTCGAGTATAAAGCTTTAAACACGCCCGGTCCGGAGCCGGAGCCGAAGCCGGAGGGCCGGAGTCGGGCGAAGCCTGCAAGCCGGGCGCGCAGTATGGATGTCATTAAGGAGTGTTGCCTGTTCTCCCATGATATATGGACTTGTCACTGGCCAAATAATAGAATTGTATCTTAGGATTGTCATTTTGTTTTCCATCCCGGTCCTGATACTCTCTCTTCACTTTTCTATCCACATCCACCATCCACATCCACTCCACACACTCTTCTCTATTCTCTACACTCCATCATTCCGCGTTATATCGCACAGTGGAGGGGTATATACACTTTAACGCTAACCCTAATACACCACTGACAAGCCGGGGGAGGTGATGAGGTATATTAACGGAATTCCAGGGCGCAAATTTGAAACGAATTTTCGAAGGTTCGGCGTGTCGTGTCGAGCCGAAAGTTTTAGCGCAATGTCAGTGTCAAGAGAGTGGGAAAATACGGCGCCTATATCGACTGGATGTTAGTTGTGCACATACGTTTCAGTTTCAGTTAACTCAACTTAACCCAACGTTACTATTGCGAAATCGACTAGAACACCCGGGAGCTTACTTACTTTGTTTGCCAAGACCGAGAGAGAGACTAAGACACTCGAAAATCTACACCCATTATTATTTCCCAATAGTATTACGAACGACAATTAATAATCATCAAACGGGTGTCGAAAATCGAGCTTCGACTAATTCCATAATAATATGATTGTTGTTGAGTTGTTGTATAATAATCGCGCAGACTCTGCGTTTTGCCGAATATGGTCGAATAGAAAGTTGTCTCAAAACGCTCATTTGAGGTTGAAACATACAGCCTGATTCAATATTGTACCGATATAACGCTCGAGGGCTAATTCCGCTCGTCGAAATAAAAATGAATGTCCCCATAAAGGAGCTCCGTATACGCTTAATGGATACGGGGTGTCACAATGAACATTTCCATTACATTCTTCACCGTAATAAACCTAAAATCCCTTTTTCGGAAAAGATTGTCTCTTTATTAATTCGCTAAGCTATTGGTCTTTCATATTCCGGCTCCTCCATAATTATTAGCAAAAGGAAACAAATTTTCGTCCTGATGTCTACGAAGAAAGTAGTGGAAGTGTTGTATCGTTTTATTTCGACCCGGACCTCGGCATAATATCGAGTCGGCGTGCATAAGCGAGTGAATTATCGCTCGGTAGGTCCCGTTCTGGTCCCGTCTTCTGGGTTGAGGTTCGTTGCGTAAGTGGCCAAACACGAGTCGTATTTTATTATCGAGTTTGCGGTCGAGGGGGGCTAGGCCGTGTCCTGGATCGCGATCGGTCGTGACACGGCCAGGTTCCCATCACCATCGCGAAACGATCCATCGGCGAACGGGGTCGCCCCGGTGGATCCACCATCACCATCGACGACGACGACGAAGACTCGAAACCCGGCACGAGAAGAGAAAAGAAAACGGAGCGGTGCGCGCGGAAGAGAGAGATCGTCCGAGCCGCGATCCGAAAATGGTTCTATTTCTTCGTGCAGTTACTTTCTAATAATTGCGGTATCGTTAAATCTAAATTGGTAATGGTTGAATGGATGTTTCACAAAGAGAGCTGAGAAGCCTGAGATGATGAGAGCCCGGAATCCGCGAGAAGGGATCGTTAGTGTTTTAATGCGGCGTTTAGAGTTTAGAGAATCTCGAGCCCGGGCCCAGATTAGAAACTAATTGAATCGTAATCTGGTAACACTGAATATTTCAATTATCACTCACGGAACGCCGTAGTTCCCCGGCTCTCTATCCGCGTTATAGGTAAGGTAATGCGCGAATGTGTCGGCTCCGGTTTATCCATTCCATATAGACACGGGCGTTTCACACGGCCGAAGTAAAGGCGTACATGAGTGTGCCGCTGCCAGTTACCACATGATTCCACATACCATTCAAGGACGGTCTTTGCTTTTATATCCTCGAGCTTGCGGCCGGTTCGCTTTCGGATCGGCGACGGAACGAAGGCCGCCGAATCAAAATATCGCGAATTCCTCGGATGCTAATTCATGCAAACTAAAATATCAACAACGACCCCGGACTCCTAAATCTAAATCAAAACCGAATCCCACATTCACGCAGATATGGTGATAGAGAGAGGGTGGGAGAGAGAGGGCCCGAGCCCCGAGTATAATTTCATTATTATCACAAGCGGACGCCATTTGGATGTTAAAGCGGAACCTGGGGCGTTGTTCGGCCATTAGTCGCCTATTCGTTTCATTAAGTCGTCTCTAAAACCCATAATTTCCCGGCAATCTTTTTAATCCGATTGATTTTCCTACGCGCCGACGTCACCAAAACCCCAAAGTCCGCGCTCGGTTGGCCGTCACCATCATCATCATCATCATCATCATCATCATAACCGAACAGGACGGGGCACCGCCGGTATTAGGTGTTATTGGATTTTGCGGAATCGACCGAACCGGGGCAATAATTGAACGTTGCAGTAATGGACTCTATTGACAATTAAATAAACTATTTTGATTAACGCCCGAATACGAGAGCCGTCGGTGCCCGTGCAGCCACGGTTACATCTCTCAAACTCCAGTTACGAGCTAAAACTAGGACCACGAATATCGTCATCATCACCATCATCATCACTTCCACCTACTTTAGAACGAAACGAAACGAAAACTTGACAAAGGACTTATTAAGCTCAGAATTCGTAATAAAAGGACGTGACGTCACACTGCCTCTCATTCTTCACCATATCACAGGAGAGAGCTCTGTTTTTAATTTCTGTTTCTGCCGTAGTAAACTTCACCCCGAACCGGAGCGAGAACGGCAGAGAGACCCGGCAATTCCGCGTAATTAAAGCCATTTTGTTACAATTTCAATAGTAATCGCATTCTCGAACCTTTATTATTTCGCACTGTTCATTAACATGATAATTAATGTAGCTACAAGACTATTGTTATTGAAATCTGCATTAATCAGGACGAGCTTCTAGTTGATTTTATCTCTTTACTGTAGTGTATGTGTGTATCTTGTATACAGCGTATCCTAATACAGGGTCCCGAATTTGATGAGAAAATAACCTGATTTACCTAAATAAAATTTTCAAAGGTGGAATTTTGAATTCGAAAATCAGCATTCATTCACCATGTAACATGTAACCGCAAAAATTGATTATAGTTAAATAAGGTTATTTCTTCATCATTTTGAGCCAATATCGCAATCGATTATCGGGACACGCTGTATGTAGTTGAAAGACGATAATTATTCCCTTGTCTCGTGCGATACTCCCAAATCACTACGTATTACCTAGGTGTGTGTAGTTATAGATATAATAAGATGCGTCTACGTAATGTAGGTATTCATCATCATCAGATAAACGCAACGGTTGTAGGTAGTTTAGGATGTGGTAATATCTCGACGATTTCAACTTCCGCCCTCCTCGTGCCTGCTTTTATCTTTCCATTTTTTTATTGTGTATTATTATTTAGGAGAGGACCGTTTTGTTGTTGTTGTTATTGTTTTGTCATGATTTTTGCGGTTTTTAACGCCTCCATAAACCACGAACTGGGTCATCGCACTGAGGTCAGTATCAGAAATCTCCCTGCGGATTCCTTTCCCCGCGACCCAGGCCCGGCTTTAATAATAAGTTTTCGTGAATAATGCGTCCATTATCTAAATTCATTAAATTATAGATAACCGACTGCCGAAAGCGGCGTTAACGCTGCACACAAAGGAGTTCCATTGTTGATTTCTGATTATTTTATGGCTTTTGAAACTTGTGCTAATAGGATGTAGGAGAGTTATAATAAGGCCGAGTCCTTGATGGCAATTTCTACCGGCGATTATTATTAATACGGGATCGCGTTCGGGCCGGTGGCATTCGCGATAAAAATCGACCGGCCGTAAGTAGTTTCAGTGGGTTTAAAACCGCCGGCATATATAATTGCTAATCGTTTCAGCCCTTAGCTGAATTTGTGGGTATGTAGATGACCGAGCCAGGCTTTCGTGTTTTCGTCCATGAATCAATATTGCGTACTATACGGCCTGCTTTCTGCTTTTGAGCCCTGTTGCCAAGTATATGGTGTTTATTATTTATGAAAAGGAAATTCATGCATAATAATTCGGATACGTTTTCTATATTTGGGGCTCGTACACATTATATGTATGTAAACGGTGATATGTTAATTCGCCGGCGAATTTGGATTGATCCGGTGAACATCGCAAATTCTCCGGGTGTCGGTGTGTATGATGTTGTACCTGTAACGTACATGTTTTTCAAGGGGCTTACGCGTCGAACGGATTGCGTGATTTGAATTATGCCCAAAGTTTGTTTTATTATTATTATTATATTCGTCGTTTCATGCAGAAATGCCTCCGGGGGCGTAGTCGGATTTTCGTCAATCTTCCGCTCGAAAACCCGATGGAATTGTTACTTTTTTCCAGTCGTGTTGATTTTTGCGTTTTTCCGATAGCGAAGAACGAGTTCCGAACAGAACAACTTTTATCTGTCAATAACTGATGCAAAGGGCTCGCACCGTATAATATAAGGTGTTTGTGATATTTTCATGTGAAATATACGTCAACTTCCTCGACACAACACCACATATAGAATATTTCTGTTTACAAAACGTGCTTTATCCAAATTGGACAGCATTACATTTTTTACGTTAGGTGGATAATATTTCCTACGCATTTCTAGATAAGCTCCATACGAACGGTCACAACCACAAAGACCCCTCCTAGTAAAAACGTCCGAATTATTGAAACTAATTTAATTCATACGGCCAGTTGCATCTAGTTTTGTTATGCGTTGCGGTGGCATTCTGTTCGGGAAGTTCACTGAATGCGTGGTCAGAGCGAACAACACACTGAACTAAACGTCGTATATAAGCAATGCACAAAAGGCTCTTCCATATAGATTGTCATAAATAGTTGATTCAATTAGAGATGATTTAACAAAGGAACAATTTAATCAGGGAATTAGCCGTAATCATGCGTGCGTGCGGGACAGAGGCGCGCGTGGTTTGCGCCTTGTCTTCGAAATAAATCTCGCCATTTACATATTTGTCATCGACGGGATATGCGTTCATGTAGGTTGTTTGACACAGAGCGGATGAATGTGATAACATCCATTGTAATCGCCATCGAAATAGTGGTTTATTTTTAAATTCCGGGGTCGGCGGTGTATGAAACGCCCCACCGGTCGGGGGTCTTTTAGTGGTCGATGCGGGGGCGCTGACAGCCGATTCGGAATGTTCAAAAAACACTTAATTAATCGCCGGCGCTTTTGTTTCCACAAACCGAATGATATTTTTTCGGACAATTAAAATCGACTTCCGGGTCCTTTTTCGAGGACGCACTCTCGCATCGCACACCGCTTTTGCTTTTGCTTTTGCGGGATCAGCAGGGAGATAAACGCCCCCCACTCGACTCGTTAAATCATCACGATGCCCGTGCCGTATAACGTAATAACAATCCTGGCCCCGTTTTAGGTACGTGGTCCGAAATCGTCTCCTTTAACTTGAATGCTTGCATCCTAATTGTTCCGTCCCACGTCGTTTTTGTTAAGGATTTTAATTCGAATCGTGAAAACAGATGGGGATATGAGTAATCGGCCAAGACTTCGACTTCCTCTCTCTCCGATCCGTCACGGCCGTTGGAAACGCTTCTCCTCCTATTCGTCGCGTTATTTTTTTTCCTCTCATTTTTTCCATTCGGGAGAATTTGTGCGGCGTTCGAATTTTGCGGCGTCGGTCGCTCTGAGCGCGATGCTTATGTGCGGTGGTGGGAATCGGCGGATGTCTCGAATTAATTTCGGTCTATGAAACGGATCTTCTCGAATTTAGCAGGTCGAAATGTCGGAGGTCGCCGGATTTCGTCATCAACGCGCATCGTTCGTTATAATTCGTCGCACGGTCGATCATGATGCACGATAACGTTACAGGCTGTTCGGGGTTTTTGTTTTTAATTAATAAGTTCCAATATTGACTGTGATGTTTTCGGGCACGACAGGGCGGGCGGGGAGGTCGGGGGCGAGGTATTTGGATAACCGTATCGGAAGATTATTGGAGAAATGCTCCGGGAGCGACAATCCAAACAATGCGCTCCCGCTCAAACACCTCAATCTCTTCGAAGGGAATTCACGGTGCCCGTGCAGATCTTTTATAAACAAAGTCTCGTTAAGCGTTTCCCTGTCTTCCATGACACGGCGCCCCCGTTTTTATAATCCCTTTAGTTGCTAATAAAAGCTGCCGGTGCGTGGACCGTATTGGTTCCGGCGGATTTTTTTTAATGGTTCCCTTACATAAATCCTTATCGTCGTTTCTGGGGCGCGCAGGCATCCCGGATATTTTGCATTAACATTGCCCACGTCGCATTACGGCATATGGAAGCGAGCCGTCGATTTTCCGGCAGCTCGATCAATTATTTAAAGGTGGATGTGTGCGGGGGCGCCGTAGTGCCGTACCCGAGAACCGAGTCTAGGGGGTATTTTCTGGAGGCGCGGTGTCGGCCTAATATCGATCGGCCCCGATGATGGGTTTCCGGGGCCAAAAATGAAGTGTCGGGGGTCATTTGCGGTGCGTGAGCGGTGCCCTCCCCCGCCTCGCTCGCCAGTTTATGTAACGCAATTAATTTTATGCATGTTCGATTCTGCAAGAAGAGAGCCTTCTATAATGCCACACTGGTACACGCCGTCTCGTTCCTTGACAGCCCGAACCCGGCCACCACACAATTCTATTTCCGCATTGTCTCCTAACATTAATAACGCCCTATTCGTGACACTTCCACCTCGTAACGTTATAGTAGGTACCTCTCTACCGTTTCTTCTTCTTCTTCTCTTCATCTTAACTGGTGATATTTGCGCCGGGACTCGGGTCTCTCGGGTCTCGGGGGTCAAGCATATCGTTCGCCGTTCGTAAAACACAACTTTATGACCTCAAATCGTATTATGGTTGTAACAAACGCCAATTATGCCGTGCCTGTTTTTCTTTAATGGCGACCGTAAAAAAATTACTGGCAGCGGTGCGAGCCGCCGCCGAATTCGAACGCGGATAATTCGGTTTGGTCTACATAGTTTTGATATACGACGTCGTGTGCTTATTCTTTCGTTTCGATATGTCAAAACTGGGAAACTTTCCATTTCCAATCCATTTAATACAGTCAGCCGCGTAAATAAATGGCACTCGCGTCATCAATCTTTTTATGCCGTCGCCGTCGCCGCGGCACCCCTGAGGCGAAACCGATGCGCCGCGCCCGCCGGGGACGAAAACAATAACTTAATTAGAACAATCCGAGATGTGCACGGGGGCAGGAAGGCGTAAGGTGGACCAACGGTTCGGTTCCGTTCGGTTCGGTGTACATTTCACGATTCCAGGATTCCACGTCCTGTGTGATTATGTATACGCGACCGGTGGCGGTGTATGATGATGCCCCTGATGTGTGTTCTCGCCTCAGTTCATCCGCCGCATATCAGTCGCCCCTAACGGCGCAATCACAGTTCGGTCTTGCGAATACAATAACTCGCCCGGAATTATAATATAAATATGCTCATAAACGCGAGTTAGTGGGCGCAAGTTTGCGACCCCTTATTTCATTGTTTACTCCTAATACCCGGCCGAGTTTGTAATTGCTGACGAGTTGGGGAAACGCGGTTCGACCGAGGCTCGGGGCTTTCGAATTTCAAAGCGCGGTTCCGCCTATCATTTTGCGTTACATTATTTCCACGAATGCGATGATGGATCCTCTCGAACACCAAATATAACAAAAACCGGGAACGAACGCCGAACAAAATGTCGATGGAAATGTTTGAAAATGTCTAGGAATGTTACTTGGAATGTCTTTAAGATTCTGGAAATCTAGTTCATGTTTCGGGGTTCTCATGATTATGGGAATGTCTAGGATATAGGAAGTTTGGTCTCTCTTACAAAAAACTTGCAAAAAAAGTGTTTTGTAGTTGGATGTCCGTTTGTGCGTTTCTTCTCGTATATTTATCGAGTCGAGAACGACAACTCGCAATCGGTTTGTCGATGGGTGGGTAGGGCGAAATGTGTCCGGTCCGGTCCGGTCCGCTGGCCGGTACTCTCTCGTTGCTCGGTGGCCGTCCAGTGAAAGTTATATCCACCAGAGACGATCTCTGTTTACACATAACGCTCATTCTGCCGAGTGACCTGGATGCGAGTGAAATTTTCTTTGTCATTCCCATTGTCTTTGCGTGTTTTCGAGCGAGGTAATGCGTCCGGCACTCTGTCAAAACAATCCAACACGGGCACCGCGCCGGCATGATGATGATGATGATGATGCGTGATGTGTGCGCGATCTCTGTCTGTGTGTGTGTGTGTATTAAATTAGGCGCGATCACGTCTGGCCGTTATTGCCACTATCAAAAACGAGGTGTTGCGGGGTATTTGTTGATTCTGGTCGTTGCATAAGGATAAAAAGAAAAAATGAAGTGGCAATTGTAGGCATAAATCATCCTTATACACGTTATACGGCCCGGCCTGGCCCTGGCGCGAGATGAAAAGGGTCGTTCTCCGGCGTTCCCTTCGCGAATCTCAATTCCATATATATATATTACAACGGCACCACTTTTACACCCGAGCCAGGCCAGTCCAGGACCGGTGTTAATAACGTTTCCTAGGTCCCCGGCCGACTTTTTGTCTGATGACGGGTGGTGGGGTGGCGGGGTGGTGGGTGCCCCTCTGAAGAGAGTGCCGGTGTTTGTACTTATATAAGGCTGGTGCGTTGTGTACTTTACTCGCCGAGTGTATGAAGGGGGTTCTCTTTCTCTTCTTACTCTTAGATCTTCGGTATTTGGTCTTAGTCTTGGGATCGTGTAATTACCGGTGTGTGCGGCAGAGGCGAATCCTTTGTTCGCCTCTCGCGCATATTTCAAAATCGTGTTAACAGATGTTTTAAAAAGTCGCATTCCGCCATGATTCTGCCGTAGTTAACCTTCCGAGGCCAGTTTCGATGTAATCGTTGATACATCTGTTTATTTATGTCAGTACAGGTGATATTAGATTCCCGATCCCGTTGTCCGCGAGGTCTTGCGGTCGTACCGATGCACGGATTCTCACGATCCTGGACTCGCAACATCACGTTACCGATATTTTAATAGGCGACCGCTCCGGTCTATTCTATACGCCGTACGTTTACTCTCTCTCTATGCTATGCTATGCTATTCTATGCTATGCTATGCTATGCGAATATTTGGTGTGACCGGTGCTCGGATAAATGGCGTGATGGAGCATAGTTCGCTGCCTAATGCAGAATGCTCGGGAGAGATCAATTACCGCTTTTTCCTGCTGAAAAATCACAAGGCACCAGTGCTCCGGGATAGTTCAATGGATGTTGTAGGTGGAATTCTCATCTTTTTTTTCCTCTTCTCTCTATCCGATCCGATCCGAGAGACGTACCGTACCGTGGCAACGCAGCGCTACAACGTAATCATTCTTCTCTGTAGAGCCGTGCACTCTTGGCCGCAAGCCGCGGCGAGGTCAAACTGTGTTATTTAGACTCGGAACAGCTGAATTTCCACAGGCCGGAATCGGTAATTAAACTGGACCGAATCGGTACACAATGCCGTTTTATTAAGAAAACCGGGCGAAAATCACGAAATGTCAGCAATTACGGCCCATTACGGCCACAACCGGCCGTGTTATAGGAGGAAACAAACGTGAAAGTTGAGCGACTGTTCCCATCAGAACAACATCCACGGCCGCACTATAAGAGAGGCAAAGCAGATTCCCTCGAAATACGAAACGAATTAGACTTGCAGAATGCTGATAAGTGGACGGATTATCACTAGTTAACCCTTCTTACAAGGCAAAGCCGGCTCCGAGCGCTTTACTCCCGAATTATTACAACTCCAACAGTCACCGGTCCGGAACCGACCCCCTCGATGGCACCTAGAGGGTCGACCCCCCGACCCTCCCCCACGCGGTCTTATCGCGTTTTTAATAATGCACGACGTCGGCGGTCACGTCACGAATTCTTCCCATCGACCGACTCATATAGTCGAACCCATTACATTTATTTATTTATTATTACGTAAACGCCGTATTTACGGAACGGTTTAATTTATACCGCCGCTTTGAAGGGCATTAATAGCACCTTCAAGGCGTGTGAAAACCACGACCATAAATGATGAATGGCCAGGTTATAAGGCCCATCCACTAGATGAGTACAGCCGCATCCAAAATCGTTCCCTCCTCTCTCTCGTCACAACGCGACCGCCGAAATTGATCAATTCGTTAAACCCCGCAACGCAACGCCGTATAAGCCAAAGTTAGGCCTGTGCCTGTGCCTATCTATCCTGTATGCGGTTTCCGTGATTTACGTTACGTTTCGAATTGATTATTTCAGGGCTTATCATAATTAGGCCGCACCATTTGTCACTATTTATACAAATAAGCCGCATAATGTGCATTTATTTGTCTATCTGTGCGGTTCGTGGCCTGGCGCTATTGAAGATTTCCGTTTTTCTCTTTGTTACAGAAACTGCAAACTATCGGAGAAGATTTCTGCGGGTTGGACGTGAATACGCCGCTGGGAGGAGAGCAACCCATTTCTGCTGTTCCGGTGCTTTTATTTAACACGAGGTTGACGGCAGTCGCAGCCACCTCCACGGGTGATTTCACAGTCGTCTTCATAGGGACTGCTTCGGGACATCTCAAAAAGGTTAGTTGCCCTGGCGTATTCCCAAAGAGACCTTCGCATGTTTCCACGAACGTTACATATCCTATTCCGTTGTATTAGACAAGTATCTCCCTCTCAGGGAAATTCTTCGACATTGTGCGCCGGAATGAGGAAAGAGGGCCCTCTTATACCGTAACTTGGCGACTCGAAAATTTATTCAATCACCTTTCACCACCTTTTTCCGCCTTAATTTTTTAATGTCGACACGGAATTTTCTTTATGCGGGCGGGTAACAGAATTTCGATTGAATACGTGAACGTTTTGCCGCCGGCCATTTAGTTTGACGTATCGCGTTATTAAAAATACGATTGGCACATTTCTGTACAGGGTTATTCAAAAGTATGGAATACATTTTCGTCGAAACTCTTCTAAGGCTTGTGTTTAGGAAAATCGCTAGGACTGGTCGATTTCTAGTTGAAAATTGCAACTTCTGTCTTCCATAAAGGAACCTACTTGATAAAAGAACAATGAAATGTCATTTCCGGCTGAACCAGAAGTCATAACGTATAATGAGAGGATGGCAAATTTCGAATGAAAGCTGAGCCGTCTGAGCGGTTTTCTGGAAAACCGTTCCCACAAGACTCGTGATTTTTTCCGCACTTTTGAGTAACCCTGTACTCGTATATACCGGTCGTGTATAAGGACCTTTACATTGACTGCCCGAAGCAAATCCGTTCATTTTCACATTAATCGTGCTCCCTTGCACCGAACACGGTTCGCCCCCTCCTGTATTGTGTCATTCGCTCACTATACAGGCTCTCTACACTACAATTTTATAATCGACCGGCGCTGCGGCCCCCTTCAGCTCGTGCAGTTGCGATATTAGTTCTGTTTTCGACGTCCGCATATAGTTTCGTTTATGCCATTTCCCTCCATTTATGTATTTATACCTATCGACGAGCGACGACTGAAATGCTCTCGGAAACGGTGAAATAAAATAATTTGATAGGTGCATGAATCAAAGCCGCCACGCTCTTATTCCATTTGCTATTCAATATAAATCGAGCCACTACCCACTATACTGGATACACGGTCGGAAAATGTTTGCTCCTTTTTATATTCTCTATAGGCTATAGGTAGGTGCCATCGAGAAAGGAGCCAGTGATAAGGCCGCTAATTGGATTAATTAAGGTTAAAAATGACGGCCGATCGGCGATATTGAATTATTTCTCGAGATTAATCAAGCAAACATGTTCACCGGGGAGGAGAGACGACGGAGAGGTGGCGTCGATAAAGACGGGGAAAATTCGGTTTAATGGGAATCGATCTTCCTAAGGCGATCGGGTATTCGCGATAATGCAATCCGAAATAAATAAAACAACGACGGAAAAAACGAAGGAGAGACCAATTGAAATAAAAACGGGACGGAATCGTAATGAATCTCGGCAACATAAAAAGTCTATATATTTTTGTAAACGGTCCACCGGCCCCTCCGTCGTCCTCACGATGCCGGCATGAGCTCCGTCGCCCTTTCGTTATGTATCCCTTTGTGGCGTATAAAACTGAGGAGGGCGCCGGTGCACGCCAGACCGGGGGGACGCGCGACCCCAACTAACGGTGTCACATTAATCGAAACAAAGTAATATCGATGGGCCGCCGCCGTGGAGCACCTCGCCTAAGAGATCGCAGGCGATCCGGTCTACTCCGTCTTTTTTTTCATTTAAAAATGCGACCGGCGAAGTCGGCCCGTCACGTGCGCCGACTGCTCATCAAGAAGCGCTGCGACTCCGCCGGGTCACAGGACGGGGATAATCTTCGATTTCCTCCCTCAATGTCAATATTCAGTTAGCCCTCACCGCGCGACCCCCGGGCCGAACTCGGCCGGCCCCGGCATCCGTGGTCCGGACGTGTGCGGAGGAAAAACCGTGCGCGACCCCGTTTTTGCCCCGGTCGCACACAATCAAAGATAAAAATTAAATTAATGACGTCGCGTCCGCCCGGGTCGGGAGGGTCGGGAGAGGGCGCACCGCCATCGCCGCCGCCGAAAAAAGAAACGTTCATTCCGAATTCACATTTCCATTTCCGCGTGTCGGAGTCGAAAGAGGCGTCCGTGGAATGAAAAAAGAATCGTAATTGTATACGAAAAGAGAGGATGTATAAGGCAACACGTGGCCGGGGAGCTTTTTACAATAAATAATGAACATTGTGTACGCCATCCGCCGCCTAAACCCGAACCGCGTCCCTCAAGTCGCGAAAGCGCTTTGAAATTTCTGACGTGATGCACATCGGGGGTGCGGATTTGGGGGCGCCGAGACGGTGAGAGTGCGGGCGAACGCAAGGAGCCTCCCGCATAAATCTCGCGAACAGCGGGCTAATTTTAATTGAAACGGGTCGCTATATGGCGGCTCGTTGAGATGTTGAGGCGAGGTGGCAGGTAATTTTTTTCGCACGCGGCGAATATCGTAAGGGGGTGCCGTTCCGCCGCAGCGAGCCCGATTTGCGTCGGAATAATAAGGCATTACCCGGCGATGTGTTGGTATTTTTTTTTCTTTATTAGAAAAGTTGCGGTGAACAATGAGAGGGCGCCTTTCCGAGCCGAGCGGAAAGTGCGTATTGCGTTCGGTAATTACACTCGCGGGCAGAAAGTGTGCGGTAACGGTAACGCAGCGGCGGGAATCTCTCGCAGCCCCCACTCGGCATTTATCAAGCGGCGGCGTCGGGGGCGCAACGAGAACGAGCTACCCACCCGCTATCATATTCTCCGCCGGATACAGCACCCGGAAGCGTCTACAGCCCCCAGTATTGCAACAAAGGTGTCATTTTCACGTAATAATAACGTTATTGTCATGCCTTTCCCAAGTTCTCGCCGCATATATATTTGTTTATATCCTGGTTATTGAATCCCGGTTATGTAATTAGAATCGTTGATTTATTATCTATTGTGCAAGTTTGCACTGCAGTACTTGTACTTGATTAACACCACGGCTGCTTCGTCATCACCGACCCTTATAGCGGGTACGTATTCGTACCCTTCAAACCCGACACGGTATTGAAGAGAATAACCCGCGATCCACTTATATTAACTATACTAAAAGCCGGACCGCCTGACTCACTCACACAAAAGTTGCAGTAATTTTTCCGTGACGTGATGACTGTATCACTCGGGTACACATAAAGGCATCAATTAAATGGAAAATCGTATCACGTGATCAATAAACTTCAAAGTGTCGTCATTTTCTTATTAGTCGAGATATCGATGAAAAATTCAAATTGGCTTCTAATTGAGTCATCAGGAGTAGAATCATGCGTCCGGTATTGATTTATCTGAGGGAAAAAAATTTCAAATTTTCAAAATTTCTAGGATTTTCAGAAGTTTTTGTAGAATTTTCAAAGTGCTGTAACTTCTTTATTTCTTGAAATATCGATTAAAAATTTAAATTGGCTTCTAATTGAGTCATCAGGAGTGGAAAAATGCGTCTGGTATTGATTTATCTGAGAGAACAAAATTTCGAATTTTGAAATTTTCAACTTTTCAGAATTTTCAAAGTGCTGTAACTTCTTTATTTGTTGAGATATCGATAAAAAATTTTAATGGGATTCTAATTGTGTCATCTGAAGTAGGAAAATGCGTCTAATATTGGCGTATCGTTGAAAAAAAAAGTAAAATTTTCAAACGGCCATAACTTCGTTATTAGTGGAGCTATCGAGTCGCACGACCCGGGAATCGCTTAGTTTGCTCAAAATCTATCGAGAAATTGGTCCGGATTTCGATTTGGACGCCTTTTAGTGATTTCTAAATTTTTCAAAAATCTATCACTTTGGGTTAAAATTTTGGTCGAAATTTTCAATCGACCATAACTTTTGAATCGAAGCTCCGATCGGGATGGGCGGCCGCGTATTCGAAAGAGCGTCAAAAAATCTACGAAATGCTCCTAGAGCGCATCGGAAAAAGATAATTTTTCATGTGAATTATGGCCTCCGAAAAATCACCAAATCATCGGTCTCATAAAATTAAAACCGGTCTAACTTTTGAAACGATCGAGATATCGACTCGGGCGACCCGGCAATCGAAAGAGGATCGAAAAATCAATTAGAAAAAGTATAGACATGTCCGAAAAGCTTCCGAATGGACCGAGAGTCGTGCTCCTTAAATTTCGGACATCAAATTTTCACGAAATTTTCAACGATTTTCGCAAACTTCAAAGTGCCGTAACTTTCTTTTTAGTCGAGATATCGCTGAAAAATTTAAATTGGCTTCAAATTGAGTCATCAGGAGTAGAATCATGCGTCCGGTATTGATTTATCTGAGGGAAAAAAATTTCAAAATTTCTACGATTTTCAGAACTTTTCAGAATTTTCAAAGTGCTGTAATTTCTTTAATTGTTGAGATATCGCTGAAAAATTTAAATTGGCTTCAAATTGAGTCATCAGGAGTAGAATCATGCGTCCGGTATTGATTTATCTGAGGGAAAAAAATTTCAAAATTTCTACGATTTTCAGAACTTTTCAGAATTTTCAAAGTGCTGTAATTTCTTTAATTGTTGAGATATCGATGAAAAATTTTAATGGGGTTCTAATTAAGTCATCAGTAGTAGAAAAATGCGTCCGGTATTGGTTTATGTGAGAAAACAAAATTTCAAATTTTCAGAATTTTTACGTTTTTCAGAAGTTTTTGTAGAATTTTCAAAGTGCTGTAACTTCTTTATTTCTTGAAATATCGATGAAAAATTTGAATTGGGTTCTAATTGAGTCATCAGGAGTGGAAAAATGCGTCTGGTATTGATTTATCTGAGAGAACAAAATTTCGAATTTTCAAATTTTCAACTTTTCAGAATTTTCAAAGTGCTGTAACTTCTTTATTTGTTGAGATATCGATGAAAAATTTTAATGGGATTCTAATTGTGTCATCTGAAGTGGGAAAATGCGTCTAATATTGGCGTATCGTTGAAAAAAAAGTAAAATTTTCAAACGGCCATAACTTCGTTATTAGTGGAGCTATCGAGTCGCACGACCCGGGAATCGCTTAGTTTGCTCAAAATCTATCGAGAAATTGGTCCGGATTTCGATTTGGACGCCTTTTAGTGATTTCTAAATTTTTCAAAAATCCATCACTTTGGGTTAAAATTTTGGTCGAAATTTTTAATCGACCATAACTCTTGAACCGAAGCTCCGATCGGGATGGGTGGCCGCGCATTCGAAAGAGCGTCAAAAAATCCACGAAATGCTCCTAGAGCGCATCGGAAAAAGATAATTTTTCATGTGAATTATGGCCTCCGAAAAATGACCCAAAAATCACTCTCGTAAAATTAAGACCGGTCTAACTTTTGAACCGATCGAGATATCGATTCGGGCTGCCCGGCAATCGAAAGAGGATCGAAAAATCTATTAGAAAAAGTATAGACATGTCCGAAAAGCTTCCGAATGGACCGAGAATCGTGCTCCTTAAATTTCGGACATCAAATTTTCACGAAATTTTCAACTATTTTCGCAAACTTCAAAGTGCCGTAACTTTCTTATTAGTCGAGATATCGATGAAAATTTCAAATAGGTTTCTAATTGAGTCATCAGGAGTGGGAAAATGCGTCTAATATTGGCGTATCATTGAAAAAAAAAGAGTAAAAGTATCATTTTTCGAGTGCTACCGGGCACGGGAGTACCACATTTTTCTAGTCATGATATTATATTATTACTATTGTTGTATGATCCAGACGTAAACTAATTCGCATTCAGGTCTCTCTAATAAAGTAAAAGTTTGCGGTTTTGATCCGAAGCCGGCGAACTACTCCGCTAGGAAATATTACGGGAAAAGTTGGGTGTAATAACAGGAAAAAGTCGCTTTCACCCTCTGGGGGTCGTGTATAGTTGTTCTTTCTTTCTTTCTATCCGATGGCGCCCGAGGTGTGTGGGTTCACCATCCATCGAGACCTCGATCTTTTTCTCCTCTTTGGCCGGATGAGACGATTGCCGGCTCTGAATGGAAGAACGCGTTCGAGACGGGCATTCGGGAATCCGGTGGTGGCCCCGGATCCGGGCCAGGATCGCAGGCAGGGAGCGGGAGCAGTGGAGCACGCCTCTATTAAAATGTGAACGCGTAGTTACCGGGGATATTGAGGTCGCAGATTTAGCTAATGCAAATGTATGCATTACAAT
Source organism: Salpingus planirostris (assembly GCA_949788335.1). Classification (NCBI taxonomy): domain Eukaryota; kingdom Metazoa; phylum Arthropoda; class Insecta; order Coleoptera; family Salpingidae; genus Salpingus; species Salpingus planirostris. Next base: position 7,607,826 of record OX460929.1, read on the forward strand.
CTCAAACAAGTGACGGGCAGAAGCTCTCCCGGTTAGGATATAGTGGCAAGGTGGTATATGGGGCGTCATATGCTTCACATATCAATGAGGAATCACGCCGCGACGGTATAATGGGCGCCCTCCGCCGTACTCGTTGTACATGTACAATGTACACGTTGTGTGTTGTCACCTCGACGTGTGCGCGATATTATGCTAATTTCCAGAAAGTAGACTAGACTAGACTAGACACAGGATATTGCCTGGTAGTAAACTAAATTAACGCGTCGTCGAGATGAGAGGACCTTTAGGCACAAAAGCCAAGAGCCGGTCGCGGCCTCTCTCTCTCGCTTTCTCGCGAATGATTTACACCGCACAACGATATTTCAGCCGTTCGTGGAAAAGCTTTGAAGTCGATGTTTATGATCTTTTGTCAAGATCGCACCGGGGACCTCTCGAGCACCCTTTTGTTTAAAGCCGTGAGCGATCCGAAATACCCAAAAGCGCACGCAATTAACTACATTAGCCATCATTCCGATTTCTCTCTCTCCGATTTCACGTCGTGTCGGCAAATTTCGAAGCAGCTTTGCGCAATTTCACACCCCCGTACCCGCACCCTTTTATTCCGGACTAGTTTCACGCTTTAAGCGAGCATATTGTATACATAGGTGGATAGAATCGGTCCCGCCGACTCGACCGACTGTATGCAAGTATGTACCAACTCCACGGTGACTACGAGACACGAGGCGAGGGGGCGGCGGAAATGATGAGAGAAGTGTATTATTTAATCAGAAGTGTTCGTCGATTGCAAATTAGTTGTAGCCGGGATTCGCCGCAATGCTGATAGCGAGTTGAGTTGCGTCCGGATTACTGTTGCATGAAAGGTCGCTAACGAGAGGACAACATTTACCTCATCATTGAGGTTAGATAAATTCAGGGTCGAGAGTCGAGTGACAAATTGATGCAGTCTCCGACCGGTTCGGGACAATATTCGCCTCCCCGGAATTCGCCTACGTACGAAAGGACGTTATAATATAACTTTCCCGGCGGTCCCGGGGTCCGGGGGCCTCCCCCCCGTCGCAACCCCCGTCGCCCCACCCTGCACCTTCGTCCTTCCTTGGTTTATTACGCTAAACTTGTGCATGTAATGGCGGTTACAATAATTCATTATATTCCGACTCGGCTAGAGTTTGAAACGATTAAAGTTTGTCGAGCTGAAAACGCCCCCACTCTGGCCATGCCGATATACTCTTTTATGCCCATGTACCACTCTATATATATATACCGGGTGGCAGTCGGTGGCTTGGCTATAGAGTAGCAGTAAGTATAGAGGAGTATTTTTCCTAATCGATTTCCTCGTGTCGGTCGCCTTTAGTCCCTTGGCCGTTGGTCGTTGGCCGTCGGTCGGTCGCCCCGGGTGGTTGTTTGTCCCGGAGTCCGGCTCGCAAATGATAATTACTCCCCGTAATACGGCCGGATACATCTGTTTACAGTTCTCAGGATCAAATCGGGATTACAATAGCGATTATATACGAGCGGGGGCCCTTTTTTCGCCGCGCAGGGCCGAGCCGAGCCGAGCCGGGGTGCGCACCACCCACACACATCCAATTATCTTCAGTTTGCATAAGATCTCCAGCGCAAGTTGATGTTGTTTTCATGTTGCGAAACAAAAACGTTATACGCCGAGAGAGGGAGGACTTGAAACGCGCAACTCGGCGCCGCCGTTGCATCCCCTTAAACCCTCACCCCACCCGTACACACATTTCGACGAGGGCTTTCGAGCGCAACGCGCAAATAATAATAGTGAAAAATCCACCACCCGCCCAGGGGTGAGAGGGTGGCACCGGTGATTCATATACATACATATGCACGGTACGGAGCATATGCGGGGTCCTAATAATCGCACGTTCGGATTAGATCCAGCTGCACTTCTATTGCGTCCTCCCTTCGGTCTTTCTGTTCTGTTCGGTTCGGTTCAATCGCACGGACGCGATCCGGCGGGAGGGGGTCGAGAATCGGAATGATCATTTTTCAGGTGATGGGCATTATATCCGCGCGCCGCCGTTTTGAGGGTAATTCCGCTCGTCGGGAGTAAAATAGCGGCGGGGAATTTAAACAGTTGTCTTGGGAATAAGTCCGGGTCGGCGCAGGTGAGGACCACGGCAAATCTTATTACGAGAGCCGGAGTCCGGGGTGGACCCGACCGGGGGCCGCTTCTGTGTTCCGCGTACGTATACGTGGGGGAGAAGGGAGATCGATGCGCACACAAACTTCGGGGGGTTTCATCAGTCTCGGCTCTCGCTGGCGCGGACGTATAAGTTCGGGCCAGACCAGACGGAAATTTTCGGCACGGACGTCACGTGTTCCGGAGGCGTTCGTTATCGTTTATGTATTAATCTCGTCCCTTTTACTATAACTTGTCCTTATTTTTTCTCATTTTTCCCCTTGCCGAACTGAGCGTAACGTATGTATACCGAACGCCGCCGCCGCTAAGGAATATGGAAGGAAAAAACACAAGTCTTCCGTTTGCCTCCCCCCGCATTCATATACTCCATAAACGCGCGCTTTACTAGGGAGTTTCTTTTTATTCGGACGCTTTTAGAATAAAAACCACGAAATAAGTAATACTTTTGGATGTGACGTAGTCCGTGCAGGTCTCGGAGAAACTTTATGACCGGCTCACGGAGGTTTTTCTGAAATTAAAATTCAGGCCGTTCACCTCCTTGATATGCACCAATATAATCACATAAAATCGCCCGTTTATTCCGGCATAATTGCTTTTTTATTGGCAAACTCGGCCACCACCACCACCGTCGCCAAGTTGGCAACCGTGAAATCGAGAGATCCGTGCCTCTCTTTTCGAATCATCCGAAACGCAATTTTCTCCAGGTCACATTTACATCTTGATCTCTTCCAGACTGGTAAACAGATAAACACAAGTATGCGCAAACAAATATGACGCTAATTAATCAGGGTGAGAGGTGAACTCCTAAGGTCACGTCTGCGTTATTTCGAGGAAGAGGACGGAATAAAAAACGATAATTAGGTTCGGGTCGGGGCGGGGGGCGGCGAGGCGGTTCACAATGTATTTCATAATCCCTGATTCGCGTCACGGCATCGAAACGAAATTAGGGGATGAGCGAGAGGACAATGCGCCGGGGTGGAAAACGTAATCAAGTTGAAAAATATTCACACACTTACACAAAATTGCATTCCTGCTACCTACACAGGTACCCATCATCATATACCCACAGTATACGGCGATAGGATGGTGATGATAATATTGCACGGGAAACCGTAAAGCGTATACGTATCTGCGAATATTAATAGAGAGCGCGCACATGTACGATGGCCCATTGTGATGGCTGCCGGTGGAAACATCAATTGCGAACGGAGAATTTTCAATAGGAATAATCAGAGGGGGTGCGCCCTCGAGTCCCGGAACGGATGCGGAGGCGGTCCGCCCCCTAAATAACGTTAATCCCGATGCCTTCGGAATTCCGCACCCCGAAAACGTCCGCCACGATTGTCTCGGAACTGATACCGTTTCGTTTTTTTCCCATGTTCCAGGTGGTCGTCGAGTCGTCCAGTTCGGCCCTCGAGTACGGCGACCTGACGGTCGAGGAGGGCTCGCCGGTCAACCCCGACCTCCACTTCGACTCGCAACTGATGCACCTCTACGTGATGACCGAGAAGAAGGTGAGTCGCCCGGACTTTTCGCGTTTCGCCCGCACGCTTTCATCCGGCCCTTTCAACGACGACGGTATACGATTATATAGAGTACGGTATGGAGTAGAGTTTTAAGAGTCGCTTTGAGTTCGGGCTTGATGGTCTCGTTTCGGCCGGGTCGGGGCGTGCGGGGGAGAAATAGAAAATCTGCCGGAGCCGGAAGACGGACGGGGCGGGAATGGAATCGAGTTTTGACTGGGCCCGAATCGATGCCACATATTTCGACGACCGTTTTAACGAGGTTACTCTCGAAATAAATGATAACCGGGTGCATTAAAGGGCGGAAACAAACAATATTTGCATACAATTTGGGTGGCGGGTTACCCCGTATATATCTCTAAGCGCTCCAGTTCCGTATTTGCCGTTTGCGGTGCTCTATGTGTGTGCACGCCCTGTCTGATGGCTTTCCGAACACTGCTAGTTTATTCATGACGTGGATTTATATATACCAAGACGTTTGAATATTTCAAGAATAGTTTTTCCGGCTCCGCGCTGAAAAATCCGCGTACGGATGGATGATGCTCTCGATATTGTTATTAAGCCGGCTCATTCGGAACGGGAAATGTGATCAATGGGAAATGCCTCCCTTTCGGAGACGTCGACGCATGCCTACTTATTACTTTGTCCGGGAAACTCCGGGGTTACGTGCCTCGCCGCGAGATTAGGCCGGTTTGACATGTAGCATGCAACTCACGAGGTATACGCGCCGGGTCCATAGCGTGCCCCATAAATTCAAACTAGATGCTAGAAGAGATGGCGGTTTTTTCGCTTTTGCGGGTCGGCCGTAACCGTATCTCTTCGATATTAGCGCGCCTATAACCGCCGCCACCGCACGGTATTATAAAAGAGGCGCATTCTTCGTCGACGGATTAAGAGATCGGTTAATTTATCGGCGGGCGAAAAAGTAGTTTTACCGGGGGGCGCGAGGGTCGCAAATCGCGCCACGGCCGCTTGGCCGGCGCTCACGGTCCGGGTAATCCAATTTCGGGCCTCCGCAGCTGACCCGTTCCTCTTTCGCGCCGGGAAAGTTCGCTCCGGAGGCCCTTTTATGCTTTTTATCGCGTAAATATTTAATCCGTCCCCGGGCCGGCGGCGGCGTCGCCCCTCGCGCGCGCGCCGCGTCTGGCGGAGGCACCGGCATCACGATTTTTGCTTCGTCTGTTACAGGTGTCAAAAGTAAAAGTCCAGGAATGCAGCGTGTACAGGAGTTGCTTGGAATGTCTGGGAGCGAAAGATCCGTACTGTGGGTGGTGCTCGCTCGAGAACAAGTAAGGATTCGATTTAATTATAATTAAACAATTACTCTTATCGCCGGCTTTAACGCCGTCCTATAATAGCTCAAGTGCGGCTATAATTGCATCATGTGAAACTCTCGTCTCGTTTATTCGCCTCGACTCGAATAATACACGGATTCCGTTTTTACCGGATTACGGCTCACCTCACCTCAGCTCACCTCGCATAATATCCACACAACCCCCCTAATGCCGCACCACCCTCTCCTCTGTACCTATACCTATACGTCTATCTATCTATAGCTAATTTAGGTATATGTGTGTATAGGTGGATATCGTATTATAGTTGAGCTGCGTGTACACACAAACAGTGAGAGCTCTATGCTCTGCCGGCAAGCCTTACCTCCGGCTCTAGCCGCCGCTATTATGTGTGTACCTCTGGCTGGCGGCCTGCAGGCGGTGAACTGCCACCGGCGATGTGATGGTTTAATGGAACAGGAAATGGAAGTATATTATGTCGACGGCGTTACCAACACCTCAGAAATAATAACGTTAATCTCGCTTAATGCAATAATAAATCCCATTGAAGCGATTCGAAATAAAACAGAAACCCACCACATCGGGCCTTGACATTCTCGACTATTCTTAAGGCCACGTGTAAATGACATTCTTCCTTTTCTCTAATGCGCCGCGCCGTGCTCGCCATCGCCATGCCACTTCTCGAGTCCGGTGAACAAGTACCGACTTTTGTTTTGGAATATTCACCGTTCGATTTGAACGGAATATTATTTACCTCATGATGCTGGCGCAACTTTGGAGAAAGAGAGAGCGGGAGAGAGAAAGAGATTTAAATTGGGCAACTACACCCGTGAGACCGCTGATACATACATGCCATCCATCGTTGACGAATTATATTCTAATTGTTATAAATTACGGCACGAAATCGCATCAGGCGACTTATATATAATAATAATAATATCTCGAAGCGAGCCGAGATCTAATTTAGGGGCGTGTAGGATAGGAAGCTCGGCAGGGGTAATTGAAAATTTTAATATTAACACCGAAATGAACTTTACACTAACTTTTTGGTTTACGATGGCCGATGGATGGTCCCGTCGGCTAACCCTAACCCCTAACAGGAGCGCGAAGAAGAAAAGAGGGTACGACGCGCTCACTATACTCGAGTGGGTACCGACGATCTACATAAAAAGATATTAAATTTGAAAGTGTTGGATTACTCCCAAAAGCCTCGGTTTTTCGATCAAATAAATCCCATGCATTTTAAAACCTTCGATTTATTCCCGCCGCCCGCCGCCGCCGCTCCTTTTACACCCCCTGTACGCGGCCGCCTCCTCCTTCACCGCCATCGCCGCCGCCGAGTGTTTATTAGAGAACCGCCTCCACTCTCGCGGCGCGCTCCTCTCCTCCTCTCGATCCAGGTGAAGGAAGAAAATGAAATGAAATTTATTTTCGACTCGACTCCGAGGCTTTTTTTCGCGAGATATCGATATGCCGCGCATAACGAAGCGCCAGAAAATTATGGTTCGCCTATACTCGCGGTCTATAGCCGATGGGACAATCACTGGTTCCATAATTGTGATTGTTCATCAAAATCAGACGTTCCGCTCCCGGTCGTATCCAGGTGTACACACTCTAATGGTAAAATCAATATTCACTGAACGATCCCAATTTGTCAACCATTACATTAGAACTGCCATAAATAATAAATTAGACATTAAATTCTAGCCCTTATCTACCTACTACGATCATGCCCCGTCTGAGGGTAAAAAAGGAAACCTTCCTTTATGCTTTTATAATTTCAATCCCCGACGATAAATGTCTGTGGGTATGTGTGTGTTTTATACACCGGGACCGGGCGTTTCCCATAAAAACTGATATTGTGAAAACGCTCATCAATGGGGGCTTGTTTCCATAATAACCCCGATAAAATTTTCCGCTTGTGCATATACTCCATAAAATAAAATCGAGATCCTTCCTGTTATTAAAATTTCCGAGGGATTTTCGCACGCCCTCGAATATAGCCGGGATTCGATCATCGCGACCGAACCGCGCACACGCCCTTACGGAATAATGAAATAGTGGCGGTGGCGGAAAAAAAGTCGAAATGGGAACAACGCGAGGTGGGAATAGTTCGGGAGAAAATAGTGCACATGTCGCCCTCTTTTATTTGTTTGCCGTCGCGATACCCCGACTCCACAATCGGTTTATAAACGCTTACCGAAGTGTTTAGCGTTGAGCTGGCGCCCTTTGAGACCTCAACCCGGGGAGTCCGCATTACGACACACACTCACACTCTCCGCTCGCATATTTTTCCCTTCTCTTTCATCGCGAGCCGCCCAATTATTCTCCTGTTTATCATTTTTTATCGGCGGCGGCTTTTTGCGCGTGATTTGCACGAGATTATGTCGTAATTTCTGTGCCACATCAGGTGAAAATTTGAATATTTAAAGCCGCCCGCCCGCCCGCGCGCGCGCTCGCTCCTTCTCTCTCCCGGAGAGATAAAAAGTCCCGGTTGCGAGGAGTTTGTTTAATTATAAATTACACCAGTCGACTGCTTCCGAGATCAGCAACACTGAAACCGAGACGGAATGGGATTCAAATTTAATTGCAGATTACCTAAATAAAATAAGGGAAGGGTTCAGCTCTCTCATCACGGCTCCACTATGGCGTTTTCCGTTGTTGTGTTGTGTTGCGTTGCGTTGCGTTGCGCGAACTGAGCCGTTTTCCGTTTCAATTTCACCTCTTGTTGTTTTGTTGCGTTTCATTTTAAAAATCGAGTTCGATCCAGGCGATGCCCCGTGAATATTAACGCCGCTCCGTGATTAATTCGTTAGCACTGTATGATTCATTATTTATGTATGTATGTACGGTGGAAATATAATACACATCACCGGCTAGGCTCGTGTGTTTATCTCGCGACGTTGCCTCGCTTTATTTACTTTTATTTCATTTCATTTGATTTTATTTTATAAATCGCCTATGCATCATGTTGTTGTGTAGAAGACCTGGCGCCTTTGTCCCGATGCTTGGTAGGTAGTAAGTAGCATCGGGGATTATTTTATTTTCTTGCGGTTGCGGTCGAGCACGCTCGAGAGAATCATTTTTGTCACACTTTCGCCCGCATTTATCTATTTCGATTGATAAAAAGCAAACGGGCGCGTTATCTCCTCCGTAACGGAAGTAATTTAAATTTTCGGAAATTAGCCGAGCTCGAGCTGTAAGAGTCGGAGCGCGCGGTGCAAGGACGCGCCTTTCACAAAGCAAAAGCCTTTTAAATTTTCCAACGGACGCGGAACGATATTATTAATCACCCAACTTCTCGAATTCGCGTCATTGATGAATTTAATAGAAAGATTTTTTTCGCTCATTTATCGCCACTCGAACTCGACGAAAGGACGAAAGTATATGCAACCTACTCCTCTCTTATCTGGAGGTGGTGCATAGAGATTAGCCGCCGATCGATTAATGGGGCGGCACCTTTTTAGGCTTAATTGCTTTCGACGATTATTTGTTTTCGTTTATTTTTTTATTCCTTCTCCGTCGAGGACTCGAGAGTTGTATTAACTACATCAACTAAATTAACGAACCGAACTGAAACTAGGAATGAGTAGCACCAACTGCGTATTGCATAATTCGTTTTATGTCCCGAAAGTAATTCCGATGCGTTCGTGAGAGATTCAGGTGTTATTTTTGGTTATACGGTGATAGTTTAGAATTCACCCACGTTCTTTCGTTCCTACCCCTAGTTAATTATGTGGATTCCTTCATTCCACCACCTTCTGACATGCAATAACTGGCAAGTTTTCCCTCGGCCCATGCAAATCTATAAATTGCTCTTTGCCTCTGGATCCGCCTCGCCCTCGCGAGAAGAGACGCGGTAACCGTGGGCCCCGTTTAAAACGGCGCCGTAATTACCGGGGACCGTGCCCGGCCCACGCACGCACCTGGAGCGACGTAACCCGCGGGAAATTGATTGAGCCCGGGGAGAGCCAATCGAACTCCCCGGCTATTGTTCCGCGAATATGCTAAAATATTTAATAAACGCCCCGCTTTCAGGTGTAGCCTCCGATCCGATTGCCAGGACGCCGCCAAGGATCCGCTTTACTGGATCAGCTACAAAAGCGGCAGGTGCACCACCATCACCTCCGTCATCCCCAGCCAGCTCCAGAGGACCACCGCCCGAACGGTACCTCGCACCCCGATTTTCCCGGTTCCCTCGACTAATCGACGCGACTTTATTGCAGCTCGACTTGATCATCGATAATCTGCCGAGTTTGACCGGGCATTTTCTGTGCGCCTTCACCGTCCTGGACAAACCATTAATAACCAACGCGACCAGGAAAGGTTCCGGGGTTAATTGCACCACTCCGAGGACGGATTTGCTACCCTCGATTCCGCCAGGGCAACGTATGCCATCCCCTCCCGCTCCCTTGTCGGGTTTTTTGCTATTTATCGATGATTGCAGATCACTTCACGGCGAAGCTGTCCGTGCGGATGACGTCCGGCCCGGATTTCGTCGCCACGAACTTCACGTTCTTCGACTGCAACACCTACAGCTCCTGCACGCAGTGCGTGTCTTCGTCGTTCCCGTGCGACTGGTGCGTCGACGGCCACCGGTGCACCCACGATACAGCCGAGAACTGCCGCAACGACATCCTGGTGACCGGGATAAGCGTAAGTCTCCTCCACGTCCTTTCGGGACTTTTAGGGTTGACCGTTCTTTCGTTTCGGCAGCGCTCCGGGCCGAGTTATCGATCAGGGCCGGCGTTCTGCCCGACGATCAACGCGACCGTCGGCAATTCGCCCGAAATTCTGGTCGCCTCCGGGATCAAGAAGGCGATCAAGGTGAAGGTGCACATCATCGGCCAGTTCATCGTGCAGACGCGGTTCGTCTGCCAGTTCAACATCGAAGGGCGCGTCACTAGTGTGAACGCCCAACTCTTGGGCGACACGATCTACTGCGACCCGATGGAGTTCTCGTACACCTCGAGGGCGCCGAACATCACCGCCACCTTCGCAGTCATCTGGGGCGGCTCCAAGCCCCTGGACAACCCAGACAACATCCACATAGTGATCTACCGCTGCCGCGACATGGCCGACAACTGCGGGATGTGCCTGGCACTCGCCAAAAAGTACGACTGCGGGTGGTGCCAGAGCTCAGATCGCTGCGAGGTGAAGGACCAATGCGAGCGGGGCTCTTCGGTCTGGTTGAACCGCAGCCAGACGTGTCCGAACCCGGAGGTGACGTCCTTCAGTCCCGAGTTGGGGCCCTGGGAGGGTGGCACCAATATCACGATCCAGGGGATCAATCTGGGGAAGACTTTTCAGGATATCTACACGGGGGTGAGCATAGCGGGGATCAACTGCCAGCCGTACGAGCACCTCTACATCAGGACGAAGCAGATCGTGTGTAAAGTGGACGGGCCGGGGACGGCCGAGGCGCGGCACGGCCCGGTCGTGGTCCGGGTCGAGGATTACAGGGGCGAGTCCAAGACGCACTTCAATTTCGTCGATCCGATGATCACCGGCATCTCACCCAAGTACGGGCCGAGGTCGGGCGGTACCATGCTTCAAATCACCGGGAAGTACATGAACGCGGGCAGCAACATCGAGGCCTTCTTAGGGGACCTCCCCTGCAGGATTTTATCGTAAGACTCCGTAAACCATCCCCATTACCGTTGTTGTTATTATTGTCGTTATCGCAGAACTGAGGAGACTCAGGCGCTCTGCATTACCAGCGCCTCGGACTTGACGACCAAACGCGGTCTGAGGATGAAATTCGATAAAGGCGACCGCTTCCTCGACGCCAATAAGGAGGCCTTCGAGTACGTCGACGATCCGGTGATCGAGTCGGCCGAGTCCGGCGTGGCTAGTCAAATTAAAGTTCCTAAAGGTATCCCGGCCGGTGGCATCAAGATTTCGGTCACCGGGCGGAACCTCGCTTACATACAGAAACCCCAGATGTATGTCTATTACGAGCAGAAAATGTTCATCAGCGTAAGTGACCTCTTTGTCCCTTTTTTCGTTTTTCGAATGTCGATGATTTTAGGAGTGCACGGTGCAAAGTAACACCAGCATGACTTGCGGTAGTCCTCTGATAGAAGCGGACGATGCCAAATTAGACGCGGACAGTCCTCTGAAGTTGGAGTACGGGTTCCGCATGGACAACGTCACCGGAGTTCAGAATCTCACTATGAACAAGGAGTTCACCCCTTTCCTCCTCTACCCGAACCCGTACTTCGCGCAGTTCGATAAAGAAGTCAAGTACTATAAATCCGAATACCTCAACATTAACGTAAATATCACAAAAACTAGCCTTTTCAACCAAATTCCTTATGTTTTCGTTGTGTCTGGTTTCAGGGCCAAAACATCGACCGAGCTTGCCAGGAATCCGATGTTGTCGTACGGATCGGTAACAGTTTCTGCAACGTGACGTCGCTTTCCAGGCAGCAGTTGACGTGCAGACCTCCGGAAACGCAACCGCCAGCGTTGGATAAAGAGGGCCAGCTAAACGGCGAGGCCCTGCCAGAAGTAGTGGTGATCGTGGGAACGGCTTTACGTTTCAACATCGGCCACTTGTCCTATTCGGCCGCGCAAGGTCTGAACGGCCCAATCTCCAAGCCCACGATGGTGGCGGCCATCGCGATCGTCGTGATCATCCTGATCATCTTCATATGCTTCCTCATCGCCTACAGGAGGAAATCGACGGAGAACAACCGCGTCCTGAAGAACATGCAGGAGCAGATGGACATCCTAGAGTTGCGAGTGGCCGCCGAGTGCAAGGAAGCCTTCGCCGAACTCCAGACCGAAATGACGGATCTGACGGGTGACCTGACTTCCGGCGGCATCCCGTTCCTGGATTACCGGACCTACGCCATGAAAATCCTGTTCCCTAACGTCGACGACCACGCGGTCCTCCAATGGGAAAGGCCCGAGCTGATCCGAAAGGAGAAAGGCCTGAGAGGTTTCGGCCAACTGATCATGAATAAAACGTTCCTCCTCCTATTCATTCGCACTCTGGAGAGCAACCGGTACTTTTCGATGCGCGATAAAGTCAACGTCGCGTCGCTGATCATGGTGACGCTGCAGAGTAAGATGGAGTACTGCACCGACATTTTGAAGACGCTCCTGGCCGAACTGATCGAGAAATGCATGGAGGGTAAGAGCCATCCCAAGCTGTTGCTCAGGAGGACCGAAAGCGTCGCCGAGAAGATGCTGAGCGCCTGGTTCACCTTCCTGCTGTACAAATTCCTGCGCGAGTGTGCGGGCGAACCGCTCTTCATGCTCTTCAGGGCTGTCAAGCAGCAGGTTGACAAGGGACCAGTCGATGCGCTCACCTCCGAGGCTCGGTACTCGCTCAGCGAGGAGAAACTCATCAGACAATCAATAGATTTTAAGCCAATGGTAAGTTTATCGTCTCTGGCATTTCGCCTTGTGCTCAGGAGACGTTTCTTGTTTCAGACCGTCTACGTGTCGATCTCGCAGCAGACGATCTTCGTCGGCGGCCCAGAAGTGAACACCGACAACATCCCGGTGAAGGTGCTGGACTGTGATACGATAAGCCAGGTGAAGGAGAAGGCGCTGGACACGATATACAGGGCGACCCCGTACTCGCAGCGGCCGCGCAAGGACGACCTAGATTTAGAATGGAGAACGGGCACGTCGGGTAGACTGATCCTGTATGACGAAGACTCGACGAATAAGGTCGAGAACGACTGGAAGAGGCGGAACACCCTCAACCACTATCGCGTTCCGGACGGCGGCTGCCTCAACTTGGTCTCCAAGCAGAGCTCCATCTACAACCTCAACATATTCGCCGACAAGAACGAGAAGTCGCACAAGTACGAAACGCTGAATCTGAGCAAGTACACGTCGTCCAGCCCGCCGCTGAGCCGCGCCACGAGCCCCCTTAACCACGACCAGGACCAGGGGCTGAAGTTCTGGCATCTGGTCAAGCACCATGACAGCGACAACCAGAAGGAAGGGGAGCGAGGGAACAAGATGGTGTCCGAGATCTACCTGACCAGATTGCTGGCGACAAAGGGTACCCTGCAGAAGTTCGTCGACGATCTGTTCGAGACGATATTCAGCACGGCCCATCGAGGTTCCGCCTTGCCGCTGGCCATCAAGTACATGTTCGATTTCCTGGACGACCAGGCGATACAGCACGGGATCGCCGATCCGGAGGTCGTCCACACGTGGAAGAGCAACTCACTGCCCCTGAGATTCTGGGTGAACATCATCAAGAACCCGAACTTCGTCTTCGACATACACAAGTCGAACATCGTCGATTCCTGCTTATCTGTCGTTGCTCAAACGTTCATGGACTCCTGCTCCACCTCCGACCACAGACTGGGTAAGCAAATCAAGTGATCAAACCAGCCGAACGGTTCGGTAAACTCGAATTCTTTACGGTTCCCAGGTAAAGACTCGCCCAGCTCCAAACTGCTGTATGCAAAAGACATTCCATGTTACAAAGAGTGGGTAGAGCGCTACTATACCGACATCAAGATGATGCCGGCGATCTCCGATCAGGACATGAACGCGATGCTTGCCGAGGAGTCGAGGGTGAGTCCTTCAACGGCCGTTATAAGGTAAAGAGTGGTAACTATCGGGTTTTGATGGTTTTTGCAGCTCCACACGACCGAGTTCAACACGAACTGCGCGCTGCACGAGCTGTACAACTACGCGATGAAATACAACGAGCAGCTGACGGTCACTCTGGAGGAGGACGAGTTCTCGCAGAAGCAGCGGCTCGCGTACAAGCTGGAGCAGGTGCACAACGCGATGGTGGACCAGGGGCAGCCGTGATACTGGCCCGATCTGATGTGCCCCACGGCGCCGCCGCCCAGCTCGGCCCCAGCGCATCCGCAGCCGTCAGCACCTCAGGAATTGGCTTGCTAGTGTGCGCCACACAATTTTTACATATCGCCATCGAAACGGAACAAAAATTTAACAAGGAAACCCAAGAAAACAAATTAATGACGAGACCGAGATGTACTCTTTCTGTGTGTTGTTGGATTGCTGTCATACAGTTTAGTAGTCGTTCAGTGTCGGGGTCGGTGCGCACTCAGTGACTTCAAGTGCCTCTGGTAGGATTGGGTCGTGTGCTGTCTCCATAAATAAGTGTATATTTTTATGATAACGTTGTTCTGTTTATGCTTTGCTGTGCCGAAACTCTCTCGGCGTCGTTAGTCCACTAAAACTGTAAAACTAAAAAGAGAAAATGAAAAAAATCAATTGGTATAATATTATATCTGTGAATATCGATCGATAAGTCTAAAAGTCTACTGCTTTTTTTACATAACAACTGTATGATGGATGTTCTCCGGACCTTTGTACAGTCTTTTTAATATTTTTATATTTAGTTGAACGCAATCGAGATGATTGTCTTCCGCATTGAGGGAAGCAGCAGGGTGTAGTGTTTATTTGCGACCTTTCAATCATCGATGTCTCAACCTATTAAACATACTGTGCACGGGTTGTGTCTCAGTGTGATTTTGTGTACGTGTAATAAGGCTGTGTACGTTTCAGTTTTAAGCAGAACAGCAATACTATTCAATAAAATGGGAGTAACAAAAAAAGTAAAATAAAACGTAAAAATCGTGGCCCTTCCGACGGTCTGTCCGGTCGAGTAACTAACTGTTTTCACCTCACACCGCTGCAAATAAATTATGGAGTCGTGGACAGATCGAAATCGAGCCCCCTTTCCGAGTGACAAGTGTCGTGTCGCTAAACTAATAACGCATACCTAATAATGATTATAACGATACGTTTCAACTTGGTTCCTCCAATTATTTTATTTTCCACTTTGATCGATTCATCATTTTATTATAATATTAATTACATCAATGATGTATAAAATAGTTCGTCTGGCTGTTTTCTATTCACAAGTTCTATTATAATAGCGAGTCTGGGGATTCGGTTTGACGATTTTATGAATCATTCGTGGAACGCTCGGTGGATCTATCGTTTTATGTTCGTTAATAAATAATAATTGTTCTCATACGAATTGTAACCGTCCTTGAATATTATTGGGAAATAATAATGAAGATGAAAAAAAAAATTGAAAAATACAATGAATCCTCAACTTAGATTACGGACAGCTGCGCATATCACGTCCAGTGGAGCAGTGTGTGTTTCGAATTTTATTCAATTTTTATGATTATTGATTTTTTAACCAAAACCTTTTCACTTATCGCTTGTTTTTACCAAATCGTTGCTTCTGGACAATTTGCGTAGATAAATTTGTATATATTTAAGTGTGTGTGCACGATGTATTCATAGTACTGTGTGTATACTCGATTGCATTTGCAATAATATGAATGGATATGTACTACTATATGTCATTATAAAAGACTGAATGGAGTTATTTCAAATACTTAAATAGTAAAATATCATTTCGCCTTTCATTCAAACACCTGATCCTAAAAATACCTGTAAGGCACCCCATAAAAGAGTAGACAAAAGTGAAAACTAGGCTAATTTTATTAAAATTTTGAACATTTTGTACAGCAAAAATTCTTTACAAAAACGATATGTAAATTACGTCATTTCCGTTGCATTATTATCACTTTGCGGAACTATCTCCCGGTGTCTATACGGTTTCGGACCGATTATGCTGAGAATGACTGGCAAGAGGACGACACCATGGAAAAGTCCGAATATTATCACAAGTAGGAAAATCTGAAATCAACAATCATTAAAAACGTCAATAAAAAAGTCGTATCGTTTAATTACTTTAAAAAACGATTGGAATATGAAAGCGTCCGATTGGCTCAACATGAAAACCCCGATGAATGTGGACAAGCCTCCATAAACTACAGCCGATCCGATTGAGCTGACGGTTTTCAGGGACCTCTGATATCTGTCGCCGTTTTGCACGGTCAAAAACGTGTGCCCAATGTGGGTCGCGTAATCGACGCACAAACCTATCGCCAATTCCAGCCCGATGCACGACACCAAATCTATGGTGAGCCCCCATCGATACATGAACCCGCAGACGTTGACCATGGTCAGGAGCACACACAGGAAAATCCACAGGCACGTCTGGATGTCCGCTATCAGGATGACTGTCACCGCCATGACGCAGATCAGAGCGAGCTGCAGGTTCCTGACAACTTCTATATAAATCACCTGGAAATTGATTGATAAAACTGCGTCCCCGTTAATTAGTTCGAGTGAATACATCGTCCGTGGTCCAAGTTGCGAAGACTTTCGACCAAACCGTGGCGAAACGGTCGCCGGTGGTGAAGTTGCTCCGCTCGGTGATCGCCTGCACCGCGTGCATCGCGGGCAGATGCTCCTCGGGGCCGTGGAACTGATGGAAATTGAAGTTAATGCTGGAAATCTGTGAACAATGCAGACTAATTTCCGTCCGGATAACGCCACCGTCGCCGTACCACAATTTTCGGTGCGGGGGCGCCGCATTCTAATCCGGTTTCGAACTGGAAGTTCGCCTGATATTTCGCATTCATCGGGCTGAATAGGAACATGGAGAGGTACGTGTCGAACCGCTCCTCGCTGATTTCCTCGGCGAACGGGTCCTGATTGAAATTGGCCGCGACGTAATCGCGGAAAGGGTCGACCCACGACACGACATTGGTCGTGTAATTGGCGAACGCTATCAGCTCGTCGGACATACGTTTGATGTTATTGATTTCGCGGGCGTAGTTGATCGAGCCCATGTAGATGCCGGCCTCGAACCCGTGGGTCGGATAATACTGTTTCCTCATTTGCAGGTAACTGTGGAAGTGACTGGTCTTCGGGACGAACCATTCGGGGTCAAAACGCGTCTCCAGTTTGAGCGCGCTCTCCGCGCTCAGTCCCAAACATGTGGCGGTAATTACAAGGACTAGGACCTTCCCAGGCCTAGTCAGTATCGCGTTTGAGTAAACGAATTCGAAAACTTTGTTAGAGGTCTGTCGCTGGCTGAACGAATTGACTTTGTAGTCTTTGCCATGCCTGTAACAAGTAACCACGCCGTTCCTCCTTTCGGCGATTCGGGCCTGGTCCAATGCGAAGCAGGCCGTGAAGAAAGTCACGGCGTAAACGTACGTCATGAGTACTCCGAACGCGGCGTAAAAGCAGTACGATTGTAAACAAGGCAGGATCTAACCGATTTCAACAGGCAATTAATCATCAACTTAATTAATTCCTAATTACCGTATAGGATCCTACGAGGAACGCTAAGATGTCCGTAACGCTGGTTACGGTGATGGAAACGCCGCCGTGTTTGAGCATAAGTCCGGTCTGTTCGAAAATCGGTAGCTTTTTTTGATCTTTCGTCAGCTCCTCCCAGCATGCCATTATTACGAACATGTCGTCCACACCTTCAATTTGGGAAAAACGGGTGATTTTTATCTGGGATCGATTGGGGTAATTACCTAATCCCATTAGGAGAAAGGGCAGCGAGGTGTGAACGGGCCCGTAGGAGATGCCCAGCAGCGAGCAGAATCCGCAGCCCACGACGAAGGACATGCCTACGGTCAAGAGGCCGACACCGCCCAAAACGACTCTAGCTTCGAGCCAATTGAACTTCGAGATCACGAATAGGACGTAGATCACCATCATGAACACCCCTATGCACAGGATGCCCATGTCTTGGAACATCACTTTGCTGCTGATATCTCCGAAACTGAAATCAAATCGTTTTCTAAACTTTCGACCAGTTTAGAGTAGAATCTCACCTTCTGGATGACGTATAATCGACTGTTATATCTGTGGCATTTTTGCTGATATTTTCCAGGATGCTTAAAAATTCGTTTTCGAATACTAAAGTCTCCAGGGATGCCCAGTCGGCAGTTCCCGCAATATTTCCAACTTTATCCATATCAACGGTGGAAAAATCCACGTTGACCATCCATAAATTATGCAGAGTAGTTGCACCAACAATATGCCCAGTCGAATTGTACTGAATTCCGCCCAAAAGGTCCGTGTAATTTCGCATTGCACCTAAAATATCGCTGAAACACTCTGTTTATTTCATGCTCTTATATTGAGAAACAATTTTGAATTTTACTCTTCCCCTTCGGTATTGATTGCTTCGACAATTTCGGATTTAGTTAGATTATCGATTTTGTCCTCGT
Organism: Salpingus planirostris; assembly: GCA_949788335.1. NCBI lineage: Eukaryota > Metazoa > Arthropoda > Insecta > Coleoptera > Salpingidae > Salpingus > Salpingus planirostris. The sequence continues at coordinate 7,625,872 of OX460929.1, forward strand.
CAAAATCCCACAATCCTAGAATGCTCTTTTCGTAGCATTCTAGCTTCATCGATTCGACGAAACTGCAAAATAGTGCGGCGTTCATGGAAGCGCTCGGATCTTTACCGTCATCGGTATTTCCTAATAGATTGAGCAGTTGCTTTTCCACTTTGGGAATCCTAAAAGTCCGGTGAAAAACAAGTTAAACGGTCATGAAAATCAAACGGAGCACCACCTAAAGCAGACATCCTTCCACCCGGTCCCTTTCTCCTGAGGTTCGGCGTTTTCTATTTGCTGATGAATCGATAGAAGCTGCGGGGATGGGATCGTGATTTAATTTCGAGGGTGTCGTTTCGAATTACGTACTTTTCGGAGGACTTCCGGCGATAGGACGTCGGGGGCGGATATGAGGGCGACTTCCGTCCGGTATCCCCGCTGAAATCTACTTAGCAGCCACTCGGTGTCCCGCAGGAAGGCCGTGCCCGGGGGCACCCACAGTTTCATAGGGTTCTTCTCCTGGTGGAACCGCAGGAAACCGACCGAACTCAGCAGTACCAGCCCCCAGCATAGCGCTATCGTCCGCTTCGGATGTCGGCCCACATTGCAACCCAATCTTTCGAAATTATTCCGTTCGATAAGTAGTGACAAAATGTTAATGTATTCACTCACCTGTAGAAGAAATATTCGGTGTTGAAGACAATACTGGTGGTGAACCGCTGGTACCAATTGACATTTTGCTTCTTCACCACCGGCATTATAGTTAATAAAAATCTTCAGCCGGCGGTAGCGCACACACGACTGACTGTAATTAAGAAATTTCAATAAAATACCACAATTGGATTAATTAGCAGAGATAAATTAGGTCGTCAAGAAATCACTCTCTGATCGTTTCCCACAAACTGACGATATTGTAAGTAAATTTTCCGGACGGCACCTTTTAATGCAAGGTTAACAACTCAATAATAAAAAAAACTGTATACATGTATTTGTTGATGGGCCAAATGATTTTCATTGATCATCATCGACTTACGATTCTTTTAATGCACATAGTCGCCAACATTAGCCTTGTCCTTTGGGACAAGTTGAATAATTACATCAGTAAACGCTGTAAAAAAATCCGGTACTGACTCGCCTCGCAAAAATAATATAGCACTACTTGATAAACATGTTATTAACCCCTTCAAATTATTCGGCAATTTATCACTATTCAATAAACATGTTATTAAACCCATTAAATTAATTCGGCAAAATTCGTTTTATTTGTCTTATTCTATTATTGACGATTCGATCTAATTTCTTATCATTATTAGTACTGATTAGGGAAATGTGGCAGGGATGTGGTCGCGTCGAGGAGATAGAGGGTTGACAAATAGGATAAACAATAATTTATATAAAGTTGCGCGCCTGCAGGCCCGTCAGTTTCAATCAAGTCCGAAATAAAAATGAGTGCGGTGAAACTTGAAGAAGGCCATTTCGATTTATACACAGATCCCGTAACAGGAAAAGCCACCTCAATCAGGAAGTTCACCTGGAGTAACGCGAACAATGTGAGCGTTCAAATCATCTCGTACGGAGCCACAATCAATTTCATTCAAATACCGCGCAAAGATGGAGTCATCGAGAACATTTTACTCAGATTCGACGATTTAAAAGGTAACAAACTCACATAACCACTCTAAACTGAGCCACGAGCCACGTTCGTTTATTATTTGATGCTTTTGTGTATCATTATTACCCGTTCTTTGTTGCCTAGGAATTTCCTACTATGATAACAAACTGAAATGATCGCGGAACAGTAAACGTAACTGTTGTTGCTAGTTGTGAATCAGAAACTTCTTCAGTTTGATTTTTATTCGAACCTGTAAAGTCGTGCTCCTCTATATGACCATTTTTACAATCATCATCGTATTTGATGATTAATTTGAACACATGTAATTTGAGGCTCGTAGTGGGGAACTCATAGATTGGCCACGCTCATCGAGTGAATACCGCAGTGGATCGATTTTTGAAGTTTGACCGAAATATTACTGTTACGTGTCTATATAAAAATTCCGAGATGAGTGTGCGGCTAATTGAAGACGATTTCGATTTATTCAGCGACGAATCGGGTCACATAATAAGATTGTTCACGTGGACGAACGAAAATAATGTAACCGTCCAGGTCATTAACTACGGGGCCACCATTATTTCCGTAAAAGTCCCCGATAAAAAGGGGAACGCCGATGACGACCTCGTCTGTTTTTACAGCAATTTGAAAAGTATATCTCCCCTATCGCCGAATCCAATTAATTTCAGTAATTAAATTAATAGATTTTTTTATTTGTTAGGGTACCTAAGCGCCGACAACCCTTATTTCGGCGCCACCATTGGCAGGGTCGCTAATAGAATCGGTGGAGGAAAAGTGAACATTCTCGGGACGATTTACGACGTTACTAAGAATGAAGGTAACAATTCCCTACACGGTGGACTCAAAGGATTCGATAAGGTAAAAATCTCGATCGACCGATTTACTAGATTAAAAGGTAATAAGGTATAAAAAATAAAATCATAAGATTGAGGTGGTACTAAAATTAGACCGTTATCGGCCCCAGCGTTAATAAATGTAAATAACAAAAGTATGTGTGATAACGAGCCAATTGAATAAGCACCAGCACCCAGTACTAATTCCTGTGTTATCAAGTGAACAACTTTGAGGAACAATGTGTGGAAAAGGTGTTACGTTGAACGAGACCAATTTCGGTAATTTGCTCGATAAAAATGGAAAAAACCGACCACTCAGGCTGTTCACGTGGAAACATAACGATTATTACGTGGAGCTACTCAATTATGGGGCCACGATAAGAGCCGTAGGAGTTCCGGATCGCCGAGGGGCTGTCGAAAGTGTCGTCACCGGCTTTGATTCGATCGAGGCCTATCAGTCGCCGCGGAATCGCTATTTCGGGGCCACAGTGGGGCGCTGCGCTAATCGAATGAACCGAGGCGAATTCTCCATAAACGGGACTCCCTATCGGGTGACTTTGAATCACAACGGGAAACACCACCTACATGGAGGCGCTATCGGATTCGATAAAGTACCTCGATCATTAAAATAGCCCAATAAATTACCGGTAATGTAACGTTAAGGTAATTTACGGTAATTGATTCCCCGGATTTGCGCTTGCGCCAACCTTACCAATTTCAAATTACCGGTAATTTTATACAGCCCTAATAATAAACATTTCCCCATCAATATAATTTATATCTCTGATATGATTTTCCTGATTGAAGGTGATTTGGGACCATTTCGTCGATGGTACGAAAGTGGTCCTGAGCTACCGTTCGGCGGATCTGGAAGAGGGCTACCCGGGGGATGTGCTAGTGAACGCAATTTTCGAGTTGACCGCCGATAATGAATTCAAAATCGAGATGAAAGCGACCACGACCAAGCCGACGGTGGTGAACCTGACGAATCATTCATATTTCAATTTGGGAGGCCACAACAGCGGGGCCGCTTCGATTTACAAGCACGTCGTCTGCATAAACGCCGACCGCATCACCGAAGTGGACAAAGAGTCGATTCCCACCGGGGTTCTGAAGAACGTCGCCGGGTCCGTTTTCGATTTGCAAGTGCCGAAAGTGTTGGGCGATGTGATCGATAAGGTGCCGAACCAGCCCGGGTTCGATCATAATTTCTGCGTCAACAAAGGGCCAGAACAGGGCACGACTTTTATCGCTAGGTGACTTCGCAGATATCTTATCAGGGACCCCGCAAAGACGGGTCGCTTATTATGCAATATTCCAGAGTCCACCACCCTGATAGTGGACGCATGCTGGAGGTCTACAGTAATCAACCGGGTGTTCAATTTTATACCGCCAATTTCCTGCCGGAGAAAGTCGTGAACGGGGTAGACGGGGGTTACGCAAAGCACGGAGCTTTTTGCCTGGAAACACAAAATTGGCCGGACGCTCCGAATCACGTGAGTATAGGCAACCAATAATACACGAAATTAGTAAATTTTTGCGTTTAGGGCACTTCACACATAAAAACTCGTTATGACTATCTAGAAATGGCAAAATCGACTCATTTTCTCTGTCATTTACGTTCACTGAACATATTTATGTTATAAAATCAGAGTATTAGAGACGGATGAATGCAATTTATTGATTAGATAACGGGATGATGTTAAGAGTTAAAACTTACCTCTGATCCGAAATTCATCGAGGACAATGGTTCAAATCCTCTTGAAAAGTAGCAGTATCATCGTATTTCTATTATACAGCGTGTGAATAAATCAAATTCATGATTAAGGAATGACAAATTCAGGGGCGTCTCATCAAGGTTTTATGTTTCAGGATAACTTCCCTAACGCTATTTTGAAACCGGGAGAAACCTACTGCCACAACGTCTCTTACAAATTCTCGGTCAAAGAGGATTAAATTGCTGTATTGAAGAATTTCGTATGTTACTGGTAAGATGATATGGTAAAGTGAGTAAATTACCAAATTAGAATTTCCCGCGCCACTTGATTTCTCAAGTGACCGGTAATTCTACTTTACTCAATAAAACTGGGCTGGAATTTGACTGTACTTGATAAATTTATTAAATAAATCGTTTAAAAATTGTTAAAAACATAAAATCAATTTGCTCCATTGTTCTTTTTAAATATGGTTGTTAATAAATCAGGTTGAGGTACTTTCCACTTGAATTTTTGACTTAAAATATTGTAAACTTCTGGCGATTTGTTGTATATGGTTGTGAAAAACTCCTTATCTTCATCAGATATTTTGTAGTTCGGATTCAATTGCAGACTCACTATACTTGACAGGGATGGAGGAAGTTGTTTTTTCATCATACTGAGAATCACTCCTGTTGAAGGTTTTTTGTAGCTGTTCTTTTTGGATTTCAACAGTCTCTTGAGTAGCGCAATGTCTTTGCTGTGTTGTTTAATTTTCCTCACATATTTATCCTCTATAACTACGACATTATCCTCAGCCTTTTGAATAGGCACCGATGGGGCTGAAGATGAGATTGGGATTGTTACCGTTTCCGGTGGATCACTCTGCTGTTGCGGTTGTTGGAACACAAAATTTTGCTGTTGTGTACTTTCTGCAAGAGTTATCATAGGTGTCTCTCGACTTTTCTGGCTCAACTCCTGGTTTTGATAGATAGTCTGCACGCCTCCATTCGACCCATCGTTGCATTTGTTGATGGGGAGAACAAGACCATTCGTGGTGTAGATATATGACTCGACTCCTTCACTTTGAAAGTGGTTTTCGTTAGTTTCGAGAACGAAAATGGTGTTGTCGTCATTGGCAGGTAAAACTTGCACTTCAGTGACTTCTGCTTGCTCTACGACGGGCTCGGAATCACCAAGTAATGTCGGTATTGCATTTTGTAAGAGTCTTTTGCGTTGTAGGTTCGGAAAATAATAATCTTGAAAATGCGTCTCACACACTACTTTGTTTCGGAGTTGGTCTTCGTCTAAGTCGAAGAATTGAAACTTATGCGCGTTCTCGATCCACTGGCGGCACCGCTCTTTATGTTTTACTGGATAATGGAAAAAGTGGAGGTTTTCTCTAGTTTTTGTGGTATTGGTACAGGTTCTATAAGAGCAACGGCAACCGCCCATCTGTGGGGAGATCTCATGATTATAAAACGAATTACGGGGGATTCAGAATTGAACTCACCTTAAAATTAAGGGAAGGCTGGTGTTATTTTTCCATAATAATCACGGAAAATAAAAATTTTACCGTTAACTTCTTTGTATTGACAAATGATTGACAGCTATTCAGTGACATTTGACTGAAGGAGTTAAAATGCTCAAACGTGATTGGCTGACTAGTTTCCATAATGCCAACGAAAATCTACTCGAGTGAAGTTAACTGCAGGCATCGAAAATCTAGTGACTTTTTTGTACTGACAACGTGAGTGTCAATTTTATTATCTTTATTATTGTTGCTAGCGAGAATTAATGTAAATTTGTTAAATAATAGCTTTTAATTGTAAATAAATGTAAGCACGGTTACGCAGTGAGTGTACGAAAGTGCTTTGAGTAAGTGCGTGCGTTTGTGAACCTCGAAACGCAAGAATTCCACAAATTTCACGGTCTGCAGAGTAATTTTGTTTGTTTACACCTCTCACGAAAAGACTGATTGCTAGTCTAAAAAGACATGATCACCGATGTTTTACTCTTCCTAAAGGATGAATACGTATTCGCGAAACCATGTAAATAATAAAAATTACCCACGTGTGTCGGAAAATTAAGAATAATGAATGGAAGTGGCTTCGGTTTGTTGCTGTTTTTCTCCACGATTATATTCCTCACCAACCTTCAATTTGGCACCCTGAGCACAGTTTTATTGAGGGCCGTTTCGACAGAGCTAAGTAACGATTTAGACGTACTCAAAAATGAAGAACTGGGCTCGGAATATATCAAAGTAAACTTATGAGTAATCAATTACTACTCAATTACTAATAATCGCAATTTCAGAAATTATATTCAAGTTTCAAGTACAGAACGACAGACGTGGAGGCGAACGAGACCCTCAACGAAATGGCCGATAAGTTGGAAGAGAAAATCGTCGACATATTCACAGCTTTGAACCACGCTAAGGCTGCAATCGAATCGATGCAGATGCTTGAAAACACCACAAACACGCGGTCGGCTTTAATCCCGTGCATCGACGGTTCAGAAGACCCCAAAAATGTCAACATTTGTGGCAACCTTATCGATGTAATCCTCAATAAAAGCGCGAAAGAAGTGGACTACGTTTTACAGAGACTGCAATCGAAATCGTGGAATGTTAAAAACGCCATTAAGCAACAATACTTGATCTCATCTCATGATGTCGAATCGTATGAGACTTCGCCGTTTTTACATTGTAATGGACAAGACCACATGCTTTTGTGGAATAGCTATATGTCTAGGAATCGGTATCTTCCTAGGAAAGTTGTCCTCTTACTGGACCACGGAGGCTCTCTGAGCAAGCAACACTTTTTCATAGTGAAATCAGTGGGTGAGTAAAAAAATGTAACCACTTTTTACAGGGTTACAAATTGAAATTGTTTGACATTTCAGCAAAAGAGATGGTTTCCGCTTTGAGCGCGTCCGATAGCATAGCCGTTCTCGCCATATCGAACGACTGGGCCTCACCCGAGCTCTCCGACGAGTGTCTTATGCCAAATCAAGTTCCTTCAATTCTCAGCGAAAGCGACACAACCAAGTTCTTCCCGGTGGACAAGACCCGGAAACGTTTGATCCACAAGTTCATCGACGGCCTCAAGAAAGGCAGCGGCGCCACCAACCACTCGCGGGGCCTCACAAAAGCCCTAAGTCTTGTCGAGACGCACCAGCACCAAAACGAGACCGTCATGGTGCTCTACGTCAGTCGCGGACTTCTCTCGTCTTTGACAGAGGCCAAAAGCGTCCTCGAAACGATCCTCGAACGCTCCCGGAACATCAAAAGCAGACTGATCATCAACACGTGCGCAGTAATCGATGAATCGCGCCCCACGATTTACGAGACCCAGTTTTTGAGGGATATCGCCCTTCAGGATTATCAAAAGTACAATATCACCAACCGTATCGGACCCGGAGGCGCTATGATCGCTGTCAATTCTTCCGAAATGGTCGGGTTCGCCGTTAGCCATTTTTACAACGTTTACAAGTCTGGCACCTATGATCTGCAACCGAGGATATCAACCCCAACATGGGATTCCAAGTCAACTGGTAATTATTTATTATTTTTCGGTAATTTCGAGTGATGATTTTACATCTGATTTCAGATCTGAGCGTCTCTTTTTCGATCGGGTCGTCGATTAACGATCAGTTCAGCCTCCTCGGCGTCGACATCTTGTTCGAGAACTGGGCTGAGGACTTCTTGTACTTCTGCGGCAGCCAAAGACACCACTACGCTTTCCTGATGGACCTGCAGGGTAAAGTCATCATGCATCCGTCATTCTCCTGCCCTACCACGGTCAAGCAGCAACTAAACTACGTCGATATCAGTAATTTCGAGCGCGTCCCCGGTTTCGAGATCTTCAGGACTCGGCTACTGGAAGAACCGCAAGGGGTGCACGTGATAACCCAGTCTTCATACACAGTGAGTACCAACCGATTTCGTCTGACTCGATTCTAATATCGTTTTTCCAGCGGAAATACACGTGGAGGAGGGTGGGCGAATGGTACGTGATGTGCGTGGTCGTCCGGGACATCCACACGACTTCGGTCAGACCGTACCAAGTCTACTGGCCGTTAAATTCGAGCGACGACTACAACCTAAAACTGATCTACCAGGACTTGGACGAGGGCGATAAACCCGAACTTTGTCGCCATTTGGATCAAGTGGCTAGTCTAGATGCGGGATCGCTATATCTAGGAGCTTCCTGCTTCCAGACTCCTCAAAAACAGCAGAGCTTCCAGAACTACATGGCGTACATTCAAGACAACTCCCACGTCTTGAGCAACCCAGGACTCAAGGACGAGATCAAAGACGAGGTGGCTGTCTTAGCTTACATCTTGACTTATCTAAGGAACCGACATTTGTCGAGTTTCAAATCGAGGTATATAGTGAGACGATACGTCTCTTCTTACAGCGGCGTTCTACAAATGTTCCCAGGGAGTTTGCTTGACGAAGGTCTGGATCCCACTAAACGTCCTTGGTTTTTGCAAGCGACCGAACATAAAAATCGGGTTATAATGACGCCTCCTTACCTAGATGAAGGTGGGGCTGGATACATCGTAACAGTAGCGTACGCAACGACGTACGCAGTCGTAGCGATCGATGTCACGTACGGTTACGTCTTCCGGATGCTTTTAAAACGCATGTCTTTGTGTTCCTCTGCTAATATCACGTGCTTCCTCATGGATGACCGGGGTTATCTGGTCTACCACCCTAATTTGATCGACCCAAACGGCCACGGTCCAGTCGAGAAGCAGCATATTGTCCATAAGGAGTCATTGGTCGCTAATGACATCCTGAGTCACGGCCATTTTATTCAAAAGAGGCTGTGTAACAGTTACGGGGGCGGGACGGTGCAGAGGTTCTACAAGTTGAACACGAGTTACACTGAGGTTTTGGTCAACTCGGTGCAGGGGGAGTCCTGCGTCAGCTACCACATGGCCGCCATCCCTCGGTCGAACATCTTCGTGGGGATGGTGAACGCGACTTGCAACATAGTCGTGACTTTCTGCCCCTGCAGCATCGTGGATCGGCTGTGTCTTAACTGCAACCGGATGGAGCAGAAGGAGTGCGAATGTCCCTGCGAGTGCCCGCTGGAAGGGGCGAAATGCGGGCCGCGCGACGACAACCCGATCTGCCCGTGGTTCCCCGAGCAGTTTTCCTACTCTGCCCGCTTCGACGAGAACCAGAAGGCCAAAGGGCTGAAATCGTGCTTCCCTGCCACTTGTAGTCTCGAGAAAACCCATCTCGGCTGTCTCGGAATCACCGGTTGCGAGTGGTGCAAATACGACGTTGACGGGGCTCTTTTACCGAACCCTTTCTGCGCGTCTTTGGCGACCTGTTTTAACGGCATTGTCGGCTCGGTGACTCCTTATAGAAACCACGACGATTCCTCCAGGTCTTTAAGTGTGCCTCTCAGTTTTATCGTCCTTTTCATATTGGGTGTCCTAGTGGTCCTCTGCATGTTCTATCTTTACCACAGGTCGAGCAATCCACCGGTTAGTGAAAGGTTGTATTTGAGCTCGACTCAGGATAATCATTTGCGAATGAGCGACTTGAATCTGAGCGATAATTTCCACGCGATTGGGTCGCATCGCGATAAGCTCTTGCAGGAGGAGAAACCTGATCCGGTGTCGCCATATTGCGTGTCCAGTGGGTACAGGAGGATTGCCATGGCAGCTGATTCGGATCATGGGTACTCTACTATGACCCAGCATGATGAGTCGGAGCACATGTCGCTCGCTCCTGTCGAACTTGAGTCTTTGGAGGATGAAATGGGATCGGATTTGAACAAGTCGCCCCGGTTGACTCAGTTGACTAACGAATTCACTTGTGTTCCCAGTCACAATAATCGCATCGTGGTTCCGGTGACTGTGCACCGTAACATGGAGGCCACGTAACATTCACACCTCATCATTGTACATTAATCATTATTTAATATCCACTCTTGTACTTATTTATTATCGTTATATGCTGAATTTTACGGTATTGTTGACGTGTACCTGTATTTAATAATTAACTACATAAACATGAAAGTTTCTGTACTTTTTTAGGTATTATTATAATAAAAAAACTTGTGAAATTTATATAGTTGATCTAATCTCTTTATTATTATTATTTCAATCGAAAATAATCTCTAATAGAATTTATAATTTCACACTAAAATTATTCAATTACAGTGATGTCGCACGCAACAGGGTAGAATAGACTTACAAAAATATATCAAACAAACATATAATTAATAATTAAATAAAGAGAAAGATGCTTTTAGATTCGACTCATTCTTCGTCAACGGAATTGAGCGGAGAATAGAAATTCTGTGAATGTTTAGATAGAGCGAGAGTGGATGGAGAGTAGCGCCATGACAATTTCTGACCGAGACAGCTCTTCTGCATGTCATCGTAACCTTTCAAAACTTCCGCTATTGAAGCGGAGCAAGAAGAGTACTCCACTGGGATCATCTGCAAACACAATTTTACACTCAACTGTCAAATCTAGTTATCAGTCATTCATACTTTGCATAAAGAGTGCAGCTCGATCATGGCCGCCAACAGATAGAACATCTCCATGGTGTAGTAGTTGGATTTGTGCGGTATCTCGTTGGAGAGGAACCGCTCCATCTCGTGCTTGATGAAGGCGTGGGTGAGAACGGATGGTTTGTACACGGCGGTGGCGGAGTCCGTGATCAGGATCTCCAGGCGGGTGTAGAGCTCCTCGTGTTTCAGCATGGTCCCTAGCAGGGCCTCGATGTCGAATTGCACCGCGACGCACCCGATCAGCTCGAGGAATATCTGGAGCAGATCCGCGACGGTGGACCCATCGTCGGCGTTCTTCAGGCCCAACTTCTGCTTGACGATGGAGCTCATGCGCTGCATGTCCTTGACCGAGCACCGGCTCTGGGTCAGCATCACCAATTGACTAGCGTTCAGGTCGAGGCCGTTTAATTTGGCAGCCACGTTAAAGCAGCTGATGGTAACACAGGGTAAAAATCGCTCTTGGACTTTCATTAAAGCTAAGAACCGGTCCAGGTAATGCGCGGATGAGAAGAAGACCGCGGGGGGCGCGTCGAACCACACTTTCAGAAAGCGCAGGACTTGCACCGCTCCGTCTCTCGCTGCCGTTGTCACCTCCCAAGGCTTTCGTTCGGAATCGTCCATTATATGGAGTTTCTCGGATGCCAGCGCTTCTTCGAGTTTGTAGGCGGCTTTCTTGATCCTAGCATCCGGTATAGGCCGGCTCCTTCCTTTGCTTCCCTTCCACTCCATCGCGTGTGGCCCTTTTTGAGTGCTCCAACACTGAATGTCCTATTCAGATGACCGGATTTTTTTTCAAAAAGAGTTGCACAACATTCCTTCCAACTGAACCAGCAAAAGTAGGAGCAGGCCTAGAACCTACAGTCAAATTTTAGTGTCTGTAAATTGGACCGTAAGGTGAGCTTACCCGGATGCCTTTTTCTTCAAAGGATATTTGGCTTTTAGCCCAGAATTACAATTATTAAAATATACAATAACCCCACAAACAAGAAATTCAACAGAAATTTTTTAACTAAATTGCGCAAGCGTGCCTACAAACAAAGGAATTCTCCTCTCCCCCACCCACTGGGTGGTTATCTTAGGGGATTTTATGTTTCTAAGTTGGCAGTAACATGAACCGTACTGTCGTTTAAAAATTGTGAATAGATGGCGCTGATCGCGACAAATGAAAATCTGCCATGTGTCAAAATCATCTGTCAATCAATTTAAGTGCATTTTGGTGATGTTGGACGTTTAGTTTTGAAAATCGTCAAAGAAATGAAAATTCCACTCATATTCCTCTGTTTCTGGGCCGCAGCGTTCGCCCAGAAAGCGACCGAGTCGATTGTAAACAAAAATATCGAGCGAACGATCGATTTAACGTCTCAACTAGTCAAAATCGGCGCCACCATAACCTTAGAAAATACCGGCAAAGATTCCGTTCGCATCTTCAAGGTGGTTCCGGACCCAGACACCGTCGGGAACCTCTCTTACATATCGGTGAAGGGTTCCCTGAAAGAGGAGCTGACTGTGGTTTCGACCAAAGAAGCCGGCTTCGATGTGGCTTTCAAGCAGCCGCTGGCCCCGGGGCGTACCACCGTCGTCACCCTAGAAACGGTGTACACCAAAGGGCTGGAGCCTTACCCGAGTACCATTACCCAAAAGGAGAAGCAGCTGGTCAGGTATTTCGGAAACCACTACTTCTACTCGCCTTATCCGACGACAAGTCAGACGACCACGGTGACGTTGAGCTCGAGGAGTGTCGAGAACTACTCGAAATTGAAGCCGGTATCGCAATCAGACACCACAATCACGTACGGGCCGTACAGCAATATTCCGAAGTTTAGCCACGATCGTATGATGGTACATTACGAAAACAACTCGCCGTTTTTGACTGTCACCCGTCTCGAACGTCTCATCGAGATTTCGCACTGGGGAAACATCGCCGTGGAGGAGAACATCGAGATCCTGCATACCGGAGCCAAGTTGAAGGGCTCTTTCTCGAGATACGACTACCAGAGGGATACGAGCAACAGCCACCACAGCATCAAGTCGTACCGCACGATCCTTCCGGCTGCAGCCTACAACATTTACTACCGAGATAGTAATGGAAATATTTCCACGTCTCAAGTTCGCGCTCGCAAGGATTGGATCGAACTGGAGCTGAGACCGAGATTCCCACTTTTCGGAGGATGGAGAAGCTCCTACACCCTCGGTTACAACGTTCCCAGTTATCAGTACCTCTACAAGAAGTCCAGTAGCGAGTACCTGCTCAATATGCGCCTTCTGGATCACGTTTTCGACGATATGTTCGTGGAAGAGCTCGAGACATCGATCGTCCTACCGGTTGGGGTGACAAATGTCAAAGTAAACACTCCTTACGATGTCGAACGTCTCCCCGACGGGGTCACCTACAAATATCTGGATAATTTGGGGCGTATCGTCATAAATTTGAAGAAGAATAATTTGGTCGAGCAGCACATTCAAGATTTGGAGATCGCCTACGATTGGCAGCCGATGCTCCTCTTGCACGAACCAATTTTGCTCTCGATCGCATTGTACACCTTGTTCATTTTTGTAATCATCTATGTCAGACTTGACTTTTCTATTCACAAGCCTGACCATAGCAAAAAAGACTAAATTCACTACACATTTCTTTCTTAATTTTGTTCATTCGTTCCGTTCTTAATTTTGTTCATTTGTGAAGTTGATAATTAATAAAAAATTCTTTTTAATTCTTTTTTATTGACCTGTCAATTGTTCCACCATTTATACAAATTATTTTTTAACGGCGGCGGCTTCGTCTTCCCTCTGGTAGGTAGCGAGCAGTTCCTGTTTCTTCGCGGCGATACGTTCCTCGCGCCGTTTCCTCGCCTCTTTCACTTTGAGTCTCCTGGCGTCAGCTTGATCGTTCAACATTTTCGCGCGGGCCTTTTCGGCCTTCTTCTTGTGGATGTACTCCATGAGGACGCGCTTGTTCCTGAAAACGTTTCCTTTCGCTTTCATGTAAAGCGAGTGGTATAAATGCCGGTCGATCTTCTTGGCCTCGCGGTACTTCTTGAGGAGACGCCTCAGGACTCTCATACGTTGGACCCATAATTCTTTCTGGGGCATACGCGCATTTGCCGTACCTTTCCGTTTACCAAACCCGCAGTGACGTCCTTTGCGTCTGGCTTCTGTATTTTTACGTACACGAGCTCGAGAGTGGACAGCGACGGGTTTCTTGATGATGAGACCGTCCTTGATTAATTTACGAATATTCTGTCCTGTAAGGAACCCACACAATTAGGCATCGAACTGTCATACGTCTTGGAACCAAAATGGAATCAGATTGCTACTCACTTGAGTTGGTATTTGCGATTTCGTTAACTTCGTTAGGGTCTAACCAAACCTTCTTTTTGCCGCATCGCATAACAGAGGCTGCCAGCCTCTTTTGGAGCTTTAGAGAGCTGCAAATTCAAAAGTAGGGTTAATATTATGCATTGTTGTGAAATACACGAATTGGTGGAAAAGCCGAAAACGACATGACTTGTAGGTAAGAAATTTATAATTTTCATCGTTTTCGACTCAATTTTAAATGATTAATTTGCGATAAAAGCGTAAATACCTCATTGTGGCAAACACACGTTCACGTGTTGTAAAACCAAAAGAACTTTTGACACTTGACAGCTGGGCAGAAGAGGGCGCTGTTAGCGACTTTATTAAAGCGCGAAATTTAAACAAATTCAATATATTTATCTTTCTAGTGCAGATAACAAAATAGATATTCGATTATTAATAATAATACATTGCACAATTTTATGTGTAAGAATTTCAAGACTGGAAGAAAATCCTCGCACTCATGAAGTTATAGTACAGCAACTGGAACTCCTATAATACAAATAAAATATTAATTTTGATTACGCAAAAAATATATTAATCTCACTCGTTCGAATGAATTAATCCTCTTCTCAGATAACTGGAGAGTTTGCTGTAGTTTATCATCTTGTTTACTCGCGAGTGATCTCTGCTCATAAATCCTCTTCTTAGCTAACTTGAATTTAGCTTGAACTGAATGGAACCAATGCAACGAACTCAACTGACTTTCCTGTCCAAGCAGCTCGATTATGTAAGCGAGCCCAATAACAAATCCATCATCGGTAAAAGCAGCGTCTTTCTTATTCTTTTTGTTGAGCCTTTCTTTCAAAGTTAATGAATGCTCAACGAAATTGATCGTCAACGGCGGTACGATTATATAAAAATTCCTCAGGTGGATATTTTTCGGATTTTTGAAAACTGGAGTGAAAACTTTAACGAGTAACTTGAAATACTCCGTCGCCTCCTCAAAATTGTCGACCAGATTTTTCAAATCGTTAATCAGACAAGAAGACGCCTCTTTAGTTAATTCCGGAAGAGAACTGTCTTCATCAACTAGTTCATCAAGGTGTTCCACGTTTTTCAGATTCGGAATAAAGCAAGTGCCATCGGCTAGACACCTCCTTCCTCCAGACCGAACCAAGCGAACGTAGCCCATCGCATTCCCAATTTGTGTAATGAGTTTCCTGAATAAATCCAAATAGCTCAAACCTTGTTCATTCAGTCCCAAGTTTCTGATACCGATATTGAATTTATCGGCCCTTTCGTATGGATACATTTGAGCCAGCTCACTTTTATGCTCCGAAAAAAACCGCATGTCCTTAAGAAGGCGCGATTTTATGTGCTCGTCGAACATAAATTGCGAGAAAATGTAGAATTTCTTTTGGAGAAATTGGTAAGTGAAGTTCACAGTGGTGTTCATTATTCCTATTCCATGTGTCCGGATGGAATTGGCTACATGGGATATGTTTATGGTGTTCAGGTGCTTGTTGTTGCTCGATTCCTCAACGAAAACCTGATTGTTCAGGTTGTAAAGGTATTTTCCGACGAAGACGTTGATGTTTCGCATTATTTCTAAAACGTCTAAGCCTTGCTCCAACGTCTGCATAGGCAGATTATCTTCGACCGTTTCTAAATTGTATTGGAGGGCAGCCAAACTGGAAGATTTCAAAAATAATGATAACGAATTCTCGAAAGTTCAAGTATTACCGTCTCATTTCTCCATAAGTTTTCCAATCGTGGAGGACCACAGTTGTCAGATTGTAGAACATGGTGCTCAAATAATGCTCAGTTTCTTTTTTGATACTGATGTAGATCTTGCTCAATCGCGAGGGTTTAAATTTGGTAAAATTCAACTGCAGACACATTTGGAAAGGATCAAAGTCGGGCTGTTGTAAATGTAAATGCGTCTGGAGGCGTAAATTAGTCTCTACAATTTGATTCAAAGGTGTGAATAGATCTTTTTTCAAACATAACTCAGTCGAAGTCGAGACTTTCTCTCCCGCAATAAGAGCACAATCACTTAAAGCACTCAGTATCAACTGAAAATAATCGACGAATAATTTTGACAGGTGATTAAAGCAGAACTCACATAATATCTGGACAGGTCCGCTTTGGTCTCGATCAGCTTGGAAAAGTATATCGGCAGCACGTAGGTCTGGTGCCAATATAAAAAGGAGCAGTCGCATAAACGGTTCAATATCAAATGCATACAACAAATTAATTCTAAGCGATTTATCACAGTTCGGATTTCAGTTAAATTATCGTAAGTCAGCCCGCTGGCTGACAGCGACAGCTTGGCTATCAGAATTCGTTGGCTCGTTTTGGGCCCTTTCAGACTCTGCTCGCAGATATTCAACGCCGAAAGCACGTCCAGGTGGCGCTCTTTGTACGACTTTTCCTGAGTGAAGCTTTTCTAAAAAGAACGGCTGTCAAAATAACACAAGATGGCCGCCTGGCAAGTACGCACCCTCAAGCTCGCCAGAAGCGTCATAGCTTTATGGGACAACTGTTGCCCGATTACCGTGGTGACGGAAACGATAGAGGACAGTTTCTTGTGGAAAATGAATTGAAAGCACTTGAGAATCTCGACCAACCTACATAGAGACAGCAAAACCGATTTGGCCATAGGTCGGCCCTTATCGGCATGCAAATTCGTTATCCACTTGATCAGTTCGCTGATTTTCTTCACCAATTTCACCCCTTCAATCAGCAAACTCGTCGCCTCTTGCAGGTGTCTGACGTGGAAATTGACGACTTCTCGATCGGTGACTTTATCGATCTCTATCATCCAGCAGCAGGCCTGCGCCGCCAATTGTTGCGTCTCTTTCGGCAGATTCTGGCTCCTCACTGCGATTTTCGTAAGACGCGCCGCGTCGATGGCTTTGACGTCCATCGACTTGGCCAGGGTCGAAATGTGTTTCAAGAGAAACTGCTCGGGGTACCACAGCACGTTCCCGCACAGAGTGCAAGCCGAGGCCTTTTTATTCAATTCGAGAGTGCGTTTAATTATCCTCTTATCGGTGGTGCCGAAAAGGTGATAATCGAGGACTATCAACGCGTTCAGTTGGAGCCAGACTTGCGTGAAAAAGATGTTCTCGTCGTCTCTTTCCAGTTCTCCGAGTAACTGCGTGATGTACGCGGCGATTTCGGAGTTGAGGCAGGAGCTCTTCACCAGAATTATCACTTTTTCGTCTAGACATCTCTCTAAAGCGTTTTTGAAGATGTTACCAGTCAGCAACGAATTCTCTAGTCCGGTCAAATGTTTATCCAACATCCTGATCTGCTCACAGGTCGTTTGGTAGTTTGCCGGGTTATGGACGACGTTTTTCACAGTTTTTCGGTACAAAAACCAATGGTCCTTTATAGTTTGCAGAGTGAGAAGATTATCTAGCGTCAATAAAGCCACCAATAACTCGGCTAAAGAATCCAGTAACTCCTAGAAACCAAAATTGATGTTTACACAAGTTCAACAGATCAGATAAGCTCAGTCAATACCGGAAAACAAGCTCCAGAACTGGCAGAATTATATCCCTTTCCTAAAATGGCACATATTTGTCGTAATAACAGGCCGATAACTTGGTGGCAACGTTCTAAAAAGCAGCTGACTTTTTGGAGGGTCTCTACCAGTGACGAAATCGATTTCAAGTTCTCCCAAGTGGTGCTGCCTTCTATAAAATTACATACAATTGAAAACGGTGGTTTAAGAGATCTAAATGACCCACCTTCTCCATAAAAAACAAACGTCGTGTAATATCCTTTAGCTTCATCGACAAGTAAATTAATCTCCTCACATAAAGAAGCCAAACTGGCTAGGATTTTACTCAATGGCTCATTATTTGAATGTACCAAACTCAACAAGGATATCCTTTCTGTTTCAGTGTTCTATAAATGATCAGTTCAATACTGTATTGTGGATAAAGTCTTGAAGTTTTTACCAGTAAAAGGATAGGTTCCAATCTCACATTTTGATTATTCGACAGTTTATCTTTTATTGAATTCAGATCGGAACGGAATTGATCCAAGAATTGTCGGTAATTCTTCAACTGCACTTCGCCGACCAGCCCTGTTAATGTAAATGTATTAAGTATCGACTTGTAGATTTATTTTGATTGGATTTGAGGTTAAATTACATACTGTGAGTTTCTTCATTAAGCTTCCTTTCCGCTACGTCTTTAGATTCCAGCATTTTAGAATATTTCATTGGTGTAATTCGCACTTATGTTTATGTCCTGTTTTGCCATTAATCCTTCGTACAAATGATAAAAAAATACCCACCTAAGTAATTACTTCGACTTACTTATACCCGAAATGTATGCAACCAATAATACACGTAGCTACCATGGCGCGCCGCTTCGACGGCAGCGCCAAAACCCTTGAAGCTTGTAGTTCAAATAAAATTCGTAAGATGGCAAAGTGATCGAGTCTTGCCACACTACGGCCATCTTACGGTCAACCGTATGAACTACGCAGTTCACATTAAGTGGCACCAGCCCTTGCGAATAACCTCAACGAATAAACGTTGAGCCGAATATTCATATGGCGGAATTTCCAGCCGTCAACAAACAGTTTTCCACGACGTGTATTCTTAGTTGCCTACCTTATACTCAACACAATTATATCAACATGTTTTATTTTTTTTTAAAGAGCTCGAGACTTACTACGTATCGTATTTGTGTCCAATAAATAATTCAGCTCAGCCTCGAAAGATATCATTTATGAAGTTCAACAGAATTCCATTGTTAGTTAATTTCTAAATGAATTATGAAAAGCGATCAGTCGTACGCCTTGGATTTGATAATAAATAATATATAAAGGGATACTGTTTAAATACGAAATTAATTAATTTCTGTCAGTTTCAATGAAGTGAAGCGTTGGAAATCGATCTGTCCTGATTTGGAATGCCCTAAGGGTACTATAAATGCGGCCACTGACCCGCTCTTCGTGGTGAATTTCATACGAGCTTTCTGCTTGCTTTACTATTATATATAGCTCTTGATTTTCTCGATAAAATGATCACCATAAAGGCTTCACCGGATGTGACGGGTGATTTTGCTATCCCGGCGCATTCACCATTTTCGACCTACATCAGTTACCATAATAAATTGGCTTATACAACCCGGCTGGGTAACGATCGTATCGACTTGGTGATTTTAAACATTCATTACCGCGTGTACGTAGCTCACGGATTACAGATCTTAAAATATTCACGGAATCTAGATTATTTGTGGAGATCTAGCGGGACTAATTAAAATGAATGTGCAAGGCAGATATCGCGTTTTTAAAAAGCTCCAAGAGCAGGCCCAGGCGCGTACGAAGAATATTTTTGTTTTTTTATGAACTAGGAAACATAATAAACAATATATAAAATGTTATGATCTATACGCCAATGTTGCGAGTGTATAAATATTACTCCCACTAGACCGGATCAAACTAAACTCTCCAAAAATAATCCAGGAGCAGAGGATGAGAGCGCTCGAGGCATCGAGGTCTACGAGGCGAATACATACAAATAATCCTACGTGCTTCTATAGTTGCTATGACATGCGATTGGCAAAATCCAATAAAACGATTTATTAACTATGTACCTACGTATGTATATACTCTGTTTTTACCACAAGAGTGTGTTTATCGAGTGTCAAGTGTCTGGTAATTACAGGTTACCCTGGGAATTGAGCATCAGGCCATCAGGCAATAATAATAATATGACAGCGCATCGCATCAGACGGCATTGGAATCCTAGAGTCGTCCGGAGCGATGATGGCAATTACATGGTTAATTATGCGGCGACTCCCACACGTGGCTTCTAAACGAATGCACATCAATTCGGTGTGCAAACAATATTCAAATAATGCGTTCTCGATTTACACTTCCATCGAAACCGTAAAAATATCTGAAGGGGGCGCGAAAACAATTAGTCATGTGTTTGCATAATTTTTGTGTTTATACGGCTATTTCGTGTGCGGGCTATTTCGAGGATGGGATTTTTAATATTTTTAACACCGGCCTAAGCCCCTCCATATCTCTAGTCGCGCATTGTCGGCCAGTGCGTGTGACTTGTCGACGACGACTTGCACAATAGATCGAAACCAGAGAACAGAACTGAATAAACTGAAAAATCTGAATAAACAGAGAGAGGAGAGAGAGACGCGTTATTGCGTTATTCGGTCCGGGACAGTTCGAGACGCAAAACCGCTCGGAATAAATATTTACGACTATAATTCACGGAATATGTGATTTATGTCGGAATCGCAATCCATCTCGGCACGCCATTACAAATGCGGGGTGGCGGAGCCGCCTTATTTGCACACCCACGATATGAATTAGCGACGCGCTAATAAGTTTATTATCGCGGCCGTTTCTTCCTCTTTTTATGGGTATAAATAATCGGATCGGCCGTGTATTCCGATCGTGGGACGCCTACGAATCGCTCGGATTATATAGTTAGCCGAGAGCACCCCCCGGTGGAACGTAGACGAGGGGTGGATCGTTGATGGAATAGTAGAGGCGTAATTGGCCGGGCAATCCGCATACATTTAGCCTAGTTTCGGGATGTTTTCGTCCCGACGAATTGGCACAATATAAATGACGATATTGATTTCCATCGTGCGCTACTTTCGATTCGGCAGGTCGCATCTCTCGAAAGTCGCACCATTCAAGGCGATCATCACTCTCTTTTTACCCTTTACAATAGAAATGAATAATGGATTATGATAATAATGATAAATAAAACAGACTCGTCTAGATTGTGGAAAATTTATTTGTCGAAATGATAATATCGAAACGAAACAATATAATATTTAATTTTTTTTTTCCTTAGAAGAAGAACGTGAAGAGAAAACAACGTGAATGAAAGACAATTCGTTAGACTCTAGAATATTCTTAATAAGGGTATAGTAATAGGTACTTTGAAATTTTACAACGGCTACTTATTCATAATTATTTATATATGTAGTTAACTAATGTAATTATTTACTGGGAGGCACGTGAAGACGTGCCCTTCCTAATTTTAGTAAGACTGTAAATCGATTTAGGTGGGTAATTACTAGCGCCTCCGCAGACGTCCTCTCGCTACCGGGATCGGGATGCCGAGGCTGCTCTTCCTCTCGATCGGTAATTTCGTCGGGAGACCGCGTGCGGGGCCCGGGGGCTGATGCTCCTAACTTTATGAACGATGACCGAAAAACGACGTCGCGACGGATCGACGGGAATGTATAATATCAATCGATGAAGAACTCAAACTCGAGCAACAGCAGAACTCTCTATACATCATCGGTTTCAAAGGTATATAGGTAGGTATGAGTACATATGAGAGTATGTACACCCATCAAGTCTATGAACGACGAGTGTAGCAGAATGAGTCGGTTTATTGTGTACAAGTACATAATTATATAGGTATCGACTGTCTTCAATTATCAGCTATATCACAATTTACACTACACATGTCAACACAATAGAATCGATGTTTTTGGAAAACGAAGAGAATTACGGAACCGCGGTCGCGACTATTAATATAATAATAATCATCCTTATTGAAAACGCGGTACCTGTCTGTGGCAAAAGTACGCGATTTATTTAATGTGTACTTTCTCTCTAGGTAGGTACGTGAATGTATGTACATACGTCCTGACGGTGACGATGGAGTTGGAGTTAGAATATTAATTAACATCGTTATCGTGATCGTCCGGCGGAGGGTCTGATATGTGCGCCGCCTCTACTCAAAAGGACGCCTCCACGAGGTAGGTGCCGTCCATGCCGCCGCCGGTCTGGTTCGACTGCGCCGCCGACGTCGCCGGCATGTACTTGCCGCACGCCTGCTGGTACCTGCGCGGGCAGCACCGGCCGCAGCACGACTGGATGAACCCGATCGAGACGGCCGAGTGGGCCGGACTGGCCATCGGCGACGGCGACCCGGGCCGCTTCGGGTGCCCGTTGTACGGCACCTCCAGCTCGACGAACTCCCGGTCGGTCGTCTTCTCCAGGCAGCGCAGCAGGTGGTGGTGCTGCAGCTCGAAGATGTCCTCCTCGCGGTAGTTGTCGTCCAGCTCGATGCCGGACTCCTGCGCGGCCAGCCGCGCCTCCGCCGCCTTCTTCTTGCTCACGAACGCCGCCCCCGACGACGCCTTCGCGATCCGGATACGCGCCAGCCGGGCTTTCTGCAAAAGCCAAACCCCAAAATCACCCGGAACCGTCTCACTCGTCTGCCGGTACTCACCCTTTGAGCTTTGCGCTTATCGGCGCGCTGGTTCTGGTGGTAGATCCGGCTGAAATTCGACACGATCACGGGCACGGGCAGGGCGATCACCAACACCCCGCTCAACGAGCAGACCCCGCCGACGATCTTCCCGGCTATTGTCGCCGGCACCATGTCACCGTATCTGCGAAAACGTATATTAAGCTCAATTTCAGAGGTTTCGAAAAAGGAGGGTACCCTAATGTGGTCATCGTGACGATGGTGTACCAGAAGGCGGCGGGTATGGAAGTGAAGTTGGTTTTGCCCACGTTCTTTTCGGCGTAGAACATGACGGTGGCGAAAATGATGATGGCCATGGCCAAAGAGAACACGAGAAAGCCGAGCTCGGAAGCGCACGATTTCAGCGTGTAGCCGAGGATCCGCAGCCCCTGCGAGTGGCGCGAGAACTTGAAGATCCTGAAGACGCGGAAGACCCTCAGCGTGACGAACGCGCCGGAAACGTCGTCGTTGTCGGTGATGCCGAGGCCGATGTAGTACGGCAGGATGGCGACCACGTCGATGATGCTCATGACCGATCGGACGAACTTGTAGCGGTTGGGGGCGGCGAACATCCTGAGCAGGTACTCGGCGGTGAAGATCATGACGCAGGCGGTGTCCAGGCAGAAGAAGACGATCTTGTAGCGCTCGCCGCAGGGGAGGGAGCCGGCGCGGCCCGGGCGGATGCCGCACGGCACCGTCTCGACGACGTTCGCCATCACCGAGACCGCGATGAAGAACCCGGTCACGTAGTAGAAGACCAGGGCGGCCGTCGAGGTGTGGGGGTTCTCGAAGGCGCGCCACATCTTCTGCCTGATGTTGGTGAGCTGCTGGAGGTTCTGGTCGCCGTTTTCTGAAAGCTTGTCGTCCATGAGGCGTTCGGCGTTTTCGCGCTTCCTGTCGCGGTAGTCCTCGTAGCAGCAGTCGCCGATCACGTCCGGGAGGATGCCGAAGAAGGCCAGCTCTTCGTCGTAGCTGGTGAGGCACTCGTGTTTCGGGTAGTGCAACTTCCCGGTGCGGTAATAGTTGAGTATGTGCCGGAATATGTCCGGGTCTCTGTCGAAGAAGTACTCCTTGCACTCCTCGTCGTAGAAGAACTCGCGCTCGTTCGAGCCGAGCAGCGTGTCCGGGTACTTTTCGAGCGTGTTGCGCCAGGTCTCGAATCGCCTGCCCGAGACGTTGATGAGGAGCTTCTCGTCGTCGGCCTTGCGCCGGTCCTTCGGCACCGGCGGCGGTGGCAGCGGGTGCGTCGCGATGGGCACCCATCCGATGGCCGCCGCCCGGGCAAATGGCAGCCAAGCGGCGACCGAGGCCATGCTGTGCGGCGGAATGTTCGCACTGGGTGGACCGTCGTCACGGGGGCGCGCTCGCGCTCAGTTGGCCGACCGCGGGCCCTGGCGGCGCACCGCACGCACCATATCACGGGATCACCAGGTCACGGGGCGCGCACAGATGGTGCGGACGGCGGGTCGATCGGCGGCGGCGGTCGTGGTGCACTCTCGGTCGGTGGCGGCTGGCGGGCCGGTGGCGCCATGAACTCATCGGCGCGGCCGCGCGGCTATTTCGGGCACGTCCACCTCCATGGGGACGGTCGCGTTGCTCGGGCTCGCCTCGCCTCGCGGACACTGTGCCACACTGCCGTGCTTCGCCCTGCGCTCACTGCGGTCGGCGGTCGGGTCGGTCGGGCGCGATGCGGCGTAGACGGCCGGGCCGGACGCGATCGACGCCGACCGACGCCGACGTCGACGCCGCCCGGCGCACGCGTCGCCGCCGAAGACGCCATCGATCCGACGTCGCCCCTACGCCTTCTTTTCGCCGTGACGCTCTGCTCTCGACGATGCCTACGCCGGGACAGATATTACACCAAACCCGCACCGCGTCTGCTTATACACCACCATCTCCGTCGCGACGCTTACAAAATTTCAAATAGGGAACATGGATCTTTTGATTCCAATGTTATTATTAACACAAACAGGGAAAATGAAACATCATAAATTTATTTTAAATATTTCTTTAATCAACGCTATTTCTCTACAGAATCGTGTGTAGACTCGTGACAATCATCACGATTACACTCTGATGGGATATGATATTGCCATTTTTACACGTTTTTTTGTTACTATTGCACTAAATTATTCTGGGTGGTGGATGGTGACCGATCGATGGGTTGTGATGAAACTTATTTATACAATACACAGCAGATGGGATTCGTACGGTATATAAACGCAGCGTCCGATTCTGTATTCAGAGAATCAGAGATATTCAAAAACAACCCCCGGAACCTGACAAATTAGAGTAAAAGTGCAACATCGTGCAAAACATTGTTTGTATTTATGTACTTGTTATGTCGCATTCGTGTATGCAGTTCGGACACATACACACACGGACAGGCAGAGTGGCGGGTGCAAGGACGAAAATCAGTTAGACAAAAAAAAGGCTTTTGGATAAATTTGGTGGTTGGTCGGTCCTGGTTCTGCAGGTATACAATGGTCCGGATCGGGAGTCGCCATTGGCGGGGTGGTTGCGAATGGAGTGCTAGAAACCGCCAAAACCGGTTTCACATAGGAGGTGCGTACGAAGGATGGAGCACGGAGAAACGGAGAACAGGAGAGGGTAGCCAATAAATCAAGTCCGGTTTTTGATTTTTTTTTTCATGGTCCTGCGTCCTTGCGTCCGACACTCGCTCTCGCATCGCCGAGGAGTATTATTTTCTCACGTATTCTCTCGATTGCATCGTGGTGAATGAAGCTTAACTAAAGTAAAGAGAAAGACGACTTTGACTTTACGCATAATTAATTAATTATAATCAATAGAGGACTAGAAATTTGTTTAAGTAAGTAAATCGATCAAGAACGCAATTTACAACAAACATAAAGGAACACGTCTGACAAGTGCTGACTAGACTTAAACAACGGTACATGTCGTAGTAAGGCATTTCGTGACCCCAACTCGTCGCCAGGATGAGACCGTTCGACGCATCACTAATAAAACTGACGATGGATTAGTTTGTTTTTTGGGTTTCGTGTGTGTCAATTAATTGTGTACGTACAGAGTACCGAGCCTAACGATGTCGAAAGTGGCATACAGGGACCGGGGTACCCAATACTCGAATTCTCGAACATTTCGACCGTCTTTGTATGGCACCTTTACATCCCTCGCATGCAGATAATACAAAATGAAACAAAGCCAATAACGCTCCGTGTACAGTTAGATTATGTATTCATTTACAGAAAGACCATAGCAAAAGTGATCCCGACATTGCTGGGAATTATATATAAATACTTTTGTATCGCAATATTTACATAGGAGATTCAACAACCAGTACTATTAAATATGATTCTATTTTCACTGTCACAGACTTTCAATACGAATTTCGCACCGGCGAAAAAACAACGGCGACCTTCTCCATCGTAATCATATCATTTATTACGGATTTATAATATTGTCTATGGCGTGTTAATTTAGATTTATTTATATTGTTTTTAACATTACAATGGTCAGATTCGTGTCGCTGTCGTTTTTTCGATCCACCGAAAGAGTTTTGTTTCTTATTCTTCATCGAAAACAGAAATGCTTTACACTCTACCACAATATATTACAAGAAATAATCCGTAAAAAATATTTTTGGTACGTAGACTAGGTGCTCTTTTTTGGGCACTCTGCAAAATGTTTTATACCCCCGACGATCAGAATCAACTATTCAGTACACAAAAAATACCGAATGGAATGGAATTTTGTACATTGTTCAACTAGACCTAATCAAAGTAGTTCCGAATACAGTCGCTTCGCTTGTAGTTTGTGCTAAAATATAGAGATTTTTTGACTTTTTTATTACCAAAATATAGCCTCATATTTAATAATTTCTTTTTGATATCTTACATTTTTTGTGTAGAAAGTTTAATTCTCTGTATTTGACCTGATGATGACGATGTTGATGATTATACAATAATAATGCTTTCGCTGACTTTTCATGTGTTAAATTAGATGCAAGATGAACAACAGAACAGATCACAGTTTTAATAACGAAATGATCACATTAAAGCTATAATATGACTCAATTTATTATTATATTTTTTTAGAAGAAAAAAACAAATAATATGATTTATGCATGTACGTCCAAAAGCCTAGCCTAAGAAGAAGGAATTAAACAACGTGAAATCACCAGTAGAAAAAACTAAAACAAATATGTCGAACGCTAAACTAACAAAAATAAAACGCCTTAAATCTAACGTAGGTACTTACACAAATATAACAATCGCCTTTTATTATATACATAAGGAAATAAATACTTACTTAAGAGTAGTAATAAATAATTTGGAATAAATAATGACTAGAAAATGAGGTACAATACAGCCACGGGTAAACACAAATTGGTTCTCGAATGACTTAGACTGGGGAAATTAAATTTATTTACGGAATGTGAAGAAATACGGAGCCTATTATTCACGTGGGACGCCTATTATTCAGGTTTCTCTTATTATATTAAAAATATATGGAATGATCGAATCCTGTGTAAAAATGATTTATTTTTAGAGATCACTCGTTTTTCTTGTTGTTGGTGATATTTATATATTTCTTGTTGTTTTTGCTGTTGTTGGTTGGTTGGTTGGTTGTTTCTTTGTTGAAAGCGCAGGGCTAGAAGATCGATCTGGCTTTTGTTCTTCTTGTTCTTCTTTCTTCTAGTTTTTCGTCGGCCAAATACACAACTGTCGGCGGGTCTACACTATTTTATCTAAACTCTAGGAACGCCGTCACTATTATTCAGTGTCACAGCATCAACAAATGGCGGTCACGGAATGCATGTCACAAGACATCTTCCTGATCGTCGATGTCATTGTCCAAATCTATGTCCTGATCGGGATCGTCCTGGTCCATGCCCGGCGACATCTGTTGGTGGAGTAAAGTCGATGAGGACTTGGGGTCTTCGTCCTTCCACTTGTCCATCGACCGCCTTCGGGCGTTCATGAAGAAGTTGCCCACCGTCGTCGGCTCGAGGCCCAGCTGCCTCGCAATCGTCACTTGCATCTCCTTAGAAGGCCTTTTCGTTTCCTGACCGATCAGTAAAGTGAAAAACCAATATCGGTAATTATAAAATCCTCAATTCTTCGTGACGGCCTTACCTTAAAAATAGCCTGCAGAGTACGCCGCTGGAGGTCGGTGAAAACTAATCGGGGCTTCTTCGGAGTGGGCAGCTGCTCCGTATTGTTCGTAGTCTCCTCTTTCCGCTTGCAGCCTGCACCACATGCAACACCGATTACATGATAATCAAATAATTCAAAAATTGACCTAGACGATGAACGAATTATTAATAAACACGGAATAAATACTTACTGCCTCGTTGTGGGATCTGCGCAGCTGTAATTAGAAAAAAGAGAATCTGATTAATGAAACGGTTGCGAAATGACGAACAGACAAAGTGCGTTCGGTTTTTTCTTTTTTCAATTAAAGAACAATAAATTATTATGCGAGCCGATATTCTATCTACCCCATCTAGCTGAAATTAATTTTGGTTATTATGTTGTTGGCGAGTACGCGCGCGCGCTCGTTATATGTTTTATCCACTCCTACATAATAATCATACTATTATTATTAGAAATTTTTGGTAATAATGGGTGGCGTTATTGATATAGATCACAGTTCGATGAAATAAAGTGACATTTCCAGCGATTAATGGGATCATTATTGCATTGGCTGTGGCCAATCAGAATAGAGCGATTTTCAGGTACAATTGGCAACAGCGCAACAATCGCGAAATTGACATTCAAAAATGGCGACCATTTGTTTGAATAATTGTTACGAGTGGTGGAGTGTCGAAAATTACTTGATCGTTTAATTGAAAATATGCATATGAATGATATAAGTGATAGTGAAAATGGAGACGAGCTTATAGGAACGGCTCCGGAGATACCAGATACCTGAAATATCCAGAAAGAGCTATGCATGAAGGTATGACACTTATAACAGTTCCCTTCGCACTGTTCGCAGCTCACAAATCTGCGCCGATCTGACAACACTACATTCTGTCCGTCACAGCTGTTTTGAATGAAATTTGAAAGTTGAGCGAATTTTTGAGAGCCGTTTTAACTGTTTTGGAGTGGATAAAGCATAGTATTAAGCTCGCGTGTTTTGGCTTTTATTCGCTCGTTTGAATTACGCCACTCGCTGGCGCTCGTGGCGTAAGTTTTTCAAACTCGCGAATAAAAGCTACCAAAACACGCTCACCTAATAATATTCTATTATTAACATCATTACGAATTGGCGAGGGTCATTTTATTCATTTATATATGAAATTTTCAATAAAAAGGGAGAGGACGTGCCATAATACCGATAGGTTTTACGTCCAAGCGGTGAACAATTCATGCACTCTATTTATTCCAATATCATCATCATCATCTCGTGTACTACAACAAGTACGCGGTAGGTATGGTACATACGTCGCCTGTAATAATAACGTTTCGCGATGAGTCCCGAGGGTATTGAACCATGAGGGTAGTGAAATTGATCGCAAATGTTTGATAGTAGGTCAGTAAGTGAAGTGAACCGAAGATCGATTTTTGGTAGAATTTGCCATGAATGGTAGATGGAACATTTCTGACATTCATAAAGCATGCCACCAAGAATTGGAGCGAAATCCAATAAGTTGATGGTAGGTACTTATCATTATACTCGATAATAATTACTTTATCGTACGAATTATTGTGACCATGCAATATTTCGCAATGTCAATCTAACATATATTCATGCAAATTTTTCGCGTGTTATTTTTTATTTGTTAATTTTTTTTTTTTGGTTATACATCGAGACAGACAGACAGTAAAACTCACAAGCACGAAGAGGAGGATGGTTTCCTTCGTTTGGGGTTGACTGCCCTCACGTTTACATTGCGCATCTGGCAGTCTGCAATGAAACAAGAGAGAAGTCAACAATGACAACAAAACAATATCAATCCAAAAAGTCTTCTCAATGCACACTACAACTCCTCTCACAATGAACATAAACAAATTGATTTCACTTTCAACGGCCAAATTGATTTAAATGAGTCTGTCTCGATTCGGAACGCAAGCGCGTTATCCTTATCCATCGGGTGCGCAAGGATCCCATCGTGAATTTCGAAAAATATTCTCGTTCATCGATAAATATTCGGATCGGAGCTTAGCTTATTCCATATTCCGGACGCTTTTGAAGGTGTACTAACCCATGCCATTAAAACGGGAAGGGGGGAACTGTACAGGGAAATATCAGCCTGAAGTAAAAATCAATACTTTACCTATAGGTGGAAGAGTTTCAAACACAACATTCGACTAACCCGAACTCCTAACATCGATAAGAATTATGTACCGGCGCATAATTATTATCAATCACAACTTATCAGAACTGTGTAGCGTGTCGACTAATTAATGTAACTGCACCCTGTATGTAATGATAATTTTCCCGAAGTTTCCCCCTCACAACATAATTAAAAATTCACGCAGAAATACGCAGAAAGAAAGAGATTACCGAAAAACGTATATCCTTTAGTTTGAACTACAAACATGGGGTTAATTATTTTAATTAGTAAGTAAGGGGGGTGTGCACACCAGTGTGAAGCCCCGGAGATGCCCCGTGCGGTGTGAAACCGGTGACGGAAATGGACGGTTTCTTATTTTAGGCACGAGTCTGGTGAAATTTAGAGGGATTCACCACGACAGTGGACGGTGACGCGCGGTATCACCGTTACCCCGCGAGTTCACGAGTATCGCCGTTTCTGATCCGACCGTACAATTTACAATAGGATCGTAGGTCGAAACGCATGTGTGCGTACACAATGGAATCGCCTGATGCGAACTAGGTGGTTGATAATAATGTCCATACGTGCACATAAAAAGGAACGTGAAAGAAAGGCGAACCGGTGGTTCCGGTTCGGGGGTCGGTTTTAGCGTGGTGCGTTTGTCGCAGTTGAAAGGAGAGATGAGGGACCCTCGCGGCTCGCAGCTTGCAGCGGTAAAAGTTCAACGTACGTCCTGACGGCGTAACGCACCCACCGCCGGCCGTACGGCACGTTGCGTATACGCGATAATTGCGGTACGCACACAGGTCGCAGATAGGGTAGATAGGATAAGTGAGTGATTGTCACGTACGTCGTTCGTGCGACGTGCGGGCGTCGGTCGCGGACGGTGGATACGAACCTGCGAGTCGCAGGGCGGACATCCTCTGGAACTCGGGCTCCTGCAGCCACTTCCACATCCGCCGGAACGTCTCCCGGCCGGACTTCAGCTTGGACCAGGGCTTCGGGTTGCGCAGGAGGTCCGAGAGGGTGCCCTGCGACCGGCAGAGCACCCGCTGGGCGAAAATCGCCTGCGGTATGCTGTAGCGTTTCAGTTCGGCGCTGATCCGTTGAGCCAGTTCCTTGGTGTTGATCTCTTCGACGTCGGCGGCGATGGCAGGTACACTGAGGGCCCCCGCTGACGCGTTCTTCGACGATATCTGCATCGCGACGGCAGGTTGAGGTTGTTGCTGTTGTTGCTGTTGAGGCTGCTGCTGTTGTTGCTGCTGCTGTTGGGACTGCTGTTGTTGTTGCTGATTCTGCTGTTGGGGTTGAAGGCTCAGTACTGGCGGTGACGGTGAACAGTCTCGCTGTTGTTGGGGAGCCGCGATTTGGACGAGCGTCGGCGGATGGTGGTGCTGGAGGCCGAGGCCGTTCAGGGTGCCGGCGTTGAAGCCGCCGACGAGGGTGCCGTCCGGCGAGTTGAGGGAGGCCGAGGGCGGACTGAGTTGCGGGCTCTGGAGGGAGCGCGCCACGAGGTCGCGCTGTTGGGCCCCGTAGGGGGAGTCGTAGCCGGGGGGCGACATGCTCTTCTGCGGGGACGGCAGCCCGTTCTGGCTGTAGGCGCTCTGCGGGCTGATCGGGCTCGGCTGCTGCTGGAGGCCCATGCCGGGCGAGGAGTAGTTGTGGGGCGGCGTCATGCCCATGTTGGGCATCGAGTAGGCCGCGTTGACGTTGACGCCGAGGCCGAGCCCGATGCCGAGGCTGTTGTTCTGCATGACGGTGAAGGAGCCGGTCACGTTGCCCGCGTGCCCGTACGCGAACTTGTCGGACATGGTCGAGATCGGGGGCAGCGGCTGGAGGGGCGTGAGCGTCGCGTACGAGGAGCTGGGGCTGTAGCCGGGCGGCGAGAGGCGCCCGTTGACGGACGTCAGGGTCTGGTAGGTCGGCTCGGGCTGCATGCGGAAGTCGGCGGCGTCGATCATGTTGGCGACGCTCACCGACGTGGGCGACAGCTTGCCCGGACTGAGCAGCTCCGAGTCCCGCGAGTCGTCCTGCGGCTGGACGATGACGGAGAGGGAGCCCTCGGCCTCCTCCTGCTTGACGAGGCGGCGCTCGACCACGGCACGCGACACCAACCTCATGCGGACGGCCTGCGTCTCCATGCCGCCGCCGCCGCCGCCGCCGCCGCCGGTCGCATGCGCGCTCCCGTCCGACGAATCGACCGCATCGTCCAGTGCCTGCTGCTCGATCATGTCGCCGATATGGTCCATCACGACGGCCGACGGCTCACCGGCGGTAGCGGTAGGGCCATGGCCATGGCGGCGCCGCGACGCCCGCTCCTCGCCGATCACCAGGAAACCGCGCCGGCCGCCACCAGAACTTATCACCAGCGGGGGGCCGCGGGAGGGGGGGCGACGACGCCACAACCGCCAGAGCACGAATTATCACTGCGATTATCACTCCCCGTCGACTGGTCGATCTAGTCCAAAAGGTCTTCCCGTAGAAACCGGAACGGCACTGATACTGATGATGATGATGATGATGACGATCACTTTTCCCACTTTGTTTACGACGTCGACCGTTCCGTCACCCACTGCGAAGACGTCGACATCGGTCCACCACCTAGCACAAAAGCCAAGGGCCCGACGGCACTGGCACTCATGGTCTTCGGTCCTCTAGCCTCCTCGCATGCTCACTTCGATTGTGTACCGGGAGTCCGTACCGATTTTCTCATTGGACTCCGATTTCGATTGGTATCGGTGGGGAAATTGTTACTCGCAGCCGGTCGATACGGAATTGAATGGGGGAGCGCGCGACGCCAGGTGGTTCTGCGCGCGGCCCTCTCCTCTCGTATACCAAAGCAACCTACCCTCGTGCTGCGCCACCGACCGTGCGTCCACTCCCCTCTCGCCTCGGCCTCCGTGTCACCCCGAAAAACTTCCACGCACACACACAAGCCTACAGACAACGCAACTAACTAGGGTGGAAGCCACCACCATGTATACGTGTACTGTACTCTACCCTTCTTCCCCGTCTCTTTCTCTCTACAATACCGCGACGATACGATACGATATACACCCCACAGACTACGGAGGGCACAGAGACTACGGAATAACGTTCCGTTCCGTACACTGATGTGGAATATCATACTAATATTACCTACAAACAGAGCTTTCGCTTTGCATTGCGTATAGGTACTACATACATTCATGTACGAATACACACGCAAACACCCCATTTATCCCCCATTTCCCGCTTTTACATATCGAAATCGTGTCTTCACCTACACGATCGTACGTATGTTTGTTCGTCGGCGCTATCAAACAGAAGTGACGCTGACGCATTTCCCAATACCCACCCCCTCGCGGAAAACTCGAACAATCCGAACACCATTACCATTATCATCGTCATGATCATCACCGCGGCCTGCCGTGTCAGGAAAGCGATGACGAAAACCTCCCCGCCGGCGAACTTACGTGCCCGATCAATAAATCTCTCGCGGTTTTCATTCAAGTCGTCTCAATCGAAACGTTTTCATCCGGGCAACCTGTTGGGGATTTATTTGTCGTGTTTCTTTCCGTCTCCACCCCGACCGCAATCGACGCCTCCGCGCACTCTTGCGCCCCGTAATCGACGGCGGTGTGTCGCGTTTCCCCCGTTCGACCCGTGATGGGCGATGGGCGCCCGGGCACGTGGCGAAGACTGATCACCGGCCTCTCGTTATAATATTATGGCGTCAATCGAGACGATCCGCGTCCGTTTGGTACTTCTTGCGTTGCAGTGGTTGCGTCCAAGAGCGGGCGCGGGGACGCCCTTATTACGGAACGTCTTGTCACGGACGTAACGGCGTCGCGCGGCGCTGACTCAGCAGTTTTTATGGCCGGGGTAGTTAACATTATTATTGCGTAGAGGGTAACTATGTACGTCCGCTGGACAGAACATCGGCTGCTATGACAGAATAAAGTTGAAAGGTCAAACATTTTTAATTACTAGAGGGGTGGTCGCCTCTACACCTGGCATTATTATAATTTCCATTATAGATAAGAGCGGTGACTCATAACCGAGTGAAATTGAGACAATTTTCAACCCCTTTGCATTTTATCGTACTACGAGGGATGATTGTGATGGTTTTGAAACCTAGAAACGATGGAAATTGTTGGAGGCGCAAGCGCTCTCCGGATTTCGGATCTTCTGTGTGTTTTGTTGTTGTGGCGCTATGACTTATTAAATTATCGAGGATTTGAATTAATAAAAGCTACGGTTATGAATTCTATTATTCTTTATTGAAACGAAAATGTATAGTCGTAATAGTAATAATAAAAATCATTTATTATTATAGAATATCATTTATTGTAATAAAATAAATGATATTTTACAAGGAGGCGGTCAGGTTGCCGGCCTTGAAATTGGCAATATTCACAGCCATGGAGCATTGCTTCATTGTAATGACAATGCGATCATTTATGCAGTTTTAATAATAAATACAAAAGCTAAAAAAAAACACTGCTAGACATTTCCTTGACTATTTAGTGTTGACATACACTGTAAGGTCAGTTTGTGTTTTTTCCTTTGATATGATCCGATAGATTGAAACAAGAAATTGGACAAAATAAAAACTTAGAATATTATATTAGTCTTGGAAATAAATATTGGGAACTTGCGGTGCCGCCATATTGACAGTTGCGCAAAGGATAAGAGAAGTTAGTATTGCCATCGTGACGTTTTTCAGCTGAACGGAATGTCTTCATCCAAGCGTATGTCAATATCAGCTAATATGGCGACATCGCAAGCTTCCAGTTTGAGTGCTGAACAATAAAATGTGATTACGTCTTAAAAGAATGCTAATGATAATACTGATTTATTCCAAAGTAAAAAATATAACGAAGAGAGATGTAAAAAATACTTGTTCAATTTTTAAGGATACGCCTGTCAACCATAAAAACCTGAAAATAACAAACAATAATGACAATTAATCATAAATAAGATGAATAAATAAAACCGAGTTATTTACAAAACATATAGACTACTAAAACAGAATGTTTTTAATCACGTTTTTAAATCTTCCATGAGATCACCGCTGAGCACCAAACAATCGCTACATTCATCAGTGTTTTTGGAAATCCTCCATAAATTTCTATAATGCTTACCGACAAACAGAAATCGAAAACTGTTAGTGAACACATATAAATACTCAAAAATCCATCAACACAACTAAATCTATATTTTTGACCTAATCCTAAGCATCATCAGTCTATATTTTACTTGGTGACTGACCTGTATTATGTATTTTCATCAATTCACATACAGTAGTAGTTGTAATAATAGTAATAGGTAGTAGTACTTAGCAGTAACACTAAAATAAGGAATAATAATAATTATAATATGTATAAATATTAATAGGTGGTGCAGAATGTTGCACCACAAAGCGTAATAAGAATATTCGACCGAGTATTGAAGTGGAGAACAGTCTTTTGACAGTCTGCGAACACCGTTCAGTGTCGGACTTATAAAGGACGGCCAATTACGGGCCGTCAACCGTAAACCCGGACCTGAACAGTTTTCGAAAAACACAACCTAAAACCAGGGACTGAAACCGGAACAATTTTCACGTTTCCTTTGTGAAAAGGTCTCGAAACCGATTTTGTATCAAACCAGACCGAAACACGGTACCAGTCCCCGCCTAAAACACAGGCATACTTAAAAACTATTTCTATTTCATATTCAGTAAATTTATATTTTCTTGAATGCGATTGTGAGGTGCCTCGGCGAATTCGCTCATATCAGTGTGCAAAAGGAATCCGTTTACATCCGCAGCAATTTTTATTTGTTTACTATCACTAACACCAACTTTGTCAGTGGAGGAGGTCCGCTTATTACAGTTTACCCTATTATTCGCACCCTTACTGGCGGTCTTGAGGAGGATCGAACGCTGGGCAGGCACGTTGTATGAGGTCGCTTTCAGGCCGCCCGCGGAGGTCGGCCTCCTTAGGGCCACTTGGATGTCGTTTCTTTGGTACTCTAGCCGCTGGTTCGTCCGCATGATCGACCCGCTCAGCTTGCGCGCCCCATACGCCGACACAAACGACGGTTTCGGGTGCGAATTGTAAAATTTCACGTTCGAATTCGAGTCCGGAATCGTGACGAAGTACGCGCCGTCCGGCAAAGTCGGACTCAACTCCGGCGGCGGCGTCTCCATCTCCACGTCCAGCCCCTCCTCCTCGATCTCCACGTACAGGTTGTTCTCCTTTTGCACAATCTGACAGAGATTATTCGATTAATGACGTTATTGTGAAGACTTGACTAACGGGCGTCACGAAGAAAACATTTTGGCCAACTGGCATCTGAAAGTACCAACAACGGAATCAATACACTGAAACATGCCATCTGCTAGCGGCCAATCGATCTCTTTTTCAATAATTATTTCAGCTGCCAATCGTCCACGACTAGTTCCACAACTTGAAACCACCAGTTAAAATCAGTTAAAATCGGTACCAACTAGTCAGCAGTCGATTGGCATCTGAGTGAACGTATTTCGAGGTGGTTCCTCGAGAGTTAATGCAAAAATATCAGAACATCTGGAGGTGATTATCACACTTACTTGGAGAGGAACTAAATACAAAGGACTGATCGGATTAAAGTAAGCAATCGGGGGGCTCCTAGTGCGGCTTGAGACGGTCGTCTCAATCGAGCAGTATCCGCTCTCCAATTGGTTAGCCTCGTCAATCTCCGTATCATCATGCATATCATTCTACGGAGAAAACGCAATTAGTAATAAAAGACGGAACCACAAGGGAAAAAACGCAAACCTGTTCGAAAATCGTAACCGCACTCACGTCGTCCCCAAGGAGGGTGGGCACCCTGGTGGCGACGAATTCGCCGTCGGCATTCTCGGTGATCTCCACGTTGATCGTCGGCTGCTGCTCGGCGAAGAAGTGCTCCGAGGGGCTCGGCTTGGACGCGCAGACGGTCAGCCTGGGCGGGGTGCGCCTCTTCGCCTCCCTTTCCTTGGCCGCCTTCTTCTCGGCGATCAGCTGGTGGATGTCCTTGCTGCGCCCCGGCACGGCCTTGCGGAGCTGAATCTGGAGGTGTGGTGGTTAATTCAAACGGACGCGCGATAATTCTAAGTAGTACCTTGTGGTTGGAGCAGGTGATCGACCGGGTGCAGGGGCCCCTCTGCCCGTCCTGGACGCCGCAGTGCACGTTCGGGTCGTAGTCCTTGGCCACTTTGGCGCTCTTCTTGAACTTCTTGTGGCGGACCGGGGCCGAAGTCAAGTTCGAGCCGGAATCGTCGTCGGCGACCGCGATCGGGGAGAGCGGGCGCGGCGTCTGCGGCGGGCTGGGGGGCAGTTCCGCCGCGACGGTCTCGTCGCCCAGCTTCGGGGCGGTTATCGTCACGTTTATATTGAGAGTGGTCTCGGTGAGCGGGATCATCTCCGGGACGTT
The DNA here is from genome assembly GCA_949788335.1 of Salpingus planirostris. NCBI lineage: Eukaryota > Metazoa > Arthropoda > Insecta > Coleoptera > Salpingidae > Salpingus > Salpingus planirostris. Next base: position 7,662,797 of record OX460929.1, read on the forward strand.
CTGAGGAGTTTCGCTGAACCTGGATAGTACCGGTGGGCCGCTGTCCTTCTGAAACCATTAAGTGTTTTAAAGCGCCCTTCGAGAACCCCCTCAACCGGAGACAATTACTTTGAATAGAGGCGGTAGAGGAACTGGAGCGGATTGGAACTTCTTCTTGCTTTTCACTTTCTTCTTGAGGAACTGTGATTGGACTTTGCCTTTGCCCGGGCAATGCTGCTGGTGGCTGGCGACCGTGTGAGGGTTGAAGACCTGCTCGCACACCCCGCATGTGCTGTAAACGCGGTCCTCCATTTTCGGGGTGCTGCCGTACAGGGAGATCAAGTCCCGGGGCAGGGACCGGACCGTCTGCTGACTGGACCAATTGTTGATGAAGGAGTCATCGTTGGGGCTTTCTGCGGAACACACGAATTAGACGAGTTTATTTTCCATGTACGGGTTTCAAATGGGGATCACCTTCGAGCCAGTTGGCGATGCTGTCTTGCAAGTCCCAGCGCACCTCCTCTTCGCTGAACGATTCGAAATAATCATCCATGTTGGTCTTCTATCGGGACACTCTCATTAACATACATATAAACAATCTGGGTGGAATTACACGTTATACTCTCGGGTTGGAAAGGGGTTAGACTTTAGAATACCATCACGTTTCGATGCACGGTTGCGCCGGATATTCGCGAACGACACAGATCGAATTTGCAATAATTCAAGAACCATTTAATTTGTTGTTGGACTAACATCTAATAAGACCGGTCATCTTTGAAGAAATCTGTCCCTCAGTTCGATTCCTGTTGAACCGATTATCAGACTGATGGTTTATTCCGCGGCGCGATTTCTGCTTTAAAATTACTACAATTTGTTACAATGTCTTTAGTTTACTGTTTATTTTATTATTTAAAATTTACTTAACAACTTCTTTAAGGACCTAGCAGACTACCAGTGGTACTGTCATTTTATTTCATTCACTCTACTACGTTTACACGCAAAAGAGTCAAGTTTACACTACAACAGTACGTCTAGTACACACATGCTGTCGCGATAGGCGAACAGCAGTACCAACTTCTAGGCGATAAGTCACCAAAAACCACCTGATAAAATTCCAATTTCACAAATTCAACTTTAAAACAAATAACAAAATCGATCTATTACACATAAACGAAAAAACCTAATCGATAATATAATTTCGGGCTTATAATGGGCAAAAGAATAGGCGTTTCATGATTGAAGGTTAGGCTGGAGCCAGCGTCAGAAATCTGTAATCTGAATCTCCATGCGCGAGCTAATCAATCCTAAACGGTAAATATCAATTTAAACGTACCTAATCGTGATTGTTTACATCAAAAACGGCGAAACTGCGTAACGGAACCGGTGAAAATGACGCCCATCTAGGGAACGGTGGCGCTGCAGCTAGTGGCCGGCAGAGGTCTCTGCGAGCACGAATTCCGGAAAAGGGTGCATGCCGGGCTTTTCGAATATCCAAGGCCGATGCAGAGGCTGCGGCGCAGGTAGACGCATACACTCGAAATTCCATTTTCGATGACTCAAAAGCCACCAAATCGTTTATTTGCTTTTACCGAGATAAGAGGTTTGACCGACCGACCGTCCACCCTTAAGACCGCGGCTCTCTCCTTTTCGACTTCGAATTCAGCTATCCGAGCTATTTTTTGAAGGAATTTTTTGTTTGGAATGATACTCGAGCGAATCCACTCACCTTGCTTATTATTACATAACTCCAGATCAGTATACGTTTGAAGTTATCAAGGAAAAAATGTGCAAACGTTTCGGTTCGTACTTTGTATGCCTGTGAACTCATCACGATCCTTCGGATAAACAGGCTAGTTAGATTGATAAAAAATGACGTAATAATTGAGATTTGACTTTCGTTTAATTAATAATACTATTAAAATGGTCTAACTCTAATGACGGTGCCGAAATTGATAGTTAAATAGATGTGATGAGTCTCAAGTGGCCAGGGTTGAGAGTCACTATGATTATATCATGAAGATGCGGGTTCTATTCGTTCCGAATTCGATTCTCCGCTCGGTTCCGAGGTTTTCGGGGATCGTTAGGTTAATCCCACTTACGTTCGGGATTGTTTTATTTCCGTCTGGGGCCTCGACAGCTTTTTAAAGCGTCAATAAAAGTAGCTGGAGGCAGGTTGGCTTAACCGCGGATTAAGCGGTACGGCGAATCCGTGATTTGCGAACGTATAAAGCTCGAGTCAAATCGGCTAGTTATTCCGCAATAAAGTGAGATAACTATTAAAAAGTTTCGGTAAAGAACAGATTGTATAAAGCCGTGATGCAGTTGCACTGAAATGTACTTTTCACGATCGCGAATAAAAATAATAAGAGGAGAAAGAAAGAGAAGAGAGTCCGGTCCGGTTGTCTGACCATCTTTAGCGGGCGATAATCATAAGTTATGATTCGGAAAGCGCCTTCGGCCCTCCGTCCTCTCTCTCTCCTCTCGCGGTGATTCTTTTTCGAAAGCGTTAAAATACCGAATGAACGTTCGAATTTTATTTGTCTTTAGATCATTTTTAGGAATCCTCCTTTAATTCGGTGCCCGGTTTGCGAGCCCGGAGCACCGACCGTAAACATGCCGATGGAATTGATTTACCGCCAGTGGGCCTTGTATACCGCTGACATCTCGCGAATTTCCAAATAATTCCCGATTCCCACATCGATGATGATGATGACGACGGCCTCACAACCACACAACTTGAGCGATTGCGGATGGCGCGGCTATAACTACCATCAGTTAATCAGTTATCGCATAGCATAATATCACACCATAACCATGGGGCATGGCGTAAAAGTATTTTATCCTTTCCGTCGTCTGAGCCTGGGACCGATAACAATAATTAGTGGTGGTGGTGATGGCGATGTGTGATGGTGGAGTGGTGAGTGATTGCTTCAAATAAAATGTGCAGGTGTGGACCTTATAAACTCTCCATAGTGGTGCGGATTATGGCGTGATAAGCGTAAACGACACTCGAGTCTTGATTGTTCTCGTTCATTCATCTGGAGATACATTCACACCTTTAATAGAGTCTGGCCGGGATTGTTGAAAAAGGCCGCCACCCGTCACTTGGTACTCGGTGTCGGACCTTTTCACACTTCCACCCCTTAAAGAGGGCCCCATATACACACGTGGAGCCCGCTTCCACCGACCATTAGCGAATTGCAGACGCACAAAACCGACCTACTCTATACTTAACCATACCTTAATACTACCCCGTATACTTTATATAATATGAGCGAGCGAGAGAGTATATGGGGTAGGAGTAGAAGTGAAAAGCCTCGGGAAAGCCATCGTACAATACATCACATCTCGTCCCCATCACCGTCATCATCATTTTTACAAAATAACGAGTATCATATTGAATTGATAAGAAAGAAGCCGTAGATGGAATCTCCTAGGTGGCCTCCGCAGCGCAGAGTGTTCATAAGTGGAGGTGCGTTTCAGATTGTCCGGAGAAATGAAAACTTATCGTGTCATAAAGGTGGACGCGACATCGCGCCGAAGAGGGTCACCCGAACCGCTCCTCTCCTCACACAATTGATATCGACGATTTATGGCGGATCCGTCATTAAGATTAACACCTACCTCGCTTATCGCAATTGTAAATATATAAATAATACAAAATCCGATGAGGGGCGATCAATAAACAAAACGCTATCCGAATTTCATTGTCTTATCGGCGCGTTTAGGAGGGACAGGTAATGTACAAGCACGACGGCAATACGGCATGACCGGTTATTCGACACAAGAATGCTTTTAGCCAATATAGCGCGGCCATTTACATAAAGTATCCCGCGTCCGTACGATATTTTACTCCGTTCGCTTCTTAATTACCGACAACTGCCCGTAACGAAAAGAATTCGTCATTTCGTTGCTGCCCACTCACGAGGCCTCTTCAGTCTTCGTCGTCATCGTCGACGGGCTCGAGATGGCCACCGCGCCACCCGGAGATCGGAGATGGGGTAACCGGATCCGGAGCGGAACAGTTGCGGTAACGTTATAACCTCCCGGAGGGGCCGCCGTCGGCGAAGTCGATTGGCCGCCTCTACGGCTTCGTCGCCGGGCCGCTGCGGCGTTCCGCCGCGAAGGAAAAAAGGCGTCGATCGGGCCGCAATTAGAGGGTCGCGAGTGCGTGCGGAAGGGACGGGGGTCGTCTCCCCGGACCCGGGGCTTTTGTTTCGTCGTAGGCGGATGTCAACATGGCTGCCCGGACGGGGAGCCCCATTGGTCGATGGCGAGCCGCCCTTATTGTTCTTAAAGTTGACTTTGTGTGACGTGTGCGTTTCCGCGCTCTCCTCCGGCCGCGGTGACGCCGCCGACCCGAGAGCGTCGACCACCCGCATCATCGCCGTCGGAACCATCGACAGGTGGAGATCGGCCCAAGTCGAACGGCCGGGGAGCGAAAATGCGATAGACAATGGGCTCCTCAAGAGCACGTCGCTTTTTGACGTGTGCAATATACTTCACACCTCCGTGCCGGCATCGGGGAAGAGAGACGGCGCGAAAGAGAAGAGAGCGGAGACGAGCGGTCATTGAATCCCGTCCGAGGGGCATCTCGCGGAATTTCTCTCACACCGTCACTTTTGAGCGGCCCGATCCGGGATCGGGGAGGTGGAAATTCGCGAGGGCGGTGTAATTGCGACGGCGGACGAGGTTCTTCGGGCGAAGGGGGTGCGTTCGGGCGAGACGCCGAGAGGTGCGTTTGAAGTTATTGTCTTCGCGGGGCGACGGCAAGAAGCGCGCCTGGAAGAACGCGGGGTATCCCAGTAATTATGGAGCCTCGTTAAATAAATCCGTTTTTCCGCACTCGCCTGCGATACCCGACGGCGCTCCGCGGCGACGTGCACCTATGTGTGTGCCGAGCGCACCGGTGGTGTGGGTTTTTTGCGTGCAATTTTCCGCATCCACGTACGCAACCTTTACATAACATCAGGATCTGCATCGATCGCCGTGTTAATGAAAAGGCTGGAACAGCCCACTTTCAATTGTAGGGGCTCAGAAAAGGGGACACCGGGACCGGAGAGCTGTGCATTCAAAATAGGTTCACCAAAGTCGAAAAAATACTCTTTCTCTAAGAAATATTATATCAATATGTTATATCGATGAACAACTTGAAATGGCTTCGAATTTACTCATCAGAAGTACGAAACTGCGTCCAGTAATGGCGTAACTTAAAAAACAAAAGTTGAAAATTTCAAATTTTAATGAAATTTGTGACAGAAATTTCAAAGTGCTGTAACTTCCTTATTAGTCAAGATATCGATGAAAAATTCAAATTGGCTTCTGATTGAGTCATCTGGAGTAGATACGAGTACATGCGTCCGGTATTGGTTTATTTGAGAAAAAAAAAATGTTCGAATTTTCGAATTTTCAACTTTTTGAAAATTTCAAAGTGCTGTAACTTCTTTATTTGTTGAGATATCGACGGCAAATTTAAATTGGGTTCTAATTGAGTCATCTGAAGTGAGAAAATGCGTCTAATATTGCCGTACCGTTGAAAATAGAGTAAAATTTTCATACGGCCATAACTTCGTTATTAGTGGAGCTATCGAGTCGCACGACCCGGGAATCGCTTAGTTAGCTCAAAATCTATCGGGAAAAGTGTCTGGATTTTGATTTGGACGACATTTAGTGATTTTCAATTTTTTCGAAAATCCATCACTTTGGGTACAAATTTTGCTCGAAATTTTCAATGGACCATAACTTTCGAACCGAAGCTCCGATGGGGATAGGCGGCCGCGCATTCGAAAGAGCGTCAAAAAATCTACCAAATGCTCCTACAGCGCATCGGAAAAAGGTAATTTTTCATGTGAATTATGGCCTCCGAAAAATCACCAAATCATCGGTCTCGTAAAATTAAAACCAGTCTAACTTTTGAACCGATCGAGATATCGATTCGGGCGACCCGGCAATCGAAAGAGAATCGAAAAATCTATTGAAAACAGTATGGACATGTGCAAAAAGCTTTCGAATTGACCGAGAATCGTGCTTTTTAAATTTTTGACTTGAAATTTTTACGAAAATTTCAACGATTTTCGCAAACTTCAAGTGGCGAAACTTTCTTATTAGTCGAGATATCGATGAAAAATTCAAATTGGCTTCTTATTGTGTCATCTGGAGTAGATACATGCGTCCGGTATTGGTTTATTTGAGAAAAAAAAATGTTCGAATTTTCGAATTTTCAACTTTTTGAAAATTTCAAAGTGCTGTAACTTCTTTATTTGTTGAGATATCGACGGCAAATTTAAATTGGGTTTTAATTGAGTCATCTGGAGTGAGAAAATGCGTCTAATATTGCCGTACCGTTGAAAATAGAGTAAAATTTTCAAACGGCCATAACTTCGTTATTAGTGGAGCTATCGAGTCGCACGACCCGGGAATCGCTTAGTTAGCTCAAAATCTATCGGGAAAAGTGTCTGGATTTCGATTTGGACGACATTTAGTAATTTTCGATTTTTTCGAAAATCCATTACTTTGGGTACAAATTTTGCTCGAAATTTTCAATCGACCATAACTTCCGAACCGAAGCTCCGATCGGGATGGGCAGCCGCGCATTCGAAAGAGCGTCAAAAAATCTACCAAATGCTCCTAGAGCGCATCGGAAAAAGGTAATTTTTCATGTGAATTATGGCCTCCGAAAAATCACCAAATCATAGGTCTCGTAAAATTAAAACCGGTCTAACTTTTGAACCGATCGAGATATCAATTCGGGCGACCCGGCAATCGAAAGAGAATCGAAAAATCTATTGAAAACAGTATGGACATGTGCAAAAAGCTTTCGAATTGACCGAGAATCGTGCTTTTTAAATTTTTGACTTAAAATTTTTACGAAAATTTCAACGATTTTCGCAAACTTCAAAGTGGCGAAACTTTCTTATTAGTCGAGATATCGATGAAAAATTCAAATTGGCTTCCAATTGAGTCATCTGGAGTAGATACATGCGTCCGGTATTGGTTTATCTGAGAAAACAAATGTTCGAATTTTCAAATTTCAAAGTGTGGTTACTTCCTTATTAGTCTTGGTTGAGGAATAGGAATTTTTCGTAAGTGATTCGATTTTCGAGATATTACTCATGTGTCTTTAAAATTGAAGCATTCAATTATAAATGAAGGCACCGTAAGTCTGGAGACCGTAGTCTCGAGTCTTGATACTTATTTCCTCCGATCATTATCGTGATTATATTATACGTTCTTAATCGGCTTACACGTGACGACGGCCTCCAGCTTTCAATCAGGCAATTTCGCTCAATAAACACACCACATCGACATCGCTACTTAGTTTTAGAAATGTCAATTCGTCATTAATTAACGTTAGGATGGAGCTCTTCCCCACGGTAGGATTTTCGAATTTGAAAGAGGTTTGCCTCATCATCTTCGTCGAGTCGTCGTCTGGGAGAGAACCCGAGAAGGGTAGATAGACGTGTGTGATGTATGAGGCGATCGGTTCGATTTTTCGATTGGGTTGATTTTATTATGTCTCTGGGTAAAAATAGGAATCCTTTCAGCATTAAAAACATTTAAGCTGGATCTGAAATGACCGAGAGCTTGAAGGAACAGTGACAAATGTTCGGAAAAAGCGTTTCGCTGGGAAAGGCGAGTAGTAGTGGTCTGGGCTTTTTCCTTCTTTTTTGGGCATCTCAGAAAGTGCCGTTCAATAGACACTCCGCGCGTTCGGGGTATAAGAGTGCATTCTCCGGTCGCTTTATTTAGTGCATTTAGCTGCATCGATCTGACAATGCGGCCTCAACAAGTACGCAAGATTATTGCCGCCAAATAACTCGACTAATTAACAGCTATTCACACCTTTATCGCCCCTTCACATCTATCTCACGTGCACATTGACTCTCCGCCGGGTTTGATATTGCTCGACGTTTAGTGGCCTTGTACGATTAAATACGTGTCGAAGCCATGCAAAGCTCGAGACTCATATATCGCAATCAGATATAAAGTCATTAAGGAATACAATGGCGGCGACGTGTCCGATTTGAGATGATGACCAGACGCGGATTATTGCCGATCGCAAATCGCCGGATCGCCGGATCGCAGGATCGAGGATCGATCGCGGCAGTCGCAGTCGTCGACTTTATGCGCTCCCAATTTGACCGTTTCGGCTCGGCTCTCGAGAGGAGGGTGGGAACCGAACCAGATGGACATGACGTACCTTGCGCTTGCCCTTCCTTCCCTGACAAGAAAGTCTCGTCTTCTCTCCATTTTTGCCCTACCTCTACCTCAACCTCTACCTCCTCCGCGCATACAGAACCTCGCTACATGCGGCCACGACGATGATGATGGCTATGGACGGAACGTATATAGAACCGCTTTGCATAAATGCTTGTTATTGGTAATTGACAATGATAGATCGACCAGTTACTGCATTATGTAGAACAAACTGCTAAGTTCTTATTGACGGAGAGCGACCGGCCGTCATCGATCGCCGAGATCGTTCTTTACTGAAACCGACTGGAGAGTGAACTAATGGTCATTATCCGGTGCGCTATTATAAGTAGCTGAAAGTGCTCCGACGGCGATGGCGTCGCGAAGAGTAAGGTGCGCTTTGAGCGTCTCGGAAGAGGCGCGAGGCCGTTCGATCGGAAAAAAGCGCCGCGCCAAGCCGCGCCGCGAAGCCGCATGCCACCACATAATGAACAATTAGCCTCCAAATTAGTACCGTTACCGACTAATACGAGGTTTCATTTTGCATCTGCTCCATCGCAGCACGTCCTCGGGTTCTTCGATAAGTAATTAGTCGAGAATCGAGGCGAAATTAACAGACAGAGAGAACCGTCAGGAACTCGAGATATCCGACATCGGATCAACCGAACCGAACGCAACGCAACCTACCTCTGCTACGGCCCCGGTTACGGTTGCGCTCATCCGATAATCGAACCGAACCTAGACGAAGTTTGCTTTGCGTTATGTTGTGAGGTATCTTGTGACGTTTGTTATGCGCGACCACAACGGCACGGCAGCCAGAGGACCGAGCCATCCGGGAACGGTGAACGCCGGACTTATAACGTCGAACCTGTGTAATGAGGAAACTCATTCGAAAATAGCTGCATATCAAATACGCCGCCGTCGAGGTCAGATTTGTGGCTTCGATCCACCGTTTTCCATCACAAACTCTGATTAAGCCAAGAAATATTCGAATATCTCGATATAGACGATTTCCAGGACTGAAAGCCGGCTGAGTCACTCAACCTACGACGGAAAATCGCACATGATAGGCGTGAAACCTGCACAAAATAAAGCCTATTTTTCTCTTTTCAGATAATTCACAAATATAACCTAAAAGAGCAAATAATAATAATAGAGAGTTTATAGCGGCTAGAAGAAGCTCTCTTCTAACTCGCCTAAACGGCCGAGAATGCTTCGAAAAGGATATTGTTGTTGATGGCTAGAGACGATAAAGCAGGAAGTAGATAATCACCACGTTTTAATTGTCTCTTCACGAATTTCTTCTAATTATCTGGATATAATAGCCGTTCCGATTGGGTCGCGAAACAAAGGGGACAGGTGAAAAATTAACTACGTGTATGTACTCATACGTATGCGATCCCGATGTGAAATGTAAAAAAGTCACATAATACGTATGTTACTGTGTTACGTTATGTATGCGATGAGCGGCATACGTCTGGCGATGAGATGTGCCGTCCGCCGTTTCATTCTTTCTCGATTTTTATTCATCTCTCTGGTCTCGTTGTTTTGCTTTGTTGCGAATCTGATTTAGTTGTCGCGGTAACTACGGGAAGTTATGTGATGCGTGCATCTGCATTTTCGAATACTACATCATTATATGCGTCCTATAAACTGAAACTGATAATACCTGTCCCGGTTGTTGCTAACGCAACCGTCAGGCCTGGCAAACGGTTCGCTCCTAAATACAAAGGAAGGAAAAGTGCTAGGGGAAAGTTCGCCATGATGGGCAATTATGGGGTTATTCGGAAAAAAATGCGAACGGAAATAAGCCGATATACGTGAAATAATACCTACCCGGTCTGTCTCTCCCTTCCGGATTACGGATTCGATGTGTATCATCTATACGTGCACCCTCTATGCACAACTATATACTTTATACGTTACCTCCATCGTGATGTACAGGTTCAGGTAGGTAGATTTGTACGCTTTATGACTAGTACAGTACTTAGGTAACTATAATCAGTTTGTACGAGTGGAACCCTCTCTCATTACTTGAAGAACATTATTGCAGCAGTACATTGCTAATATGACTGATGCGGAAAGCCCAAAATCCGATACTTACCCGCTAATTCTCCTCCGTTAATGGAAATGAAAGGCGCTTTTATACTTTGTGTACCTGTTTATTTTTCGGTGCCTCTACAGTTCTACTTCTAGTCCATATATTGTCGCGGATATTTTAGAAACATCGAGTACTGGCTTATTATGGACGAATAATCTGGCAATTACGTAAAGTTACTTTTGTATGATGCAGTTCGTTTAGTACAAACATAGAAACACACCTCTGATTAATTAATACGGTAACTAATTAATTAGCCAATAACAGTTATTCCGACGACTAAAATTCGATGTTTTTAAATTATCGACGATTTGAATACAACAAGGCATCAAGACATTTTATTTATTCATGTATAAGGTATCGTATGATTTTTAATTAGCTGATCGTCCAAGTAATAAGAGTAACAGTTACTTATAAACAGACATTAATAATTTCTCGGGGGAACGTCTCCTAAGTATTGTTATAAAATTGCGAGTAGACGTTTACACATTAAAAGTGACGACGAATTTATTTATAATATTTTTGTATTTCATTTTATTTTTACTTTTGTAAATTAGGCCAATCATCGTGGAAACGAAAGGAACACGTCAAAACACCTAAAACGTTCCTATTAGTACAGCTCATTAAAAACTTATATATGTAGATAATAGAGAGATAGAGTGAAAGTAAGAAAAGCACAATGAAATATTTATAATAATACTGTCGAGAAATTGCAGGAAGGAAAATTACACAAAAAGTACCCTATATTGATAAGCACTTTGGCTTGGTAATTACATCGGTTGGCCCCAACAATTATTCCGATGGGCGACACACATAATAATCATGATAATAATTATGCGACATCGCGACATCGTCATCCTCCGTTATAGCTCGGACGCTTCGTTTCAACTTTCTTCATCACCTCATAATATGAACTAACTACTCACTGTAGAGTTCTTTATATAATCTGACCAGACAACAATTTGCTTATTATTTATACATTGCGCCGTTTACACACTTTATTTTTCGTTTTTATATAAGAAGTAAGTACAAAATATTTCATCCATTAAATGAACATTATACGTCAGTTTTGTAGTGGACACACGTACGGTACGAACGCTCAACTACCAGAGTTTACCTACCTACCTATAATACAAGTCTCTCGGCTAAGGACACACACACACTAACTACGTATTTAATACATAGGTAGCAGTATAATAAAATACATCGTGACGGACACACCCAAAAGCTCGGATAAAACAAATTTGGGATCCCTTATTTCGAACGGGTCGAAAAGGGCGAAATGAAGCAAACATGCGGCACACTTACCTAACCATGTACATATGCACTTACCAAACATACGATTAATTATCATTATCATTATTATTGTTAGTATTATTATTCTTATTATTATTAATATAGGGAATGCGAGCAAAATCTACTTATGTATGTTATGTATGATGAGAAGTAATATAAATTAGGTATTAGTAAATGTAGTAAATGGGAACAATTAATTACCAAGCGGCATTTTCTGGAAATAATAATAATAAATATCTAATAGAGTGACCCTATCTCACTATATTTGCAATTCCCAAACTTTCAAGTGTTTCAGTCGGTACTTTTGGGAATCATTCGTTAATTTAAGGACTACGAAAGCGTTTCAATGACAATTATATCACTTTTATGTACAGATTGGCATCGGCCCGATTACTCTACGCGCGTTGCACCCCAATCCTCAATTGTATCGGATTTCGGGTCGTCGGTCCGACGAAAATTGCACACGCGGTCCGGTCGCGGAGAGTAATTAGGCTCGCGTTCGATATACAAACTAGTCTTTTTTAATACTTTTATCACACCAGCGTCGCGCTGAAAAGATTCGTATAGGTATGTATGCACTTTTTCGCCGCACCACTATTTTTATCTACAAAATTGGCTCTGCCGCGTTGCACAGTTTCTGTTTCACGTATGAAGTCGTTTTTTTCCACGCGGACGCGGAGGCGGAATAATTTACAGTATTTTACAAATAAGTGTCAACGTGCGTGAACGTGGAACTGGAGACGAGGCCCCGCTCCCGTCCCCGTCTCTTAGCTCACCGCCACCGGATGACCGCGATGCAGGCGAGCAGGACCAGGAAGCTGGGCGGGCCGGCCGACAGCCAGACGCCCCGGCTGTACGTCAGCTCCTCGTTCTTCATGACCTCGTTCGGGTGCTTGTCGTACTCGTCTGGGGTGACAACGGGAAAGAGAAGAACAGAAAAGGGAGATTAGTCGCGGATTTTCGGCGGAGGGACGCGCGCTCTTACTCATTTTCTTGGTCGGCTTCCTGGTCGACGTGGCGGCGTCGGTCCGGGCGACGAACTGCGTCGTCGACGTCGGCGTCGTCGCCTCCCGCACCGGCCCTCGCTCGTCCGGCCAGGCGGCCGTCGTCGACGTGCTCGAACTTATCCTAATCGTCTTATTTAGAGTTTCGTCCGGCGCACAGCACACTTTAAACACTATTTTCATGTTGTCCGAGGAGCAACGGCCGCCGATCCGTCGGTGGAGGTCGTCTTTCGACGACGTCGCTGCAAAATGAAAGCAACAAAACGGTTTTTAATTAGTCGGCGCGGGCGAAGTGAGCGATCCGACGCGAATAATGCGGACAAGACGGAAAGCCCTATCGTCCTGTGTGTGTACTCACATATGAAATAGTAGTCTTTGCCCGGCAGGAACTCCAGTCCGCCCGGCTGCGGCGTGAACGGCCTAAACGTTATGGTGAAGTACATCAGCTTGTACGGCTTGTCGCAAATTGCTATTATCCGGGGATTCGGATTCGTTATCCGGCAGGTCGTGTACTCCTCCTTGGACACGTTGTAAATAATATATTTTTCCAGGTCGTCCCCGTAGGTGCCCGGCGTGTACACCGGACAGATGATGTTGACTTGATCGTACTCGAACTGCACGTTCCCCTTATTCACGTCTATGATGTGGTCCGTGTTGTCGATGCGGAATCTGCAACAAGCGATTCGCTCCCGTAAATTTATAGCCGACACGTCGCACATCACCCCCACGAGAGATCCCCTCGATGTCGGGTGAACGTCATAAATGCACCGCATGGTGATTTCTGATGCCAAAATACAACAACCCCATCATCGAGGTGTTGTCAGTACGACCTTGTATAATGAGGTGTAAAAATGAAGCCGATCCGGTGATGGCTATTGTGTTGTGTGATGGTGATTACGAGGATGGGAATGATGGGATGGGCATGGGTGAAAGGCCTGGGGGGTGCCAGGCGAAGGGGGTCTAATAACTACTCGGTCCTGTGGAGAGATATATTGGTAGCCGCCCTTTGCTCTAGCCGCTTAAATTAATATCACCTACTGCCATAACACCGCCGTAGCGCAGAGTGGTAGCTCCGGTCCCTCCACCCCCCACCCCCCGGTATCAATTACTCCATATCTGAGAGCTCGCACGCACCGGCCGTATGCAAATATTCGGGGCCTCTTATGCGCGTTTACGGGCCTTTTCGCCGGATCGCGCGGATTTCGTTCGTTAATTAACGCGCGGCTAATAGCGGGACGCGAGGCAAAGTGGCGGGTTCCCACGTGTTTAGGGAAACCGCGGGCGGCGGCGTCTTTGTGCGCGTATCGCACCGTATTATCGGAGGCCGAATCCGCACCGGATCGACAGACGGAAGAGGTTAAGTGCGCCATTGTCTCCGCGCGTACCTGCAGTCGGGGGCCTCAATTTGCCAATTAAGTGCGTGGGTTTCGCGCAATTTCCGCTCCTTGCCGGTTTCACCCATATCCGCCCCGGCATCGGCACCCGGAAAATTTCCCAACATCGCCCAACACGAACCAGAACCTACGGACGGTGATATCTGCATACGCGTATAGAGCTGTGGGTTCGGCCGATGGCAGTGATATTAAAAGTAATCTAGAGTTGATTGATGTGGATTACATATTATTTCGCACAGCGGGTGTATAACTGCGAGCTGCAGACTACAAAGCCGGGGCCGGGCGGCCGACGGAATCGACAGACCTCCGACCGCTAGCCGCAGTCGACGTCACACCCGATCCGATCCGATCCGGGACCGGAGGAGCTTCTTGGGGCCCTCCGACTTTTCGGGGCCCTCTCTTCCAGTTCCGACCCAACTTGACCCCGGATCGGCCCATCAATCCTTTTCATCTCGGAATAACGACGTCGCTCACCTTTTTAGCAAGTCATCCGACTTGGAACTCACCTCCTCTCTCGCTTGCGGAACGCACCGTGCACGCACGCATGCCAGAAATTCGCGTTGTTCGCGGGTACAGCGTTTTCAAAAATACGGCCCTGCATGTCGTGCGGTAAGGGGACGGCCGGGTGAGCCGGTGAAAAAAATTGGTTTAATTAAGCGCCGGTCGGTGGAGAGGTCTCCTGGCCTGAAGAAGCCGGGAGGGAAGCCAGCGATGAGGAAAAAGCGAACGGGGGGATCGGAGTTTGAACGATTTTGTTTCCTTCTGCATCTTTAGCAGGCAAAAAGGCGACGAGCGGAGGGCGCAGGTTGCCGCGTTACGTTACGCACTACCGACAAGATTTAATACCCCAAGATGTATGACTATACAAATCGGTTCACTAGTTTTTGAATTAGAAATCTTGGGAAATCCGTTACGTATTAAGAGTCCTCTTATATTCACCGTATCAGGGGTGTTGCCTGGCAACGCTATATCGAAACGAAACGAGCCTAGTGAGCAACGGAGCATCCAGTTAAAACACGAGATTTGTCAATAATTTCGCTTTGATCGAACCCGACGTCGCCGAGGTGGTTCCGCGTCTTCCGGTGGACTCTCCGTGTCGGGCCGATTACCGAAATTAATCGAGACGTGGAAGCGCCCAGGCCCGGCCCGGACGGAAATCTCCGGGGGCCCGCTCGCTCTTTCTCTCTCGGCAATTACCCGCGTCTCGAGATTCGTTATCGAATCAATCACATCCCCGAGTCCGGTCCAGACTCGAGTCCAGACCAGTCCAGTTTCCCGCCGTCTGATGCGCGCCATTCAGGCCGCACTGCCTATAGACCTATAGACAACTGCTAGTTGCACTCTCTTATAGTGACGGCAGTTACCGCTAATCACCACAATAATATACAAACGACAGGAAACGGCGGAAACCGTCAGACGATCTCTCGTCTTCGTCCAGTCACCTACAGACGTCGCATACATGGTGATCCGATATTATACCGACAACGCTCGAGGGCGATGACATTCTCTTTCACAACATCTCAATATCTATACATTCTTCAGAAATTTTGTGGATGTGGTCGGCGATACAATATTGAATCAGGTTGTATAACCGATTGGGAAATCGCGGTAAATGAGTAAACGTGGCCGATGAATCATTTATCTTGTTAGCCAATAAAGGAGAGTGGTCTTTAATAGAGAGGAGAGAGGACCATCGAAGAAGAAGTCGGTTTTGCCGGTCGCAAATACTGCCGGCGCATATCTATCTGGGCGATGTATGCAAATGCGCCGGCTTAGATGCATATTCATGAACGTTATTCGGACATTTCTGACCAACTGAGTGGGAACTTGGAAGCGCACCTCCATATAACAGTCGGCCGTAATGAAATAGAATCAACTTCTTGTCTCTCGATTCGATTCGTGTTTTTGTCGAGCCGAATTGGATATTCGACAGGCGTCATAATTAAACGGGTCAAAACGAGGTCGAGATCTCAGGGTTGTAATTAATGAATGCACGACCCGACTGCCGTGTTTCACTGTTCCGGGAGAGTTTTGCGTTTGACGTGTAGCTCGCTCCGCGATTGTCTTCGGAATTGTCGAGAGTTAATCACGTATACGCTTTTAAAATCGTAACGGTGGGCGTTTTGTCACCTCGATAAAACACATCGTATACATTAGTACCTACACGATGATGCGGCCGTATAGAAACCGAAATACAGGTGGAGAGGGGTCTCTCCGGCTGCGTCGGTCATTGTTTAATGACGGTTATGATTCGGAGGTCGGAAGTGGCGGATGAATCACGGCCGTGATGGATCGGCGCGGTTATCGGCGTTATATTCTTACGGGCGGAAAGCGGTGGGCACCTCAACTTGTTGTGCCTATTTGCCGAAGACCGAGAGCCGAGCCGAGGGACCCAAGACCGGGCTGAATCCTTGACCTCACCGCGGAGGAGGGACCGGCAACGGCCGTCGCCCCCGCTTGGCTTCAGCTTCGGCTTCGGCTCTTGGTCTTGGTGCTGGTCGGTGTGCGTCCGCGTCCAGAGTCGGACCGCGGAAAACGCGCGCCCTCATCGTCGGGGTGTTTCGGCCCGGTGTCATTCGTTAATTACCTCCGAGGTGAGGCATCCCGTTCTTCATTAACGCAACAATTAACGGCGCGTTAGTTATCCAATAATTGATGGACCTCGCGGCCCCCGTCCTCGATACACCGATCCCGTTCAGTCGGACTCGGGACTCGGACTGATAAATTGGGCGACCGGCCGGCAATTTGTTACGTTTAGAAAATCGGTGTGTAAACCGAACATCGTCATGAGGACGATTCCGTCTTCCGCTCGTTTCGTTTCGTTCCGTCCGGCTCGAGAGCAAAAAACGAGTACCGGAGCGGACATGATTAATTAACGAGTCCGCGGTGCGATAATGAGCGCCGAAGATGTCGAGGGCGAGCGGATAAAAACGCGGACTTGACACTCGCGTCCCGTACGTACGCGTATCGGCTTTCGCGATGCGAGAGGTGCGATCGGACCGTCCTCTCCTCCCGCGCCGCGGAGGCGGTGGTACCGCTAAAACGCGATGTGTGCCGCCGCTCTTCGGCGGACAAAGCGAGTCGGTTCGGTGATGCATTGGGGTTCCGGTTACGGCCGTCACAATGGCCGATGCCGGCCGCGGAGTGAGAACGAACAAATGAATATGTACACGCACGCATTGAAACGGCTTTGCCTGGGTGCCTGACTGACGTGTGAATACCGAACACCGGAGATGTGTTGCCGGCGGCCGGCGGCGATGCCGATGGCAACACACCGGACCCGGGAGAGTGCAGTACCGACCTCTTCTTCGGTACCACAAGCGCGAATTTTCAGATAATAAAAGCATCGCTACTTCACGAGCCTTCGATAGTGGTACGAGAATCAGTACCGGCCACTCCTGTACGAATGATTTCTGCAAACGGCATTTATTTTTGATAATGTGCCCCCGCACGAGACCGGCCATCATCATTGAGCGATAAAAGCTCGCCCATGACACGCGGAGATAAATACGTTGGTACTCTATGATAGGGCGACACTTTCTAATTGAAATTATTTCCAGAGTTCCAGAGTTGGATATCGTTTCGGTAAATGGAACGAAATCCGGGGCTAGAAGACAATTGACACATACATAAACGGCACTATCGCGTCCTCTATTGAATTCGTTATCGTTCGATGATATCGCGACGCGAGCCGGCCGCGTATTATAGCATTATGGACGCGTACGCTAGTGCAGGACGGGATAGGAGAATCTCGATCGGGTCGGCTCCGGTACTGGTATAGGTATAATATCGACGTTCGTGTCTCTACATTGCCGTTTCCTTTTTTTCGTCTTCTTCGTCTTGTATCTTACCGTTAAACTCAACAAGTGGAAAACAAGTTTGGTTCCAGAGTATTTTACCACGTGGACGTGTGGTATCCCTATAAATTTCGAAACACCCACAAATATACCTGTCGTGATTTTATTCGAGTCGAGTCGCGGTCTTTTTTAATAAATTTGGGTTCGAAAAAACGATCATCATAATATAATGGCTTTTATCGGGGAGATTTTCGACCATATACCATCAGCAGCGCGGTCGGAGGAATAGCGCGTTCGCATTTGTATGTACTTAGGTACATATGAAAGCGGACGGTTGTTTGCATATGTGTCCATTTTGAGAATGTGGTTATTTATTAAAATGTCCATCTGCGGGCAACTAACGCAATTTATGGCTGGCAGCGCCATGTGGAAGAGTTAGAATTTCCCTCAGTATCTGGGATCGGACGAATCGGCTACCGGTCTCTCGCCGATAGAGTTGTTGCATTATGCATTACAGACGTAACGTCGCGGTTACTGTTGTTAACTTTGTTTACGTCACTCTCGCCTTATCGCAACACCGTCTAATGAGTAGCGGCCGCATTTCGCGCCGCCTTTTCCCCGGAGAATGATAAATAAATAATTAAAACGCGGTCGATGTCGCGCACATTCGCCGCCGTCGTCCGTCGGTTTTGTGCGATGCGAATGATGCGATGATGTGTCATGACGGCGAGGATCTCTGTCAGGGTCCGTCAAGTCCCCTCCCGCGCATCGGTTAATGGGAAGCGGAACACTCTTTCATTACGATCGGTTAATCATCATCCCACAAGCACATTCAGAATGACTGTGTGCTTTTATTCACATTTTTGATGTGTAATATCATCCAATTATTTCACATAGGTACGCATCGACCGTCCGGGCGTCCCGGTGGCATACCTACCTAACCTACCTACCAACCATACACCCGATCCGATCGGATCCCGGTCTAGCTCTAGACTCATTATCTAATAATCCTTCGATAATTAGAAAGGTTTAAAACATTATTATAACAAAGAAACCAAACCGGGTCGCCACTACCTCCATAACCCATCACTATCTGCCATTATCATCGCACCTATTAAAGCCGCGCAGCCGGATTCGGGGTGGATGGTAATAATAAATATGAAGTCGAGAATATTCCAGGATGTGCATTCCCCCGCTTCACGGTTTTATTTTATTCGTCGAGTGCGTCTGTCTCATGTAGCGAACTAAGTGCAGATTCGAGTTTTGTTTGATGTGAAATGATAGGTTGATGATTTAAGTCGGTAAACTCGTCGAAGTCTTCTCGGAAAAAAGCTAAAGTCATTCGTTCGCGATCATACATACGAGATGGCACGGATTTTAACAGGTGGCTTCGTCTTGCCGTTTCCACGGGAGGTCGCACGGGGGGACGGTGGCGGTCGGGAAAGTCGGGGGAAATTTGATAAGACCTAATCCGCGCGCCATTGCGATCGAGGGGGATGTAGCGCGAATCAATTCGGTCGCTATTTTTAGCATTTTCCTTCGAAGTTAATATGATTAATCAGCCTTTTATTAACGATGATGACCGCCCACGTTTTTTTCCCCTGGACAACTTTCATGCCAGCCAGCCATCAGCTTAAAATTCAAATTTCCATACTCGATCATTAAAATTCGTGATTTTGAAGGGTTATCCGACGCGCTGGATGGAGAACTAGTACGTATCAACTTTCACCAAGATAATACGTAACGGGTCGTCGGTTCATTAGGGAAAAATCACCACCCCGGCACCCAGGCATCGAGTTGGGAACATGCGACACGCCGACATGATTGTCCGTTGTGTCATTGCTGTCTGTGGTTTATTATTTCAGCGTGTAAGAAGTAGTTGAAACGTTCTATAAATACGAGCCGCTGCTAACAAGTCATTAAACGAAACCTTTAAATAGTGGAGCCGTCACGATTTGAAATATTTGACGTCTTAGTTACCTTATATCTCTAAGGCCAAGTGTTTGCAATTATTTTACGCCTTCGAAACCTATGTTGTTTGCCTTTATGTCTTTATTATCTACTTCGCGTTCGTGGGTTTGATCTATTATTATATTAATGTCTCAGACCGCACATTGCCGCGACAATGTTATCACCGGGAATTAACCCAGGTATACGAGAGGTGAAACTGTGAGCTCTTAAGATCAAACCGATGGTGATAATCGAGGCATAAATGAATAAAGATCGAGCCTCGCTCTTTTCTCATCACTTTACGTCTATCAGACCCGATTTTGATTTTATTTATTGTTACTTGGCCGGATTCGTTCGAGCTCTTTAGAAATGGCGCATTGGCGCTTTGTCTCTGCGGATTCTGTGATGCGGTTCGTATACGGCGTCATAATCAGGGGTGATTAATAGTCTGAAGGAATCGCGGCAAGTCCTGCCCTGGACCGGATTCTCGTCGATCCCAGTCAGTGAAGAATTCCGCAGTCGGGAACACGAATACGGCGAACGTGTACCGTGCGGTATTGTGCACGTTGATAGCTAAACGTATGTCCGGTCGATGCCCTTCAGATACACATTATACCAGTTGCAGTCGCGTCCGCCCATATCTCGGAGATATCTCAAAACCGAATAGTTTTCGATTATGTTTTCCAGAAAGGACTCTTTCTAGATCGCAGATACGTATGTTAGACCGGGCTGGACGAGAAAGTCAACTCGACCGGATAGGATAGGATAGGATAGGATAGCATAGGATAGGATCGAGAATAGAATTGAGTTTGAGTTTAGAGGTCGGATGGATCATGATGATGATGATGATGATGATGATGGGAAGAAGGTGTTCGATGTACCCGCTGGCTGGAATGTCTCTGACCGTGCTCTCATTCTCTTTGGCATCGCTTCCACGGCCACGCACCTACCTCTACCTTCGGTATATAGGTATAATACCTATGGTACGTGTACGGATAGGCGAAGATGACGGCAGAAGGCAACGGGACCTCCGGGTCACACGTACGTTTCATCCGCTCCTTCGAAAAGTCTCGATCCCGAATCGCACCCATCATAATATTATCAAGCCGCGTTCGGTATATCACATCAACACCTCCATAATTAATCCCTCTAATTAACCTTTTCCCGTTTTCGCCTTGTACCCGGCTAGATAATTATGGATTTAATCCCGACACTCGCTCTTTGACCCGGCTTCAATAAATCGTTTTGTTATTTTTACACCGACCGCGACCGTTACACCAGCTGCAAATTAAAACCTCTTAAGCACGGCCATTTTATTTTTCGCTAATTACAGAAGACGCGCACCCAGGCCTGCGAATGCACACATACGATTTATCATCATTCCGAATGCGATTGCATTTCCGAAATCAAAAGCTCACGGCCGCTTTATCGAAATTATTGTTGTTGTTACAATTACGATACTTTGTCCGCGTCCGTGCTCCTATTCTATTAGTTTATGGTGCAGGCCTAATTGCGTTTATAAGGCAAACACGGACGGGCATCACAATGATGTAAGACCATAAATTAGTAATATCAAACTGTTTGCATTCGGTTGTAAAGCGTAAACAAACGGTTTAGCGCTATAACGAAACCAATAAAATAAATCAATAGTAGTTTCCTGACTGTGAGTGTAATATTGCGTGCTCGGCCGGGCCGGGAGACTATGAATGCGCCACGGCCATTCCGAAATTCATTTCCGACCTGCACTTTTAATTTAACGTGTTTCGTTGATTTATTTAAGCCGAACGGAACGTAAAAAGACGACACCCCGCGACTCTGCTTCAGCTCGGCGGCGGCGGATCATTTTTTCAAATTATGTTCCGTTTCCTGGGCTCGTGATGCACGGGGTGAACGCACACACGAAACTCCCATACATAACTTCCTCCCTCATTATAATAACTATTTGTATCGGGGATGGGGTTGGTTCGTTTTATGGAGACGGATGCGCGTACCGGTCGGTTAGACGGGATTCGGAAAAATTCAATAATGAAAATGGACCGGCGGAACCCGGGGATGTTATGAATATATCGCGCAACGACAATGTTAAAAATTAATACGGCGCGATTTACTACTGGGGATAAGCCACATTAAATGGCACATATCGGATTTTAGTGTGCGACTCGCCTTCTCGCCTATAGTACAACATATAGGTTCCGACATCATTATTGCCCTCATACTGTCACCGTTCGTGATATTGTGGCACTGGTGATTTTGCAAAATTAACAATTCCAGCTTAAATGGTCAAATCTGTGACGTCCGCCGCACCTATCTCAATTTATTCGAAAAATATCGACAGTTATTTAGATAAAATAAAGCGATCGACCGGGCGTCCAGATGTAGATTTCGTTATCCGCATGCGGGCTCGGCGCGATTTTTAACTGCCCAGAGATTATCGGAAATGGCGTTTTTAAGACCAGTTCATAGTTCCACAGGCATTCGGCACATGTATAACGTTCGTGATATAAACAAATAAATAAGCGGAATCGGGGTTAGTGGTCGCGCGGTTGCTCGCCGGAAAAAATCTTGATTCGCTCCGATTCATTCTTTGGGGCTGTGCGCATTATCAAACGAGAAAGAGAAATATTTGTTAGGAATTAATGCGGTTGAAATAATAGGAATCTCTGGAAAGAATTCGTGTTTGCTTAAATCCGCCGCGTCCTGTCGAGACTTTATAATTAGTGTAGGTATTTACACAAGTGCTGGCATAATATCCGGCTCGGCTTTGAGGTTTTTCGGTACTTTACGACGACCAAACCATCCGACATTTTTAACCGATTGCACATCTTTGATTATTATTTGGTTAGTATAGTTTTTGCGAGATGGTGATGGTGATGATGATGATGATGATGATGATGATGATGATGGTGTGCTCTAAATGGGCGAAAAAAAAGAAGCCAAGTGAGGCGTTTGCGATCCGTCTCGACAGGACGTAACGAACCGTATAAAAATCGACGGCCAATACCCAATATTTTCATTGCAAATTCTTAGATGGTTTCTGTGATAGATGCTGGAACATTTCCCTGACGTAAATAACAGGCGAACAACACGTTTCCGTCGGCTTTCATTCCATCGCTAAAATTCAATCGTGTTCACGACCTCCCAACTCCGTTCGGAACGTAGAGACACACACCGTGTCGCGTTATGTCATTATTAACAACAATAATAGCGACAAAGTTCTGTGTCCCAGTCCCCGAGTCGAGTTTAACTTGTAGATTCTCCACGATGCATGCGATTTAACGAGGCGTGAAGACTTCAAACGAAATCATCCAATCAGGGTCGAATTTTCCTCACTCTTGCATGTATGTAGGTACGCATACACGGGTACTTATACGAAACAAAACAGAACAAAACGAAAAGAGAAATATTAGATGTTACGTTAACTTTCCGACTTGGGTCGTCGTAGATATCGCCGGATAAATGGAGGCGCGTTCGTGTTGGAGTTTGTTGTTTATGGCGAAAAGACCGTTGCGAGTCAATAAACGCTTAACTACAACCGTTTTCAATCACGGGCAAATAATTAACGATGAAAATTTAATGCGGCCGTGTAATTGCGCGACTTTTAATCGCACATTGCCGATACGCGAACGCAACATGCATATTTCAGATAATGAAGTAACGCGAGGGAGACCACGGCGACGTCCTATCGCGAAACGATTTTCCGGCTCGGCTTAGACCTTCGCGAATCGAGATAGGTATTAGATAGATGGCTCGGATTTATGCGCTATGTACTACTACGTAACGTACATATGTAAGTCGGGTACCTACTGTTATATCTGGTATCGCGTACGGGTCTCAAACGGCATTCCTATATGCGGAATTGAAGAGTAATGTCGCGCTTTATGCATGCCCGACTCCTGATGGAAGCACTCGGAGAATCGGGGGATCGGGACCGGGGATCGCGCCCGGAGAGCACCTCACGTTATTCGAGGGGAGCCCCCGAAAAATAACACACGACACGCCAGATGGCGGCATTAAAACGCCAGAAGCGACCGAGAGAACGGAATCACGTGGCTTACAACAATAAACATGTGCCGCACCGCACCATCCGATCTCACCAAAGGCGGTAATACTTTGATTACGGCCAAAATCGACCCACCCCCGGGACCCGGGACACACAATCAACGCGCCGACCCGTCGAACGAAAACCGTAATCGCCGAATCTCGGTCGCAACTCGCCAACTCGCAAACTGCCACAAATTCGCGGCGCTGGCCCGCCTAATAACTCACGACGGTTTAGCACGGGCCCCCGGGCGCTCGCATATTTCACTCGTGTTACGGGACGCAAAAATTACACAATCCAATTAATACGGCAGAAATGTCGCCGTTTCACTAACCGATGAACAGGTTATCATACTCGGCCTCGCTCGAATCATGGAGATGTTATCCAGAAATTTCCTAATTTCTGAATCTGTCTCGCGTCGAGTCGAGTTGAAATCCGAGAGAGCAGTATATGGGGATGGTTGTTTTAATATTTCACGTAGTAACTCGAGCCGGCGAAAGTGAGTTGATGGGCGCTGAGGAGTCGGGGTAATGAGTGGGGGCGATTATCCTGCGGGAAAGCCCGTAGGTATTGATGACAGTGCAAATAGAAGCGCGGAGAAAGTGGCACCGGGAGAGGCCCGAAATGCAAAGGTGATGTCGTGTCGAGGGCGCCGAGAGAGTACGAGGGTAAACAGAACCGAACAGAACCGGCGATGTCCGTTTTTCCATCACCGTCGAATCGCCCATTACCGTTAACTCGAGAGCGCACGATACGGGGGGAAGAAAGTGCACATACGATTTGGGCGTTCGCCAGAATCGAGGCGTCAACTCGTAAATTAAAACAATGCCGACTTTCGTGAGGCGAGAAGAGAACGCGACGACGACTCGACGTAAGTAAAGAGGCGAAAGTGGTATCCGCGCAATTAACGTAAAAAGCCTCAATTAGCGAGAAATAAAGCGAGGTGAGGTAATGAATATGTTTCAATTAACGAAAGGAAAAAAGACGAGAGAAATGGGGAACAAACGGTTCCCTGAAAAGCGGAGTTTTAAATTACGGCAACGGTGTCTCGTTTCATCAGACAAGACGAGAGACGTTTCATTTTTATTCATGTGCGGGCGGATTCCGGAAAAGTTCGCTTTTGTATCGATTCGAGTTCGCCGCTTTCGGGCGGCGGGTGCGTTCGGCGTTTATTATTATAATAACGGCGATAAGTCGGCGGCGGTGGCGCGATTTGCGGGATGATTATCGCACACCACCGGACGCTTTGTGCATAATAAACAACACGAATTTGTTGGTGCACAGTTCGACAGAATACCCGCGCCGGTGTTGCCTGCCGCAAGAGAGAGGAGGCCAAGTTCATTGACAAAAGCGGCCCCACTCCCCGTCCCTCATCCTCATGGTCAGGCATTCCAACAACCAACATCGATGGACTGGACTCTCTCGACTCGAAGACCGAAGACCGAACACCGAAGTCGCCCTGCCAACTTCCACCCAGACCGCAATAATAACACAACCTAAGACCATCTCGAAATTGTCATTACCCGATCCTTCATAATTTTCGCCCGGACTTTGGATAAGGTGATTAACAATCATTAGTGGATTTCCCTCCTTCAATCAAACAATGAAATGTGTGTTGGCTTGATGGTTTGATTGTGAGGAAATTGAAGGAGGAAAAGAGCGGCGTCTAGTTTCACCTCAATATTTAATACACTCCTTCGATCAGATACAGATCTTGACAAGTCCGGCGTTCGGTCGGTCAGCGTTTATTTCCTTCCTTGTGGGTTTGTTTGTATCCGGCCTAGGACGGGGGAAGAACAGCGTTAAGAAGCGATCGGTATTAACCGCATTTTCGCTGTTTTGGCCGGCCGATAAATTATGAGGTAATGGGAGCGTTAAAACGAGACACGAACCGTTTACGGCCTCTCAATGGGGACTGCGAATCCACGGGCCCAGGCCGGCGCATCAACGACTCGATGATGAACGCCGCCGCGGCCCGGTAAGGCAAAAAGTTAATGATATTAATCCGTCCGGGGTTTATTTGTGAAAGTGTGGGGCACGTTCGCGTGTAATTGCGAGCGCAGTCGACTGACGATATCTGCAGTTCACCGGGGCCCCGCAACGGTGAGTATCGCAGTGCGTGAAATTCGGATATGGGGCTCCGTTCCCGGAGAAACTAGACGCGATACGGCCGATAGTCTTTCAGTATTTTGTGTGCCGGTCAAGCGTAAAAACAAGATATAATCCTCGGCTACGAGGTGCACAGCTTAGACAATGGGCCTGTCATAGTTGACAGATGGATTCCTATCCTCTGTATACGAGCCGGCTCACAGTTCACAAGCCGAGCGCGCTCCACCTCCGCCACTCTCTCGCTCTTTCGCTCTTTCGCCGGCCTCAAGTCGCCGCTAAGCTAAAGCAAAGCAAATGAATTATTATCGCAGTTCCAGTACCGTTCGCTGTATTCGTTTTCAGTTTTCACTCAGATTACTGAGTCAGAGGTACTCGCACAGTCATAACACCTGCTGGTAAAAACATTTCTCATGCAGACTTTTTCCTACTATACCTAATAGCATCGATCGAGTTTATTTGGGTCCCGATCGACCGCGGATCACGGATCGGGGATCCGGTTTCGCGCATCCCGCGAGCGAATAAAAGCTCCGAGAGTGCGACGCGTCGCGTCGGTGAAAATGGATAGACGTCGTCGTCGGGACGGTCACGAGTTCCGACATGTCTCGCATAATCCCAAGATGCAGCGGCGCCGGAAAGCGAGGTGCTTTCCTTTCCGGTATAATTCCGCTCCGTCGCACCCTTCCGCCAAAGTATCTATAATGTAGCAATTTCTGGCCCGGCCCGGCTGTCAATCCGTTGGCTCGACTCGCACTTCTTTTTCCACCTGGAGGGTGGGAGGGGTGACCCTGTATCGGCGACCGTGGTGGACGACCTTAATTTGCATCGATGCAGAATTGCAGATGCAGGAGCCTTCGGAATTGGGCGCCAATTATACGTGCGCTGGCCGCCGTATCCCTCGCGGTGAAAAAATCCAGCCCCACGTACTCTATTGTAAATGGCAAGGAAAACGGCTCCAGCGCGGCTCGCATTATCATAATAGTCGTAAAGATTCATTTCGATTATTAAAACCAGTTATATTATTATGTTCACACCCACTGAATTCTTGACTTGGAGCGAGAACACGCCTTTCTCCGTCGGTATACGCGGACCTAAAACGTACCCTATGGTTCATTTCGTTCTCGGCCTCTTCACAATATCAACCGTTTTTACCTGGATTCGCTCCGTGAATATTTTACGCAATGATGATGATTTTGTAAAACGGGAGACTCGCTCGGTGAAGCTGAAATCGCCTTAATCGCCGGAGTTAGTGCCCCTTCTTTTACCCAACACCACCCATAAAACAGCTTTTCCGCACCACGGACGGTGGAAGGATCGCGATTATTATTAATACCCAGACCCATTCGCCCATTCCGAGACCACAAAGCAACAGGTTCTTCGAGAAAATAATTATAATAAGAAGCCACTAGAAAACATCAGACAAACAAATCTAAGTTTATTGCCTGGCAGAGGCCGTGGCTACTTATAAGAGAGCGAGCGAGCCACGTGAATCGGCCAAAGTAGCTCCATAACCTGTCGCAATCTCCATAAACAATCGGCGATAATCCCGAAATCCCCTCCGTGTCGATGTCGGACCGCCACTAACCGAATTTTAATGCGAGTTTCCAATCTGTGTGTACACATAAACATTCAAACGCGCCCCGCATTATCCTCCGGGATCCACCGGAATGGCAATAATAACGGGATCATTAGTGGCACGGTTTTCTTCTCGATCTCGGGACCCCTTTCGCGTTTCGAGCCTGGCCTGCAGCCTTGTCGGTCTGCGCGAATAAATGATACAAAAGTCCGGCGCCAGAGCATTGTTAAATGTAGTGTAAACTTGATAGTTTTATTTTTTATCTGGCGTTATTTTCTGGCCGACGTTTAGTGGGGCTTTAAAGACGAATAACGCGAGGAAGGATCCTCTTTATTCACCCAGTAACTAGCTACTGGTATTGGAAATGGTCCGGATTTTGGAAATAATCCAATGATAATTCCTCAACTAACTAATACAGATGCCGCGTGGCTCTTCTTTCTTCTTGTTGCTGTTGTTGCGTTTCCGTTAGGGTCGAGAGTCGTCGAGCCGATCTCGGGGCTAATAATCATCACTAAGATTGGAGCAATTTTCGGTGTGGCAACCCGAGTATTTGCCGATTAATTTGTCGGTAATTAAAAGTCGTAATTGCTGCGGAAAATATCGATCAGTTCGAGAATTACGGGGTGTAACGGTTGAGGAAATACGGAGGAGGGAAAACGGAGCGTGTCCCGTTTGTCCTCCGGGGAGTTATATCGCACTCTGGCTCCATATACCGCAGACCGGATTCCTAATTTATTCTTCATTGAATCTTTCCCGAGTCCCAAGTCGGAGAGTCGCGCTACGTTCGTACATACGTAGGTACGTTTGTACCTATTAGTCCCATTACCGGCATGGCGGTTAGCGGTTCGGTATGTTATTATGGAAAGGTATAAAGTTCCGAATCACCGGGGCGGCGCTATCGGGCGGTGGGCGTCTCGACGTCCGGGGGCGCCTTATCCGTTCTATTAATTTCGCGAAATTGACATCACGAATTTACGTCGCGATAATGCCCACCGCACCGACTTCCTTCCCGAAAAAATCTGTTTATCTCCGAGCTGTAAACGTCATTGCTGCGTGATTTATGAGATTATCGTCGGGGGGTAACATGTGATACGTTTATATCGCAGCATCAGTTTTTCGCGTGGTGGTCCGTGATGGAGAAATGCGAAGAATATGGGAAACGAACGACCGATTTCTATATACGCGGGGAATCTCGGATAGGTAGTAGCCGGAGCAGGAGCCGGTGCACGGTGGATGGATTTGCGACTGGAAATTTCGTTAGTTGACGGCGGCAGTGACGTCGGTTCAAGTTGAAAGCCTCGAAAGCCACCCGCACTCGTCTCGCAGATTGTTACTTTGTACGGATCACGAGCCGTAAAAATATGCAGTATAATCCCTCATAAAACTTACGTCCCACTAACTTTAACAATACCATAGAAATTACGGATTTTTCGTCATAAATCACCACGGAAATTTATTTGATACGCGGAATTCGCGATTTTCTAAAGGCCCGAACCGAACCGAAGCGAACGTTCTCCAATTAGTTTTTCGGCTCGGCAATTAAAGCGGTCTTCTCTCGTAAAAGTTGTTGTAATTGTAAATAGACGGGCGCGCATTCCTCCCAAAACAAACACGTCGTCTCCGACTCGCGATGCTGATGTTTTATTGATATGGGTTCGGGGTTTCGGGGGCAATAAAGGAGGCGCGCCTGATGGTTTTATTTTTAATTTGGCACAAAATGCGGTGATTTTAAATAGAAATGTTGTGTAATTAGGGTGTTATTGATTGTTGGACAAGACAAAAGAGTCGGTTTTGGCCGCGAATGTTATAAACAGCAGCTCGCCATCGGGATTTTTAATTGTCTGGTGAGTATGATGGTGCATCATTAATAATGATGTTGCATTACAGTACCGGCCAATGACATTGATTAATAACACGCACGTATCTACAAATCAGGTATAATATATAAAATACCATCGTTTTCGAAATGGCACTAGCCCATCACGAAATACGAAATTCGGCCCTCACTAATATTATTAAAATAAAATCTGACGAAATGAACGAGCCGGAACGGCGATGGGAACGGATCATTTCAACGGCCTCGGCCGGCCGGATGATAGATCACCGCGTGGTACACGTCGAATAAGGGCCAATTTAAATAAGGGCCGAATGCATTAGTAAATATGGCATCATATTTAATCCACATGTGGGCATTTTTCGCGAAACGTGAAAGCTTTTCACCCCTTTACACACACCATATCCAAATCATCATCCCGTCCGGTGCTCACTTGATGCCACTACTTTCATTTCATTTCATTTCATTTCAGTTAGGCCAAAATGACGTAAATCCATTAAAAAATGAAAAGCCGGTCTTGCCGAAGAGCGAGTGCAGGTGGTGATGAATGTTCGGGCGTTCGACGGGAGAGGAAGCCCCAATTATTGTCGTTCGACGGCGGGCGAACCGGGCGAAAGAGATAATAATTGTGAAGATTGATGAATAAGGCGTTCGTTCAGGTTCGGGGGAAAATGTGAGCAAACAAATCCGGGATCGGGCCGAAGTGAAAATGTCGTCATTGTCGTTTACGGCAAGATGGCGTCGGTTATTGTGAAAATCCGGGCCGGGGGGGCGAACCGCCACCGTCACCGTCGCCACCCCCGGCCACAATGCCGCACACGGGATACGCGAGGACGCGCATCCGGGGGGATCGTTAAAATGCGAGTTAATAGCGGAAAGTCGTGTAAAAACCGATTGATTCCGGGGCAAAAAAAAACGGGGAGATGCGTGCGGAAGCGGGCGCGCGCGAGACCGCTGTGGCGATGATATTGATGGGGCTTTGTTTTGATGTATGTACGATTTTTCATGTGTTGTGTGTACGGGTACAATACGGAAAATTCCAGTCGATCACACGGTGCAGTCGGCTTGATGGATGGATATTATATCGGCCGGCAGGTCTGGCTTTAACAGATAATGCGCCCTCTCTCCTCCGCCCTCGAAATAACCGTACCCCTCTTTTGCTTACGAAATGAGACCTCTGCCCGCGACGGGCCGAGATTTATTATATCAATTTTTATACACTTCTTCATACACAGATTTTGTTATTTATACTATTCATCACCGTGCTGCGGCTGCTGGATGTGTTGGATATGTTGGATATGTCGGCTGGTTACGGCCAGTCCTCTCCTCTTTGTTTTGTTCCGAACTACCTGCTACCAACGGACCGGCCAACAAATAACGACAAGTGATATCCCAATGTTCGAAAACTTTTCATCCGGCCGACCGTGAGCTATTTTTCAAATTCAGTTCGATAACTCCATCAACGGTCGACACACACCGCACTATCATCGGACGCGCACGCCCCCCTATGTATGATTTAATCATCGTATGTGCGAACATTTTCCCTCTCGAATCGTTATTCCTTTTCAGCACATCGATTTCATTGGAGCGCCCGCTTGATGAGTATGTAATCATTATCGCAACTACTCGTGGAACTGGAATTATTTAATACGATAAAATGTATATCGGTCGTTTTACGGCCGTTTTATACGGTCCTTAAATAAATTCGCTGCTGCTTATTTGAATGTAGATGTCGCTTAAAACGGTGGAGATTTTTGAAATACGCGAGATCTTACTTAATAATATTCGGATGGAATCTCGTACGTGATTGTTGTCTATATTTAAAAGTTTAATATGTATTAAAGGAATTCGTTTTTATGGTTGTTAGTGGATGTCTACAGGAATATTTGCCCACAGAAGACCGAAGCAAGTTGTCTCAAGGTTAGAGTTGAAATAACTGTGCTTCAACATCATATAACCATTTTCTCTTAGAAATGCACAAGAAGACTGAGACTTGTTTTGTATCTGTTGAATAAACACACTGTACACTGTACAGGCGGAGTACGGATACGAATACGTGGACAGGTACGTATGCGATATACCTACAGACTATCTACAGTCACATGACTTGGAGGAATTCCGGAAAGGTACCCCATCATCATAAGCATGAAAACCAGAACCTAGGTATACATACTACTGTAGCATTTTACAGAGAAATAGCTAGTGGCTTCGCTCTGAGGTCTTCATGGTGTATGTCGTACCATTTATACCATTATCATTACCCCATTGGCCATTACGCTACTTTAAATTACCGTCGGAGAGAGAAATTCCCACAAAGCCACCGAGAAGGGAACGCCGTTAAACCGGTGAAACATTACTAAAACAACAGAATAACAGAAAATCGACAGGATTCTCAGCGCGCGGTACCTACCCACCGGCGACCACGATAAATCACCGCCAGTCCGACGTAATTATCTCCTAATCTGACCTTTTATCGTGGAAGTAATAAAACGGTGTTTAATCGAAATTTCCAATTATTATCGTTATTATGGGGATCATCGAAACGACACTAATTTTTGTTTAATTAATCAGAGCCGCCGCCTCCCCGCCGATAATTGTTAAATTGATTGTAATTACCATCAACCTGTTTGTTGGTCGTTTTTTTTAGTTCGTTGTCGATTTCCTCTGCATTTCTGGCCCGAGTGGACTTAAAACTCGGCTTTTGCACAATGTTCACATTAAATTTGATTGGTATATTAACGCGTCGCCGAGTGTGTAATTATGTGATATGATTTTAAATAGCTGCCGGCATGCAACTTGACCGCTCCGCATTATCATCATCTAGCCCGAGCCGTACCCATCATACGTATGTTTGTACTATCAGGGAGTACGAGGTATCGCGCGGGCTCTTCGGTTTGGCTTTTAATTCGCCTCGGATCCGACAATTCCCCGACCCGAGTCAATTCGGTGATTAATCGATCCGAATTGTTCTCGAAGCGATAACTTCCTTTGTGCGCGTACACCTAGAGCGCCCAAATCCGAGCCCAGACCTAGACCTACTCGCATACCGCGAGCCAACGACCGGAGCCAGAACGACCGCGTTATGGTAATTTTTGACATCTGCCTCCATCGTGAATGACAGATACGTCACGGTTATGTAACAATTAACAACGAAATTTCTTCGTGGAATGCGAGATTTGTTACAGAACGTTTTAGAATTTATGACAAACGGAAAGAAACGGCTGTGATGAAGCGACCGCGCCGCGGCTAGGCCAAGATCGTGATACCGGCATTACGAAAGCCGTTCACGATATTTATTAATTCGAACGCGGCCGAATCGATTTCGGGCCGAATCGGTCTCGTCGCGAATCGTCCCGAAAGTGGCGATCGCATTTTTTCGGGGCCGATCGAGGTTGGTGCCTCGATCCGGACTCGGGGGCGATATTAATGCTAATTGCGTACGCCGATCGCAGAGGTACGGCACAAAGAGCGGAAGGCCGTATTGTTCGCTAATTACGAACCGGAGTCGAACATGCGGTCACGATCTAATCGGTGCGCACTTTTAAAATCAATCGGTGCCTTCGGTCCGGTCGGACGTAGGCGCTTACGGGGGCCGATATGGCACCGCCGCGCCGCTATTTTAATGATCGCCTTTTCGATTATTCGGATTTCGTCGATCAGTTCGCGTCAAATTGGACCGGGCGAGGATTAAAGGCGTCGCTCCTCGGTGCATCAATCGGGGAGAAGCGGTAATTATTGTACGTGCGGGATCAAGGGAAGACAAAGCCGGCGGCGTCTGACACCCCATAATGTGAACATTGTCACCGGCGCGGCATCATCGGCGCCACCCCGCTTTTATCAGAGCCACACATTATATTTGCAGGGTGTAAATAAAAGCGCCTCGCGTTTATATCAATTATAAACAATACACACCCCGTCGCCGGATCTTCCCGCCGCCGCTCCCTTTCGCACCACCTCTCGACGAAGAGCCCGATCGGCATTTTCATTCATTTGCCATCAGTTCGCGCGCCCCTATTCAACCAACCGGGGGGAACAAAAGGTGCCCCCGATGCTTTCAAGACGCTCACACCGTATATAATATTATTTTAAATATCCTTTTTCCGAAACGGGGAATAAAAAACCGGGGGCCATTAACGCCTCATCCCCACTTTTATCACCTCGCATCAGGACGAACACCTATAATGGTCGACCTATAGTAGAGATGATCTCCTCGAGTCGAGTTGATTTCGCGAATTTTCCGCCGCAAGTCGCCCCCGTTGTTCTGCGCGAATATTCGATTCAACAGGTGGTATCACAATGTGTGGAATTTCATTTGTACGGCACAGAGTCTATAATTTATGGCCGGCAGTTTTAAATTTAGGCCGGCAGGAAACTCCTTTCTGGTTGCTCGGTGTCGGTGCGGCGTGTGCACCACCACACCGCCGCCGACACCGACGATTACCATAAAAACCGATTAACGGAGAGACCGGGTGACCGTCGACGCCTCCTGCATGCCCGCAACAGCGCCTTTTCGATCCCTCGCACCTCGCGTATGCACCCATAAGGCTTTCGCACCGTGAGTGCAGCCGCCGTGGGTATGTGTGCTGTGCGGTGCATGCACGGTCGAGTTATGGCCGAAGCCGAAGAGCAGATAGAAACCCTGTTTCGTTATCGTTAACCCCCATCGACGCGAACAGGAAACACCCAGGAATCCAGTGGAGCCGCGCCCAAGCGAGAATTTCTCAATCCCGCGCGCTTAATTTCACGTATGATTCGCAGACAGTATTCGCTCAAAATGAAAAGCCACCACCGATAATATAACGTTGTGCAAACAAATATTGCGTGAGGTTATTCCAGTTCTGCATCCCACGCTACAAATCACCCGATTTCGATTTTCGAAAAAATATCACCGGCGTTTCGCAAGACACAGTGATGGCGAATATACATATTCCTCCACATCCCCGGTCGATACCTAATAATGACGGTAATGGAGTAATCGCAGAGTTGGGCCAGACATCGGGCCATCAGCGAACGGCCTCTTCAGTCTTTCGAGTCGAGTTGACACAAACTCGTGATAATTGGTCGGAGGGCGCCGCGACGTGTTTTCTTTAAATTAATTTTTGCCTCATCGGGTCCGGGCGCAATTTTAATTGAATTTTCGTCAGCTTATTGCCCCAACCCGACGTCCAATCCTTCAAAACGTTTAATTAGACAATCAAACGGCGCGCACGAGGACTACAATAACCGAAGGTATACGGCGCCACTGTCGCAATTATATCGCGGGGCGGCCGAAATTGGTAATAATGAAGGCCCCTTCAGCCGCATCCGAAATTAGAGGGTGGAAAAATGGCGGGACCGTTGTTCACGGTTTCGGGAATCCGTACCAATAATTAATTACCGCGCCTGTGCATCATGGGCGGTACACACAACTCACTCGAACAATGAGTCAAAATCGCATTACGCTCCGTGTATTATTTAGAAATCTCGCTAGAACGGGCTCTAGCAGACCACGAAAATTCATGTTTATGTTTACGTGTAATGTAACTATCATATGCGCGCGGTACATTACCCCGAAATATACGTGCGGGATCGTTTTGTGGTTGTCAAGAAGCATAAAATATTGCGTTCCGGTTTTGGGGGTGTGGTGTGCGCCGCGAAGGCCCCGGTAAATTAATATTTCAAATTTAGATTTCACCACCCAATACGAAAAAGTTATCTGGGTCGTCCAGCGCGCCTCCCCAAGTCTCTATCCGATGGAATAATTATTATCAATGGATGAATAAATTTGTTACAATGAATAATGAAAAAAAGCATACCTAGCGAGTAGCGATGATGGCGTATACGTAATAATGAGAGTGAGAGCGTGCTTTTTAATGAATTTCTTTGTTGATGGTCGCTCATCAGGTCGCATCTACCGGGTCGGCCGGTTGATATAATACGGAACGATGTGTGATAGCTGAGGGCACTTTCTGATGTGACGCATCAACGTGCACCGTGTAAGGTGCACACGATGAAAGAAATTCCCCGGGAGGAGGGCATATCGATCCGCCGGTATTAATCATTTAATGCTAATAAAAAAGCTTCATCTTCATTACTTAGACGCGGTAGTTGTACGTTCAATTTTCCCCCCGATGTTTATATTCCATTCCGATAGAGGCTCGTCCGCGACGACCACCGCAAGCCGGCCCTCTAACTGCAAATTGACGTTGACGATTCTCGTTATAAATTCATTTTATGCTGTCCGCTCGACCATTACTGCCCCCAAATCGAATATTTCCGACGTGCTGCATGCCGCACACCATCATAATTAAATGTACATACATAGATACACCGATCTACAATATGAAATCTCGTTCTTTTTCAGAATAAACGAGGACGACTAAGTCGAGAATAAGGGGGTGAAGGCTTTCGACCATTTGGCAACCGGCTCTCGACGTCTGGTAAATAAATACATAAACGGATCGTTTATTTAGCATTTATGTAAGATCAAAAGTTTCGACGAGTTATTTTTTCGATATTTATGTCCTTTGTTAAGTTTTGGCTACTGGAACAACATCTGCATTGCATATGAATTGAAGGCGACTCGTTAAAAACGACGTATTCGTTTTTTGCTCCTCGGCTCGCGTAATAAGGTTGTTACCTGGATATATTTATGGCATTTTTAAGGCTTTTTTCTGACGAAAGTGACCAGTTCCCGATCAAAAAATAACAATAAAACCAGATGCCCGGAGTATTTTTATTATGGTGATGGCGGTTCGCGGCATCGTGCGATTATTCTCCAGGGTGGAAAAGTGTGTAATTTTAACCGTTTCATTGGAGTTGACGTGAGCTTATGTAAATCAACGCCCCGGCTAACTCCAATGCTGTAATTCTATTAACAATGTCGATCTATTTATAAGCACACCAACACTTGGGCACGGTAGCCGACTCTGCGTATTACGTTATGTATAGTTGTATGTACATACATTACGGTAGGAACATAGGTACTTAAATAATGGAAAATTAGCGCACCAGATCGACCGGACCGAAGTCCATCGGTGCATCGCAATTGGGCCCGAAAATATCGGGGTTAATTGTTTTAATGCGCCATCAATGATTAAAGAGTTAGACGCGCATTAAATTTCCGCCATAAATAATTCGCAAAATATACGCCGCATAATGGCCATGCAGAACACAATGGCATCGATTATTCCGGGTGTCGGGCGGCGAGCCGCCCCCGGGGGCGGCGAATCCGGCCGGCGATTCCGCATTTTTCCGAACGGGCACTAATTGTCGGCGGCGGTCATTTCTTCGCGTTCGTATGCTAAATCTAAATCAATTACGGCCGAACGGAGGGGTGGGGGGCGCGTCAAACGCAGACGCGTGTAAGGACCGTCGGCTGGTGTGAAGTGGTCATTAGACACTCGCATGACAAAGGGAGCCACAAAACCGGAGCCAAACACCGCATTACAATAAGACGGGAAACTTTTTCAACGTCATCTCGCCTCCTCTCGTGACTCGTGACGATCGGACCGGGGATCCCGGCGACTGCTCGAAGGGGAAAACTCCGCCGGTACATAATGCCGACTTTACCGGCTCGTATCGTATGAGCAAAAGGCGGACCTCGAAGCTCGAAGCTCGAAGCTCTCGGAGACACATTTTTGGTCGAGTCCGGGCGCACACATGGCCATTAATAAAATGCCCAAAAATATGTTAATTCACAGATGAAACGCTAGATTATGATAAACCAGTAACATTCCTTCCAGCGTTTTATTTCCCGAACGTAAATCCTAGCCGGCCCGTCGAATTTACATTGTCATCGCACGCTGCGATTAAAAAATTACCCTATCCTTTCGGAATTTGAACGGAAACGCGCAATCGTAATGTTGCTTTTTGAAAGGTCGATTTGCGTGCCATTGTCCGTATACGAACAATTAGACTCGCGTTTAAATCGCATGATTATTAGTCCCGATCTATGTTCCTTTTTTCAAATCTCAATGCTGACAACTACCTTAGGGAAAATGCGAGTTCGCATGGGAGAGGTTTGAGGTTTCACAAAGTGTGTCGACGAAATTATTAAATTGACCTAGTGCATGCGAAGTTGAATGCCTCGTCTATTATACCCGAGCGAGCTCGGTGAATGTTTGAAAATGCTGCGTTGCCGAATAAAAACTCCAGATAAACAATACAACTTTTGGTCGGCTTTTATCGAAATAATTAATAACTCAATTTTCGCGATCGCCTATAATGATAATAATAATAGTAATAGTTTTGTCGATTTTTTCAGCTTCACTTAGTGGGTCCGGTTTGTGAGTCGGGTGTCGTTCGGGTCGCCTTTTGGCGGGCAGCCGCGTCTGATTCTTTGTGTAGCAACAGATTTTTTGACGGTCTGATTTATTTATGAGGTATTCAAAATAATTCGTATTATAATATGGACGATTTGATGTGAATCGTAGTTCCAGTTCGATTCCATTGTATGGTAATAGTAGCGGGCTGAGTAAAATCGGAAACGAGGACGATCTCACGTCGTCGTGTTGCCGTGTTGTTCGTGTTGTTAGCGCGGCTCTCTCGGCATCGGCATCGTGTTGCCTCTTGTGCTACAGTTTG
This sequence comes from Salpingus planirostris, assembly GCA_949788335.1. Lineage (NCBI taxonomy): Eukaryota > Metazoa > Arthropoda > Insecta > Coleoptera > Salpingidae > Salpingus > Salpingus planirostris. The sequence continues at coordinate 7,700,628 of OX460929.1, forward strand.
CGATTCGACGAATTTCGCCGGGGATAAATCGGAGACATTCAGATACACATTTCGAAACTGATGGTTCGGATTCGACTTGTGCACCGGTGTCTATACCTTGTAGGTATGTAAGTAAAGTACGACAACTCGGTCGAGAAATTCTGTTTAATTTTCACACCGAACCGAGAGGAGAACTAAAACGAGAGTACAGAAGAGAAGAGACGAAACGAAACGAAACGAAAACGAGAGAGTCCCCTTTTGTTTGTGATGTTTAGTCGTCGGTTTGTACAAAGAAAAACAGACCGGCCATGGGTATTAGGCACGGTACACCCGACTGGAAGAACTATAAAGCGATAAAACGCCGGATAATTATAAAATAGCTTAATTAACCTGCAACTCTTCGTTTAATTAATCAACAAACAATGAGATAATCATATTCTACTATTCTTTTAATCGAATTCCGATAAGTATTATACGGGCTACAGGAATAATTCGTATGTACCATATGTCGGTAATGATATGTTAGGATCAATCACCCAATCCGAGTACACAGCACAGAAGTATTATTATAAATAGAACTCACGTTCGGTTCGGGCTCCAACTGGGAGAATAAAATATCTTGCTGAGTGGCAATACAATTAGTAGTAATTATATTTGATAATGTGGATGCCTTATTCTTGCCACAACAATAATTATAATGAGATAGAACATTTTTTTACTCGCCTCGATACTCATAATACGCTTTAATTACAATCGGAAAAAAACGTGCACGGTTCGGTTTTTTCGTTCTTTTGATGTTGGCGTAGCGAGGGTACATTTTATTGTTCTCCGATGGCAATAACATATCGCGTCTTCGGGGAATTAAAATTAGAATGGCCGCGGAACGTTCGTTATTAATTACGCATATTGAATCCTAAAACGTCATCGCGCCGGTGTTCGTTCCGTTCCGTTGTCTGGAATGCAAGTGATAAATGCGATGTTAGGTGCTAATAACTCCATTCATCCAGCTCGGTAATTATGCAACAAATTCAGACGATTGTGAGGGCGAGAGCGAGAGCGATCGCAGCGGGAGGCAGACGGGGGGCCGGGACCTTCTCCGGGCGCGTAATCAAGTTCAGATGATCTCGAGGTATTTACGCCGGCGAGGAGAAGAAAAAGAGGTGAAATTCCGGCGGATATACTCCAGTTTACGGTGGCGTAGTCGTTATTATACGTTAATGCTCGTGAGACCACACCGCGCCACCGTCTCTCGTTCATCCACTTTACTTTACTTTTCCATTCCATTCCGTTCCACCTCATCCAGTCCTCCTGTCCGGCATCGGGCTCGGCTCGGGCGAACTGCAAACCGAACCGAACCGCGAACCGAACCAAAGCAAAGCAAAGCAAAGCAAAGTAAAGCAAAGTAAAGCGAAGCGACCGGAGGACCGCGCGCGAGAGAGCCTTGCGGGATCGAAGATTTATGCGAGTGTCCGCCGGAGAAAGGATTGTTTTTGAAGAACGACACGACATCCGAAGGATTGACCCTCATTACTTGAGCGTTGTCAACAAGCAAAATCGATAGCCGGGACCGGTCCCGACTCCCGGCCCATAATGTATAATATAAGCGGGCCGATCGAAAACGTTCCGAATCCGGAAAAGCGGAAATAAGATTTTCAATAATCGAGAGGGGCGCGTCACGCGGCCGGGAATTTATCGGGGCCACCGAAAAGTACCCGGACCGCTCCTTTTCTCCGCGCAGGTGTTCCTCTCACCCACTTGACTCGACGTTCATTCGACATTCGATTCGACTATTCCGATTTCGCTTTTCAACATTCATTTTATTGATTGATACGACTGTTACCAGCCCGGTGGTGGTATTAGGTATCGGGTCCCAGATATTAGCTACGGTATCCATCACAATTATCGTGTTATTGTAAAATAGATAAAAATCGATTGATTACATCACAATTCACAGTGCCGTGAATAAATATCGGTTGCAATAATAATAATAATAATAACGAGATGTAGAAATCGCTTACAACTTACAATAATTCACGGTTGTTAATAATATATTTGGTAATAATTCAGAGAGAGGTTATCGATTTGGAGAGATGTTGGCTGTAATCTTTCGTTTTTTTCTCATCTTTCCCGGTATAAAGGAGCAAAGTCATAAATACCAATAATCAAAGGTAAGATGTACAAAATTTAAATACATAAAGGGTCGTGTAGTTAGTTCCAACGCTACAAGAGCGGTCCCAGTCGGGCATCCAGCATTCGTGACTTCAAAATGATTCATAAATTCGAGATTAACATGAGTTATAGGCGGTCATTTCACGATAACGTACCTCAATACGACCAAAAGGAGCATATGGCGGCGGCTTCGCAACCGAGGCCGGGGCTCCAGGTTCTGTTCTGTTCTGTTATGTGCCCCCCAGAAATTTCCGAAGAAAACACCACTCGAATGTGTCCGTGTGGGTGGGTTGTAAGCAGGGACCGGAACCGTTCATTATTTTCGGTTCGGTTTCGGTTTGGGTTACATATTCCCTCTTGAATCGGTTTTCGGTTTGGGTTACGGTTTTTTAGTTTCATTCAATTGCGGTTTCGGTTTAGGTTACGGTTTCTATTTTTTATTCGGTTTTGTTTACGGTTTCGGTTTTGGTTTCGGTTTTTCACCATTTCAATTTACCTATTACATTTCTGAAAGTTGAAGAATTCAATTAAAGTGCTCGGGTTAGTACAAAAATAAAATATCGATGGATTGAAAATCGATAGTAACAGACTTAGGTATATTTTTGAAAAACCGTTTAAAACCGGAATTTGCATTACGGTTAACGGTTACGTTTACGGTTTTTGTGATTGTTCCATTTCGGTTACGGTTTTCGGTTTCGGTTTACGAAACAAATCGGTTTCGGTGCGGTTTTCGGTTTCGGTTACGGTTCGGTTCCGGTCCCTGGTTGTAAGTTGGAAACGCGAATGTCGTCTCCAACTTGTCGCCGATTCGGACTCGGGACTCGGCCTGGCTTGGCGGTGTGCGCCCCGGGGATGATGTAATTGTAATCTGAGGTTGAAGGAGGGTTTATGACGGTACCGGTGGGGCTTCCGTTGGATTGTGGGGTTTAAAAAATCCCGACAGTTGATACCGTTGCCTCTTCTACACGCACGGTCGCCACGCGAGGGCTTTTCCTCCCTCGCCACGCTCGCTAAAATTTATGTGTAGTTCACTCGTAGGTGCCGGAATCAATCGCCTAGAGTCGGAGAGACCCCTATAGCTCCCATAAGCAGTGGCAGTAGCATAGGGTAGACATTTACATTTCGCAACAATTCCTCATAAAGTCGAGCGTTCGTCTAGCTGGCAGGACGATTCAATAAATTGATTGCTTTCCACCGCATTCGTGTTTGAAGTTACTGCTTCTTTTACGCCCTTCTGTTGCCGCCGTATATACGGTTATATGGGGGATGTTTGTCGGGTTTTTAACAAATTAACAGAGGAGCGCCTCGAGTTATAGAGGGGTGGCGCATTTCGAAGGAAGCGCTTTATTTATTATTCGAAAAAGTCGGGAAAAAAACTATAATAACGGCAGGTACACATAATTATAATAATAATGTCGAATCGCGATAAGGGAACTTTTATCGCGAAACATTGTTAGACATAGTAGCCGAGCCGGGAGATTAAAAACACGCGAACCGGTTAAAAGCCGAAATCTCGCCACTTTATTTTCACTTTATTCGCGTTAGGAACACGGTAGGGAAGTTGGTAGTAGGTATAGGTAGAGCTATTTCGAGCAAAACGTCAGCGATTGTTGTAAATAAATAAATTTCCCAGGCTCGTCGCAATAATGTTCTCCAAGTCGATAAGTTCAGTTCCAACTGGTCAATATTAGATTCTTCACGGGGGCACTTAAAATTTCATAATTAATGCAAGGCCAATAATGCATCGCATAGTTTGTCGCTTCCATCCTACGAGAGCATTACAAAGAACTATACCGGTAATTGTAAAATAAATGTTTGAACAGTGGTTAAATATTAACTAACAGTGATTTCGTGCCTATAGCGCCCACAGCTGATGATTTACTATTCAAAGGGACGTTGCGTTATCTAAGTTTAGCCTTCATCCGCCCCTTACTCACCCCCCGACGTGCCTTCAACTCGACACCCTCGCACTTGTAAAAGTACGATCACCCCTCTCCATAAGAAAACGAATCAAAGATCACGTCGCCATATTCTTTCGTTTCGACTTTAATTCCCTAATTAGATTAGGATCTTGTCTCATAAATTTCTTGCACATCCAATATTCGTCCTTTTCGCCGAACCAAAGGCCATAAATTATCGTCAGGTACGTATTCTAAGTACTAGCATGCGTGGACGCAGACCCGTTTTTTGTTCAACTCGGGTCATAAAATGAGGTTTGGTAATTGCGCACCCCATTGGCGAATCGAGCTTACGACCGGTTTGCCACTTCGATTCGCGCCTTTAAATGGAGTTATTCTCCGAAAAATAAAAACCGGCATCAAGTGTATTTAATATTAGTTTTAGTTTAGATGGGGTTTAGTTGAGTTTAGGTTCCCACAGGGTGAGGACGGGCTTATTCGCGATTTGTTCATGAATTCGTTATTCGGCAGGTTGTGACTGGTGCTCGAAATAAATCGGCCGCGCGCCGGATAAGTTAGGTTTGTGTTAACTCCTCGTGTTGTTTTAGGTGTTTGTGTTGTGTCTGGATGGTGTTTCGTGTGTTCCCCGGAATCACCGGCACAATTTTGGATTAATTCGCCATGTCTCAACGAGCCGGCCCGCCGTAAAGGTAGGACTAGGATGTAGTTTCCAGCGATTTCCGCAATCGGGGACGACTTTTTACGCACACCGGGGAACTTTTTCCCTCGCATCCTCACGGTGTAATAATAAAACCCTCGTATAAGTTTATAACGGCATAAATCATATTTACTGCGAGGTGCGCGCCGCAGTCCGCCGTCCTAATTTTAACGCGTTTAATCGGATCGTGAACTGAGCTAATAAGAACGACGACGGACATTGATTTTATTTGGACTATCGTCGATAATATTCTTCCCACGCTTCGACTTTTTATAAATATTTTGTTAATGATGATAGTGCCACTTCTGGTGAAATACTGTGTATAATGATATCAATAACCGAGTAAGTACTCAAGTGTAACTATAATTTCATATCAATCACGATTTCGTTTCGTTTTTTCATTTTATTTTATTTTATTATAACCGCATTCGATTCTAGATCGAGTGAAAAAACGTGAATGAACATTGAGTACGATAAATGAAAGTGAAACAATATTCATTTACTTCGCTTGAGGTGAGGTAATGGACCGTGCAGTGGCGAAAAATCGGATCATTTCACGAACGAGAAAAGTACCGTACCGTTGCGTTGGATGGAGTTTCGTTTGGCCTGTTTACAGATCATTATCCTGCATTTTCCTGGATTAGGTTCTGCGTTCTCCGTGTGAATATGAAAAATATGAGACGGGGACGGGGTCGTCGCATCCAGCTGTCGAAGCATGTTAATGACGCATGTCGGAAAAATGCCTTTTCAACTTCTTGGAAGTTGTAAATGTAAAGCGACTCCTTTGACTTGATGCCCCCACAGATTTGTTACGCGGTTCTCACGATTCAACATGTTTTGTAGGCACTTACATTTTATTTACATGGTACGTAATAACGATAATAATAATAACACATTCGAGTATTCATTACACAGGATTTCGATTCGATGGATTATTTTTCAGGCGCAATTACGCACAACACTAATGATAAGGTTTCGTATTGTTTAGTAATGAGTCGTTTTTTTTACCCGTTAGTTTGTCTGTACCTATGGTAATAGACTACAGTTCGTGTTTGTAGAAATCAAAAATAGAGGTCGAGACTAGATTAAATATTTGCGCGGCCGAGGGCCTCGAGGATGTGTAAGTCAAACATAATTTTGGCACTTCTCGAACAACGCGAGGCGGGAAAATATTTGTGCATGAAAATCGTCATTGTCTCGGTGAAATTGTCAGACGTCGGAATCTGAAAACAAACAAGAATTTCTTGCAGTTTTTCCGCGGCGGGTTTATGCGGCCACATTGTTTACTCACTCGATCAAAATACCTCGGAGTGGAGCCGATAATCCGGCCGAATTGCAAATAGTCCGGCGGTTAGCGGCGGTAATTTTCCGGATTTCGGTACGAGATTTCTTTTCAGCCTGCCTGGACAAAAGCGTACCTACATACGTAACGTAAGTATATAGGGTATGCACGCAGAGCGGCTTTGTTTCTCCCTATATGCCGATGATATTTGGACTACTCGTTAGTAGGTATTGTATAAACGAACGAACGACCGACCGACCGAAGGCTCATGACTTTTTCGAAAGGTCAAGCGACTAACAACGGGGCGAGTGGTCATCGCTGGATATACGCGCCGGCATACATAAGAGCGGAAGCGAAAGGTTGAGGAGCATTATAGGTGATGCGCCATTTGCCGTACCCTGTCATCATCAATACGCAAATGGCGGACACGGGGATAATGATAATTTCATCGCGAACGCCTGCAACGACAGAACAATAAGCCGCTTTTAAAATATCGAATCGATGCGATGGGATGGGATGCGATGGTCGGTTCGGTAAAGTTTTTACCGGCCCGTTTGATCGAGCGATCTGTTTGCTGAAAAACTAGCCTCCTTTTCAACAAATGTAATGAGATTGATTTCATATCGCTCGGATTGCACAAAGCGCCGTTTCAAACATTTCAAACCATCATACTTTGTATGATTTCGCTGTATTATCTCTCAAATGGAATCAAGTTTGGAGGAGCTGAAACGTTCGGGAACAATGCGCACTAAAATTGTTTGTTCTCCGACCGTTGCGGTCAGATTTTATTCAATATTACCGACTGTTAAAGATAATTAATACGCCATTAATCACGAGGAGGTGGAAAGTTGTTTCCATTGAAAAGGACGCGCTTGGATACAAGACGGCCGAGTCGCATCATCGCACAAACACCGCGGCTATACGATAGACAGATACGAACAACAACAACAACTAATATACAAAGACTACACACCAAATACCAACCTCTAATACCTACCTCCGGAGGTAGATGATGGTTATTGAATGCGTGCGATTTTCCTTCGGTTCGATCAGAGCCTCATCAACAACAACAACAACAACAGCAGAGTCGGAAATATTTGTGAAATTCCCTAATTACTAAATATCTGACGTTATTGTATAGACGAAGAATTCTGTTTATTCGCTTGGAATTATTTCTGCCCTGATGTAATTCCTCTTAGGCATCAGGTAGATAGGTGCACAATAAACGATAAATAGAAAATAAAAAGGACGAAAAAACTGAGCGCTGCGCTGTGATGCTGTTCACTTTTGAAGCCAGGGACACACGGTCCGCCGATTTGAAAGTATATATTATTAGTATAAAAATGACGAAATTCTCGACGGCAATTGATCAGATATCGACGTGTTCTCTATCTAGTTGATAACCGGGCTGTTTGTGGAGAAAGCTCGACTCACGAACTCGGTTTTAACCCACATCTCGCGGAGCATTGCATTCGACCTGGCGACCTGGTGAATAATTTGACGAAATCGCCGAACAGGTAATTTTATAATCGATATTTCGACACGGAATCAAAAACTGTGTACTGATGTAGTCGTCGGCTAACGGTTTATGGTGGCGACAAACCGGGGAAACTTTGATCCGCCGGCACTTTCCATAATATCATCGTGATCATGATCATAATCATAACATAATGATCGTCATCACCACCTATAATCATATAAAATAATTCGATTTTTGTGGTAATGAATGGGAAGACGTTATCTGTCCCTTGTATTTTATGGTCGCTAATAAACTGATCGAAAATAACATAAAGATTATATTCATTTTTGTGACAAAAATCGCAGGAGTGGTCCTATAAAACCTCCATTAGTGGCGGTATAAACATTTGGATTATCTAAAATTACTTCTCCGGAGTCCGGATAAAGTTGGGTTAGGTGGTGCTATTTTTAAAACGGCATTAAGATCGTCCAAATCAACAAACGAATACCTTAACACTAAAAATAGGTTAATTATTCGCAGTGCATGCTCGGTGCAGTTACCTTAACGTCTTAAAGACGCGTCAAGATTCCCTGCTGGATGTGCATAATCGGTTCGCCTTTGCGTCCATTTGGTTTCGTTTGGTATGGTTGGACCGAGAGAAGAGAAGCGAAGAGAAGAGAACTGAACCGGGCTCGAATTAAGGATTGAATTATTCAGCGGGGTTGAGTGGTGATTATAAGAAAAACCCGGGGGCGATTTGGGTTTTCGGTGTTTATTTAATGGGAGACGAGCCAAAAGGCGCTGCTTATAATGTCCGAAAATGATACATTTCCGCAACATACTTATGCAAATGCCCGGGTTAAATGTCAAGATTTCATTTCGAAAAGGGAACGCGGTATGGAATTAATAAAGAACGTTATATATTCCGCGTCTGTGTACGGATTGGCCCCCGGGGTTTCGATATCTGTGGAATTTTTCGGATCCCTCGGATGGCATAATAATGTAGATGTTGGCGTGTGATTTGTGTGTAAGAAAATCGAATATGACCCACACCACATCAAATCGAATAATAAATCCGGACAAAGTTTAAAGAGGAAATTATGCAGCCTCTCGGCCGACAACGAGAACGAGAAAAACTTGAATATCTCAGCGGATTCTGGGCTTTATTATTATTATTAAATGAGCGCTTGACAAAACGTTTTTGTCGCAGCCACTCGATGATCGGACTCGGAGTCGCAGAGGCGGGTTCTTCGCCGTCGTCGCCGGGGACAAAGACATCCTTCTTGTAGCCGAAATTCGTGTAATATTAAACACTTTCAATTTCACCCCGAAACCGGCGACAAAAAGCTACCTGGACGTTCCGAGTATTCATTACTATGCAGCTTTTTTGCGTGTCGCCCGTAAAACACGTGTTGTAAGATGTCAAAACCGGCATTCTTTCGAGATGTTCGCAAGTTGAAGGATTCGCCCGCTCCTCTCTCGCTCTCCTTCTCGATCGGCTCCGGCTCCTCTCTCCGGTTTGCCGGTCCGGCAAAAAGGCGATTTCCGCGACCGCGGTGACCGACGACCGGCTTTCGGCCCGGCTCCCCCAATAAACATCCTCGTTTCGTTTTCTCGTTTCGCCGCGACTCATCTCTCCATTATTCCGCACATCGCGAACCGAAAACTCGACTTCGCCGGTTTCGCCGTATCGGCCGAACCGAAGGAAGATAACCGATCTGGCTTGTCGTCGGCGTCCGCGTCCACGTCCGAATATTATAATTTATGAGGCAGATTTGGGCTGGAGGAATTAACAGCTACGAGGGCCCCCGGGCCGGTTCGACTTAACGGAACGAACAAACTGACCGCACCGGCTGCACGGCTCTCGGCTCGGCTCGGCTCGGTAACAATAGCACCGGAGGACCTTCTCCTCCGTCGGGACTTACATGCTGTTGGTGGTATTCCAGTGGACGTGGAACGATTTCGAGCAGGTCGATTCGGTGCACAGGAAGACCGTCTCCAGGCAGACGAGCAGAACGACGGTCAGGCAGGAGGTTGTCCTAAACCCGGGCAAAATCAAACTGCACTTCTTTATTAGCACGGCCATCGCGACCTTCTTCACAGAGCGCGAAGCACCACACACTGGTCCACCGCGTCCCGGTGCGTAACGACGATGGTGCGGACGGATTCCTCGCTGGTGGTGGTGATCATCTTCGGGGGCCGTCGAGGGCGGCGCGGTCCCGGCACATGGTCGGTCGCTGGCGAGTGGCGAGGCGATTGCGGCGTACTTCCAGTCCAGTTGCCTCGGACGGCGTGACGGCACTCCGCGAAGACCGGGCGCGATCTGCGTCCTGCGTTAAGCCCCGAAAGTCTCGAGCCCGCTCGGCGGACGCGGCATGGTGCGCCGGCCGGCAACGCGCCGGCCTCGTCGCCGATCGGGGGACCGGCAGCAGGTGAGAGAGCGCCCGCGGGCCGCCGGGGGCCCCCGGGTGGCAGAGGCGACCTCTCCGCGGATCGCCGTCATCGCCGGGCTTTTTATTGTGAAATTCCGGCCGCGGCCGATATCGGCCCGATCAGAATGCACCTCGGCAAGGGGCGACTCGTTTCGGAAACGCCGAATATCTCGATAATAACGGCCCACCATTAATTAGCCCCCGGGACGTGGAGATGCGAGACCATCTCCGCGGCCATCTCGGCTGATGGGTGGGCACCGGGCGCGCTCTCCGACCAGCGGCCCCGGGACTCCTCGGCCGACCTCCGAATTTCGAAAATTCTCCCATAATCGGAATCGCCATCGTCATCTCGGCGAAACCGCGCCGGACTGCCAATTTTTCAACGATAAAGCCGAGGGTGCACGGTGCAACAAACGACGAAGAATTTTTCGTTTTCGGGCTTATGCGGACGGGCATGATTTTAATGCGAGGTCGACGAGCCGAGAAAACTCGGAGAATTCATCGATTCGGGTATTTACTTGACTCGAGGAGATATGATTTCTCTCTCGATGTCGTCGGACTTATTTAATTTAGATGGGCGGCATTGAGGGGAGACGTATTAATATTTCGATAACGGAATGAGTTTGTGAATCGACTCGAATTCAATTCGATTCGATTGAGACGTCGGAAAAATTCGCAGACATCGTCGCGCCATCGCCCATCGCGATATTGATATTAATTACGCCATGACGACGGTGCCGGCGCTTCTTGCGTTCAAAATGCGCCTTTCGTCCAGGTGATTATTGCAGTGATTTATCGTGGTTAGTTTGTTTATGAATAAGGCGATTTTATGGAAGTTTTGTCTTTATTATCAGCGCCGGGTATTGTTGTTGGCGAGTAGGCGAGATAATGGGCGCTTTGTCTGGAATTTTCTGAATTTAGTTTGGGAGGGCTCTCTCTGTTCATATATCTCAACTATCACGAGATACAGCGTGTCCCACTATTCGAGTGAGAGTTCAGCAGAACCGGACATCGGGGCACGCTGTATAACAATCTGATTGCGAATTTGACGCTTTCGGTCGAAAATTAAACGGCGTGTAAATGCCCCCGAAAAATCGCCCGATACCGGGTGAACTTGTTTCGAAAGTTAACCGACTTAACACCAAACGCTTGCATGGTGTCACCATCGTTTTGTTTATGTTTTGCCGGGATCAAGATGTAATATGATAACATCGGTAGGTACTAAACTCTTCTCGGCAATCTCGGCGAGGCTCTCCGGTTCTCCGGTAGCCGTTCCCGCACCGGCTTCGGCTCCAAATACGCCGAGAACTGTTCACACTCGCATCCTCGACACCGCTCCACCGCAGCACGGCTTATTTCGCAGGTAAATAGGTAAAGTATCATAAGCCGACTTCCTCATCGCGTAATAATCTAATGAAACGTGTCCAGTATTAAACGGAAAATTGTTAGGAACCGGCTTTTACGAGGCCGTAAAGCGCGGAAATCGGGATTATCGCCTTCCACCGGTGGGGCTTTAATTTGCGCCTCCAATAAAACTGGACGTGCACACGCGAATATAATAAAAATACGGCTTTAAATATTTATATCTATGTGGCGACGCGCACTATACACTACAGGTTAGGTGTGTACGCAATGCCGGTGTTCGGTTTCATCCGTTTTTTATGGTCCATTTTGCAATAGGACAAACCGGCGGATTTCACACCCGACACAGGGATCCGATGGGGGCCCTGCGGGAAACCCAATACGTTTGCAGCCGCGAACGGAGGGGCCCCGGACGTAACGCAACGTAACCAAAACTACACACGTCCCGTCCTCTCTCGTCATATTTAGGACACGAAAATAACTATCGATTCGCATCATTGTGGCGATTTTTATTTTTGGTTCCCCGCATTTCCGCCATAATACAGTCTACCATAGTCGACTCGCCTTTGATCTTATCGGAAGCCTTTTAATTAAACGGCCGCCTCGAATAATGCCACGATTCTATTCTGAGTCAGAGTCGGAATTCGGGAAAGCCCCCGTTCCCCGTGCGGTTCCCATGTGTTCGCACAAGCGACAAGCACATTCGCCGTTCAGAATCCGGGAGGCATCGAGAGAGAGTCCAACTCGCATCATCAAGTAATTATGGTATAAATCCTTTTTTTTTTCGCCATCAATCGAACAATTTTTCTGGCGAAAGTTGTAGATAAGTATCGACAAGACAAACAGTTTTCGGAAAATAGTAATTTTTCATAGCTGTTCCGAATATCGTGATATCACTCATGAAACATGAAAGTCAATATCTCTAAAATCGAAGCATTCAATTCGAACAAAATAATACGAAATTGTCGAGTTGCGAGCGCGCGAACCCGAACGGAAGAGGCGCCGCAATAAACTCGGACGCGGCCGCATGATTTAGCGATGAAAATCTCTTTAAAACTGTTTGTTCTCTCTTAACGGCGGTTAATATTTATTCATTACACGCAATAAAAAATTTTACGCGTCTTTTTAGCGAAAACCACTTAAATTTAAATTAGGTGTTGCTGCAACACCTCTTCGCGTCTTCGAGTCTCTTGGAGTCAGGTTTGATTTCGTTTTAGTTTTAGTTATAGCGATAATGAAATGTTTCGGTCCGCGGTTCACAATTTCAGGTGAACTGGATGAGCGGACGTCTCTCGGTGGTGGAAAGTCGAAGCGAAAGCCAAAGCCCCACGCAACGCGGTCGGTTATCGAGTATATGGCGTAAGAAGTATAGGCGGAGTGTAGAAACTGAAAGACCCTGCCGGCTTGGCCGTAAACGTTCCATAAAGAATTTATACCATGCATGTCGCTGCCCTACGTCTTTAATTTTAATTTGCTTTTATAACTTTACGGTTCGATTTCCATTATTAATTTCAAATTGGTTTCTATGCGTCGCGCACTCGTTTCATTCCGTTTCAGTACAACTGCGTCGAAAACAAAAGCCGAACGGATGGACAAAGGATACGGCACAATGGGACGGGTGCGTAAACGCGTATTGACATTTCGGAACACGTTTATTCAAAATATTTAATATAATTTAGTAACCCGATACGGCAGTCTGGCTGCCATCAAACGGTCAATTGAAAATAAAGGAGACCGGGGGGCTCGACACGACAAAACCTGAACTGAACTGAGCCCGAGCCTGAGCCGAGGAACTGAAACGGACCGAACGGCGAGTCCTTTCGACGGGAATTAACACGAAACTTGTCCCGATCCTTGTAAACAGAACGGACTTAAGAAATCACATCTCATTTGCCGATTTTTGCGACGCATCCGCCGGACGCGCCCCTCGAACCCCCTAACGTGCACGCTCTCTTCACTCCTTTCTCTTCTCTTCTCTTCTCTTCAGTCTTCGTCTCCTCCACTTTTCCCCACGACAAAAGATATCCCTCACTTCACTCTCAAATTCTTTCTTATTCTATTCGTATACTAAGTATAGAAAGGGAGGCAGGAGTGGGGTTATAATAAAGTGAGTTGATCTTAATAATTCCGGGATCTGGGATCCGACGCGGCGCTCTAACTCCGGCTGACAAAATGCACGCGAATCTGTACGTACAAGTTAATTGAATATCGATTTGGAATTAGGACCTTATACAGATCCATTTCAAGTGTCGTACCTAATGGTGCTTTTTCTAAAATATGCTAACTACCTACCACGTCTCTCCAAGGAAGACCCTCTCGATCCCTAGTAATATCTACTTCAGTACTTTAGTTCCCCGCAAAAACTTTCGATCAGATTCGCAGGGTCCGCACGGTTCCATCACGACTATATTATAACCGATTCGAGAATTAATAATTCCAAAACTATCCCAGATACAAATTTAATCAATACATCATTTATATGAAACGATTTTCTATTACCAAATGAATTATACGTAGAAAATTATGAATTGATAATACACTTATTAGGTTAGTTATTACTCGATATGAATATTATATTTTATGTATGATTTATTCTCGGCTTGTTTTTGTCATCAGAAAATTGATATTTTGAGCGCTTCACAAGGGGCGGCCTCTAGAGTCGGGGCCCCCAACTAAACGTGGAAATGTGCGATAGTGCTTTTGAGTGACCACAGGCGGTGCTGCTCGTCCGGTTGTTTGAGGAGTTTGTAATCATCGAAAGTTCAGTTTGACATCCGCGTTAATGACCAGGCGTTGATGCCGCACCTATAGGGATGTAAATGTCCGAAAATCCGACGATTTAAACCATTCCCACACTTCTAATCGGAATTATGAATCTATAGATAGATCGAGGTAAGCCGCATACGAATAGTTCTCGCCTCGACCTTAACTTACTCAATTTTCAGGACAATCTAAGTCATTTCCTCTTTAAGTGGTAATTGTGCTGGCTGAACCCAGGAACCTATGAGATGGCCGGAACCGATAGGGTTTCTTTGAACGACGCCTTGTCCAATGTGGACGTCTTGGACGAGCTCCCTTTACCTGATGAACAGCCCTGCATTGAGGCGCAACCATGCTCTGTGGTCTATCAGGCCAATTTCGATACGAATTTCGAGGACAGGAACGGATTTGTGACCGGAATCGCTAAATATATCGAAGAGGCCACCGTTCACGCCAGTCTGGTAATGCGACCGGAATTTATTTAATCCAAAATCACGAGAAATATTTTCAGAATGAACTGCTCGAAGAAGGCCAAGAGCACGCGGTTATGCTCTATACCTGGCGGTGCTGTTCTCGGGCGATTCCGCAACCCAAATCCAACGAACAGCCAAATCGTGTCGAGATTTACGAGAAGACCGTCGAAGTGTTATCACCGGAAGTTAACAAACTCCTCAACTTCATGTACTTCCAGAAAAAGGCGATCGAGAGATTCTCTGAAGAAGTTAAACGCCTTTGCCATACAGAAAAACGTAAAGATTTCGTATCTGAAGCCTATTTACTCACCCTGGGTAAATTTATCAACATGTTTGCGGTTTTGGACGAACTGAAGAACATGAAATCTAGTGTTAAAAACGACTACTCGACTTATAGAAGAGCCGCGCAATTTTTGAAGGTGATGTCGGATTCGCAAACTTTGCAAGAGTCTCAAAACCTGTCGATGTTTTTGGCCACTCAAAATAAAATTCGAGATACGGTTAAAGAAAATCTGGAAAAGATTACCGGATATGAAGATCTCTTGGCGGATGTGGTGAATATTTGCGTACATATGTTCGAGACGAAAATGTATCTAACCCCCGGCGAAAAACACATGCTGGTGAAAGTAATGGGATTCGGTCTATTCCTCATGGATAGCGAACTATGCAACATCAATAAACTAGATCAGAAGAAAAAGCTGCGCCTGGATCGGATTGACCGCATCTTCAAGAATTTGGAAGTAGTTCCGTTATTCGGTGACATGCAGATAGCGCCTTTCAATTACATCAAACGGAGCAAACATTTCGATCCCAGCAAATGGCCTCTGTCCAGCAGCAATACGCCGTCACCGCAGGCTGATCTCATGGTTCATTTACCTCAGATACGTGACGATCATGTGAAGTACATAAGCGAATTGGCCAGATACAGCAACGAAGTGACCACGACCTACAAAGAAAGTGGGAGCGATAGTGAGAATAAGGAAACCGCGGAATTGGCCATGAAAGGACTTCATCTTCTTTCTGAATGGACTAGTGTGGTGACGGAACTGTACTCTTGGAAGCTGCTACATCCAACCGATCACCACCAGAACAAAGAATGTCCGGCAGAAGCTGAGGAATACGAAAGAGCGACTCGTTACAATTACAGCGATGAAGAAAAATTCGCTCTGATCGAAGTGATCGCGATGATTAAAGGACTCCAGGTTCTGATGGCGCGCATGGAAACGGTTTTCACGGACGCAATTCGGCGAAATATTTATGCGGAACTTCAAGAATTCGTTCAAGTCATTCTCCGTGAGCCTTTGCGGAAAGCGGTCAAAAATAAAAAGGATCTCATCAGGAGTATCATCATGTCGGTCAGAGAAACGTGTGCTGATTGGCAAAGGGGAATGGAACCACTTCAAGATCCCGCTTTGAAGGGCAAGAAAGATCCCGATAATGGATTCAGTATTAAAGTACCCAGACGGAACGTTGGGCCTTCTTCCACTCAATTGTACATGGTGAGAACCATGCTCGAATCGCTTATTGCGGATAAATCTGGGGGCAAACGGACTTTGCGAAAAGACATCGATGGACAGTACCTAATGCAGATCGACCAATTCCACAAAACTTCATTCTACTGGAACTACCTTTTGAGCTTCAGCGGTAATTTCTATTGAATTGAAAAGAATGAGTCCATCATTTGATTAAAATTTTTAGATTCTCTGCAGCAGTGTTGCGATTTATCTCAATTATGGTACAGGGAGTTTTACTTGGAAATGACAATGGGTCGTCGAATTAATGTAAGTTTCCAGTTTTGTACGATATACGAGATATTTAATGATCAATTTATTGTTAGAAATGTACTGTCCGACATTTACATAACGAGGAATGCAAGGATTTAATCACAATGGAGAAACGAATCCAATTCCCTATCGATATGTCAATGCCGTGGATTTTGACCGATCATATTCTAAAAACGAAAGAGCCTTCGATGATGGAATACGTCCTCTATCCGTTAGATTTGTACAATGATAGCGCTTTATATGCGTTGACGATATTCCGTAAACAATTCTTGTATGACGAAGTTGAAGCCGAAGTTAACTTGTGTTTCGATCAGTTCGTTTACAAATTGAGCGAGCAAATTTTCGCCTATTACAAACAATTAGCTGCTAGTATTTTTCTGGATAAAAGATTCAGAGTCGAATGTGCGGCCTTGGGAGCTTACCTCCTGCCGTATCCGAGAGCGAATCGATACGAGACGCTTTTGAAACAGCGTCACGTGCAGTTATTGGGTCGTTCGATAGATTTAAATAAATTGATAACGCAAAGGATTAACGCCGACATGCAGAAATCGCTCGATTTGGCCATTAGCAAATTCGAAGGAGGCGATATAACAGGCGTGATGGAACTCGAGGGGCTCTTGCAAGTGAACAGGCTGTGCCATAAATTATTGAGTAAATGGCTAGCTTTGGATGATTTTGATTCGATGTATAGAGAGGCGAACCACAATGTTCTTGCTCCTTACGGGCGTATCACTTTGCACGTATTTTGGGAGTTAAATTACGACTTTCTGCCGAATTACGTGTACAACGCTGCTACGAACAGGTAACAAAAAGTCATCATTTTTGGTGAGCACGAATTTATTCCGATTTCTTTATCAGGTTTACAAAGTATCGGGGACAAATCGCATTTGCTGCACCCGTGCATCGTGATAAGGCCCCTCAAATGTCGTATCACTATATGTGGGGATCTAAACAATTAAATTTAGCCTACACTACTCAATATGGCCAATATTCAGGTATTTTTACTATATTTTGACTCAATTTCGCAGTTCCAAAACATTTTTTCAGGATTTGTTGGTCCTCAACATTTCCACACTATGTGCAAACTCTTGGGTTATCAAGGAATCGCGGTCGTTATGGAGGAACTACTGAAAATTGTGAAAAGCTTAATCCAAGGGAATTTACTTCAGTTCACGAAAACTCTAATGGAGGCGATGC
Organism: Salpingus planirostris; assembly: GCA_949788335.1. Lineage (NCBI taxonomy): Eukaryota > Metazoa > Arthropoda > Insecta > Coleoptera > Salpingidae > Salpingus > Salpingus planirostris. Next base: position 7,718,141 of record OX460929.1, read on the forward strand.
CAAAGATTTGTAAATTGCCGCGTTATGATTACGGGTCGCCCGGTGTTTTGGGCTATTATCATGCCCAATTGAACGATATTGTGCAATATCCCGATGCCAGGACTGAACTCTTTCATAATTTTAGAGAGTTTGGAAATATTATTTTGTTCTGTTTGCTCATGGAGCAGGCTCTTTCTCAGGAGGAAGTTTGCGACCTTCTCCAGGCCGCTCCTTTCCAAAACATTCTTCCTAGACCGTTCTGCAAAGGTAAATTAAGACACCTGTCATAAGTTTTGCATGAAAAGTGTCCTAATTATAAGGCCAGAGGATAATGATTGACAATATTTTCAGAGGGCGAAAAGCCGGAGGCCAAACAGAAGAGACTGGAAGCAAAGTACGCTGCTTTACAGATCGTCCCTAATATAGAAAAGTTAGGGACGGCGAAGCAAGCGATGATCTCAAAAGAAGGAGATTTATTAACTAGGGAGCGTCTTTGTTGCGGCTTGTCTATTTTCGAGGTTGTTTTAAATCGCTTGAGGAGTTTTCTAGATGATTCTGTTTGGGTGGGACCTCCGCCTACAAATGGTGTAATGAATGTTGATGAATGCACTGAATTCCATCGACTCTGGTCCGCTCTCCAATTCGTCTATTGTATCCCGGTCAGCGAAAATGAATATACTGTCGAGTAAGCGCAATCTTTTTTATTTAAGATCGTGTTTAATATCATTTTATTCCCCAGGGAGATGTTTGGAGAAGGTCTACATTGGGCTGGCTGCACCATGATTGTTTTGTTAGATCAGCAGCGCAGATTTGAGGCGTTAGATTTTTGCTACCACATTTTAAGAGTACAAAGAGTTGATATGAAAGACGAAATTGTTAAAGGAATTGTAAGGGTACTTTGAAAAACTAATATGGGATTCTGTTAAAATGTTTGTTTGCAGAGTTTGAAGCGGATGGTGGATCGGATTCGGCGTTTCCAAGTACTGAATTCTCAAATTTTCGCAATTTTGAATAAGTTTCTGAAATCTGGCGAAAACGATGAATTATCCGTTGAACATGTCAGGTGTTTCCCACCTCCAGTACATCCTTCGTTAAATCCGCAACAGCACTACCACGCACCTGAACATTTAAGACAGTGTTGAGGCACTTTTATTAAACTTCAAATACTTTTTATAGACCTGTTGAAAGATATTAAACTTTTCAACATTTTATAATCTTTTATATTTATTATTATTAAGTGTAAATTCAGGAATATTATATTGTACTTGCCCTTCCATTATTCTGTCGGCCTTAAGGTATCGCTTTAATTTTTTTTCGTAATAAAACATTCAGTGCCTTTGTTGAGTTATTTTTCCCTCTCAATCAAAATGTATCGAAATTGAAGTTGGAGCATCGATGGCTTGCTAGTTTTGCCGCTCTTTTTCAATTCCGATGTGTTGTCTAGTGGATTTTGAACATTTCAGGTTGGTACGATCTAATTTCCGACTCCCTAAATCACAGCTGTTCGGAGTTGACAGAGCTTGGCTGGCTAAACATTTGTCAAAGTATAGAAAATAATTCAATAATTTTGTAATATTTTCTGTAATTTGAGAAATCCAAAGATGACAATTTTACCAACGAAAAGGCCTTCAACCAATCCCGAAGAGAAAAGCGACAATAGTCAACAGAACGTAAGTGGTTCTCTCTAACTTGGCATTTTTGATCTTTTTTTAAGGACAAACTCCATGACATAAAGTCGTCTTATCTTTTATTGTCGACGAATTGGTACAGAACAGCGAAATAGAAAACCCACCCGAACTGATTTCATATTTTAATTATCGTAAATATTAATTAAATTCTTGTAGTAGAACCGATTCTTAGGTAGGTATAACAAAGCAGAGTGGCAGAATCTAAATAGACCAATAAGAAACGTCATTTCCACGTTGAGAGCATCAACTCCAATTTCGCTTTGTTTTAGGGGAACACTGAACGTACAGTTCGCAGGAGAGATGATAATGAGGCTAGCCCGACTAATCGAAGGACCCAATTCTCATAGTGAGTCAATCCGCAAAATTTCTAGTGTAATAATATTTTCAAAAAAATTATAGCGTCAAATCGAGCGGAGAGAGGCTCAGAAAACGCTATAAAGAGTCGGACCGTCCCCGCGATCGCGACCGCGAACGCGAGCAAAAACGCGAGGTACGCAGGGAGCAAAAACGCGAAAGGGCCATAGCCAAAAGAGAAATCTCAAACGAAACTTTACATGACACCGGTACCAACTCCACCGTTCCCGATTCGGTGGCCGCGGAACCGGCCGGGAATAATAACGAATCTGGAGATGTTGCCAAAGAAGATTGCACTGGTTTTAACAGTGAAGATGAATATGACGATATCATCAAAGACCGCAATCTTCCCGACGAAGAATGGCAAAAGGTAACGAATTAGTCACCCTCTCAAAAGAATTGTAATACAAAATTTTCGGTTCGTTTCAACAGAGGGACGATTATTTTTCGCGAGGGATGTTGAATTTGGGCTTCGAAATAAAGCAAATGAACGAAGATGGCGCTTGCCTTTTTCGATCGATAGCGGATCAAGTGTACGGCGATCAAGAGTTTCACTACCAAGTGCGGCAGGACTGCATGAATTACATCGTGCAAAATCGCGACTATTTCGAGCCGTACGTCACTGAGGATTTCGACAAATACGTAGCCAGGAAACGGAAATGGAATGTGCACGGTAATCATTTAGAAATCCAAGCGATGAGCGAACTGTACAACAGAACCATCGAGGTGTACTGCTACCAAATAAGTAAGCGCCAACGAAAATCCCTCGGAATTATGAAAACCGGTAATCTCCCTTATTACGTTGCTAGCTCCTATCAACATTTTCAACGGATCGAGGCTCATCAATTCGTACGAGCCGATTCGCCTGTCCTATCACAGGATGTGCCACTATAATTCTATCAGCAACCCCAATAAACCTTCGGTGGGGGTCGGTTTAGGTCTGCCCAATTATCACACGGTCGACATCGACAGGAGGCGATTCAACGATGCGGTCCGCGCCAGCGACGAACTCCTCATAGAGCAAGTAAGTTGGTGGTACCGCGCGTACTTTGCGGGGTGGTAACTCGAAATTGCGCCCTCCAGACCATGCTGGAGGACAAGCTGAAGGCGACCGACTGGGAGGCGACCAACGAGGCGATCGAGGAGCAGGTCGCGCGCGAGTCGTACATCCAGTACTTCCGCGACTCGGAGCGCCGCATGAAGAACCAGGGGCACTGCGCCAGCGGCAGCAGCTCGACGATCACCTCGGCCATGATCTCGAGCCCCCGGTGCTCGCGGCGCGGCTCCGTCTCGCCGAAGGGCTCGCAGTCGCCGAAGGCGTCCTCCTCCCCCAAGACCACGTTTTCGCCCCTGGCGAGCCCCCGAAACTCGTGCGCGGACGGCGACAACGTGCCTGGTGCTTGCGTCCCCGCCGAAGAGGAGGCCGCCTGCGCCCCCGGGCGGGTGGAGCCGGCGCAGAGCCAGCCCGACTTCCGCCACGACCAGCCGGGGCCGTCGAACCGCGACAGCATGGGTAAATATCGGCCGCGGCCCCTGAAAGCCCGTTTCTGACACGTTATTTAGGTTTCGAGGACTTCGACCACGAGATAATGGCGCAGGTGATGGCCGAGTCTCAGAAGACTTACCTCGACGAGCTCAAGCATAAATCCAAGAAACGTCACGGCTCCCCGGGACCATCCACTTCCTCATAGTTAGCTTTATTTTTCGATGTATAAATGATAATATTACGGTAACATGTAGTAGCAGCCTGAATTCTAGCCCCATCGTGTGCTCTTCAGCAGGATAATCGGTTTTTATCATTTTACGTAGTCCCTGCATTAACGGAGACTTGGCAATATAGCTGTTCGGTGTAATTTTTTTCGAGTTTTTTTATTTGAATGACGGTGTGGAGGATTAAAATAATATCAAGGAGCAGTACGTACCGTCTGCACAATTCCACCGCGCATTCCTGGGCTGCACTCACGATTGATGATCGTAAATCGGCGAATGAAATTCGTGTAGAATTGCGGTGGGTTCGATATTATAAGGAGTGCGGCTTGTATATGTATGTTGAACTTAATTGAAATGCATTATTTATTTTTAAATATTTATGTAAATTATTACATTAATCTATAAATGTGGGTACCTAAAATGTTGGGTATCTGGTTCATTCACACCATTTGCTACACCTACCAAATTAAAAGGGGCGAACTAGATTTCGGCAACGTCATGATCTCATGTCATTTAATTTTTATTACGATTGGCCGTGCAATAGATGGAGAGATTCGCGCGTGTTATAATATTGTCGAGTTTGCCGAAATCTAGGTCTAGGCTAGATGCGTCTTCATCATACTTAGGTAGGAATAAATAAGTCATCGCTTTTATTTTAATTTCATTTTACTCTTTCAACAATATAAATATTCAAACAATATCGTGTTAAGTTCAATTTTTATAATAATAATTATTGTTATTAAATAGGAGGTTGATTTGAAATTGTTGTGATATCTTTGTTTTCGTATTTGTGCTCTAGTATACTCCAATAAGATATTGATAATTTCTTAATAATTTGGCACACTTTAATAATTACATGATTATTATTATTAATGAAAATAATATAGTTTGTTTCATATAAGTACCAATCTTTTTTTATTATTTCATTTCGCAACCCCTTTTCCAATAAATTTCCTTATCTCGTATCCCAATAAAATAACTCAAGACAGTTACATATACTTATTATTATTACGCAATAAATTAATTTTATTTCGAAATATACATATGTAGTTGGCTATATAAAATCGAATTCCGAGTCATATCGGTAATATAGAAAGTCCTTTTTTAAAATTGGACGAGTGACGCCGCGACCGGCGATTTGTATGCATATTAGGACTGACAATATTTAGTAACACTAATGTACTTAATATTCAAGCTCCGTGTGATGAGTGCTGGTTTTTACAATGCCAAAAGAGAAATTGCTAATGAAATAAGTTCAATTAGACCAGTGGCCGGCGGCGAATTCGACCATAAAAAGTCGACGGCCACTGTGCGGCCTATTATGGTACCTCTCTCTGTTCCAGCTCGACAAACTGTTGACAAATCTATTATTACATTATGCTGAAAGTGAAATAACTGAGAAAAGGCGCCTAGTCTTTTGACTCCATTCATGGTTTCGCATTGTACCGAAAATATTCAAACTTTACATTAATAAATAATTCAACGCGACAATTATCCGCACATAATTCCTGTCCTAATTACAATTACAAATTTTCTTTTCCATTCATTCGGCGATTATTGTAATAGACGTACTTGACTTGACTGCGATAAATACGGCCCTGGACGGTGAACGGTATCTCGTAATAAATTTGAAATTATTTGAAATGTGGCCGGGGCACGTTTTCTGTCAGATTCTAGCCAGTTGCTTTATAAAGCAGCGGACTTTACGATGGCAGATAATCGCGGTCGATTGAAATATTCGACATAAAGCTTTTGCGGTGGTGGTTGGAGACATGCCAGGAAATTTAATTTGTGTACAGGCTTCGGAATTTTCTTTCAGATTCCGCAGTGTCGGTTTCATATAATAATCGCTTCCGGATTTTTGAAAAGTTTTCTCCTTCCCGCAAGCGGAAAGCTGGCGCTCGATAGATTTCGGGTTTTTCTGACACCGCCACCGCACGGAATATCGATATGTGTGCTGTGTGATTCTCGTGCGATTTCGTGTTTACGTGTCCGCGGTCATAATTGCGTGTTTACGATGAAATTTCACAAGAGCGAACGGTGTTAATGTTTTCGCGTTATTCGGTGCGGCGTTCGCGGTGAGAGTTGGGTTTTCCGCGGTCGGTGGGCGCACGAGCCAGAGCCAGTCCGGTCCTGGCCAAGGCACTGTTGCCATTCCATTGTCGTGCATGTTTCTGAAGAATTCGCCCGATTTTCGGTGTCCGGTCGCTTTTGCGGATGTGAATCGGTGCGATGTTCGCGTGAAGGCCGCTGCCGCATTTTCCTCCCGAGTGCCAGTTATTATGAATATCGTGCGTGAAATAGGGGCGAAGACCTTTGGAACCAGTCATTTGTTTGTTGTTGGTAGCGGCGGACGGTAGGACGTTTCGTTTCGTTCCGTTCCATGTAATTTCGACGGCTGTATGGTGGCAGCCAGGCTATCACTTTTATTATCACAGTCGGTGCCGCGATAACTAATAATTCACCAATTACTCACTCGGAACACAATAGCCGTTTGGTAATAACAGGTGAAACAACGTGCGCCAGTGCTCGGTTATGTTTTGTGCCCTCAACAGCGCCCGATATTAGACGTACAGTGCCGTACACACGACCGCTTTTATTTATGTCCAGGCCCGGGATTTGTTGTTATCGTTAGGGAAAATTCAGCAGAAAGATGCCTCTCTTCGGGAAAGAAAAGAAGGCCAAGAAGGACGGCAAGGACTCGGACAAGCAGCCGTCGATCGATGACAAATACTACCTGAAGGAGCTGCTGGGAACGTAAGGTACCCCGCTCGCATCTGTTGACATTTGTCTAACCTCCAACACCGTTTTCAGGGGCGCCTTTTCGGTGGTCAGACTGGCCGAAAGCAAGGAGCGCCCCGGCCAAATGCACGCCGTCAAAATTATCGATAAAAAAGCCTTAAAAGGAAAGGAAGACTCGCTGGAAAATGAAATCAAGGTGCTACGAAGGTGAGAGACACCCCCGTTTCCCATTTCTTCACCCGATCGCTTGACCCCATCATCATCACCGTCAACGTGGATGATCATATCTTCCACGTCCACCCCCGAAACCGTAAATCGATAAAACCATTCGGCCACCCACACTAGAAATTCGTGGGCCACTTGGAGAAAAAACACGGGGGCTAAAAATTTAACGAGTCAACTTTCGACGCAATATAATTAATTCCAGTCCCAAGAAGTAGAACTGCCATCGTCGCGATCCTTTTTCGTCCGGGATTTTCCTTAACGTCGTGTTTATCGCTCGCCTTGCGGTGATTTTATTATAAAGTAAACGGGTGAAAATTCGGGCAATTAAGTCGACTGGGACGTCCCGGCGTTAAAATCAAATAATTTCGTCGTATGGTCGGTATTTACCGTACTAATGGTAGAAAGTTGGGTGGCTACCGGCCGTAATAATAATACGCGACGGCGAGGCTAGAGATAATGACATACGCCTAATTGGAATTCGTTTAAGGTGTTATTAACCGAAAACGGTCCGGCGAAAAGTTAATTCCGCGTGAAATTGTCGTGCGCGCAAATTTAACAATTGACCGATTTGTTTAAACGCGACGCTTTTCTGACTCTCTCTCCGTAACACAGGATGATGGACGGATGGCGTGCGGTTTACGGTTTTGTTCGACCGAGTCGAGTCGTTCCCCTGTTCCGATTCCGATTTTGTGTCGCAACTCGGGGGAACGCGGAGGTCCGCGGAAATCGATCGGCTAATTATCGGCGATCCGATCGGATCCGGTGATCTCTTGCCCGATCCGGGAGAATTCCCACATCCGGACCTGATGCATTTAAAAATTTATCGATCGCGCTCGGGCGCGAGACACGAGACCTTCGGGGGGTGGCGGCACGAGGGAGGCGGCTGTATAGTCGGCTGCAAATTGGGGGCTGGCAATCGGGCCGGCAGGAACGGGAAGTGACGATTTGCCCTCTCGAAAACCGGCTAGAAACACAATCGCGGCAATCGATATTAGAAATACGTCCTCCCGGTCCCTGGTCCCTCGCGGCTTTCGTTCGCATTGTCTCGCGGCACGACGAACATCTGTCGGCCTCGCGAATTGTCCGCGAAATGTTTGGAAATGCGCGTTTCCATGCATTTGGATTCCTCATTCGACTCGGTTTCGGGAGGAAAATAATTAAGGGGATGAAGGACGCGCGCTCATGCGCTTTTCTTCGCCCGGAGGTACCTACGGCAGGCATCGTCAGGGCGAAACGAAATAACGTAACGTTTTCGGATAATTTGCCTAAATAATTCGGATAAAGCCGAGAGAGCAGGATCGAGGACGCGCAAATGAACTTCATCATAATCTCGTTAGGATAATTATCGCTATATTAGACGCGTGTACCGATTTTACATCAAATAATAACCTTTGCAGCTGACAATTTACAGCGATTCAAGTCTATACGTAGATATAATACAGCGTAGCGTATAACGCGTACATAATATAATATGCTTCAGATGGATGGGAAAGGAGAGTCAAGGTTGAAATTTTGTGTCCATTTCCTTATCGAAAATCGACTATATTTAAACTACATAAGTAAGCGGAAAACAAAAATAATATGCTCGGGTTTAATTGCAAAATTATGCAAATCAGTCGACGCGTGCTTTTTCGTTCAAATAATAATAATCTCGCAAGTCGATCTTGCCCCCATTTCATTTTTTATTCATTAAATTTTTCTCCCCCTCGCAATTTCGTTTTTCAATTTTCACCGCCACCGTAACAATTATGAGCCATCATCCGGATTATTCCAGACCGTCCTATTTATTGCGTTAATAATTGGCTCGATTAAAACACCACTTGGTATCAATTTAAACGCTCATGTTGTTAATCGAATTCGGACCAATCGGATCCGGTCTCCCGAGAGAATTTTCGAACGGTTTTTGGCGCTCTTATCGATCCCGGGTTTTCGCGTACGTCCTTCCGAATGCGGTGCTCCATTTGAACCGAATTAATCACCGATATTCCCATGCGAACTGGAATGGTGTTTATGCGTGTGCATGCATGCATGCGTGCGGAATTCGTTTTTCCACCTGAAAGTCGGCCCGACGCGACGTCGTTACGCATTAACCGGAAAGGATGAGTGCCATCGTTAATTAATTAACGCCGTGTCATAAATAATTAATGATTTGTATAATAGAAACTCCGTCGATTCACCACCGTTCGACATCCTAGGATAAACAAAATAATACTTACATTATTATATTTTCAATAGCCGAGCGGTCAAGTATAATATAATACTCAATATTCGTATAATATCCGACGTTTATCGGGAATTTTAAATGATTTCAATTGACCCATTTCGCCGTGTCGACGATGCAATATTGATCGCCTTTGTCTCTCTTTACATTGCAGATTAACTCATCCTAATATTGTACAATTATTAGAAACGTTTGAAGATAAATCGAAAGTCTATCTCATTATGGAATTGTAAGTAAACCGACTATTCTGCGGGGGCTGTAAAGCGTAACACGCAATCCGTTTCTCGATTTTACTTTGATCACTTCCAGAGTGACTGGGGGCGAATTGTTCGATCGCATCGTCGAAAAAGGCTCGTACACGGAAAAAGACGCCGCAGATCTCATGAGGCAGGTCCTGGAGGCGGTCGATTATATGCACGAGCAAGGTGTCGTTCACAGGGACCTCAAGGTGCGATTGACATCATACAGTTACAGTCCCATAACATATGACATAACAAATAATACGATTCGATTTCCGCACAGCCCGAAAACCTACTCTACTACAGCCCGGACGAGGACAGTAAAATTATGATAAGCGATTTCGGCTTGTCGAAAATGGAGGACTCGGGGATCATGGCGACGGCCTGCGGAACGCCCGGTTACGTCGGTGCGGCCCTCGAACAGAAATAAACTCGATTCTTCATTAATAATTGATGGGTTTTTCAGCGCCGGAAGTCCTCGCGCAGAAACCGTACGGAAAAGCGGTCGACGTGTGGAGCATAGGTGTGATCTCGTACATCCTCCTCTGCGGGTATCCCCCGTTCTACGACGAGAATGACGCAAATCTGTTCGCGCAAATTCTAAAAGGTTCCGAAAAATCGATCGGCACGATCCTCGAATGACTCATAACGATCAATTTTCCAGGCGAATTCGAGTTCGACTCGCCCTATTGGGACGAGATCAGTGATTCCGCTAAAGACTTTATTAGGCAATTGATGTGCGTCAACGTCGAGAAGCGCTTCACCTGTCGCCAGGCTTTGGGCCATCCCTGGTAAGTCGCGCGTATTTCACCTCTGACTGTTCGCGGATTTACGCGCATTTCGCTCTGTCCGAAGGATATCCGGGAACGCCGCCAGCAATAAAAACATCCACGGGACCGTATCTGAGCAACTTAAAAAGAATTTCGCGAAGTCGCGTTGGAAGGTGGGTCTCGACCGCTTCGGAGGTTTTCGTAATTTTTTTTCTAAATCGTGTGATTGCAGCAAGCCTATCATGCGACCACGGTTATCAGGCAAATGCAACGAATGGCGCTAAGTAGCGGAGGTAGCGGAGGGCGCAGTCCGGTGCCCCAGCGCAGCATGTCGACCGGCGAGCCGTGCGGGAGCCTAAACGGCGCCCAAGATAAGTAAATCGATGTTATATAAGTCCCTAGGTAAACCAGCAAAAAACACAGAAAACTCAAAAAAACTAATTACTTTCCGCTACGCATTTTCACTTGGAATTGAAGACACATGTTACTGGAATCAGTTACTACTTACTATCCAAAAAAATAAGCGCTAGTTGACATTATGTAATGTAGGTTATACTGTTATCATAAAAATACTTATTCTTAAGGTCATGGGTTTAAAAAAAGCTATCGTAGCCCTCGACACATACATTAACAAGAAAAAATAAATGCCGAGGGCTAAAGCTCACTTATAAGAGAAGACTTCCAAACAAAATAACGATGTGATGTATATATCATGCAAAAACGTAACAGTGTGTATTAAATTCAACCAACAATCTAATACCATATCTGTTATTTTGCTTTGCATGTCGAGGACATTAGTTGTATTTTGTATGATATAATATTTTTTTACTTAACTTTTATGTATTTTTATATTTATTTTTATCGCCTCTTTGAATTTCTCCAGAAGCTCTCTCGCTCTCTCGATCGTCACGACTGTATACTTAATTTCCGCATTCGTTTCAATGTACTTTTTTCCATTTAGTGCGCTGTATTACTGCATACTTACATTACTCTCATACAGTATCGGTAAAAATGTTGAATCAAGTTAAAAAGTTATCAGAAGTCGGTATTTTCATACAGGAATATGGTCTTTTTGGAAATATTGTTGAAACATTTTTGACCTAAGAGTAGATTAGCTTGGATTCTGAAAATGAAAAAGGTAGAAAAAAATTACAAGTTCCATTTTTATTAGCGTACGGCATAATAATTATATAAAATTGACAAGTAAATGTTGAATATCAATAATAATAATAATGATAAGAATAATAATGATAATATATAACTAATAATTAATGAATAGAACAAATGTTATATTGCTATGTGACACTGAATCTCGCATCTCCAATTCCGTTGTTTCCCGTAGTTGTTGAAATCAGGACCACATGAAGGACTATTGTTGATATGAGGACCGTTTGTTTTTTTATTCTTTTGTCGTCTGAAGCAATATTAAATGTTATAATAGAAATGTAGTAGTATTAAAACTACTTAAGGGTTACACTACCTTCAAAATTCACAAAAATGCTTGCTTAAAAAATACCTACATGAATGTTATAATTCTATGTGGATTTAGGTTGTGTTCCTGCCTCCTCTCTCTTTCTCTTTACTCTCTCTCTCTCTCTTTCTCTTTATATTTACTTATCTCTCGAAATGCCTGCGTTCTAGCCTTTTGCGTTTTATTCTGCAATCTGGGTTCGATCTGTCTGTAGGTAGGTAGGTAGGTAGGTAGGTAGGTACCTAAACCTAATAATAAACGCTAAAAATGCTATAGCTGGTCGGTGGTGGGTATATCATGTTCAATAATATCGCTGGATCGTGTCGACGTGAAATTTCCTTTTCCCCCTTATAAACTCGACTATTTTTTGAGATCACTGTACTGCTCATTGTGTGATTATTAATCGGAGTGGCCTATTATAAGACAGCCTATTCGCCATGGCCATTTTGTTGGATAAAAATGAAATGATATTATATCCGTCCTTTGGATTACTTTTTCTATATAGATTGATTTTGTAAAAATATTGGCCTTGAATATTGAACATGATATACCTTAGATACGCGACCGTAATTTTTCTCTAAAACTCACGACATGTGATATGTACTATATTTCATATCTTTTATTTATGTATATGTATTTCCTTAATGAAAATGTACATTGTATAAACGAACTAAGTAGAAATGTCGGTGTATATTTTTAAGGATTTGTTGTTTTTGCACTGCAAATATCATACGCCTGTAGCATAAAGAAAATTTAATTTTTATATTTTTACTAAATGTACAAACTGCTACAAATACTTCATCGGGTGTATATTTTTCTTAAAAATATGAACAAAAACAAAAAATTAATATATTATACATGAAGAAATCATTCTCTGTGAATTTTTGGTTCAACAATACTGTGATGTTATAGGTACAGTAAGACGTTTATTAGTAGTTACGATGACTAATAACAACCTGAAAATAGAGATATATAAAAACTGTTAAAATCCGTAAAGGTAGAAAGAATAATACGCAGACTGCGCCCTCCTCGGAATCGATCATTAACGTCAGTCAATATTCCTAAGATTGTTATTACTATTATTGTAGATACTGCGCTAATAAATATTATACATGATATAAATACTGTTGTAATCCTTAATTAGTTGATTATTGCGGTAAGTACAGATATTTAAAACACGAGACACTATTATTCTGTGGCTGGTGTGTGGTGTACACCGATACCCGAGGACGGCACCTCTGTGCGGCCATAAAATTTTTAGGGGTACGTTCGTTATGTAAATCAGTTACATTACATTCCAATTTCCAATAATTACATACACCTATATAGATGAAAATTATAAACAATATCAATGATACATCGATCAACTTAACTTTAAAACTAGTAAAAACAAATACTTTATTGTTTGAATGATACGTGACGTTACATTTTAAATTTGAGCTCTCGCTATATCTGATGTTTTGAGAAAGAAATGAAATGTATATAATATATATATACTAATTTAAGCAATTGTATATTATATGACCATTTTAAGAACAAAAAAATGCAATGTAGTTTTTTGCAAAAACTAGCATTTTTGTAATTTTATAATTGGTTTATGACAATTTAGAGAAAATTATATTGATAGTTGAATTAGTGACGCTTTCATTATTGTGTTTTAGTATATGAAAACCTTAAGGAATAAGATGTTCATTGGAAAATGCGGTGTTCAAATATGTTGAATTTTAATTATTGTTAACATTACTTTGTTCGCATCATGATTGATTAAATATATTTTGTAATGATTTACTGTTAAAATATATGATGGGTTTAAATAGATATTTTAATTTTGGCTCGGTGGTATCTTTCAATTTGAACCTTAATCCGGTCCTGTGACGGTGGCCTCGTAGCGGTGGTGCCCCACTTCCTTTGGACGATGTCCTTGCGCAGGATGTGCTGGCGTGGCTGGAACGAAGTTAGCTCCAAAATAATTGACGCCAATGTTACCGCAGATGGTAACATTGCGTCTTGTTCTGCTATAAACTTCGTACAGTATTCAATGTTCTGTCAAAAATATGTGTCAAATTTCATCTTCTATTATTTATTGTTGAATTTCAGACCCCATCTCAAATGTAACGACAAAAACACCTTAATCATTTCTTCAAATCATTGTAGATGAGACAGATTCATGTTAAAAGTGAAAAATGTTAAAATTTGGTTCAAGGAATGACAGCAATATCGTTTACAAGTGTAAAGTTCGACTTCTGGAAGACACAGAAATACTAGATTGCGAATATAAAGTATACAGATCCATTTTTATTATACAATTATTCGAAAACATTACACTCTATCAATTTATAGCCACATCACAAGGGGAAGGTACTGCTGGAACATGTTTGTCAACGATTGAATCTTGTAGAACAAGACTATCTGGGGCTTAGATATGTTGACATTCAAGACCAAAGAGTAAGCCGAAATCGTACCAAGTAAAAACCGTAACAAAACCCCAAATATTATCTTTCAGCACTGGCTAGATTTAGGCAAATCCATTTGCAAACAAGTCAAGGATTTAGATCCAGTTTTATTCAGCTTCCGCGTGAAATTCTACCCTCCAGACCCGTTTCGATTGAAAGAGGAGATCACGAGATATCAAATATTTCTGCAATTAAAACGAGATTTACTTCACGGTCGCCTTTATTGCGGCACCAATGAGGCGGCGATGTTGGCCGCTTTAATCCTACAAGGCGAACTGGGCGATTACGACCCCGAAATTCATTTGAGTCATTACGTTTCAGACTTTAAAATTTTACTAAAGCAAACAGATACAATTGAAGACAAAGCGATGGATATCCATCAGAAACAGCTAAAGGGGCAAAGTCCCTCACAAGTAGAAAATACCTTCCTCAAACTTGCCTGTCAGCTGGATACCTATGGAGTGGACCCACACCCAGTAAAGGTGCGTCAGTTTTACAAGCCACATCCGCCCGGTTTTTACTCCAGTTTTTGCTGTAGGACCATAAAGGATCGCAACTTTATTTAGGAATCAATTATAGCGGAATTTTAACGATTCAAGGGAGTCGTAAAACGCACCACTTCCGCTGGCCTGACATTCAGAAAATCAATTACGAAGGGAAAATGTTCATTATACATCTCAATTACAACGAGGTAAACACCAAAATATCGATTTATCATTCGAGCTAATTATTTAACTTGCAGAAAAAGCATACGGTAGGGTTCAAATGCCCAACCGGAGCAGCCTGCCGCCACGTCTGGAGATGTGCGATTGAGCAAATGCTATTTTTTACGTTAGTCCATCCACCTGTCCCTTTACCTGTCATTTGATAGAACATATTTCTAGATTACCTACGAGTTCTGATGCGCCTTCTGTAGTAACAGGCGGCGGATTTTTCTCGTGGGGTACCAAGTTCAAATACACGGGCCGCACAGAGAAGGAAGTCCTGGAAGACACAGGCTCTCCAAGCAGGGAAGAGCCGAGCATCCAGCGCACGTCGAGTCTTAGACGCAAAGCGTCGAGCGTTCCTGCCACCCCATCGACGCCTCTCCAGCCCCATTTGGGGTACAGCAGCCTGCCGCGCTCTAGCCATTCAGATGCGGGTGGTTCCCGGATGGAATCCAGCAGCAGTACCGGACTCTTGTCTGGCCTGGACGGGAATCCGTCGCAGGCCTACAGCGACGTGGCCGCCCTGGAGACGGTCTCCGAGGACCAGGAGGCCATGGGGGCGGCCAAGTTGCGCACGACCGTCCTCAAAGACGATTCGCTGGACCGGTTCAGCGACTACTATTTCCGGGACTCGTTCGAGCACTCCTCGTCCGAGTCCCAATTGATCGACAGTAGTTATCGCGGCTACGACACCACGAATCCGTCGCACAGGTCGAGCCGCAGCCAGACGCCCTTGTCTCATTCTCAGGTGGACGGTCGGATTTGCCTGCCGAACGCGTCGCACTGCTTGCAGCCGGTCGTCAAGAAGACGAGGAAGTTCAACGTGGTCGGGGCGTTCATTCCGACCCTGATCATCGTCACGATATTTGTGCTTCTGGCGACCGTCGTCATGTTAGAAACCGATTGTGAATTATTCGGCAGCCTTAGGAACATCCCGGAAATGGTCTCTCTGAAATATCAATTTTACGAACCGCTAAAGCAGTACTTTCGCAACAAGATCTCGATACTTTTCTGATAATCTCGATTAAGTATTAATTCTTATTAAAAATCATTCCTCCCAGCTTTAAAATCAAATTTAATAATAATAATAAACTAATTCGTAATAATACCTACATAATGAAGACATTCTGCAGCTAACAAGTTCCCTGATAATGTAGCGAAAAAGCAACCAAAAAGCTAGTTTTTAGCTAGGACATTAATAAGAGACGCAATTAAAATAGTTCCTGCAATTCTAATTAGAGAGTAGAGTAAACATTCCGTTTTAACAGAAACATATTTGTGTTCTGATGGCTTTGAGCACTTAAAAACTTCGTAGTCCAAGCCCTAAACGTATAATTTCATTTCTCTAAAGGCTTCGCCTCGGTTTTGTTGCGTCATGATGATGATGATGACTTAAACGGAAAACGATGTACATTGTGCACAATTTTTATACAAATAAACAAGAAAAAGAAACATTAAAAAAGGGCAGAAATTGAAATTAGGACTCGTTCGGTTTTTGTTAGCTGATTTTTAACGTAATAAGATATCTGTGATCTTTTCTCAATCTGCTGCTATAATAGAAATAATCGTACAAAACCAAGGAATCATTGAGAAAATGCAATCAAAAATCTATTTTTCCCCCAAGTTCAAAATAAGACATTGAAAGCTAACGCTTCATTTCGATTCTCTTACTTATAATTACTATAATTATTATATTCAATACCTACCTGCAAATTTATTTTTTTACTTACATGCGGATCGGTACCAATTAATTGAAGAATACTTATGATATGTGTGTGTTTAATAATTATTTTAAGGGGCCATGTTGTGAGTTGCACTAAGTTTTTGTTTATTATTTTTGTACTTTCGTGTTGTTGAAAATTTTCGATATTTTATTGTATTTTATGTTGTGTTAAGTGTCAACTTTTCTATGATGTAATAACTCATTTTTGCCAAATAAACTTAAGTCAATTAACTCGCGACTTTCGCACAGGGCGCGATGTGCTTGCACTTGGGCGTCAGGTTTTTCGTTATGATCTCACTAATGTATTCGGTTTTGTGCCACATCCTGTTCTGGACGTCGGAATCGGGAAGGCAGTCCACGTAATCCGGGACGGTCCTGTTCTCGTCGAAGTCCTCCGGGTACAAATCGTCGCCTGAAATACACAATCGGTTTTGCTGGAGTTGCTCAATTTAATCTAACTCGCGAGAGTACCTGGCAGGATCGAGTAAACGCCGTTTTTGGTCCGGATCCTGTAGGGCCAATAAACTTCGCAGCCGTAGTTGCATCTGCTCGCCGCGAAGTTTGTGAGCGTTTCTAAGTCTTTGAAGTTCTGCAGTTTCGCAATTTCATAAGTTTGAGGCACTGGAAGCGCTATAGCTTCGTCGCTATTCTGTTTCATGCACTGATCCGGAGTGGCCCACTGTCAACAAGCAATTTAATTTCTCGTTTCTTCCCTGCATCGTTTTATTGCGCGTCGTGTTTACCATCAGTTCTTGAACTTCCTTCTCATCCGGCCGCGTCGCCGGGATCTGATTAAGGCTGGCCAGGAAAAACATCGTGTTGAATTTCTGCGGTTTCGTCGGCGGCGTCAGCCAATTTCCCCAAGTTTTCAGGCCCCAAACGTCCGGATAAATCTCGAATTTCGCACACAAGTTGAAGAACTCTTGCGAATCCTTATTAACCTTTCGCTGCCACTCGGCCATGTCGTGACCGGCTGATAAAAAAAATCCAATTTAATAGTACCTGCAATAACTTACTTTATTTTGGTAATTTATTACCAAAAAACGAAGCCCAATTCGAGTCTCTGGTGTTGTTTTTAGGCGTTCTACATAAAAGTATGCCGCATTCTTCGAAAGTTTCCCTAATTGCGCTAATTCGTATCGAAAGATGTTGCGGTAACCGATTCGCATCGGATGATTGGTCTAGAATCGGCGGCACGTTTTCGCTGGGTAGAAGCTCGTCGAAGGATTTTGCCGAAAATCCAAATTTCTCGTAAAGCCTCAACCACTCGGAATTGTAATCGGTACTAGAGACGGCACCCCCCGGGAAGACGTAAGCGTCCGGCATGAAACCGGATTGGGAACTCCGTTTCATGCATAAAACTTTGTAATTATATTTCGAATTGGAGCCGAAAACTGAACGCGCTACCAAAATCAAAGAGGCGGACTCGCGCCAACTTAGAACTTTCGTGCGCATGTCGGCCTTACTATAAAAAGTATAAAAATCCGATGGATGCGACCGAAATGCAAATATTTTATCTCCCACTTTACGGAGTGATGCAACAATAGTGGCGAACAAACAGACCTGGAACAATTATCATTGAGAATTAATTCGGATTATTACTTGATAATTGATTATAATGAATCGACGTAATAGGTACTCACACACAAAAGATTCAAAAGCGGACTGAATTACGGGTTATTATATAAGTCATTGCTTCGGTGGTTCTGTTACGGCATCGGCGGTTAGAAACTCGAATTGTTGTACGATGGTATTTCTTATTTGTAATAACAATGTGGACTATAGAGCGAATAGTCCTTGAAGAATGATATCTCTAACAGCGGTACCTAAACAGAATGCCTGACATTTGTCTACCCAGTAGAATGGGTTAAGTCTGAGGAATTTTCGGAAAGGAATAAGCATGAGGTCGCTTTATTATTGTCGAGGTAGTAAGACGGTCGGGATCGGTGGTTGGCAAATTTATCGAGGTTTTCTTCTCGTTTCGAGTTTGGGGTGCCCTGATCGAAACGGTAGGAGGAGCTCCGGGTTCGCTGTCGATGAGTTCGTGAGTCCGTGTCCGTGCAGTGCCCCCATCTGCCGTGGGTTTGTAAAAGCCCGTTCAGTTTGTATAGCTCGGTGGTGAGTGAATTTTGTAGCTGCATCGATGTAATTTGGGAATCGAAATTTTGTACATGTACAGACACTCCCAAAGCGAAATCGGAATTAGGTGATGTTTCTGACAGAAGTAAACCGGAAAATAAATAAAAGTTCATTGATAAGTGCGAGCGAAACCCGGTAAGATAGAAAGAATTCGCGATTCATGCATTCTTTATAGACGATTTCAAAATGGAGTAGATGGTCATTGGGATTTGTTGTTGTTTCACACACGAAGAGAGTGCAGTGCCGAAGGACCGACCGGAGGACGGGAATTCGTGCGTGGTTTTATTTCGAAACGTCCGTGTGAAATCGCCGACAGACTGCCGTGTTGCCCATGTTATTTCCCGAAAGACGTCTCGAGTATTCTTGGATGCTGCCGGATCTATGTCTGACCTTTGTGCAGCCCTGGACCCAGCGATCGGCTTCTCTACCATCGAAATAAGGTGAAAACCCCTCGACCCGAACGGGCGAACACGAACCCCTCGCGAAGACGCCCAAAATCGGCCACCCCGTCCCCCGTGTTTTCTTTAATTCGTCAAAACACACAATCCACGTCCATTAATCAGCCTGTCTGGCATTATTAAATCAAAATGTATTAAAGCGCGGCTACAAATTGCCAGGAGGAACACATTCCGACCGATTTCCATTTATCTTTCGTCTCGGCCGATAGCGAAATTGGCCGTCGTTCTGTTTACACCTTTGTTTTAAAAGTCGCGTCTAGACGAGACCGATTGATAACCGATTCACGTGCTCATACACTTATTGAATAAATTAACAAAAACAACATCCTCCACTCAAGACGCGCAAAGTAGAGGAGCGATTTCAACAAGTTCCACTCGTGGCTCGTTCGTCTGTTTGCTTACGAATTGAATTTAGTACATATACACAAGTACTCGCTTAATTCTACAACATACAATCTAATAATACGAGTGTGGATATACGGTCGTATTTACATACGTATTTACCTGTTTGCACCTTGATGATGATTATATGGTGTATGGGTGGATACTAGCTAAATCGCTAATAAGTACCCGTTCTAGGTACTAGTACGTATGTAGTTGAAAGATGAAGAGAAATTTATTATATCCGAGTGACAGAACGGTATAGGGTACGGACCAGATTTCGGAGTGATTTCATCACTAAATCATCTATTCCTTTCACCATCGCCGTCATCAAAATAATCGTCGGCTTACACGTTATTAACTATACTTAAGTCGGAATCTCAAATTGAATATTATAAGAGTGTTTTATCGTAAGCTTGATTCGGGCGGCTCCACCTTATTAGGTAATTTAACGGCGGAGCCCAAACCGGACATGCAAATATTTTCTATACGGTCGTTGGGGATAATAATTCGTTTTGGTTGATGGTTTTCTGGTAGCTCCGTGACAAGTATTAATTTGAACGTTTTTTCACTAACCGCTAAGCCGAGCTAAACGCCGTCCCGTCCCGTCCCATCCCGTCGGCTCTCCGTTCCCTGGAAGTGATTATTATAATTACGAGCGAGGACGCGTCTTCGGAACGAGAGGTGGATTTTTGACGAGATTGGCGCTACGAATATTCAATCCATAACAAACGTGCGGAATTGCACCCCGGTGGCGTATTTATCCGAGATCCCTCCGAGACGTCGCGAATCGGCCGAGCATTATCCAACTTGGAAAAGTAAAGTTGTTTCGCCCGAGATTCGGCCGCGGGAGTCGCTCGAGCAATTTTATCGCGTCTTCGTTCGCGCGTTATCTCCTGTCGGTTCCGTCTCGATGCAATAATTAGACGTCGGTCGAGTCCGATGCGACCGATGAGAAATGCACCGCGAACTCTCGGAGACACGGCCAAGTAAAATGAGCAAAACGCGCCAGACGCGCTTTCGAGTGGAGCGAGTTAAACTAAAACTGTGGAAACTTCACGAAAGACGGAGCGCGTTTATTGTTTTACAACCGCGCATCAATTGATGATGCACGTTTTCTGGTACGGGTATATGGGATATGCGAGTCCGGAGTTCGGAGCCCGGAGCCCGGAGCCCCGACCGATCAAATTGATGGTTCCGTTTCGAAAGTCTCGAGTTGTTTGTGAGTCATGCACGGACGGGGGATAATGGTTCATCTGGCTATTTCAATCTTGGAAAAAATTCCACATTTCGTTTTGTGTCGAAACGGCGCGCTAGGAGGGGGCGCCGCCGCCACCGAAATCGCTCGGTTAACAAGTCGCAATTTGTTTCAGTTGCCGCGGTTCGTTAGTCGCGGGGAAAAAGCGGAGATTAAAACAATTTTTAGGTAGCGAAAATAAGTTGGATGTTTGTTAGTTACAGTGATGGGATTAAACGGAACACGGCCGGTTCGGTAATGAAATTTAAACTTACTCTGGCACTTTAGACTTTTATTAAATCTGCCGTGAAAGAAATTCCGAACATTGTTAACTTTTGTGAGAGTATATTACTGCGTGAAGGTCGGCAAATATTAAATTGAAACGCGGACAATGAATGTTTTCCAATATACAATATACCAATATAGTATTAAAGCACGACTGTCATCCTATATACGGTACGTTCAACTAACATGCATACGAGCAGTCAATAGCCGACAGCTATCGGAGAGGCAGTATAGGTAATAGCGTAATAGGTATCCCATCCCAGTCCTGGATAACCCATTGACATCAATCACAATAATAATCGGAGGGTGCTTAACTCAATTTATTAGCGATTTTCGCCGGTCAAAAGTGTTTGCAGCCGGACAAAGCCAAACACCTAATTAAACGTCCAGGCAATTTAATTGGAATCGTCGGAGCGATTAATGCGCTAACGTCATAGGCGCGGTTTCGGCCGTTCCTTCTCACTTTTGCGCTATTGTTTATTAAATTACACGGCGCGAGAGAGGCATTTATTGCCGTTGCCGTAAACATGTCAACGGTTGCCGATTATAGTGCACGGTGCATTATTTGCGCCATCATCGTCATCACCGGCATCGCCGTGACTAAAGCGCAAACCGGCCCTCTCGGACTCCACCGCCGAACCACCACACCACGATAATAATAATAATGGCTCGCTCTTATTATATTTCATTGTTTTACGATGGTCATTTCGGGACCGTTTCAGATCGTCGCTTTATCTTTAATTGCTCAACGCAAACTCTTGGAAGTGCAATATTTGCGCCTGGCTCATATTTGCCGAGTTTCGCCTTCCCGCCGTATCGGGATCACCCTCCCTGAAATTAACAAATATACGCCTTTTCCCGGAGATTCGACTGTACAGGAGATAGGAGATGGAACAAGGTGCGGTTCGGCCGCGGTAATTCGATACAAATCGCCATTAATAATTTTTCCGAGTAATTTATTGTGACGTCCCATTTGCGGTGACAAATTCGTCGGCGCGGACGCGAATTCATGCAACACGTCCGATCGTCTGGTGGAAACGATGTACAGAAAGGCGTTCGATCGGCGGGAGGGCGCCGTAATTACGTTCGCCGAGCCAGCCGTCATCAAGAAGGCGCGATTATCCATTATTATTCGACGATGGAAACGTTCAATTTCGCAGATAACGCCCCGATATTTGAAATTTGAATGCCGGATCAGGAGGCGGAAATTTAAAAAATCATATCAACCCGACCGGAGATAATCCCCTCTCGGAACGAACTTCGGCGAGCCGAGGACGACGACGTCGTCGCCTGTTTACCGTCCAGGCCACGTCTGTGCGCCATTACGGCCAATCCAAATTGGCAAATCGTCCTCGGCGCTGCCGCTGTGCGATTCCACTCGGAATTACGTACACACAGCGGTACATAGGTGGAATAAACATTAGAAAAGTTGTCACCTAACGGTGCGATTCTTTCTGCAAAACCCCACGGAGTACTGCGATATATATATTTTTTTGATAAATCCTCCCGTCCGGATGGGCAAATGTGTGCGGTTTAGGTGTTTCGCTTTGTAATTCGCACCCGCGTCCCGCTCCCTTTTTTCCTCCATCGCCAGACAAAAACTCCTCGGAGTGACGTATTGCTTTAATATCGCTAACCACCGTTGCTTGTTCCTTACAAGGGAAGCTCTTCTCAGCCGAGGAAAAAACATTAGTTTAAATGGGAGTGTTTTGTTCGGCGGAGTCTATGGTCTTAGCCGGATTTTACGGGGTAATAAACAATAACAAAAGTCCCTGATGGTGAATATAATTACATCTAATACACGCTAGGTGGAACTAAGACCCGGCGATTTGTCAAGCCGTATAATTGCAGTTCCCGACGCGGGCAAAGGGATGAATATACACGTTGCATCGAATTCAAACAATAACTGCACCGAGTTCACCGTCATTCCCAGTCTCGCGCCGAGTAATTTAATTTGAGCTATCAAAGCGGGTCCTTTAATTAATAAATCACCCGGTCGCGCGATCTTGTTGATTTTAAATGGAATTACTCGAAGGTGTCACTCGTGTGCGATGATCACAATGTTAATTAAAACGATTATTATTAAGGAAGCACCGGCGGTGCAACATGCGACGACTACACAATAGAAATATGCCGGGAACGATCTAATAACTAACGACAATATCGGATCGCATAAACCGTCCGCCCCGGATTTTCCCGCATTCCAATTTACATCACATCAACGTCACGAGATTCTCACTGGAAATTTACAAACTTTACTTTACCGGCAACGCCGTGGTAATGGTAGCTGGTTATTAAAGGCATCGGGATCCACAAATTGTGTACACCAGACTCGACACCTCCCTCGAATTCCCAGAGAGTCCCAAGAAATAATAGAAATCCCCAAAACCATCCAGAACACGATAGACATTTCTGGAAAGTTTTCAGAAATTCCGAATTGTCAAGAATTTGATGGTTACGAAATTTCTAGACAGTCCAAAAAATCACCATGCATTCCCCGAACTTTTCAGACATTTCCAAAACCAATCAGACATTCATGATATTCCCAGAAATGACTAATTACCAATAAATTGCCAATGATCGTCGCGGTCGGTTCAGAAATTCCTAGACATTCCCAGGAATTTCTAGTCATTCTCAGACATTCCCGGTCGGTTGTGCGCCGAATTCCTGCCGCGGTTGTCCCTCTGGCAGGGGAGACATTACCTCCCGTTACGTAAATAATGGCCCCTTTGATTGGCCTTTATTTCGGAATAATCCGAACGGGGCGCCGCATTAGGGATTCATTGTCCCGTCAGCTAATCGTCCCATTCGTCTTGCAATTTTCTTAATTGTCGAAGGTCTCTTAGTTCTCGGATCCCCCCATCGCTCCTGCCGTCTCGATTATAATACAATTCGCCTTTTATTTACCTGATGCTTTTCGTTTTAATTGAATAAAACCATTCGAAATAGAATTACTCCGAGACTATACACATCACTCGCAGCGCAGCGAACGCTCATACATACATTGTATGGGAGAAGGGAGAGAGAGACCGAGTCGAGTTATAATGGATTTTATCATAAATGTTTCATCGCGAGCTTACGAATCCCAATAAACCACTCGGCCTGTACGGTCAGAATTCGTGCAATCCTCGAAATAACAAATAGCCGCTCCGTGATGATGGCGATGTTCTCTCTAATAATAAAAATAATAAATTGTTGAATCCTCTTAGTTTTAAAGCGACGATTTAGCCGGGGTCAACGTCACCTTCTACGTATGTACTCGCATACATACCACTCTTCTACACTAGGTATACCTCTGATGCCTACCTACCACAGGTCGCATATTATTTCCGTTAGCTTTGTTTTCTTTAGACTTGATGGGACCTCTCTCGCTTTTAATTAAGTTTATGTGCGTTAGCGTGCATGTGTGCGATGATTTTATTATTTTTGCTGATTTGTTTCGTTAATTGCTTTCGTTGGGATTTCATCTAATTTTATTATAATAGAACCGCTTGGACGGATGTGATGGGTGGCGTTTTATTATACCGTGTCCCGATGTGAGGAATCGATTGTTCTCGTATTGGATGTGTTTCAATTTCGATTTTTTCCCATTAGATTGTAATTAATTATTTGGTTTTATTGGGTCGACGAACGTGTAGCAAACCGGTTTACCTTTAGTCCCGACCGCATCATCATCATCATCATCATCATCATCATCATCAAACGAAAAATCTTGGAACATACGGTCGAAACGGGAGAGAGCGTGGAACGATGGGAAGGGCGGCCGGAATTTGTAGATCACAGGGCTGTATGCAAATTGAACTTTGCTTTCGTTAATTTTGTTGTGTATGACCCGTTCCGAGCCGACAGACACGGTATAGATAGATAGACATCCCATCTCCATATTGATGTAACGCGTTTTGTTGTTCCTGTTGTTGGTGGCCGGTTCGGTAGCGCCGTGCGGTTGAGTTTCCGGGTTAACAATCAGAAGGAGCACCGGTTCGTCATTTTTATCCTGATTGGAGTGCACCCGGCTTTGCCCCCGTGATGCATTTTACAAACTCTATTTGTGCACGGCTTAATTAAATAGATTTTCTGAGTGTTTCCTATTTGTACTCTGAGATTCCCCGGAGCGGCGGGTTTAAGAAAACTCGCGGATGAAGGAATTAGGTGGAATTTCTTTTGATATAATTTCCCTCATTTTAAAAATATTTAAATTACGACGTCCTCCACTCGCGGTAACTTTTCTTTCGATTTTCCTCCAACTAAACGAAAAATGTTTCCTCCTTTTGAACAAAGTAAAAATGCAAAAGGTGATTAATTAAAATAGAGAGATCGGAAGCGCCTTTGTATGTGATGATGATGATGGTGGAACGGAAAAATTGTGGTGCGGTGCGATTATTTACCACCATATAATACGCGGTAGGGCGATTTGCATAAATTGCTTAGTTTTGACGCTTAAGCCTATTATTTAGATTTATTCAAATTTGAGGGAAAAGGGTGATTGGCCGGGGGTCGGTCGCGTCGTGTTAAAAATGTTACAGAAATACAGTTTGCGCGCTCGGATCGGTTTAATTGGCTAAATAATGAGAAAATCTGGCTTGTTGTATAAACCGTCTTCATTAAACAAAGGTATTATTAAACCGCCGTATTCAAATACTCCCAGTGGCTGTATGAAAGTCAATATGAGAACGCCTGATGGTCCGATCCAATACACAAAGAGCCGGGGCTCGGGGCTCGGGGCCGAGCCGTATATACAGTACACACACACCATACCTACCATATGAATTGACAAGATAAAATGGTCATTTAATTGGTCCTCACTATTGCCGTTGTAATTTTGTTGTTGTTTGTAGTGAACATTATAGAGCGGCCGAAGTTCATACATACATACTGGGAATTTGCGTGATTGCACATAGGAAATTTGATACTCTATACTGGCTCTATCAAATAATTAATTATTTCCGGCGAACGACCGCCGCCGCTGTAATATTGGCATGGAGCCGATGAAAGCTGTCAGCCCTGGAAAGTCTAAATAAAATAAAGCCGCCCCCCATTAGAGGCTTTCTCCTCGCCGAAAGACTTCCCGCGCCCTTACCGGAATTAGATTATACCCGGATCCGATTCGAGAAGCGTGTGTATGGGCGACGGATCCGGATTGTGAGCGTAATTTTAAGAAATGATCGAAATCGACGGCATTAAGCAAATCGGGCTCCGCCGGCACTGTCGTTTCGAGATATTAATAACCCGCCGGCGGGGAGAGAGGTCCCGAGGTGATCGATTCGGTGTCGCCAAAAAGAAAGAAATCATGCAACCCTTTGTTCGATTTTGATATCGCCCGGTATGACGCCTTGATGATGCTGCCGCCCTTGCCGGGGCAAAAATCGCTTTTCTCGCCTTATTGCTCGCTCGCTCACTATACACTTCACCGGCGTTTACGACGGTAATCAGTTAATTAAAAGTCTAACAATTCCGTTAATTAATTGGCTCAAGCAGCGTTCTCAAATTGTTGATTTATTAATGTTTGCTTTGTCATTAAATTAAAGCCCTAACGCCCTCTCGCCGATAAACTGCGCGCCTCGCGTCCTCGCCTCTTTTTTACCTTTCCGTTGTACGTTTTGCTTTTTTTTTCGTCTCTCATCTCGATTCTGTTGGTTTTTATTAACGCCGTGTTTACCTGATGACGATGACTTTTGTGTCGTCGTCGGCCATCATCAAGGAGGCAGACTCGCATTAAGATAACTCCGAGACATCGTTGTTGCACAAAGCAAGATATTAAAACATTGCAACCGAAGCCGTCTGTGGTACCGGGTAGATTTAGTGCGGGATTTATGGCCGGTGCGCCGGTAGGTAATAGTAAAACATTATTTATTTCATTTACCTGAAAATTATTCCAGGCCAGGTAGTATATCTCCTCTGTTATTGACAAGAGGTTTGGAAACGGCTGTTGCGGACGTGAATCACCCTTCGCTCGACCGCTTCTTCCAATTTTATACATCGTTTTGTGTTGTAGTCGTCGTAGGTACCTCAGAAACCGACAACAATTACCATTGTTGATTCTTTATGCCGCCCGGCCCTCCTCAATTATCATCATCGTACAGTCCTTCTTCTCGACTTAAAATTGGAGCTTGCGGAGCATGGGCACTAGACGCTGTAGAAATATCAGGTCGAGTGGCCCAATTCCAACTTGGAGAACTGTAAAACAGACGTCCCCATCAACATTTATCGTCGTTGCAGGTGTAATTAAGTTAAGGGCGATTCGAGATTATCGAAACTTTTCAAGTCTTAGGTGGTCCCCGTATTTATCGGCAATTTGTAGGGACATCTCGATCCGCTCGACTCCCGGTTTGAATTTTTATTGCGATGCCGTCAAAGAAAAAATCTCCCTCGATAGAGAGAGAGAGAGAGAGAGATGAAGGCAGTTAATTTAATTATCGACAGTGTTCGTTTTTAATTGGTTATTGGTTTCGTCGGCCGGCGCGCGAGTTTGAGACCCCAATTCCGAACTTGTTCACGAAACACATAATCTGAGGTCGAAATTACAAATTAGTTCGAATGGACTCTGATCGATACTTTATTCCGCTTTTTGTGTGTTCGTCCGGGGGTGCCTAAACATAGAGCGAGCGTTTTTATCGGCCCATATCTTTTAGTGTAGTTTGAATGCGGGATTATTATTGTTTCGCGAGTTACGTGAGCCGATCGGGGACGTCCTAATGGGAAGGGTTACGTGCCCCGGGACCCGGGATGAGGTTGTTAGAATGATTTCACCGTCGAGACGCCGCTATATATGCGCCTCATCTCATCCGAGCCGCGCGTTAGGTTAGAATCTGGCAATTGTGTCGGTAATGGGGCCATTATATCCATTTTCAATAATGGCACAGAGCGTTAGGAAGCATGGCCCCGAATGGAATTTTATTACGGCCGATTAAATTTTTATAGGCGTTGTTCATATGTTTATTCGTTTTGGAAAAAAAGGAACTGATGTGACGCTGCCGCTGCTATACGTCAAATCTCCAACCGGCAGATGCACGAACGATGCAAAATACGAGATTAAATTATAGCTGCAATAAAAGTCGACGATGAAAATTTTTATTCATATTCCGATGGAAATTCTAAAGAAACGTTTGTTTCGAAAGCGCCCTCTCTAGACTCCTGAATTTCACTCGGCTCTCTTTATAAATAAGTATGGCGAGAGCATATCCGCGCCGCAACTTCTCCTATAGCCTATAGTATAAAAGTGTAGTGTTCCACCCCATTTCGGAACAATGTCCGCCTGATGGAGATTAGTTATTTATGCTTCGAATTCATTATAGATACCCCCTCCCAGACTTATTACATTTTTTGCCTCTTAATTCGCGGCCAGTGCGGAACTTAATGTACGTTCACGGCGCATTTACGTTATTCACCCCGCAATAAATAAAAGCAATTACGGCGCTCATTATTTTAATCATCTTGTTGAAATGCCAAACGAGAGAAATCCCGTCTTAGGAGCTTTTAAAAACGAAATAAATTAAGCGCCGCACGGACCGGACTGGGAAAAGCGAGCCACCGTGCCGCGGGTTAACTCGGGATCGGGACGAAAGCTCCTTTTTATAACAATACACGGCGCATACTAAACCGAATTCGGAACTCGAACTCGCCTGACCGAATTCGAAAGCCCGATGTGACGACAATTTGTATCAATTGATTTCGCCTTACGCGTCGTAATGACGATCATGATAATGACGATTATCGTAACATACACGGGAACCACGTATCGTGATGATGATGGCAAATCCGGAGGATAATAATTATTAAGCCAACAACACAACACTCTGGTAAATATTTGCCGACACGCAACTTCATTTGCCGAAAGTTATTAAATGTAATTATAAATTTTCGGTCCGAGTCGCAACTCTCTCAAGTACGATAAGTTCGAGCCCCGTACTTGATGCTTGTACTGAAATAAAGCGGAGAAGAAGTTTGCGCCTCCTCGGCCGCCACATCTCGTCCGTTCCATAAGTAATAGCCGGGCTTTTTTCTGGGGATTCTCAATTATTTCGTGTTTTTTGGTTCGAAATTCAATTGAGAGAGAGGAGAGCGTCATCGGGGCCAACCACCCATCGAGCACATCGAGCCGCGGCACGGCGGAAGCTCGGAGTATTTTCGTTAGTCACCTCAATTACTCTAGCTCCAATTTCCAGGTTTTTTCAACGTGCCGAGGCGATGATGGATATAGTGGTGATGGGTTTTGGCTAAAAATAATATCCGAGAGCAAAGACGGTTTTCGGCTTGTTAACGGTGCATTTAACGAGGCCGATGGATTTTTTGATGAATTGCCTCCGACTGTGGCTAATGAAAACTTTAGGGAGGAAACGGTCGATCTACAGAGCCGGAGAGAGGAGTATTATTATTATTATACGGGGAGGGTGCACTTACGTGTATTCGCACCGATGGCGATAAAGGAAGCATTAAATTAATTTAATTGAGATTTAATGCTCGCATACATCAACCGATGCATAATATTTTATGTGTCGCGGTGCAGGCAATTGAAAAATTTGTCTTAATAGACGTGTTTAATCCGATTAATGCCGTAATGGAGGACGGCCATTTAAATCTCGTAGTCCTCCCCTCGTCATTGTGTGTGCTGTGTGTGTGTGATACGTATTAAAAAAGGCCGGTGTAGTGGGGTAGGCGATTTTTCTCATTTATTTTGGTCGGAAGGGTAGCGCACACGTTTCCATGCACCCGCAGCCTGATAAGCTAATAGATCACCTTTGACCTCCCATACGTCATGTGTTGTTTACTCCAAAGCCCTAAGAATAATAACGTTTCGATACAATCAATCGATAAAAGGCCCCGAACATTATTATTATATTTACGTCCTCGTATCTTATAATATGAAATTAATTTGGAACATTTCCGAGACGGAATTAGAGTTTCCCAACTTTAAAATTGCGTTTGAAATACGAGGCACTCGGGAAACGCACGCGTAGAGCTTTCGTCTAGCATATGTTGAATTGTTGAATTTCAACACAAGTCGAGCGCGATCTCGATACAACTTCCATCAACGGAACTCGAATTTTGTGTCTCGTCCTCGTCGGATATTTCTAGGTGCAGCCGCCTAAACCGAAGCGAGCCCATAGTGTGTCGTGTAGTTCGGTTCGCTCCCCGTGAAGTCAAGTCGAGTCAATAAGCCAAGTCGACTGGATGAGGAGTCTTAACTGATATATTTTTCAGGATTGCCGGATGGCTCGTTTCGTTTCGTTTCTTATCTGAAATGTGAAATGCTACATGCATATTATAAATACCGAGAGAAGAGCCCGTTCTATTTCAGTCCAAGTGTGTGCTTCAGACGGCTTATTAACTCTCCTCTTGTAAGAATTGCGAGTGTGCCTCCTGCTCGTACGATATTATCGATAACTACCAGTGTCTGTACACAAAGTAGACGCGCGTTCCTGTTATACGGGATAGGAGAGCGCATATCGAATAAAATTCCTGGCCCAGCGCCGGTTTGCCGGTCTCCTCTATACACTCCCTGCACTCCGACGACGACGAGGGCGAGCCGGCCCGGGTCGGGAATTGTTTTGATGTAGAAGTGACGGGTCGAGATCAATCACCGTCTTGTACGCGTTTCATTGAAACACACTCCCTCTCGCCGTGAAACGTCTCACATCAAAAGATCTTCGCTCAGAAAACGTCGTGGGAATTCGCCCGTTAATGGTTATTTATATAATTTATTTTGCGTCATTAGATCACCCCCGCCCGCGAGCCGGCCTGAATGCGAATAATGCGAAGTGGAAGTGTACGGCAGAAGGTGAAGTCCTCCTCCTGCCTGAAGCTCGAGTCGAGTTGAGTAGCTCTCGAACAAAGCGAATTCTTAAATAGGTGACGCAAATGCGCCTAGCCCTCACCACCCCCCATACAGCGTGGTTCAATATCGTACAATTTTTCACCCCCATCCACCGAATTACAAAGTTCTAAATCTTCAATTAAAGTAAAAAATTATCTCACGCTGTACGTATAGAACTTACCTACCCCGACCCCGTCAACATTAGCGAGTTACGTTATTTCCCCCTCGATCCGCAATCAACGATTGCGAGTTGGGAATAATCCATCAAGAGTCGAGAGAGTCTTGCATTTCGAAATCAAACCGAAGCCGACAAATAATCGGTGGGTGTGCGAGATTTTTATCGAATTAATTTCGGTCCGAATTAGGGCTTTAGCCGCGTACACTCGGGGCTTTTAAAAGGGACTGATCGATCGTCGCGGTCATCTGGTCACTTTATATACATCAAGTCGAGAGTGTACAACAAATAAGAGGAGTCGGCCCGTTCCAGGCCCAGGTTACAACAAAACTCATTATAAACTGATATTATCGCACGTCACAACGTGACATCAATTTAGTTTTAATTTCGTACACAATAGAGGCGAGTTGGAATAATGACAGCCGTTTAAAAAATTCGTACCCGATTACGATAAGTTCCCCATGTCATTGATTCTGCTTCGAGGCTCACTCTTTTTGTTCGCTGTGTACATTTTAATAAAAATCCGCGCCCGATTCTGATAACGGCACCGGCCGAACAAACATCATGGACGCTTTTAGTTAATTGAAGCGAGTTCAACACTACTTGATGAAATTAATGCATTTGATTAAAGCTGCTCGGGGGCGCCTTATTACAGTCGGATTGATTAGGTCCGGTGTATTTTTAAAACAAATCCACTATAATACCCTCACTCTCCCATCCGTCTATTCTCTATTATTCCCCTCTTGCCCATACCTGAACGTTATATATCGTTACGTTTCTATAGGGAACGACCGGACGGACATATGGAAACGAGTCAGATTTCTGAAAAAGAACCATTCCAAAATTAGACTTTAATTAGAAAAAAACCTCACGTAATCGTATATAGCCAGTTAGTTAGTTAGTTAGTGAGTTAGTTAGCTAGTTATGTAGTTACCTGGACCTGGGTCGTATTAAAGGTGTATACACGATTATGCCCTGAATCTCGGTATAATGATAAAAGTAACCAGGTAATAAATCACGGGCCACGGTGGCGTTTTCACGAGAACAAGAAACTGCCTTGATTAAAATGATTTATTTTATCAATACCCCCTGACACCCTGTCTCTTGGCAAGCGTCTCTTAATTTTATTTATTACGGACCATTGTTTTTGTTTGCGGCCCTGCCGTTTTCGTTTTCGCCTCTGCCTATAACTCCGAAACTCCATCTGGAACTGTACCAGTTCACCCAGTAGCGACATGAATTATTTTAATTTTGATAAAACTCATATTGGAACGCGGCCCGATTCGAATATTGATTTATTATCGGCCCGTATCGTAACTGAAACCGAGCGCATTTCCTTGTGCTAAAACCATCATCCCTCCGAGGAAAGTTTGTTCCAGGGCTCTCCACTCTCCGCGTAAAACGTCAAACATTTCCCGGAAGTTATTTTTATTAATTTGTGTTTTAAACTTGTTGTTCTCCGGGCTTATTGGATTTTAGAGGTGTGCGTATGTCATCCATCCACCATAATATCCATATAGGAAATTTGTTTGAGGAGATGAAGTTATTTGCGGCGCTGTCACGAGCCGTTTCTCGTCGGTGAAACGCCTACGACGTGCCCGTTAGCCTGTTTAGCGTTTCAATAAATTCCTAATTTCAATAGAGCGATGGCAACATGTGGTTCATAGGCGAGGTTAGGAAATCAATCAGATCGCGGCGGGCTTAATTCGGCCCGCAACGTTGATTTCAATTAATCAGGCGACGTGGGATTTGGACTCGAGGCTATTATTAGGTTTAGAAAAGAGCGAAGAGTGTACCTACACAAGAATTCTTGAAAAATTTTATATGAATTTTTAATTTTGTCTTTTTTCAGTGATGCGTAGCGGAGTTGGGGGAGGGCTCGGCCGGGGCATGCACTGGCCGCCGTCTACATGGTGGTGAAGGTGGTCCGCGCTGGAGCGGCGGTCGGGACCGGGGCCGGCATCGTGGCGGGCCTCTGGCTGCTGTTTCTGGCGGGGCTGTGGGGCCCCGCTTCCGGCGGCGTGCTCCTGGCGCAGTACCCGGGCCCCGGCGAGGCGCCGGTGCGCTTCTCTCACCTGGCCGTCGACCACAAGACGCGGCGCGTCTTCGCCGGCGGCACGAACCGGCTCCTGCAGCTCGACGCGAACCTGAGGCTCGAGGAGGCCGTCACGACCGGCCCGAAGAACGACAGTCCGCTGTGCCACGCGGCCGGCTGCCCCGAGTCGGACGACATCACCGTCGCCCCGACGGACAACCACGACAAGATTCTCCTCATCGAGCCCGAATCGAGGACGCTCATCTTCTGCGGGTCCGTCTCGCAGGGTGCGTGCTACAAATACAACTTGAAGAACATAAGTGCCAGCGCGCACTTCATACCGATCGGCATCGCGGCCAACGACGCGAACGCCTCCACCTACGCTTACATAGGGCCGCAGAAGTACAACTCTTGGGGCAAGTCAAACATCTTGTACGTCGGCACCACCTTCACCAACAACGGTGAATACCGGCACGACGTCCCGGCGGTCGCCAGCCGCGACTTGGACACCCTCAAGATCGCCGAGTATTCCTTCAGTAAACAGTCCCATTTGAGTATCGACGTAAAATACAGAGACCATTTCATAGTGCAGTACGTTTACGGTTTCAACGCTAGCGAGTACGCGTATTTCGTTATAGTCCAAAAGCAATCCCACCTGCCCGGCCAGGAGGAGCAAGGGTACGTTTCTAGACTGTCGAGGACTTGCATAAACGACGCCAATTACGACAGTTACACGGAAGTGACGTTGCAATGTGTCGACGGCGACCAGAAGTACAATCTGGTGCAGGACGCGAAGATCGCCACCGCCGGAGACGAACTGGCGACCGCCCTCGGCATCACCGTCGGCACCCCCGTGCTGGTGGCGGTCTTCCGCCCCTCGAGGGGCATCACGAGCGAGCCCCAGCCGCACTCGGCCCTCTGCCTGTACCCGTTGCGCGACATCGAGGCCAAGTTCATCGAGAACATCCACATGTGCTTCAACGGCAGCGTGAAGTATCGCAACATGGGGTACGTGTCGGGGCCGATTTTGGACGGGAAATGCCCCAGCTCGGGGTCGGCGGGCAACATCCCGAATTTCTGCGAGGTGGGGCTGAAAATCAGCGGCGTCACGCCGATCGTGAGCAACGCGGCGCTCGTGTTTCCTAACGTGTCGCTCTCGGCGGTCTCGACGGCTTCCACCGGTCGGCACGTCCTGGCTTTCCTCGGCACCACGAGCGGCAGGCTCAAGAAAGTATTACTGTCCGGGCCCGTCCCGACAGAATACGAGGATGTTTTAGTGGATGAAGGTAATGCTATTTTACCTGATACAACATTATCGCCTCAAGGGGATTACCTTTACGTCCTTTCTACATCGAAGGTGGGTTCACCCTTTACATTTTGATTACTTAGGATTACAAACGGGGGATTTCAGATTTCGAAAATTAACGTGGAACACTGCAGCAGCTACAACAACTGCTCGGCGTGTCTCGAGTCTAAAGACCCCTACTGCGGGTGGTGCTCGCTCGAGAAAAAGTTGGTATTTTTAATTAAATTCAGATCTAATTATGAGTAATTGCGGATTTGTAGGTGCAC
This sequence comes from Salpingus planirostris, assembly GCA_949788335.1. NCBI lineage: Eukaryota > Metazoa > Arthropoda > Insecta > Coleoptera > Salpingidae > Salpingus > Salpingus planirostris. The sequence goes on from OX460929.1 coordinate 7,752,516, forward strand.
GGTTCGGAGCGCTTGCCAGAAAGCCTCCCACAGTTCGCCCCGGTGGTTGTCTCTGGGTACGGGGCAGCAATGCATCGACTTCGAACAAGTCCTCCCCGAACGGATTCCTATAAATCAAATGACAACCGTCCGTCTTACAATAAAAACTCTTCCAGAACTTCCATATGGTGCTAAATACAAGTGCGTGTTCGGCTCGGCCGAGCCGATCGACGCCGTCGTCACGGAATTCGGATTGTCCTGTCCGACGCCGGACGTGTCGCGTCGCCCTCAAATTCCTCACCAGCAGGACCACGTGCTGGTGCCCCTGAGCGTGCGATCCTCCGAGACGAACAAGGACTTCGTCTCGAGGAATTTCGCCTATTACGATTGCTCCAAGCACACCACTTGCATGCAGTGCGTCAAATCGCAATGGGCGTGCAACTGGTGCGTCTACGAAAATAAATGCACTCACAATACGTCGGTCTGTCAAAGGAACATCATCAGTGGCGAAAACGTAAACCGATCTCGATCTCGCTCCGACCAGACGGTTTTAATGTGAAATCATTTCAGAATCCCGTGCACTTATCCACACATGGTTTCGAGTACTGTCCGCAATTCAAAAGGAGAGACGTCATCCTCTTACCGACTAATGTACCGAAACAAATGGTCTTTGAAGTTAAGAATCTGCCACATCCGCAGGCCGCACACTCGGGCTATCAGTGCATTATCATAATCGAGGGCGCGAAAATGCTCGTGCCTGCCCGAGTCACTTACAACAAACACATCGTTTGCGATAACACCACAGTACGAATGATAAAGCGGTTTTTTTTTGCGCTTAATAATCGTAATATTTTCCAGTATTCTTATGAAGCGAACGAGGGCGAGTACGAGGCCAACGTGACGGTCGTCTGGAACCGCAACCACCACATAGACTCGATGACCGTAATTTTATACAAATGCGATATTTTAGGGTCGCACCGTGAGCACGCGGACTGTTCGCTGTGCGTCACCAGGAACTCGAAGTACCAATGCACTTGGTGCGGGAACACTTGCACTTACAGCGAAACCTGCCAGCAAATCCCCCACATCGAATGCCCCCGACCGCGGATCGATATGATAAAACCGCTGAGCGGGCCGATCGAGGGCGGCACGCTCGTCACGATCGAAGGCAGCAACTTGGGCCTGAAGGAGGAGGACGTCAAGGGCAAAATCAAAATCGGCGACGTGCCCTGCGAGCTGGTGGCCTACGAGGTCTCGGTGAAGATCCAGTGCGTCACCGGGCGGTCGAGCGTCGAAATGACCGCGCCGATAATCGTCGGCAACGAGGCCGGCTTCACCAAGTCCTCGGTCGAGTTCAGCTACAAAGACATCAAGCTGTTCGGCATCGACCCGCAACGGGGGCCCCAGTCGGGCGGCACCCGGCTCGCGATCCGCGGCCAGTACCTCAACATCGGCTCCGAAATAACGGCCTATCTGGACAATCACGTGTGTCAGGTCAATTTGACGCAGGCGTCGAGCGGCCGCCTGACGTGCATCACCTCGAAGGCCCACGCCCCGGTGAACATCGGCAAGCTTACGTTGAGCATTGACGGCGCCAATCGAACTTTGGACGGTAATCCCTTCAATTACACCCAAGATCCGACGATCATGGCGATAAAACCGCTGAAAAGTTTCGTATCGGGAGGCCGCATGATCTTCGTGCACGGCACTAATCTGAATAGTATACAGTCGCCGGAGATGGAGGTCTACTCGTATACCGAGCCCTCGGTGCCCATTAATAAGACTACGTGCAACGTTTTGAGCGCCACTCAGATCGAGTGCCCCAGCCCGGCGGTTAATCGGCAATTTCGCGTGGCCAGCACCAGAGTGCGAAGATCGGCCGCCTGGAAACCGTCGGCAATGAAGGTGATAAAATAATCGCTTCAGTGCGACGTTCCGAGTTAAAAAACGGTCGTATTTTTCAGATGCCGGAAGCTCAGTTACTGCTGAAAATCGGCTTCATCATGGATAACGTGCAATCGGTGCGTGATTTAGACAAGCACTTCCCCAATTTGATACGCAGCCAGTTGTTGTACGTGGAGGATCCGAAGTTCTTCAAGTTTCCCAATCAAATCAAGCTCTTCAAGGGTGACACTTTGGTGATAGAGGGCGAAAACCTGAACCTGGCGAGTGACGAGGCGGACGTGGTCGTGACGATAGGCACTAGGCCTTGCAACGTTACCGGCCTCGCCATGAGCCAGCTGGTTTGCTCGCCCCCGGAGCAACAACCCTTGGACACCGACGAGAACGGATTAAAGGTGATTTTTGACATTTAAATGTGCGATTGCGTGTTTTATCCGGTTCTCGCGTTGCAGACTGATGCGAATCTGCCGCTGGTCGTCGTGAGGGTCGGCAAAGGTCTCAGATTTCCTTTGGGCTATTTGCGTTACGACGTCTATAAGAATTTCGCTTTCCCTCCGGAAGCCATAGCGATGATAGCGACCGGCACGATCCTGTTCGTGCTATTTTTTTTCGCCGTCTTGTTCATCTACAGGCGGAAGTCGACCCAGGCCGAGCGGGAATACAAGCGGATACAAATCCAAATGGACACTTTGGAGAGCAACGTCCGGTCCGAGTGTAAATTAGGTAAGGCCCGCCGTCTAACGACTAACCCCCTCAGCTAATTGTGAGTTTTCCAATCCTAGCCTTTGCAGAACTTCAAACCGACATGACCGATCTGACGGCCGATTTAGAAAACTCCGGGATTCCGACCCTGGACCATACCAGTTACATTATGAAAGTGTTTTTCCCCGGTGTCAGCGACCACCCGATTTTGAAAGCTCCAAAAGTTCGCATGAACGGGCCTAGGACGAATTACGATTCGGCCATGCTACAATTCGAGCAGCTTATTAATAATAAACACTTTGTATTAGTTTTTATAGAAATTTTAGAGTCACAAAAGTGTTTCAATATTCGTGATAAGTACGTTAAAAAACGCTTATTTTCTATAAAACCTCGACTAATTTTCAAACGATTTCTTCCAGAGTTACTGTAGCGTCTTTGTTGATGGTTGTATTAATGGGGAAGATGGAGTACGCGACTGATATCTTGAAAAGTCTCCTACTAAGACTTATCGATAAATCGGTTAGCACAAAACATCCTCAACTTATGCTTAGGAGGACCGAAAGTGTCGTAGAGAAAATGTTGACTAACTGGATGGCTCTGTGTATGTATTATTATCTCAAAGAGTACGCCGGTGCCTCTCTGTTCCTGCTATTCAAAGCGATAAAACACCAAATTGAAAAAGGATTAGTTGATGCTATCACACACGACGCTCGGTACTCTCTTTCTGAGGAGCGGCTCTTGAGAGAACAAGTCGACCACAGTGTCGTGGTAAATCCATAAAATTCAATACATTCGAATTCGTCATTACTCGCGTGAATGATTTCAGACTTTGCACATTGTACAGGAGGATTTGGACGAGAAAATCCAATGTAAAGTCTTGGATTGCGATACAATTAGTCAAGTGAAGTCGAAAATTTTAGACGCCCTGTTCAAGAACACACCGTTCTCGCTGAGACCGTCGATTCACGAAGTGGATCTGGAGTGGCGCCACGGAAGAGGCGGCCATTTGACTTTGCAGGACGAAGATCTGACCACTAAAACGGTGGGCTCTTGGAAGAAATTGAACACTCTGGCTCATTACGGCGTCAAAGAAAGCGCCGTCATGTCCCTGATTTCCAGGCAGAACGACAGCTTCAACAATTGCAAGCAACCTTGCCATAATTGTAAGTTTCCTGCAGTATTTCGGAAAGTTTCCGTCAGAGTTGTAAGTTACCATTACTCATGATGGTGCTCTGTTATCGGTTATTTTACCACACTAGGTCGTTCGTTGGTAATCTGGAATGTTGTAGGTGCATCAGGGATGTATTTCAACAATTCGCAGTCGCCAATAATCACGACTAATGGCGATATCGAAACGGGCGCAAATCACCGGATCTACCATCTGGTGAAGCCAATAGACGACCACCAATTCCCGAATAACAAATCCATAGAGCGCACGCACAAAGCGATCCCCGAGATATTCTTGACGCGGCTGTTATCGACTAAAGGGACTATCCAGAAGTTCGTGGACGACTTCTTCTTGACCATCCTGACGGTGAACGAGGCGCTGCCGCCCGCGGTCAAGTGGCTTTTCGATTTATTAGACGAGGCGGCCAGGAAACACGGAATTTGCGATCCCGAAGTCGTGCACGCGTGGAAATCAAATAGTCTTCCTCTTAGATTCTGGGTGAATTTTATAAAGAACCCCGATTTTATATTTGATATAAACAAAACCAACACGCTGGACTCTTGTCTATCGGTGATAGCGCAAACGTTTATGGACTCCTGCTCGACGACAGTCCACCGATTAGGGAAGGACTCGCCCTCAAACAAACTCCTATTCGCTAAGGTAAAAACTTCAACCCTGTAAACGCGATTTGGTAACAGATTTCGGTCAATTTTAGGACATTCCTCGATATCGGGATATGGTGACGCAGTTTTATCGCGATGTCGCAAGTTTGCCGGTGATAACCGATCAAGAGATGGGGTCGGCGATGCAGCAGCTGTCAGCGCAACAGGCCGAAGAGTTCGACACGGTCGCCGCCCTGAAGGAGCTCTACATTTACGTCACCAAATATCGGGAACCGGTTAGTTCGCTCTTTGATCCGGTGATCAGTCTTTGATCGGTTTGGTTGCAGATCACCGAGGCGCTGAACACGGACGTGAACTGCCAGCGTTTGCATTTGGCGCAGCGGCTGGACGGGGTGGCGTGCACCCTAGGCGGCGACGACTCAGATTGCTGACCTCGTCAGTCACCTGATCCCCTGCTGCCCCAACCCTTGGCGCCCTGATTCCATGCGCATTGTGCACACGCATGCTTCGCCCTTTGGGGTGACATTTGAGAAATTGACGCGACTCGGGGGCGGTTTGATGTGAAGCATGCGGGTGGGCATGAGCGTGTTATACTGTGATATGGCGCACGATCAGGTGACTGTGATTGGATGCGTACTTACCCTCCAGCGGCTGCTAGTTTCCTTCCTGAGTGCCTCGCTACGCTGATGGGACGTGACAGGACAGTGTATACGCGCAGTGGCGCACTTATAATCATAAGTAGCGCACTTTTGTTCGGTCCGGTTAGCTTAGTTTTTAAGTAGAAGTTTATAGACATTCATTCTGCATGTATCCGACTGATGTTGTAGCTCTCTACTCGTTGGGTTCGAAATTCGTCACTCGCGCATCTTCGATATTATTGTTATTATTTATTAATTAATTGATCAGTATTATTATAATGGCAATTATTTTACGGCAATCGTTCTGAATTTTTTACGTAAATCTCATTCAACTAAGCGCTTATTATATCGATATTTTTATCAGTCGTGTATATGAGGAAATAGTGATCTGTGCCGGAACTAATAATATTTCTGTGGAATCGTCTTCACGTCCAATGATTTCTACGTTACGATTTTCGATTGTGTTTCAATAATATTATTATGATGATGATTATAATTTAATAAAATTAGAACAATGCATACTTATTATTGTATTATCTTAACTAAGTATATAATATTTTTTTGTACATACATAATTGAATTGTGCATATTATTATAGATTATTATATCGGATTTATAAAAGTGTTTATATTAAGCAGTGACATTATTATTAATTACTATTATTTTTAGATTGATTGTGTTAGAGTCCGTTTTATCCAGATTTTTACAAATCGTACATGTCGTAGCAGCTCCTTTGAAATGTATATGCGCCCCCATTACACAACCAGATGATCCTATGTATAATAAATGTTATTATACAAGCTATTTTTTATCTCTTAGGAATTTAAAAATACAAATATACATAGATATTATATAAATAAAATGAAGAAAACGAAACTCGTTCAATTATACAAATAGCATTTTGAATCAGCTGCTACTTTTATTAATTAATAAACCGAAAGCTAAAAGGATCACAGTCGAAATTTGGAAAACGTTGGACTTTTCACCGCTGTGTCCTGTGCGCTTTCGCAATTTTTATATCCAAAATATTGATGTTTAAATTTTGAAATTTAAGAACTATACAAAAGTTAGACGGGATAATTAATTGATATCGTTACATCACGCAATCCAAGTCCGTTCAGTTAATTTTAATCGAATTTTCATTGTGAGGATTAATCCTTTAGCCGCTTTACATTTTTCTCTTTATATTTTTGGTAATGTGATCGTGGATTAAAGCTTTTTATATAAAGTGTATTGTTTAGTGATATTTTTTTACTCTATTAAACATGTATTCCAAAAATCACACATAGACCCTCATTTTTATTTTTATCAACACCCAAAATACACACCTAAACTATTCAAGATGATTATCTCTATATGATTTCATAAATATAATAAATTGATGAGAGATAATCGCGCTTTTTTTAATCAGCATGCTGGCCATTTTCCATTAAGAAGAAATTTTCTACCCCACGTTAAATATCAAAAGAAAGTACAACCTACAAGTTTGACCATGTACGATAAGAGTTTCACTTTTTTAATTCGAGAAACAGAACTTTTGGATAACATACATTTCTGCCAGCCTGAATTTTTGGAAAAACAGATAGTCTCTGGGGTTGGGATCTCCCTGTTCCTGAGACGCTTTACAGAAAAATTCTTCTATGTAAAACGGGCTTGACGTCAACCGCACAGTTATATTTAACACCAAGAGTTTGGTAACACTGGTTTGCCAGTCGCATATTTGTTGAGAATGCAGGAGAGGTGTTTCTTGTGTTTTTCATAACAATTTCTGTTTATTTCGTCGAACACTCGTGAATTAGATCAACCAATTCCCCTTTAATTGGTGCCTCGTGGATGCGTATCGCGATCCCTCGAATGTGTCTAGGGGACATAGATGAATTTGTGATAAATCTACAAGGAAACGGCAGTTAAATTGCAGACAATATGGCGGACAGCACTCAGGGATTATCGGACCCCCAAAAGTTCTGTTTGGAGTAAGTTTCTTCGCCTGTTCGACGCAAAAAACCATTGCAAAAACCCAAAAGCCGGTCCACACCAAATGGCGCCAAATTTCATTCACTCGAACGATTTTTATCAATCGGCGATCTTACGATAAGGGGATCGGGTATTGTTATCCCCGAAATTTGGCCGTAATATCGCGGAATCTCGTCCAAAGTCGGTTACTGGGTTAAACCCACATGCAGTGCGCGAATAACGGGTCTCGAAAAGAGGACACCAATTTGCTTTGCTTTGGCGGGAACCTCTCACTAACCAAGGGCTGTTGATTTTTGCAGATATTACGAGAAAAACGTGTGCAAGAACCAGACCTGTCGTTTCTTACACAAACGCAAGAGCCACATCGAGGTCGTCCAGGTGAAGACCAAAGAGGGCTTCATCTTCGGACGCTGCAACTCGATCCCGTTGTGCCGCTACTTCTTGCGCGGCTACTGCACGCACGCTGGCAATTGCCGTTTTCGCCATGAACTCAAGCCAGTCAACAAGATAAACATACCAAATACTAATACTAACCAGCCTTCAAGGTGACTATCACGATCCGTCCTTCGGGCGATTCAATTTCTCAATTAACTCTGCCGTTCCAGCACAAATACGCCATCTACCTCCGCAACCGAGTTGCGTCTTCATGACATGAACACTGATGAAAGTAAAGACTCGAACAAACTGAATCTCTTGGCCAGTTCCGAAGCTGCCAGCGCCTGTGTGGGTCACAACCCAAAGGAGTAAGTTGTTCGATTTCTGGAAGAGTACCAACGGAAGACCAATCAGATCAGAGCCTTTCTCGGACATTTCTGATCCCGAGGGAACTGTTATGAATATTGCTGACCGTTTTCAGATCGCCCGAGGAGAATGAAGGGGAAGGGAAGAGCGCCGCCGGCTGCTCGCCGAACAAGGAGTCGCTGTCGGTGTATGCGCCGGAATTCGTGCCAAAAAGCCTGTCGAAGCCGGTCAGCTACGCGGCCGCCGTGAACCCGAGCGGGGGCGGCGCGTGCGCCACCGCGGACGGTGCGAAGCAGCTGTGCCCGTACGCCAACAAGGACGGGTTCTGCAAGTACCCGCAGGGCGAGTGCGCCTACCTGCACGGCGAGATCTGCGACCTGTGCGGCAGCGCCGCCCTGCACCCGGTCGACGACGAGCAGCGCAAGAAGCACCGCCAGGACTGCATCAAGCAGCACGAGAAGAACATGGAGCTGTCGTTCGCGATCGCCCGCTCCAAGGAGAAGAGCTGCGGCATCTGCTTCGAGGTGATCATGGAGAAGGCGAACGGCGAGCAGCGGTTCGGCATCCTGCCGAACTGCAACCACTGCTTCTGCCTGAGCTGCATCCGCAAGTGGCGGCAGGCGCGCCAGTTCGAGAACAAGATCATCCGGGCGTGCCCCGAGTGCCGGGTCACGTCCGACTTCGTCTGCCCGAGCATCTTCTGGGTGGACACCAAGGAGGACAAGAACAAGCTGATCGACGATTACAAGGCGGCGCTGTCGACGAAAGACTGCAAATACTTCGATAAAGGCGTCGGCAAGTGTCCGTTCGGCAACAAGTGCTTCTACCGCCATGCCTTTCCCAACGGCCAGGTGTGCGACGTCGGGCCGCCGCCGCGTCAAAGACGCAACCGGAACGGCTTCGACAACACCATCGAGGTCCTGCAAGTAAGGCTCGACCTGTTCATCGTCGTCTCGGTCCTAATTCGGATGCTTATGTTTGTAGCAAGTCATCTTGTGGGACTTCTTGGAGGACAGGGATAACCCCTGGCACTCCCTGGCCGACGAGCTGGAGGACTTCGCCGACATGTTTTCCGACACTGACGAATCGGACTGGTCCGACTATGAGCTGTTCGTGGAATAGACTCGTTTCGAATTTTCTTTCATATCATTTCGTTTTCCGTTTAAATTCCTAGTTTTTAAGTTTGTTGAAGAAGAACAACAGAAAAATCTTTGTCTATTCCTGTTATACATACATACATACATACATACACACATACATTGATTAATTAATGAATTCATTTTCAATTCATTAATTAATCGACACCTGTAAATAGTATTTGTTACATCGGTATCTTTTTTTTTCATTTTCATAGAGAAGAGCAATAACTCGGTTCAGTTATTGTGTAATAACGACGTCCTAGTGTTTAGAAATATTGTTCAGGCCTCTCTGGGTTTTATTAGCTACGTTACATTCATACCTATTGCATTACATGACTGGTACGATAATTATTATGTTGCTTTAGCCATGTGTTTTAACAAATTCCCCCTGAGTGCTTCTGTTCTGACACATAGCTTTGCAACCGTGTGGTGTATTGGCCCTGTCTTTATTATATTGATAATGTAATAATAATAATTATTATAACGATTACCCGACGTTAAAGAGTAAAGTAAAGTAAGTACCAGAGAACTGGACGGCCAGTACTTCTTAACCCATTTTGCCTTGAACTTGACGTAACGAGAATTAGTGTTCCAACTCCATTTTCCTAAATAATTCCGAATGTCAGGCCGTTTCATTTGATCAGCATCAGCATACATATGTACTACATAACTAAACCACTCATTTTTACCTGTATATTTTGTACGTTTTATAGGGGGTCGAGTCTGGATGTTTCTTAGTTCGCTTTAGGTTTAATTCAATCACTTTCCATATCTACCTACAAAGTTGTATGTATTCGTATTTGCCCCTCGAATCTTTTATTTGTGTTCACTAAATTGAATTTTTTAATTTTCCTTCTGTTTCTCATGGTGCTCATGCAGATTATAGAGAGGAAACAGGCAAGCCCGAGCCTGAAACAGATCTGTGATTGTTAGCTTATATGCATAATAAGTTACTTTAGTTTGTGAATTAGGCTTTTGTTACTCATAATTAAGGAGAAGAAAAGAAGTTCTATATTACAATCAACTCAAATAGTAAAGACATTTCAAGCAATACTAAATGTTTACCTAGAGCTTTTAAAGATTATTGTCCACACACGAGGTTGACAGACACACCTTTTTGCTTGTCTTTAATTACTGTTTTAGTCAAGTCATAAATTATCTTTTTCTATCTATTTTAGTTCAATTTTCAATTGGATTGCTTGTATAATATTGTAATATAAAAACTTGGTTGGGGATGGATTTATTTTTTTCGAATGTTTCCCATTTCGTCCAGCCCAAATACATTTTCTTTCGATTGGACTCTGATTTCTTTAAAATTCTGTATTTTACGTACTTATTCCAATAAAATAAAGAAATAGTTACTCTATAATAATACGAGACCATCATTTTAGAGTACCCCTCTAGGCCGTAGATTCTAAATGGAAGTGACAGCAATACGTAGTAAGTGCAACGCTTTTCTTCAAATCGATCAATCACAAGCGGAATATGGCGCACGTGATACATCCAGAGCCAATAAAGTTGTCGCATGTGCACTAGTGCCGTTTTCTAACTAACCTTAAAAAAAGTTTATAGTATGGACAAAGAAGTTGAAGAGTATACATCACGAATGACCGAACAGGTCGGCGCAAAGATCCACGTGTGTTGTGATGATAAATAAACACAAACATGCCTTATTATCGTCAACCAAAAGTAAGATTTCTTGCATTTAAAGCTATTGAAATAATTGAATATTCGCGATTTTATTTTAGATCAGTAGACGTGCCTTCGATACGTTTGCCGTTTTGGATATATTAGTGGGTACATATCCATACCCAGACGTTCCAACCCTACGAAATATTTCGTATTTTATTAACAAATTATTGAACCACCTGTTCAATGATTCTTTTGATTATCAATTTAAGAAATGCCTAACAGATGACTGCATCGAAATAGAATCACTCAAGTTCCGATTTCAGAACACATTTTTATTCCGAGTGATATTTCTGAATTCATTGAAATTTAGGAAATCGCTCTTTAACGACGATCAAAATGAGACAATACATTTTCTAAATTTCGTCATAAATGAAATCCTTTTAACAATCGAAATATCTAAACCTTTGAGTGCCACTCTACTGAAATTACTGGAAGTTATTTTTACCAAGCAACCAAAAGTTTTAAGATTGGATGTGTCATGGGTCACGTTAAAGGCCATGATGCACTTCGCAACTTCCGGCATTGTTTCTTTCAAAAAAAGCGCACAAGATATTTCAAAATTGTGCTTGAATAATGAAGGGATTCAAACATTTTTAAATAATTTTAATAAAATGAATTTGAGAGGCACTGACTATGAATACTTGCTGAATACAGCTTTCAATGAAGAAATGATCTGTTCACCGGAACTCAGCAATGATGAAGCTTTTGCTTTATTTAAAAATAATGTGAACAGCAGAGATGGGGCCATTCTCTATAAGGCTGTGCTGCAACCCATGGTTTTTGAAGACTTTCTAAACAAATTATGGAGAGTACAAAAGAAACTGATATCAAGAGACAAACATAACTTAGAAAGGTACTTATACTGCTGATAATTAATCTTGCAAGTCTATCGTTGATACATTTTCTGGATTCATGTTTATTTCAGTGAGTTTCACCAAAGTATGATTAAATACTGGATTCCTCTGAGTGTCAAGTATTATAGAAATGATTTTTACTTAAGAATAAAAAACTCTTCAGTTTCGCTAGTTTTAAAAGCTACAGCTCTATTAGAGACCAAAAGAGACGGTTGTTATATGAAAACGCATGATAATGATGTGTACAAATATCTGAGATATCCACAAATCGAGGTGATAGCACTAAAAATATTATGCCACTACAATAAGAAATCGTTTCCGGATTATCAAGAGCTGAACGCCGTAGAAAAATTCATTTGGAGAAGAGGATCAAGGAACCAAGGCGAAATCTTCGGTCGCGAAGTTGCACAGTGCATTGAGCAAATTGTGTCCCAACTATTTTTCATTATTCATTATAAGTATCAAAACGAGGAATTAGAGCTGAGGCTAGGCGATTTGTACTCTAAATTTATAAAGCGATTGTTTGACTACTCCATGAAAATGTTTGATGCAAATTTTGAATTAAGTTCACAATTACTATTGATTATTTGGAAGATTTCTATAGGATCATCAAAAGATTTGGCAACTTCTTTCCAAATCGAAAAAAATATCCAATATGATACACGGGAGAATATATTCTACAAATCTTTGGAAAAGGAGAAATTTTGGGAAGCTACACTACTTTCTGAACAAATTACGCTTAAAATTAATGAATTTTTGAATAAGCCGAAGAAGGAAGTCACAATTGGCCCAAGTTTGTGCATCAAGCTGATCACCAATTATTACCTCGATAGAATTACCTTACCAGATAACAATAATTGCCTAACCACGTTAATTTTCGAAAGCCTCTCTTGTGATATTAGTATACAAACGATTGAAAAGTTCAAAGAATACCTACGACTTCTTATGAAACATAAGATTTTCCATGAAAGTGATCTACGTTTGGATTTAGAATCCCTAGAGAAGAATTATAAAAAATCGAAAAGCACAGAGGATTTATTCATTTCAACTCTTATATTAGAAGTCTATTGTATAATTAGAGAAGATTACGTCCTGGATTTGGGAGAATTATTAGAAGAGACGCTAAATTTTATAGCGACAATTTTCGAAGAAAATTCGCAAGAGGAACTAGACATCAAATCGGTGAAAGTACTAGAATGCTTCATCAACTCGTATTTGCAATTATTTAAAATGTCACGGAACAATTGGGCAGATTTGAATAAAAATGTTATATTGAAGGGCCTTTCAACTATTATCGAAAAAAGTGAATTGAAAAGGCCAATGGCCACGTCTGTGAACGCTTTAGAAGAATTTTCTAAATATTTGGAAAACAATTTAGAACATTCTGAGACTGAAACGCAATTTCTGGATGAAATTTTTGACAATTTGGAAGCGAATACGAAAATAACGAAAATGCGACGAAACCCGGAAACGAGACTGGTTATACAGGCTTTATGTCACTCTGAAATAGACCTGGAAAAAGTAAGACTTCAATAATAATCGACCTATTACTCTGACTAATGTTTCTAATTTCAGCTAAAATTAAATAAATCTATTAGTGTTTTATTGGAAAGTATCTCTGCTCATGAAAAGGAAGGGACAGTTTCCTCCGCTCTCCACTGTTTGGAAATTTTGCTAAGCGATACCACCCTCCAATACGCCACATTGAAATACGTACCGATCATTACCGAGCAATGCCTACAATGTTTCAACTCCAAAAATTGGGTGATAAGGTAGGTAGTTGTTTGAGACTTGCCGTACCGCCAATTATCATGCAATTCATTTAATTATGGATAATTCAGGAATGGGGCCATGCAGGTGCTGAAATGTCTGGTGGAGCGCTTTCTGGGAGTCGCGCAAGAAAATGGCAACCGGACGAAAAGCATCATAGACTTCTTCAATTGCTACCCAGAAATGACAAAAATATTCCTCAATGTACTACCAGAACACGGCGAGGGTGCACTGGACGACCGTGCTTTTGCGGTTTTGGTGTTCTTCTCCGAATCTCACGTTGGAATGCCTCCATTTGATGAAGAGTCCCTACGAGTATTAAATATATTCAAGAGAATTTTTGTGAACATAATTAAAAATTACGGTAATCACATTGGCGAGACTGCGAGCAAATCCCTCGCTGCCCTTTGTTTACTAGACGAAATTCCTTCAGTTCTCTTCGATCTTGTCCACTACATAAAAACGCATCATAGAAAAATCAAGCGCTACACTTTGAAAAATATGCTTCTCTATATGGAATTATTATACGATAAATTCACGACATCCCCCTCTCGCGACGAAGACGCTTTTATTGCCATTAAAAGGATCTTGTCGGATCTATTCAAACACGTGCATGTAGACAGGACTTTCGTACACAATTTATTGCCATATACGATGAACAGTAATTGCTTATTACCGATGGGGGTGAGATCTGAAAATACCCGAGTCCGGCTACAAAATTACGTCTTAGATTTGGCGCGAAATGTGAATGACCAGTCAAATTTGATGATTTTGAAATTTTACTTATCGAATGATGAGTCACTTGATCAGACTCACATTTTTGCACTCACCGGGCTACTTGATAGATTCAAGGATAAAAAAGACTCCGATTCGGCGATAGTCAATTCAGTAATCAACGTCCTATTAAATACATTAGAAACACTGAATCCTTCACGAATATACCTCGCCGAATCTTATTGTCAGGCCATATTGATAATTTACAGATCGAGCAAAAATTTTCAGGCAGAAGAAATTGACGGCGATTTAGATACGGATAATTTGTACAAAATTTTGGTGTATTTAACATGTTTTCCTTACACCTACTTGTTAGAAAGTCCATCATTTCTGATTCGTGCTGTCGATAAATGCTTGGATGCCATCAATGAAGGAAACGAATCTCTCATGTTAGAAATCTCAACCGTGTTAATACCCTTGATTGGGTTAAGTTTATGTGTTCATAATCTGGAGAGTAGAATGAAGATATTTAGATTAGCGGTTTCGCTCTCATTTAAATCAGAACCCATTAAATACCAAACCTTGAATTTCATTAGAATGATCACAAATCATCCCTGTGCGTCTTCGTTTTTTAATTTGTTAGACTTAGATAATTTACTAAAATATATAGAGAATAAACGGCTTGTACTTATTTTCCTAAAAGACATCTCCAATTTTATAGAAACCGAAATTGAAGACGTCCCTAATATAGGTTTAATTTCGCGAAAAATATCAATCTTGGCTCACTCACTACACAATAGGCAATAATTGATAATGAATTGTGGGCGGTGCGCGTGAGCGCCTCTTCGAAAACTCCACTTTAAATTAGTTTATTTGCAAAGATGTTTTCATTAAAAGTGTTGTTATTTTATTTCGTAATAATCAAAGGTAACCGAACACTACTTACTAACTATCAAGAGTTCAAATATGGAAGAAATTAGTGGGCCATGAAAAAGTCGCTTTTTTGATGACAAAATGCCATTTTGATGATAACAATAATTCTGGGCGAAGGTAAGACGTCAGATTTCTGATCCATAGCCTACAACGATTCCTCTCATTGTTAAACGCTCTCTATAATAATAAGATTGTATATCTAATTTTTCTAATTACTTTCGCATTTGAACTCTTGATACTAGATTAGTAAAATACGATCTTCAGAATAATGTAAAAAAATTGTTTTAGGTGGATTTTGCGATATTTTTAACGATGTAACTCTTGATAAACTGTTTTCTCAACTTGTTTCCACCGTAAATTTTGTATTTGAAGTAAACGAAACTAAGTCGATCCAATC
Organism: Salpingus planirostris; assembly: GCA_949788335.1. Lineage (NCBI taxonomy): Eukaryota > Metazoa > Arthropoda > Insecta > Coleoptera > Salpingidae > Salpingus > Salpingus planirostris. The sequence goes on from OX460929.1 coordinate 7,767,742, forward strand.
GGACGTCTCTTTCAATTTATACACGAAGAAGAACCCCCAAATACCCCAGATCCTCATACCCGAATATCCCTCCCTCATCGAGTGGACGAATTTCGACCCCAGACTCGATAAAACCTACATCGTAACGCATGGATTTACGGACCATAAAGATCGTGAGATTATCGCCAATTTAAGGATCGGTACCGATATTATTATTATGACCTAGTTGATCTAATATGTAGTCACATTGCGATGTTTCCTACAGTTTTGGTCAACACCGAAGAGGCGAACGTGATCGTCGTGGACTGGAGCCGACTCGCCGGATTGTTCTATTTCCAGGCCGCAGATAGTGCAATCACTGTCGGCGACCACCTGGGAAAATTCTTGCGATTTCTGGAGGCGCATCAATTAGATCTTAATAAAGTTCACCTGATTGGACATAGTTTGGGAGCGCAAATATCGGGAATCGCCGGGAATTTCGTCCAGGGCCGAATAGGACGAATAACCGGTTCAATCATTAGGTACGTTCGATCGAGAAAAATATGTGAGGGATGAACATTTTAGGTCTCGACCCGGCCGGTCCCTATTTTGAGTTTCTCTACGTGAGGAACTCCTCTGAAAGTTTGGATAAAAGTGACGCGAAATTCGTCGACGTGATCCACACGAACGGGGAGGAATTCGGCGTGATGAATCCGATAGCCCACGCGGATTTCTACCCGAATAAAGGAGTATCACCACAGCCCGGATGCACCGATGTTTTAACAGTCGGTCCGTAATATCAACAAATTGGAAATTCGCGGAAATGCAACTTAAAGGCGTTAATATTTCCAGTCTCTTGCAGCCATATTAGATCGGTTTTATATTACACTGAATCCGTGCGTGGGATAATTGCATTCGAATCTCGCCACTGTGAAATCACCACCGATGAGGATGGTGGTTCTAATTTTAAATGTTTTGATGAAAATCCCGTGAAAATGGGTCACCATCTTACGCATCGGTAAGTCTTTCTTCATACGCGTAAAAATTCGTGTTTTAAATTCAAGGTCTTTCAGCGCCAGAGGTTCGTATTATTTGGAAACTAACCCTGACCCTCCGTTCGCAAGGGGCTGATTATTTCAATGCGATGTAACAAGTTATGCTGCGAAATAAACTTAATACTAATTGTGTTTTCGACTGTCCTGTTTTCGAGTGTCTCTTCATAATATAGTTGGTGTATACCCCATTAGTCTATTGTAATGTGGTAACAGCTTCAATAAGTAGTTTGCCATGTTATGGAATAGCATAAATTATTTATTCCTGGACGAATTTCCATTTCCTTTAGAAAGTTCAGAGGGCAAAAACGGTAAAAAGCACCGAGGTGTTCACAGAAAATCGGTGCAATGACGTCGCCCCCTGTTGACTAGTATAACGCATACGAATCCAGTCCGCAGCTATTTCAATTCAAATGACGTTTTCGTAGATACGTAAGAAAAGTCTAATTAGACGAAAACGGATAACAAAAATATGAGAGAAGACTTTGTGCCGATAAGAATCTACGGACTGACGATCCAGGAGCAATACATTTTCTGCAGGGTAAGATACACCTCCTACCTACTTACCTATGCAATTTCATGCCGTTGGAGATCGGGACTCGAGTGCCACTGATTGATAATTGAATTTTCTGAGGTGATTCTGAGTGGGCTTTCGCTCATTGTCTGACACCTAAAGTCTATAGTTCGTCAGAGTTGAACCGCCTCGCCGCGTGTTCGCGATAATAAGCCGATCGGCTCTTTGTTTTCGATTTATTTTAGTTAAAATTATTATTTTAGAGAACCGCTCGTTCGTCTCTTTCAAACGCGTAAATTTCCGCGGTCCCCACTCCGAAACTGCGCGGCCGATTCGCCGATTCTCGCGAGCCATGCCCGCAACGAGCGGCCACAGCCGTCAGCCAGTATTCGTCCTTATGTATTCGTCCTAGAGGGGTATCGTTCGCCGTTCTCGACGAGCTCTCCCAACGTGACAGGTGTAGTGAAAAAGAAATCTCGTATGAATTAGTGCGACAGATTAGTGAACGACCCGAGTGATAGTTCACTCCCAGAACCGAGAGCCAGGTTCTCCGAAATCCCGAGCAAAAAGCCGCAACTTGCGAGCTTTATTACTTTACGTGTTTTCGACCGGCCCGGCAGCAAATTGAACTGTCATCGCTCGGAAAAAAGCACAATTATCTATTTTCCGATCGCACCTGTGTGTTTATGATGAAATTCGTGGTACGGAATCATCGCAAAAAGCTCGCGGAAGCTTGAAACATGGACAGTTCCGAGTGACAATGTTACGTTCCGGCGAAAACAGCAAGTCGACCACGATCAGAAACTTTTAGGTTAAGTCCAGTGTTGTTGTTGTTGTTGTCATCGAGGCCCCCGAAATCGGCGAAGATGCTGTCGCTGAAGAAAGTGTACAGAGACGAGCTTTTGCAGCTCGCTCTGATCCTGAGCCTGTTGCGAGGGAACAGCGGACCTTATTACGGTGCCGATTTGGCCAACGCCAATTTGGACTTGGACAACGGCACCAGCTGGCGGTCCCTGTCGCCGGCGCTGCTCCGGTCCCACTACGTGCACCCGAAGAGCCTCGATTCGGTACTGCTGAATTACGAACGAGAGATTTTCGACGATCTCAATCTGTTGGGGCGTTACAACAGGGCCAGCTACCGGCACCCGGACGTCACCGCTTATCTCTTGAACATCGAGAGGACGACGGCCCCCTTGGCCGGCCAGGACGTCCCGACGGATATCGCGGGCCCGCCGCAAGAGCAGCCGGAAGGACCGTCACTTCCCGGTGGACCTAATGAGGATCCAGTCGCCCCGCTGGACGGCGCGGCCGGATTGGAGCTCTCACAAGAGGTTTTGATCATTTTCAATTATTTTATCGCCACACTAAACATCGCCCAGAACCTCGGCGACGATCTCTCAAAGACTCTCCAAAACGCGATGACTAATAATTCGAGTACCTTTTAAGGTGCTATCACAAGGATTATCATCACATGGTCTCGTTATTTGCCATTCCGACCACAATTCATTATTTATAAATACGATTGCAGCTCTCAAGTCATTAGAATTGGTGAATCGGTTTAATTACCGTAAAAACATGGTTTGCTTTGAAAATAGTAATAATAAGTAGTTTCGCCGGTTCGGTTATTCTAACCTGGACCGACCGGTATGATCATTATTATTGTTTCGACTATAGAATTATAATAATATCCTTTACTTTTATTGTAATTATTCCGACAACCCAAAAAGTTTATTAACCGGGTCTAGTAGTTGAATATTAATGCCTTTATTTTGAATGGACCAACGTCATCGTCGCTGCTACAAGCTAGATGGCTAAACGATAAAAACACATCGACAGTTTTCCTTGCATTTTTGCGATCGTGATAACAAACTTGAAACTAACGTGTCGAGCGAGTGATCTGTCCTTTTTCTAAATCGAATTGTTTTTGTTTTTGTTATTTTATCGAGTCCAAATGATGGCGCGTTATTATTTTGTAATTGCGCCGCTCTGGTCCGTACCCCTGCGTTCTGTCCTTATTGCAGGACAAAGGAAGATTTAATATGGAATATTATTTTTAACCGGCTTGGCTTGGCACTAATCCTGTTTTCGAGTCTGTTTTTATTTACTCCATTCACCCGATTTTATACATTTCGACATTCTAATGTGGGGATCTGGGTTTGTGATGGTTTTAAAACCGTGTGATTCACGATCCACGCGAGTTTTCCCTAATAAATCTTGAATTTGTGCCAAATCCGAACAAAGGACAAAAACCCATTTAGCACCATAACTCAACCTTATTTAAAAAATGCAAGGCTTCTTAGGTATTATTACCAGTATGAGCCAACCTTGAGCCAATTACTTACAGAGTTGCCTCGATAAATGCACACAATCGATATTTTGGTACTCTTATTGATGTTTATCGGGCTGAACTCGGTCCCAAAACCTTCCTGTTTATTTATAATGCAGGAAACCACAAAAGACTTTTCTAGTACGAGTTAGGATAACGAACTCGCACCATAAGTATTGACCTGGGGTCCGCCTTATTAATATTTTATTGGGCATTGTTTCCTCCACAATTGTGCCCTTATTACATCACTTACCTAAATAACGTCCATGCGCATATCTAATCGGAGTCTTTTACTTATAAAAATCGGCATCTGGGTTTTTATTTTCGAGATTAGTGCATGACGTGTAGATAAATATGTAAAATGGGACTTGCTACCGGATCATCTTTCGATTTCTAACCGCTGAAGGCGATTCTTGTACTATAGCGGCATTTTGGTGGTCAACGATCCATCGGTTCCTTCGTATTTCGTCATTCACACAATTTTATTCATCGGCGAGTTCGAAGACTTGATGAGTCATCTCATTTTATACAGTATAATTTAAAAGTGTGGAACAAAACCCTGCGATTTTCCAATCTTCCGGTATGACCCGAAATTGCCTCGAAAATCGTTTACGTCTAATTTATATTCCCAGGAAATTCCTAGATATCCCGTGACGTTCCTAAACATTACGCGGAATTCTCAAACATGAAATTCTGGCGCGATTACGGTGTTTTCGATACTAACTGCGGAATTAAATTAGTAGACAAAGAAAGTGAACCACCGGTTGTAGTGATAAGGCGCACAATTAAAATTGAGGCTTTGTCAATAATACTAATTCACTCCTAAGAAATTTCTCCAAACAAGATTTGGTACGTTTTCTCCGTCAATTAACGCGATTGCATTCATTTCCCGAGAAAATTATTCAAATTAGAGACCCGCTTTTGGAATCACCTGATATTACTACTACTTGAAGCACGGAGAACTCTGTGTATATCGCGTTCAATAAGCAAGGTCGTGAAGTTACCTTTGAACGACCCATACGTGTATACACACGAGATACGATAGTCTCTCCCCGATAAACTTGTTGAGTCAACTAGGTATGCCACTGTTATAAACATCAGGAGAACGATAATATGATGATGATGCATCTTCTTTTTTTAAATCATCAGGTATTGATTATTTCCGTTTCTATACGAAAATCGCTATTCCTCAATGATACTGCACAAATTCTGGTTCATGTCGTTATCAACGCGCAACGCTACATTGTGTAATGATGAATGTCGTCACATCAAGAACGCGGTCTTGGACGTAAAAATTTCTAGTCGCGTGTCCGAAACTCGACCACTCGGACATCGGTATGAACACGTATGACGTGTCGTCATAACATAATAGAAGGAGGGTGGTTTCATGTTGCGCAACGTTTCGAAAAGTCGCCGGCGGTCGGACGGGCGAGACAGAAGCGAATTTAAATCCACCCCCGACCCTTTCGGCTTTCGCGACTCGCAAGGTGCAGCGAACTGTCTGAGTCGGTCCCAAGTCTCGAGCCGGGCGCATTGGGCAAACGACCTCACTTCACTCGAAATAAATTCAGGGGCTCTCGCGTTCCCGTTTTCCGAGTGCAACGCCAAACGGACGCAACGACGATCATCGCCCTAGAGTTTTCGTTGACCTTAAAGCCTACGCTTTCGCGGGAAGACCACTAATTATAATATTCGTACGGTTTCTTTTATTAGCATCAGCCGTTTTCCACTCGAATCTGTTTATTACACCGGCGATGGTCTAATGCGAATGTTCTAGCAACTTGTCGGTGTATGACTAACGATTGAACGCATTAGAACTGACGAAATCGTCGTCTTTGTTTCTTTTTAGTTTATAGTGTGAAAAAAATAAATAAATCGGTGTTTCTGAACTTGAACCTCGACAGACGACCGTTGAATTTAATTTTAAACCGTGATTATTTTTGTATAGATACCTTGACTTAGGTCGCGGTTTTTCGCTGCAAAAATACGATTTGTGTAGCTTCACGGGATTGCGGGCCATCTGGCGTTGAAATCGCCAAGCACTGCTGACGTCGATGCCCTCATAAAGGTGGCGCCACCTTTATGTCCTCTGTAATTATTTCGAATTGTTGCGTGTTATTATAATAATCCTCGATGTTTCTTTTTCCAAATGAAACTCCCATGAGATAAATTTTTTGTGAACGGTTATTACTGCTGTAATTACGTACGATTTCAGTAATTTTTGACTATCACGCGGTGATGTCATGATGTCCCTCACCAATTCGGATGGTAATTCGAATCCGTGGACTTGCCTATTTCGAAAACAGGCCTCAATTCACGTTCATCGAGTTATTGTGAGGCTATCGATCTGTCCATTGTATGTCAATTACGTCGGTGAAATAACGAATATGTTTATAAAGTAGATTGTTTGTATCGTAGCTAGTCGCCGCCGATGATGTTGATGATTCTGATGATATAAAATCCACCGATTTCTCGAAAATTATTGAAATACCTTCGCATAATCGGATTATTAACGCGCGCAGCTCTTCTCACTCCAGTAACGGGCTAAACCTGTTAAACAAATTGTTATTTGCGATACGCTAATGCCAGACCACGTGTTTAAATAATTGTTGCCGCACAGAAACGACGAAAGTCAAGGATATAACAACGTTGTCGCCAGCGCTTTCTAGTGATTTATTCCCCAGTCTTATCAATTCCTCATTATCTCGTCCAAAACAATCTCCCGTTTAATAACTTTAGTGGTTTGTAAGTTGTCAAAGAGTTTGTGCGTGAATTCGTGTAATGAGAGGATAGTTAAAACGCGAAAATGGTAAGTTTTAAAACATCCTGCAATATCGAAAATTACATTGTCACCTTTCCCATTACAAGAAAATCGAAAATCGACTCAATACGGTCACGAAAAGACATTCATCGGTTACATATTTTAATAAAAGACGCCCCAAAATGTAGGCCAAGTGAATTTTCGGGGAGAACCACTCTCGGCTACGCACAAATTGTCGCCGTCAGTTTCGGATTAATTACGGGGAATACATAATTTTAGCAATGACGTCATTCATTCGAACCTCTCATTATCTTATCGTATCGTACTTATCTGCCTTGTTATACGATTGTGGGAATTCGGATACAATCTCACCTGGCCGAACTTTTTGAAAATCGTGCCGCGAAATCCGCGATTGATCGTGCTAGCGAAAAAACGGCACTGCGTTCCTTCCCAAACCTGCTTTTTGGTTCGAAACGCGACTACATTCCTGCAACTGCCGCTCGTTAGTTCGCAGATGATTCGTGAGGTGTCGCCACGATACTTTCGAGTAAAATTATCCTGCTGCCGGCCTGCACGCATAACTTTGTATCCTCGAAATGAGATCGAACTTTATTTGGAAATTATCCGGGTCACTTTGAGGATTTGAAAATTTCGTTTGTTTGGGGTGTCAAGGGGATTACTGTGGTCGAGCAGGTATATACCAGAAACTGGGGTGTTTAAGTGAAAAGGGTTGCGAAGCCGATGCGGTCAGGTGATTATTAAGCCTAGGGAGACAATTGCCGTTTGACAAATGACTTTTTCGAGTCGTGGGGTGGCCACGGGACGTTCCGGTGACAAATGATGTTGGGACAGGTCCCAGCGCGGCGTCTTCTGACATGGACAGGACCACCTTTATAGTACACGGGTACTACATTGCCGCTACTATTAATATTTTACTGTCGGATCTATTTAACTTGACGATTTTCCATCGATCTCGCCCGGCGATAATATTTTCGAGAAAGGGCGCAGGGCTCCTCAGTCTCGAAAGTTTGAAGGTGTGAGGTGTTTCGTGTGTCCGAATTCGCTTCTTATTATTCCAGGAAAAGCACGTGGTTTGTGCACAGTTTCGGTTTTAAAAATGTGTCATGCGATAGGTGAGGTTGATGGAAAATTTCGCGGTTTTTATAATTCTCGTCAATGGCGGTCGCTGTGATGCAATTCCTCAATCGTAGTATTTTCGGTCATTTCCTCGTGGTTTCCGAGCATTTTCTTATCGAAGAATCATATAAGTGGTAGATTGGCGTCACGTTCACGTAGTGGCATCCTGAAAGATTATTTATATCTCGAGATAAGACCCGCCTTAAGTATAGCCTAGTCCTTAGGTTATCGCGCTCACAATAAAAGTAAAATTAATTTTACGTCAGTAGCGAAATTTGCATATTATAATTGAATCGCGACACAGTGAAAGGCGCTAATAGCCTTCGAATTTGCGAATTTAATCGAAATCGGTTCGAAATTCACAAAAAAGCGGGTTCGTGTCTTGTTCGTCCATAGGAGTCTCCATAGCGAAAAGGTAAAAATCGACCTTTCGCGAGTCTTTGTGGTTTCGGATTCGGTGCCCAATCGAAACTCCGGCAGGTACTTTCAATTTGGAAAAGTATCGACCTATTTCACAGCGGGAGTTTCTAATAAAAACGGTTTTAATCGACGCGGAGTAATTAAAGCAACTGAAATAGCAACTTTATTATTTCGAAATGTCCCGATAACTGTGCGGTTTGGTTTAATTAATTGTTTTCGATTGTCATTGATCTGGTGCGAGAGTCGAGTAAAGAACCGCAAAAGCTTTCACGATTATTTTTTGAAAGTGCGACTCTAGATCTAAAGGCTCCTTCTCTAGGTATGTAGGTGCGGGCGCGAGTCGGATAATCAAATAGCGATTGGAGGACGGGCAATAAAATGCCCATTTGCTAGAAACCAGTTTGGTGCTCGGCGTCGATTATAATTATTGGGCATGCATCAGGTAGTCGGTATACTCGAAATCCTGTTTCGAGCCTCGAGTGGCCGCCCTAACTGGTTTTGCGCAAATTGGGATTCGCCGTTCGCACCGGACGAAAAGTGGGATGCGGATTCGGCCCGAGTGTGCGCCCGTGCGGCGAAAGACGAAAGACGAAAGACGGTCCTCGTCCCGCGTCCGGTCGGCCGCAATTCGCGCGAAAGCTCCGCGAGATCGAGGATCGCCGACGTCGATCGCCGTCCGATAAGCGTCGGGGAACCGTCGACGCGTTCGATGGCCCGATCGTGCCCGTACAAAAGCGGCCGCTGATTGGTCGCCATTGATTATGTCGGCGGGTTCTTTTGTCGAGCCGTCACGCTTCATTTCTTGCCGTCTGCTGACCTCCTGGGTCCGGTCCGGACCGCTCGTCTCTGATGCCCCCTCGTCTTCCGACCGGCTTTTTTCCCGTCTCTGCACGGCGGAGCCCCCATACCGGTCCTCGAATTAATCGCTGCGCCTCCATTTTCGTCGAATAATCCCGCATGCGGAAATTTCTGTGTTTCCATCAAGTATCCCATGGGAAAACAACCTTTTTTGGGACTTTGCCAGCCGCTTAGTTTCGCTGTTCTGTCGGTTCACTTTTTTTGTAGTTTTGGGAGATGGCGAAAAACTAATTTATAACAAGTCGCTATAAATGTGAAAACCGTTTCACATTCCTTTTAATGCAGGTACTTCACATTCACAACACTAGAGATTTTTTCACACGAGAAAATACTACACATATGTTATGTTTAATAGCGAAAACTTGTATAAAAGTTGTAACACCCTGTATATCAATTTAAATTCCTTATTATCTGTCATCGCGTCGAGTTTTACTTACATTATTCAAAATGCCATTACCGATGGTTGTAATGTTGATGGTATTTAACATATCGCGTTAAAGCCGCGTTAAATTTACGCCCTGTAAAACAAGAATGGAGCTAAAAGCCGACGAGGTGTAATGAATACATTAAATGTAATTCTATTAATACATATATAAAGCGTGTTTCATGGTTGCATGATCGGCATTTTAAATGGAGTTTATATCGACGCGATATGTCATCGGGTTCGTCTATAATGCGACTCGACGCCCTTTTATGCTATTGCGTTTAATTACACGACCCACATTTCAATAATAACCATCTATCTACAAGTTTAAGGTCTTTTGACATTTGACTGAGACTCGGTACGATCGGAGCTTTCTCTTTTATCATTACGGATGACGATCACGATTTTTTCGGAGGGAAGCACGCGGATTTGCGTCTTCCGGGTCCCCCAACCCAATCAACACTGTTCTTCTCCAAGTCCGTATAGGTATACCAGGTGTCTCAGTACTATCAGCAGTACCGGACTCTGTCGATCCAGGCATACCTATACACGGTGTAAAAAATGATACAATGGCGGTGCGTCTCGAGGAATGTTGCGTCGGCGGTTATCGATTCGTTCGAGGTTCGAGGTGAATGCGACGACGGCGATGACGGATGCGGGCGTCTCGGGGGAGCGTCGTAACCTTTTGCCCGCAGAACGGGCCGTCCCTCGAACGCACGATCGGTTCCGCGTCGGTGGATCGGCGTCGATCAAGGGAGCCGGAGGTCAGGTCGCGATGGACCCGCCCGATCCGCGGCGGCTTTCACCATTACACCATTACCGCTCATTACGATCCGCGGGCCGAGCAGAGAGGGCGCCGCTATCTCGAGTATCATTAGCTGGCAGCGCTAGCGGTATCCCGACGGGGCGCTGGCGCGAAGCGTGCAGGGCCGGGCCCGGGGCGCGGGGCGCCCGCCGTCCGAGCGCTTTCTCGATTGGGAGCTTTCGGGCGAGGGGGGGCCGGGCCGCCCCTGCGCCCCGTTACGATATGTATGCATGCGTGCGTGCATGCATCAGTCCTGTGGCGACAGATGATAAATGATACCTCTTAATAGGAATCCTGTTCCCTGTGAATTGCTATATCGACCATCTCTTCATTGGTTGAAAGCCTAGGCGGGCCCCCCTTTCGCCCTCGCCGCACTTCCAACTTTAATCAACCAAACACCAGTCGTTTCATTTAATAAAACCGTCCCGCATCTTTTCGCCTGATGTTTTCTAATTAACTCCGACGCTTATTACGATGGCGCGGAGGCCGGGTCTCATTTCAATTTTGATCAGTGAAAAAGTCTGGAAATATTCCATCATGCCTCGTTATTATTATTATTATTTGTGATAAAAGATAAGTTTTTCGTCACGCCAAGAAGATGATTAATTGTTTCGCTATTATAATAGTCGACGATTTCCGTGATTTATATTTAAATTAGACCGGGCCTTCGCCCAGTACTGTAATAACGTAACACGGATAGGTAATACAAACGCGGTTCCTTATCTTGATGTAAGGGAGTTTTCGATTTAGCCCTTTACCTCAATATTTGCCATGACGCAATTTATTTGGTAAAACCGCCACCGTAACTTAATTAAATTCCTAAAGTTATATTGAATTAGAAAACAATGTAAATTGTATTTTACAATACAATAGCAAACATCACAGTACTTAAAGCCACTGTTTGTTCAACTAGCTTTGTTTTGCTCGAGACATCAGTAATGAGTTGTTTGAGTAATTCTGTTTAATTATTTTTTTCCCTCCGTAGTATATCCTACGATATGTAGATTGCATGTCAAGATAGTTACATTTTGTAATTACAGCTCTCCGCCTAGTTCGAGTTTATTATAATTGGGATTTATTTTTGTTTAACTTTAATTAAAGGCGCCGCCTTAAAATATTCCAATGAATTTGTAATGACTTCGGATTTCCAAAGGATTTACGATACCCTGTGAGGTTCACTATTCAGGAGCCCTCGATGTGACAGCTTTATGTCCGCAATTTACCTGGGATGCGGCGAAACGAAGGGCCGCCGCTGTGAAATCCCTTTCGCGATGCCCTCTCCCACCGAAAACCGATTATTCCACATTTATATTCATCATATTTGATAAGGGAACTCGATTCGAGTGCCCTTTATAATAACATCATTTCTTATTCGCACTCGAGAGATAATAATTCGATCATGTTATCGATATAATTGTGAGTCTAATTATTGGAGGTTTGTTTTTGCGTTGCCATCATCATTGCCATTTACCGTTTTAATTGAACCCGGCCCTCGGATCTCGGATCGCGCTCACTGCACGTAATGGTTTCTAGTTATTTAAAATAATAAATAAAAACAATGGTCGATGGATGTTATTTGTGAAAGAATTTTGTGGGACGTCGGTCTTCGCGAGGTATAAAACGTTTTGTGGTTATTTCCTCTTGTGCGATAGACCTAAACCGTCACAGATCAATCGAGCTCGAAAAAGTTCCTTACTAAACGGAAATCTAACGAATTCTATAATAATAATACCTGATACTACTTGCTTTTCACGGTGCCACCATTTATTAATTATCAGTCAATTATTGGAGTACAGATGATGGCAGGTGAAATTTTTTCGATTGCGGTGGCGGTCATGATGGGGCGTCTCGGTGAAGTTTATTGTTATTATTAAAAATTGTTTTTGCGCCGCGGGTTCGTTAATAATTAATGAGTGCGCGGGTAAAAAGCGGCTATGGGCATGATTAAACTGGGAGGAGCGTGAAAGACAATGGGTGTTGGTTCGAGTTAACAGTAGGGTAACTGGGAAACGAGAACCACACCTTGGTCTCCCGCTTGGTGGAACCGGCCGGGCCGGAGCCGATCCGGCTCTGCGCGCCGCCATCTTGTCGACCGCGGCGATACGGCCGCGCTCGTTTCACTTTTTCATCGTGCACACGTTTATAACTCATGCCGGGCTTTAATTTCGTTCCTGCATTATGGGCAGGTGTCTTTTTGTTTTGCCTATATGTACCGAAGCCGAGCCGAGTCGGGCGGACTCTCATGATTAATGGGCAATTCGATCCCGACCTTAATTGACTAATTATTTTAATTATTTTTCGATATTATAAGTCCGATGCCCATCTTGGATGCGATACGAGCACCTGAAGCCTCCTCGGATCCGGAATTCTGATGATCGCACCGGAAAGTCCGGATCGGATCAACCGGATTAAAAAACCTTTGCGGATCAGCGGCTCGATAATCTCGATTTCTATTAGAACGTATCGAAATGATCGCGTTTATGGTTCGGGTACATGTTAGCCCGAAATCGAGTGTTTGCCTAATTCTTCGAGTGTTTACGAAAATTCTCGTTTGTTTGCCCTCGACCAGCGACGCCAAACAAATCCTGAACCATATTTACATTGCGATTTCATCTGCTACCACTGTTATCTCACACAACACATCATCATCTTAATAATACAAATTCTAAATATCAAGAAATTCGTCTGCGATATTACCGGTATTCGAGAAACGATCGATCGATAAACGATAAAGCCATCATCAATTGTTGTAGAGATTATGTTTATAGGAATTGTGTATCGTGACTAATTCACCATGTTTGGAATTATATCGAGAGATACGAGCTGAATTGTTATATCCACAATAAAAATGTATAAGTCGGCGTGTGACATGCCGGTTATCTAAACTGATAGTGATAATCTTTCGTGAAACGCGCCTCATCTCGAGACCCGAACATTTTGTACTAACTAAATGTTCCACAAAATCTAATCACACTAAAAATGTCGCACGAAGTGAGTCCTTGACTAGTCCTTCCGCACCAGTTGATCGATTGATTGTTTATATAATTGTTGTTATTCTTTGCAGGATATGGATTTAATAGAGGTTCTGTGGAAGCAGGATGTGGATTTGGGTTTCTCGTTGGACTTGGCAACTGGAAAAGGCGACAAGTCCGATTCGAATGAAGTTACATCGCCGACCACGTCGATCACCAGCGAAAGCGACGATATCGAAAAATTGAAAACATTGAAAGCCATCAATGACGAAAATATCAAAGTAAGTTCCCTATAGAGATGAAATTCCGAGCGTGCAACGGGTACCAAATGAGATATTATTTCAGGAGGAACCGAAACCCGACGAGGTCGCAAATCCTTGGGAAGGGCTCAAGTACACTATCGATACTGAAACAGGTTAGTGCCGTTTATTTAGTGGGTGTACCAATTTAAATCGGCAATTAGAAATTTCGTACGGTTGACGTTATTTCGAGACAGCTGCGGTGCTACGGTTTAACGCAGCTAATTTGAATAAATTGTCCGGTTTCGAGTGGTCTTGGCCGATTTCACGGTATCCTCCTACGAGATGTTTTCGAGTTTCGACATCAGCACGATTTAGGGCGGAGGAGAGAGCCCAAAATGGCCGCCGCGTTATACGGGAATTAATCAATCAATCAGTATGAAGGTTTTAAATATAAATAAATGGAGTGGAGGAGAATAATAATGCAGTAATGCATCTCCCTTATGGGAGAGCCCTTGCTCTTAATGTAAGAACACTCCGCTTCATGCTGTTCAGATTGATGGAAAGCATCGTTCGCTACAGCCAGATTAATAACTTAACAATGGAAGTTAGATTCCGCTCTCTCTCTTTCTTTCTGATGTCTGAAATATTCCGGCGATGGCTGAGTTTTATGAGTAATGATGGTCTCTGACAGTTGAACCCGGCGCATGATGAGGTCGGCAGAATTTTTCTATTATTTCGACCCCATCGTATACGGCGAGAGCTTTTCGGCGATGTTTTCAGCGGCCGGGGCCGATCCGGATTCGCCGTAACCGTAAAGTGAAGTAAACTCATCCGGCAACCTTGACGGCACAACGTGTACGCGCTTTTCAGTTCAGTTACGGCTTCGAGTTTTATATATTATTATAAGGCATGGGGTGGGTCTTCTTGGAAACCTTCTCTCGATGCATCGCACCAAAATTGAAGAGTCATCGACGGTCGCAGCATGTTGGATCGAATAATGCCCGAACCATAACTGAATTCTTCGCTGTGCCAGCACCTGTCTTTAGATTACCTAATTTAAAATTTCGTTTCGACTTTCGGGATGAGCGGGCCTAACGAAAACCCCACGAAACAGTACGATTTTCCGATTCCTGGCACTGTTTATTGTCGTTTGTTGAAACCGTCACGACGCGAGAAAAGGTGATGGATCAGCTGCAGACTGATTAGGTGTAATAGCGATTCTAAATACTCCGACATATGAAATGACAACGTCCTATCTGGGACGGAGGTCAGGTCAGATTACAGACAGGTACATTTACAAATATTGACTAATGGTTCATCTGTCATTCGCCCGTGATAGATGCCGAGATTCTTACCATCGATATTATACCCATGTAACCAGCAAATCGAACCAATCATTGTTTCACCGACGCAATACGAACGAATCCGGGCCAACAATTCTTTTGTCCCGTTTCGTATTGAAAAACTCCCAGTCCGATCGAGTACTCCGACTTTACATACGTCACCCTGAACTATGAGTGCGAGATGAAAGTGATTTTTGATGGTGAATACACCTGTTGCGGGCCGGGTAGACCGTCAAATTAGCATATCGAATTGACGCATTAGCGGTACAGTTGGTGTTACAATTAGAAGAGATCCTCTTGGATGTTCGGACATCACTATCGCCGGCACAAATGTTGGCCACTTTAGACGAGATGAGACGCTTGCAAGTTGTCATGACTCCAGACTTTGGTGTTTTCCTTGTGCATGACGCCACGCTTCTTAGGTGATACAACAAACAATGTAAGCACAATTCATTCAGTGGCCAACGCTATGGGGACAGACCGTACTAGACACTCTGCAGACTAAAATGACTTGGTGTTTTACGGGAATTTACAACCTGACTACCTTATTCTCAATTTGGCTTACCGTATTACACATCGGCGTCGTCATCGTGATCGTCACCGTTGCCCGGTCAGAATCGGGTCAACGACGACGGCGGCAGCGACGGAGCCGCTTTCCCATCGCGAGGAATTTCGAAATTGTCGACGCGGCCGGCCCGCTAATTGCCGCCATTGAGGCGATCGGATTATGACGGCCAGAAGTGTGGAGAGCGGGCCTTCCGTCCCGATGATGCCCATTAAATTGAAAAGTCAAAGGCTGTCATTATGGGCGAGTATCTGGGAAGAAATTCTTCGCTACCTTTTTAAGTGGATTACAGTCAAGCTCATCCTTTGTTGGGAATTTTAAGACTACATTGTAGCACAGCCTCGGTTACGGCACTCGAGTGGACCCATCAAGGTCTCCTGCATTTTCAGACCCATCATTGTCGCTATACCTATAATAATATCGTTTATTCTTTGGGCAACCATACTTGAGACGAGACGATCCATCGAAAGCGGTTGATTCGGAATTCGTGACAAACCGGGAAAGCGCGAAACCGTGTAGCGGGGCGAAAATCCCGCTGTTCCATTCGGTAATAAGCGAGAGTCGCTGAAAGCTTCTCAGTTTTCGGGCTTTTCGAATGTTGTGTTCGATGATTGATATGGCTGTGTTACGCCGGTCGGGGTTGTAATTTTTTTCCTTGAATGCATTCGGCCGACGCAACGGTGGGGGCCGTCGTTCCCCCTATTCCGGGGGCTTGTCCTGATGGGGTGGCGGAGTCGGTCGGAGTGGGGAGATTGGAATTTAAAAAAAACTTTGCCGTTCAGTTCGCTTCGGTTAGTTGTAATTGGTTTCTGTTGGTGTGCTCGATGGTGAAGGAGTCTCCAAAATTCGATACGTTTTTAATCTCGATTCGCTATTACTTATTATTGTTATTGCATTCCTGAAACGATTGAATTGTTGAGATCCTGAAAAAAGTTGCAGTGCATCGACGGTATCATCAGTCGTGTGGGGTTATAAGAAATCGGGGTTCTGCCCCTCTCTTATAAGAGCCCCTCTGCCCCCTGAGCAAGTTTCCTTTCTCTGGCCCCCATTGTCTGAGTGGCAGCCATATTAGCTTGAGCTCGCTCTGTTGGGCTGGGTCCTGATTGGCTTTGCCTGTTTTCAGCTCTCGCAGTCATAGCTCCTATAGCACACCTTCAATTCCTGCTGTTCGGGCTCCGGTGATGTGTCGCTTCAAAATGTGCCGTGTTAAAGCCGTCGGTGTATGGTTCAGTTTCGACCGTGGACTGTGAACGGACATGTTTATTTGGATATATTGTGCATTTATCAGGATCTAGGCGATTCCGTCCTGAGGTGAGGCCCTCCCGCTCCCTTTGCTACGTAAACAACATCATTTGCCGTCATCCAGGATCCAGATCCCCGTACCTTTCCGCATTTAAAACTCGGCCCATCATTAGGGCAACAATGGGACCTCTATGAAATATTAATGATTTTTGTTTGTCATAGTTTCCACTTGTCAAAAATCTCATATTGTGCCCAAATTTATGATTAATGATCACGGATAGGTATACACACATACTCCAGGGGATTGCACCATGACGCGACTAAAATTATTTCATTTTATAATTTTTGAGTAATGGTCCTACCTAACGTTCGTGACGTTTTTAATTTTTCGACTTTTGTGGATTCTACTAAACCGAGCACATGGCAGATAGATCCACAAATGCACCAAACCATTCATCAAACAACGAAAACTGCAGATGCGATATTCCAACTTGAAGTAAATGTAATCCGGAAAATTAATCAAAAGAATTCATATAAATTTATCTTGTAATTGCGCTGAAAAAGCTCCCGAACTTGTAATAGCGGGAAAACTGTTTTATAGCTAAAAATAACGAATCTCAGAAATTCTAGGGAAAATTTTCTGATATCTTCTTGAGAGTATTCGGTGTTTTATTTGAGTAGTTTTAATCTGGCGGTGAATGTTCCGTCGGCTCGGTAGCCTGAAAATTTGGAATGGCGGCGCGGAGCTTTCAATCAATAAAACCTCATTCATACGCTGTTATACGGTCGCTAAATATTGATATAAGGTTAAGAAATGAACAATATCGCGAATTCTAAAATTAACATCAATTGGTAATCGTGAAGGTATCCTTCTATTATCGATAGTTAATCAAAATTCTTCCGGCGGACGGTATTCGACAAATAGGTACCGACTTATCTATTAGCTGATCTCGCTTCTTGGGGTTTAGCGATTTTATTTGTTTCCGAGAAGCCATTAGTGAAAAATGATTTTGGAATGAAGCACTTAAACCATCTAAAAGGTGAAAATTGGCGTTCGCTTTATAACATTATTTCTTCGAGATTCCTATCTCGGATGCGGCTGGAGAGTCCCGTCTCGAGTACCTTTCGGGACCTGCCGTTGTCCGTCAACGTTCCCTTTGTTTCGTTTATTTATCTTTCTTGTAAGAAATGTGATTTTTTGACACCTCAAGTCTCCCAACCGTCCGGCGCGATATCAAAATGACGCCCGTTATTATGCGTGGACATCACGACGTCGAGGATGTTTTTCTAAGGCGGATGAGCGAGATAGATGTTTTCACTTCTCCGGAGACTTTGTAACAACAATGAGACCATTATGGCGTTTCGAAATCGTCCCGCATTTAAGCTCAAACATCACGACTCGACTTGACCCCTCCGAATACACAAAAAGATCCAATTTTGTCAATGGCCCTCGAAAAATCCACCTACAAATAATCACGCGCATCTACGATACGATAAAACTTTAACGCGTATGAATAACGAATGCGAGAATTGGTGATTTCAATGCTTATTCAATTATACAGGTACTCGAAATTGAACATAATGATACCGACAGGAAATTTGAGGATTCGGTTTTCGAATGCAGTTCCTCGATTGTTGATTGAATTTTCTCTTTGTGGTTTTCGTCGTGGCTTTATTATTATTATCGTTATTATAAAAACACCGCGTGGAGAAAGCGTTTTCGACTCTTTTTATTTGCACACACAATAATTAAATCTCGCATGTATCGAACTAGTATACACACGTCGATTAATCGATTCAGTGGCAATCTCGTTCGTAAATTGGGAAAAATGCGGTTTCGTTCAACGGTTTGAAGTGGCGATCGCGAGGCATCACGTTTGAGGAAAATCACAAAATTGCACAACAATTCCGATCTCGAGTACGAGTGGCTATCTACGTGATGAAGATCGCGACGCATTGTTCGCGTCCAATTTCCCGCACTCGAAATCGGTTTAATGTGCCCACGAAACGCGGGCACAAAAAGGAGAAATAATCGCAATTGTTCGGCGTGCGGAGATCGTATTCGTTTTGCCATTGGGCGATTTATCAACGCGTCCTCACGTCTTTATTACGGTCGGCATCCCGGAGCCGGGCCCGCTCTCTCACAACAAAATGGCTTCCACGAGGCGGCACCTTTGACGTGCATTCTTCGTACACGACCGTCTGATATATTCGATTTTGATTCACGATATTACGCCCCTTTCACCCGTAAAATACCAACATCAATCACGGGAAAGAATCCGCTCATTATCGGTACCTAATAATAATCGACGGTCGACTCTAATAATTACGACGCCCAATGCAATTCTCTGATATTATTACGTCTGGATGGAGAAATGCGCTATTTAGGCGGATCAATCTGCTCGAACATCATCGTGATGCAGCAAGCACGTGAAAATACACCACTTTACCCACTTTAGTGTGGATAAATCGTTACCTTGTAACTTTTCGTTTTGTTCCTTTGATCGCTTTGTGTGCCAGTATTGTGGTATCGATACACCTCGCATTATTTATTCATTCCATTGTGATGATGGGCGCAATCTTTTGAAATATCTCCGAGTATATGGTCACTTTTATTGAGACGTTCCTGGCTTCGGGGGTTCGGTTTCCACACAGGCGGCCATTTACAAGGTTACGCAATTTAGGGGCTGGTAAATGCTACAGTTATACCCCGACTCGGGCCAATCAGATTCGCCCGGGTAATAACCACCACCACCGCGTGCGGGGGGTTAGTAGGTAGGCGATCGGCCCGGTTTTTTCGTCCCCGAATTCCACGTCCCTTTACCGATCGAGCACTTTTTTCTTATTTGCAGGAGAGTATGTAGTAAAGGAAGAGGAATTAAACGAGACTTTAACTGGAGCGGATTGTGGCCCCTCGTGTGATCTACCACTCGGGGACCTCTCGTTGCCGCTCCCCGAATTCCTCCTAGACGAGGCCCTGCGTTTAGTCGAACTAGACGACGACACACCCCAAGTGAGATCAAAAGTCCCACCCCCGTCCGCGTGATCTAATCGATGATTTTCAATCGGAATACAGGAGGAGTTGGAGAACCTGACCGAGGAGGCCCCTCTAGAGTCGGCGACCGCGGACCCCTCGACCGGCGAGCCTTCCCCGCCGGTGGCCGGCACCTCCAAGACCGGCGACTCGGCCTCCACCTCGAAAGATTCGGACGACGAGCTCGACTTCCTCGCAGACATGATCCAGACGTCGCAGTTCCACCACCCCCATCACCGGGCTTTCCAAGTAAGTCGCGGATTGGCAGGGCGGAATCGGGCCGGCTTTTTGTCTAACAGGGCGTCGAGCATAGTTCCTATTTGGAAACGCGGCTCCATTGTGCGTCAAACCAAAAAGCGCCCAGGAAAATGAACCGCGAATCATTCGATCAATTTAATTGGGATCACTCGTAGTGTTTTCGGATTTCATTGTCGGGCTGTCGCTTTAACGAGATCGTGGAACCCTTTTAAGGAGAAACCCCGAAGTGATATTTTTACGATGACATCGGTTGAATTGTGGGCATTAGGTAGTGACTTCTTCTGCTTCGCCTTTGTAATTTGCGGGTTCTCCTTGTCAAATTATCATCATGTCGGGTGACCATCACCGTCGGCAGCCGCACTCTCTCGCCCGGGAGAGCTTTTGTCCGAAATTTCTGTTACCTGCCCGAGCCGACGTCAGGTGTAAAACGCTTTCCGCCGTCCCTTTCATCTATTTCCCAAAGAGGGTGCACAAGGGTCGGGCTTTTTCTAAAAAAAAAAAATAATCTTGATTAATTATCGCGTTCACGTCTCTCGGAACCGAATCGGTGCGGATATTAATCGGGGAGCGAATGATTGCAGAGCCGCATGCCGTTCGTGCGCACGGTGAGCATGGAGCAGAGATGGCAGGACTTGGCGAATCTGCTAAGTCTGCCCAGTCCGGGAGACAGCACCGGGATGCCGCACCCTTTCAGCCACCACCACCCCCTGCACAACTACAGCCACCCCCACGCCCACGGCATGGGCTACGGCCCCGAGGCGACCAGGGGCGTCTTGTTGCACAACGCGACGCTGACACCCCCGATGGGCGACATAAACGCCACGGTGCCGTACAGCAATATCGGTGAGACCTCCGCTGGCGTCTGGTGTACGCGTATTACTTAATTGAAAAAGTCTTTTTAGGCGGCACGAACTTGGGCAACGCGGTGGCCACGTCGATGAACCTGACCAACAGCAGCGAGCCGATGGGCGAACCGAATTCCGCCCCCCATTACAAACTCGAACCTTCCCACGACATGATGTACTATCAGGTAATCACCGAGCGCGCCGTCCATCGCGACTCCGATCTCATCCGGTCGTGCCCTTATTGCTCATTACAGAACACCACATCGGAACTGAACCAGACCGACGGGTTCCTGTCCTCGATCCTGAACGACGAGGACCTCCAGCTCATGGACATGGCGATGAACGAAGGTGAGTTCCGAACGGTTCGACGTCATCGAGTTCAAACGGTTTTTGAACCTTGCGTAATAACGCGAAGGCCGGCCGACGAAAATAAGTCGCACTTAATATACACGCACCGCGTTGGAAATCGAAATCGCGCCTAATAAATGGTAATGGGCACCTATATACTGTAAGTCGAACTCGGGACTCGAGCGGCGCGATTTTGCGGTGTCATCGCCGGTGTAAAGGTAAACTTCGTGCACCAGTCTAACGCGATTCGGTTCCGTCGCTCGTCCCGCTTTCGAAAAGCTGATAATCCAAGAAGACTCGAGATAAAAATATGCATCTTTCGCTATTTTTACATTCTCTCTCTCGGGTCCGGCGAACAGGTGGCGTTTGTGTCGACGAGATCGCGGCCGCTCGGAGATGTTCCGTCGTATTGTGACAGAAAAAAAGAACCGTGTCGCCTGCAATTACGCATTCGCGGACATTAGCGCGTTAATCCGTGATTTTGTAATGTTTGTTTTTAATGGTGATTCTGATGTCCGCCCGAGAAAAATGTTGAATCATCGTTCGGGTTATCCTTGAGACTCTCGGCTCAAACTGATAAGGCATTCATAGCCAATCAAACATTCAAGTTAATCAGTCTTTTTACTTTTGTGCTCGATATACAATGTGCGGAATATTTGGACTAGTTACCGGAATGGACAAAAAAAATTATTGCGCTAACTTAATGTCCGGACACGTGTGTTGTTCTATTTGGTCCCGTTGCTGTTGTTCCTGTTGTTCTTGTCCTTGTTGTTGCTGGTCTAGATAAATCGACGGAAGTAAGTCACAAAGGCGAGGGTGCACCCACCCTCCAATCGTACACGCGAAAAACTACTGCGTACTTTTCACCCTAGGAAAAAAAACGACAATCTAATTTCCTGTAGGAATAATAATTATGAATCTGACATATTGTTGATAAGATACAAGTTCATGACGCAATTAAGGACAAATAGAAGTTTGATTCCTAAAATAAGTCACATTTCGCATTAACTATAAACGAAAATCAACATGATTGGCGTATTAAATTATTCTTACTCATCATAATAAAATATGTATGTAATTAAAAATTATGGAACTTTCCTAAAATTAATTCGATAGTAATTTTACGTCGAGTTTATCTTCAAGTCGCCGTTATCGCGATGGGGTAAAGTTTGCTCGAAATTTCGCACGCGTCGGCCGCGTGCCGTCTTCGGAGTAGAAAGCAACCCTCACGATTGTCCTTCCAGGGATGTACACGATGAGGATGTTGGACAGCAACAACACCATCAGCAACCTGAGCATGAGCGGTGCGACCGCCGCCGCCGCCGCTGCCGCCGCCACCGGCGGCACCCCTATGTCTCGAACGGACGTCGAGAGAATGGACACGTCCAGCGACAGCGCCGTCAGCTCGATGGGTTCCGAAAGGGTACCGTCCCTGTCCGACGGCGAATGGTGCGACGCCGGTTCCGACTCCGGACACCCAGCAGCCGACCATTACGTCACCGATTATCAAACGTAATAACGACTCTAAATCACTCGAAATAATCCAATTCATGAACGACCGTAATGACTTACAGAAAGTACAGGCCGTACGATTACAGCTACTCGAGTAGGCAGCACGGTTCTGGCGTTCTGGGGGCATCGGATTCCGCGAGGATGCCTCCTGTGGCCCAAAAGAAGCACCAAATGTTCGGGAAACGCTACCTTCAAGTGAGCTTTCGCCTGATTTGGCCGTATCGGACGATTCTACTGATACCTTTTTTTGATGACAGGAACAGGGTACCGCGAGTGCCGTTGCCCATCAGCCCCCCGTTAAGTACGAGTACCGCGATCCGAGCGCCGCCTCTTACAACAACAGTGCCTCGCAGCCCGAGGGGGCGGTCGGGCCGAAGCCGCCGGAGATGAAGTACTCCTGCTCGATGGAGTTCGGCCGCCACCACACGATGGTGCGCAACTCGATCGAGCACGTCCAGCACAACCACACGTACCACCTGCCGGCCGAGAGCACCGGCGCCATGCAGCGGCCGATCTCGCGCGACAAGTCCAAATCGCGCAAGGCCGAGGACGAGCACCTGACCAGGGACGAGAAGAGGGCGCGCGCCCTGAGCGTCCCGATCACCGTCGACGACATCATCAACCTGCCCATGGACGAGTTCAACGAGCGCCTCTCCAAGTACGACCTGAGCGAGGCTCAGTTGAGCCTGATCCGCGACATCCGCCGAAGGGGGAAGAACAAGGTGGCGGCCCAGAACTGCCGCAAGCGCAAGCTCGATCAGATCCTGAGTCTGGCCGACGAGGTGAAGGACATGCGCGACAGGAAGTTGCGCCTTCTCAGCGAACACGAGTTCGTATCGAACGAGTGCCAGAGGATGAAGGACAAGTACCAGCAGCTCTACAGACACGTCTTTCAGGTAGGTCGAGCTTCCCGTTCGATGGCGGACCCTTTTCAATGATTGTTTTCCGATAGAATTTGCGCGATCCGGATGGTAATCAGTACTCTCCGTATCAGTACAGCCTCCAGACGTCCGCGGACGGTTCGATCCTGGTCGTGCCCAGATCGAATCTGACCAACCCGGACCGCAAGGATCCCCCGCCTCAGGGCCATAAAGAGTGAATTATTATTTTTTGAAATATTTAATTGGATGTATACTTACATTTAAAAAGAAATTAACGCGACTTGTTCCATTTTTTTCTGCAGTTTGCTCAAAACCTGCGATTTTGTTTGTGGTCTTTTTGTAGGGCGGAGACGGCAGTTACTACAAATTAAAAAAATATATAACATAAATATAAGTCACACCCTTCATTTGATTTATGTTAAGTCAATTTTTGCGGGCATTTAAACAAAAAACTTGGTGCTGACTATAAAAGTAAAGGAATGATGATTTCTGGGGACTTGATCAGCTCTTGCAAAAGTGTGCTTATCGATGAGTGTTTTTGTTTAAGTGCTTCACTGTTCCCCTAAAACTATAATATGATATATTTTTGTATTACACGACGAAGAAAATATCAGGTGATGAATATGCCTTTTTTCATAACATAATGTAAATAGTTTAACAGTAGGTAGCGTGGGAATGTGTGTGACTGAGATGATATTTGGTGGTAGGAATTGGGAGTTGGTCGAGCTAATTTTCATGCCAACTAGAAGTTCTGTAATTAAATTAGTTTTTATTAATCATCATCGTCGCCGGTGATGTTGTGATTTTATTGTAACAATATACTTTAATTAATTGATTTAATTAATTAACACTCTGTAGTACCCGTACTTCTTATTTGGTTATAAAATGTTTTCATTAATTTTATTATTATTGATAAAAAAAAAACTTAATACAACAAACCCCTAGAATAATGTTTTTTATAAAATCATATAGGTTTTGTACATTGTATATTGTAAGTAGCTTACTAAGTATCCCGTGAATGTGTAGCATTATGTGAAGTGATTGCTGGGTTTAATCTTTAAACATTTGTACACTTTAACATTTGCTTGTATGAGCAATTTATTTTTGGTTATTGGTGCCAATAAAGATCTCTACAATAAAACGACGACCCTTAATTCAAACAACCCCCTACTTTACCGACAGTAGCTACGGAAAATGTGCCACAGAGGGAGCATCTCGCCCCAAAAACAATTCGAAAAAAATCAAGTTAATCTAGGCGCTATAGTTATTATCGCAGCGCGGAGTAATTTTCCACCTGATTAATTTTTTGAGTGAAATTCAATTTTCGAACTAGAGTCGAGGTGAGGGTAACGAAACCGATTTCGCGCTCGGCGGCGCTCCCGGCGCGGGCGAGCACCGTTTAGGGGATGCCGGCCGGATCAATAATATGTGTGCGTCACGAGTCGGCCACCCTCGCGTGTAAATTATGGGGGGACGGCGCCGGCATTATCTATTGATAGGGGCCCGAAACCGGAATTGGGGGACGGTTGCATCGGTCGCGTCTAATCGAAAATCGATGGACGCATCGCCACATGAGTATCGGGCCATGAAGTTTTCCGGAGGCGAGAGATGCGAACCGGCGGACGTCGAGTTCGTTCGGCATTGTTGACCGATACGCCGTCGAGCGTCTAGTCTAGGCACCGATATTACGACCCGCGGCCGCTTTTCGCGCTGCCCCGAGCCAGAAAGACGTCGAAAGCGTGCGTCGCCCCAACTCTCATATTGGCTCGACATTTTCCAAGTTTCTCAGTGTTTTTTATGTACCAAGTGCCGATTATTGTTGCTATCAACAGGTACAATCTTCAGTGAGTTGATAGCATGTGAATGTCATTTCATTATTGGAAAATTCTTATTAATATACTATTATATAACAATTATGGGATACCACCTACGTATAATAAAGTAATAAAGTAGTTTAGGATTTTGTTCTAGCCGTAGTGGATGGTTTACTTATTTGGATATTTCGAGGCGCTATGAGGGCCTCTACTCTTTCCCGCTAGCAGTATAGTTACATTATTATTTATTACTATTATTATTATTGTTGCTATTATGTAGAGAAATGTTCGATGATTATTGAGTGGTCCGGTTAAACGCCATGCCTCAAGGGTCACCATCACCGGGCGACGTGATCCGGCTGGAACCCATGGGCCGGTTCAAGCAAACGCAAAACGGCAATGTACGCGTCCAAGGTGGGTCCTTTTCACAGTTTCTTAAGGTATCATAGCGCTAAAAGCTTCGACAACCGCCTCGCTTTGACAGTACCGCCGAAAAACCTTTCTCGGATGATACCCACGTAGTAGTGCCAGTCACAGGAGAGCACGGAACTGTCCCACGAATCGAAATGAAACACGATTATCGATTGCATGTTTGATAAGTTTGTGGTACCACCAGTAGTAGATTTCGAATTCACGTCCCACGATAACAGCACGTGGTTGCATGCGCGTCCCTACCGACGCCCGATTGCCGCCCTTTCCCGTCGACGCACGCGTCGAGGGGGTGACGCTCAGGACGCAGGATTCCGGGTCCCCGGCATAAGGGTAGGTTGGATGATGCAGTCCCAGTACAGATCCGCTAAATGCGTATTTACAGTCGCTTGTGAAAATCAAAATCAAAAGATATCACATAAAGTACAAGAAATCACGAAACGCCGTAAATAGATTAAAACGTATTAGTCGATGCCACCCCCATAAATGATATCAAAATTTCGAATAATTTACGCTTTTCGACCAAAACGTGGTGTTCAACTAAAATAATCGTATAAATAGGATGTAGTTATGACCGTCTATCTCTTCCTCAAGTGCTCAGTTGTCGAGTCCAATTCTCATTAAATCCATCCAGATCTTATAATAATATTTTATTGTGTGTAAACCGTTCAAGAGTTACTGTGGAGGGTAAGATTAGAGAACCCCTGGTTAAGGTTTCAGTAGTTACTGGAGACCACAGCATCGAGGCAGTTGTCTGGAGACGCGGCCAGAGAGTGATGAGCGAGCAGGATGTTGACGATGTTGCGTTTCTTACAGGTACAAATCATTCAGCACAAATCAATCACCCCATCTGTCGATCGTCATCATTCATTCATAATACCTGTGACGCAGGCGGTGTTGCAGGAACCGAAAGTCCGGCCGGCGCCACTAAGAAGAGCCTGTACGAGAACAATGGGGTCGCCGCGTGCTCCCATAACAGGGCGCTGTGCATCGCGACGGTCGTCTTCGCCCTCCTCTTCACCATCGCAGTCATCATCGCGTTCACGGGACCTCAAAGTGGTGAGCCCGGACCTGAGCCGCCACGTAAAATCTACACGGGATCGTTTGCAGATTGCACCTGTGCCGGCGAGAAACCCCCGAATTACGTCGACGAAAACTGGAACGTGACCAAGGCCTTCATCCCCCGTGCCACCAACGGACAGATCTTCCCCTGGAACAACATCCGTCTTCCCAATTTCATAAAACCGACGAGATACAACATCACGATTCACCCGAATCTCACAACCTTAGAAGTCAAAGGTGAGCCGCGAAATCTCCTCAGTACAATTTAACGTTCGATCCGCTCTCCAGGTCAGGTCTCGATAGAATTCCACGTGGAAAAGGACACCCATTTCCTCGTACTCCACAGCAAGAACCTGACGATAACCGATAAGATGATACAGGATCGCAAAGGCCACAACATGCGAGTGGCCAAGATGCTCGAGTACACGGGAGCGCAGCAACTCTACATCGAAATGAAGGAGAAATTCAGAAAGCGGCACAACTACACGATAATGATAAGGTTCGCGTCGAAATTGGGACGCGAATTCGAAGGGTTCTACATTTCCAGCTACGTCAATAAAGAGGGCGAACGACGGTAAGGACGCAACGATTTCTTGTCTGACGCAGTAATTGATGACTGTATTTCGCAGATACTTGGCGACGACGCAATTCGAGCCCACCTATGCTCGGGCGGCCTTTCCGTGCTTCGACGAGCCGAATTTCAAGGCGAAATTCAAGATGTCCATTTTCAGAGACAGGTTTCACATAGCTCTGTTCAATATGCCGGTGGTCAATACCGAAGACGTCGGCTTTTACATGGGAACAGGACTGGTAACTGGCAATCCGTTTCCAATTTGAAGGCACCATTGAAGTAATCTAAATCACGTTTTAGCTTAGGGACGATTTTCAAGAATCTGTGGATATGAGCACGTATTTGGTAGCTTTCATCATATGTGATTACACTCATTTAACACGGCAGACTCAAAGGGGTGTTTCCGTATCGGTCTATGTGCCACCACCCTACGTGAAACAAGCAACGTTCGCCCTGAATACCACCACTTATCTTCTGGACTATTTCGAAGACTTTTTCGGAGTACCCTATCCGCTTCCCAAACAAGGCAGGTATTGGATTTTCGCCGGATTCGTTTGTAATTGTTTGTATTTTAGATTTGGCCGCCATTCCGGATTTCGCACCCGGCGCAATGGAGAATTGGGGCCTGATCACTTATCGCGAAACTGCCATTTTGTACGATTCCATCGAGACTTCCACATCGGCCCACCAATGGGTCGCCATCGTGATAGCCCACGAATTGGCTCACCAGTGGTTCGGTAATCTCGTCACGATGAAATGGTGGAACGATCTCTGGCTGAACGAGGGTTTCGCCAGTTTTCTCGAATATTTGGGCGTCGACAGTTTATTCCCCGATTGGAAGATGATGGAGCAATTCATTCTCGACAAAACCCAACCGGCACTCGCCTTGGACGCCCTCTCGAGCAGCCATCCGATATCCGTGGCTGTCCACGATCCCGCTGAAATTGAGGCTATTTTTGATACGATTTCGTACAGCAAAGTATCTTGGTCGATCCCCAATAAATAGACTCAATGAAATAATCCGATTTCTTTCAAGGGTGCAGCTATTTTACACATGTTGAGTAAATTTCTACAACAGGACACTCTTCAAAACGGCCTTAACGATTATCTCACCACCTTCAAGTACAGTAATGCTGATACCAGAGACTTGTGGAACGTTTTCAGCAGGAACACCAATCAATCTTTGGACGTTAAAGTGATTTATTTATAGATAGATTTAGCGTTGAGTTTGGTATTAATTGCGTATTTACAGTCAATTATGGATACTTGGACCCAGCAGATGGGTTTTCCTTTGATAACGATCACTCGTGACGAGGGTGCAATTATCGCGAGTCAAGAGCGCTTCCTTTTAACTGTCGAAGGCGGCAATAGCACCATCCGAGCTTTACCTAAAACGAAATACGATTACAAATGGTACATTCCTCTGACTTACATCGCGAATAACGATACTCAAACGGTTAATAACGTTTGGATGAACATGACTGACGGTATTTACATTCGCCGATTTAATTTGTATCAAATTTTCAAGGGTCGCAATACAATTTCAGTTCGCTTCGATTTAGACCCGGAGATCAAATGGATTAAGGTTAACGTGAACCAGTCGGGATTTTACCGCGTCATGTATGACGACGCCATGTGGAAAACGCTGATCGATGTTTTGAGAAAGAACCACACGATACTGAGTCCCTCCGACCGAGCCAACTTAATAGACGACGCCTTCACTTTGTGCCGGTAATGCTCGTTTTTCTTTCGGCGATATCCCGGAATTAAATTGCCGTTATCATTGCAGAGCCGGACTGCTCAACGCTAGTGTTCCGCTCGAATTGTCTTTATATCTGGTGAAGGAACGAGATTACGTCCCCTGGGCGACCGCAATTGAGCACTTCCAGTCGTGGAGCCGGCGACTTTCCGAGTCTTTAGCGTACAAGTCGTTCCTGCAGTACATGAGGAAAATCCTAACGCCTGTAGCGAAATACGTCGGCTGGACTGATAAAGGATCTCATCTGGACAAGTCTGCGTTTTGAATTTGGCATAAGGATAAGATTTTTCATATTAAGATTACGATTTCAGGTTGATGCGCACCGACGTTTTGTCCACTGCGGTCCTCTGCGAACTGAACGAGACCGTAATCCAGGCGAAGCAGCAATTCCAGAAGTGGATGCACCATAACGCGTCCATCCACCCGGACTTGAGGGAGGTCGTCTACTCCGCCGGAATCAAATACGGGGGGATGGCGGAGTGGGAGCACTGCTGGAACATGTACAACGCGACGACGGTGCCGAGCGAGCGCAAACTTCTGCTGAAGGCCCTCGGGGTGGCGTCGGACCCGTGGCTCCTGCAGCGCTACCTGCTGAAGACGCTGAACCGGGACATGGTGAAGCCGCAGGACGTGAAGGTCGTCCTCGCGGTGGTCGCCGCCAACCCGGAGGGCAGGCTGCTCGCCTGGCGACACCTGAAGGCGTACTGGCCCATGATGCACTCGCTCTTCGGCAACGCCACCTTCATGATGGGCGGCCTCATATCAGCCGTGACGGCGCACCTCTCCACCCCGTACGATTTCTACGAGGTCTCCACGTATTTCAACGGCATGGACGTGGGCTCCGCCTCGAGGGCCCTCGACCAGAGCCTCGAAACCATCAAGCTCAACATCAACTGGGTCTCGCAGAACGAGGAGTTCATAGACACTTGGTCGTATAAGTACGGTAAGTAGAAGCTTGTAGGGTTTTATCTCGTGATTGTATTATTGTCTATCATTACCTCTGATTTATTATCGTCTTATGTGATTCTCATTAATTTACGTAGGTACGTCCTATTTGAGTATTTTTTATATGTATATACCTATACTTTTACATTTTTAAGCGTGCTATTTTCTGTAAAAATGTTTCGTCAATGTTGATATTCATGTGAATTGAATTATTTTTATATAATTATAGATACCTCTTTATCTAAAATATCGTCTTCTACATATGAGTGACCATCATCTTATACTTTCTACCTGCAATAAATATCATTATCATCATCATGATGGTGATGATGATGGTGATAGTAATACTATATAATGATAACTGATTAAATATAACTGATCCCCTCCCGATGATATCTCCAATAATGATTATTCCAATTATACCGTGACTCTAGGCTACATATGTTTAAATTTTTATAACTGCTGTATTTTTATTATACCTATATTTGGGAAATAACATTCGAACTGTATGAATGTCTGAATAAAACCGTTTTACCATCGCTTTCGTGTTTTGATTCAACATACGTGTCAGCGACAGATAATAAGTTAATAAGTCGTGACTGGATGGGAGAGGAAGTCATGTATTACTTCCTGTTTTCGATGAAATTTGGCCAATAAACCGGAGTCGGCGCCCTCCGGGCGCCCCGTGCCGCGATCCGGGTCCGGACACCTAGATGGCGTCCGCGTCCCCGAACCGCGATCGCACCCCTCTCTCGACCCGGTCCGTCCCCCATCAGGCGCGCCGTGTAGTGGCTAGTGAACGGAACGGAACGATCGCAAGAGAACAAAGAAATTATGTATTCATAACCTTTCCATTTATGTGATTCGTTTAATTCCGGGGAGGACGAAAATGCGCGAAAAAAATCGGTCGGGGGTCGATTTTCATGCGGATCCGTTGATCCGCGGCCCGCCGGGAAAGCTCCCCCCGACTCGACTTGACCCGGGGACCGGAGGCCCGGAAGGGGGACGCGCTGTTAACTGCTCCACTATCTATTCAAATGCGGGGAATCGGGAATCGCCCGTTTTTCCTATTTCCGAGCTCACCTATGATGATATAGTCGAGCACCTCGACTGCTGGGGCTGCCCGATCCGGTCCTCGTACGGAAATGTTATCGAATCACTCGGTCGCGGCTGAGGCGAAAATAGCCGCGGACGAAAGGAACTCAAATATTAATTACCAAGTTTTATTTCTTCGCCAAACTTATAATTAATACTTTCGGATCTTCGCCGGCTTTAAGAAACACAGAACAAAACTCGTAAATGCTTGAAAAGGTGGAAATTAAGTTAATGACTTTATAATTATATCATGCAAAATTGAGTAGATAATTTCGGGTAATATTAATTGGTCGCTTTCCCCCCGTATCCGTCCGCATGTAGATGACGCTCCAGGTGGATTCGGTGTGTCTGTTGCGGGGATGGGATATGGGGTATGGCGGCCAGGGTAGTGAGGTGGAAAGGAGGGCATTTGGTAAACAGCAGCATGGGGAGAATGCACTTGTCAGGTTAATGCGGCCTGTGTTTCCAGTTAGTTTTAATGTTGTTGGCTTTCCACAAAGTAGTTTTTAATTAAAATTCGTTATTGTCTTTAATACACCGCTGGCCGTTGATTTATATCGACAAAGTTGCATTGTGTTAAGTTGCAACGGCTGGTAGAATTAATGGCGATATCCGATACGAAAACGCACAGTTTCTCCATTTCCTCCCGTTTTGTGTACAGTGTATATAAACCTGCATTCTAAAACGTCTACTATACCGCACCTACTAACCGTCTATAGAATATGCCCACCAAACTCTAGGACTCCAAGCTGGGGGTAGTCGTAGCCGTAGTCGAAGCCGAATGAACAATACGCGGAGGAACAATCGGCGAAATAATTTTTGCCTTTTTCGAAGGGGAAGCGGGTGTGGAGTTGTGCCATTTGTTTGTCTCAAGTTTACAATACACACTTCTCGGTAAGCCGGGCATGGCTAATGAGTGCGCATTAATCTTATTAATAACGTCAATAAATAACGTTCTATTCCGAGAAAGATAAGAGCAAACGGGAGATGGATAAATATGTATATACGATTCCGTTATTTAAACATAATTTCGTTATCTGCATGTCAACAGGCGTTGCAAGGGCTGCAGGGGGGCGAGGGGGGCGCCAGAAGAAGATGATGTCGGAATTTATGAATAAGCCGCCGCGACGGCGAAATTAAGGGGTGCCGGAGTAATTCCGGAGGCTCATCGGATGACCGCATTGTCCATTAGCGGCACGTTCGAGTGATTACATTAACAGGTGTAATATTCATCTTGTCATCGGCGACACCGGAATCGATATCGTCGCGTAATTGATTATATTATAAAGAGTTTTGCCCCCAGAAGTTCCGCCCGGCCCCGTTCCCATCGCGGTGGTAATGAAACGCTCTCACCACTCTCCACGCAATTCTCCAACGTGACACTGATACATTTATTCACTTATTCCGTTCTTTAACGGCGCGCCCCGAGACACCCGGTATAACAAAACCGCTGACGAAACGCGCCACTTAACATGCTAATTGCGACCCCTGCACTTGATTAAAAACGCCCGAATATTATCATAACACCCTCAATTTTTCGATAGATATAATGATAATCGTGGTGCGATCGTGACAGGGTGTCGTTTTCGCCCTTCGGAATGGAAATTCGGAAAATTCGGCGAATTCGGCGGAACGTTAACGTTATGGGGGAATCCCTTCATCCATTGACACGGAATCAGCGCAGCGGGATTAATTGGGGCGGGCGTATGTGTGTGCAGGTTGCTTATTTTGATTGATGCCGTGTCACCGTTAACCAGACGAACGGGAACGAGCGGCTCCGTTGCCCCCGGTTGTCGATTTATTTCGTTCGTCATCAGATTAACTTTACAATCCCCGGATCTTGGCGGCGCGGGCGCCGGGGGGACGTTATGATGTCTCCCGAAAAAATTCCCTCTTTTATTATTAACCCGAATTCCGGAATGTCTTCCTCAATATTTTTATTATCCATCCCGTCTCATCATCTCGCCGATGTTAGACACCGCCGGGGAGGGGGTGAGAAAGAGTGCAGGCGCGATGTGTCAAAGTTTTAATCGAATTTCGCCTATTTTTTCTCCCGGACTCGTACCGCACACACGCTCCGTTCCTTTTAAAGTTCCCCTCGTCATCTCTCGTTCGGCTTGGAGCTTAAAGGGCAACGGAACATCAAACTCATCCTTGAACGGTTCAATTAATTCGAATTGTGAGGGGGACGACTGCTACAACTGATTATGTTCGATATCGCAACCGGGGGTACGAGTACGCGACCCTCGATTATGGTCCGGTCAAGAATTTATCTTAATTGTGGATGAAAAAGCGAGGGGTGCGGCAGATGATGGGGTAGTTGTGTTCAAGCGAAATCACCGGACGTATACGGATATAAAACTAATCAACCAGACAACCAGTAGACCAGACGTCACGGGACTACATAACATACATAAATAAGTATAGTAGTGTAGTAGGGGATGATGGGGAGAAAAAGGGAGACATGCATACATACATGAGCTTGTTACATTGTACATGTATACATGGGTATAAGAGTAGCGTATAATACATTAGTGGTGAATGCGTACTCGCGAGGGAATCGAGAGAGGGAGTCTTAAATCAAAAACAAGTCGCGCTCGGGGGGGGTGGGCAATAGACGTCCCCCCGTTTCGCGTTCGTTCGCATGCGAAAAGCGAAAGTGACGAAAAGCGGGCGAAAATTCCTGAAGCAACCTTGATTTATCAGACGGGTCCCAGATTGATAATTAAGCGAGTTTATTTGTGGAATTAACCCCACGTCCGGGTCAAAACAAGTCTCTCGCCGCGGTTCTCATTCATTAGTAACTCTTGTCGCTTTTTACAGCCCGGCCCAACTTCGGGCATGAATCATAAGTAACGTCGTGTAACGTTCGGAGTGTTGCCCGGCCCGGCTCGTTGATAATTATATTAAACGTTTCATTTCGCCGGCGAATTAAGGTGCAAACTGGAATACCAGTTACCGGGTTCGTGAACTCGATTCCGACGGCCGAATCTGCCAGTCTGCAGGTAAAATCAAACACGGCCGCCGCCGCAACCCTCGATTGCCCGGGGGAGGCAAAAAACCGCCACCTGGTGCACGTTATTATCGGCAACGGGCCCGACGCACCCGGCCGACTAATCCCATGCACCCTCTCTCGGTTCTTCTCCCCGAAACGCTTAATTACACATTCTAAAGGAGCGGCAAAAATAATGTTCCGAAGAAGAGAGGCGCCCCGGATCCCGAACTATTACCTATTATGTAAAGTGCCGCCCCGGACTTGCTCGCCCCTATATAGATATTCTATAACATGTTACTCACACATAAATTTTGCACCAACTTTACGAACTAAAACATCGCCCGTGCAGATATTGCTCGACTCTTCTCCATACATTCTCCCCCTTGAGGTGCGCGCAGGTAATCCGAGATCGTGCGGGTTGTAGGTGGGGTGCACCATGCAGGAGGCGCCTAGGCAGGTTAGGCGTGCATGTGTGTGCACTCCGGTTCTCCCAGAGAATAAAGGTCGAGGAACGAGCCGAGTCCTACTTAGGTTAGGGCGAGCTGATGGGATGGCCTTCCCCGTTCGTGTCCGGGCGCAAAACTAGGAACCCCTTTTTGCGGCTCCTTGAGAAAGTTATTAAGTTACGTCCCTGATGCAATAATAATAGCCCCGACGTAGCCGCCGGCGTGTATCGCCCGTATAGCGACGCCTTATTTACGATCCTCCATTACTACTCTCATCAAATTACCGCGTTTTTTTTGCATCCATAAATCCCCAACAATGTGGAGCTT
Organism: Salpingus planirostris; assembly: GCA_949788335.1. Classification (NCBI taxonomy): domain Eukaryota; kingdom Metazoa; phylum Arthropoda; class Insecta; order Coleoptera; family Salpingidae; genus Salpingus; species Salpingus planirostris. The sequence continues at coordinate 7,802,682 of OX460929.1, forward strand.
TACACAATGCAAAACCTGAAGTAGTGTTATTATCATAATGATGCACATTTCTTGTTAGTAACCTATTTCGGGCGTAGTCTCTTGATTTCGCCGTCGAAATCCGCTCGAGCTTCACACAGATTTTCTACCTTCTCCCTACTTCAAGCCCCGTAATGGGGTAATATCCGAGACGAAACCCGCTGCCGCGTCATCATTATTATTATTATCATTATTTTAACCGGAATTGAAATTGACGCCACTTTAACTTACTGTGCATCAACAACGGCTCGATCGACGTTAATTACCACAAGTGATTCGACTTACTCTCAAAGTCGCGTACTCATCATCATAGTCGATCATGTAACGTGCACTGATGACGATGGTGATTGGGGATCGGAACGGAAAATGAATTCGGAGGTTATGAGATTTTTAAATAATGTTATATACGGGAGCTTTCAAAGTACTCAAGAGATTAAAGAAGTTCTTAAAAGACACTGAAATACGATTTCCGAAGAAAACTCATCACGAGAATGCCGTATAAATATTCGACAAAACGCGAACGTAAACGCGTATCATCCCTCGTCATCTCTCATCGATGCTATGCGATGCGATGAGCGCCCCACGTCACATTTAAATAAAAAACACGTCCAAGGATTTGATTCGGACGCGGCGCGCGTTCCGTGCTTGATTAAATGCGGTTTCGATTATAACCGATGCGCAGATTTCGATTTATGTCCGTAGCTTTTGTGTGGAAACAACAGATTATTATTTTAATGGTGGCGATGACCGCGGCCGTTAATAAACATTGCTTTTTCGACGGAATTTCCGATCTAGAAATGTATTTCAAAGCACGCCGCGCCGACAATCCGTTTTGTTTCGGCATTATCAAAGGTGTTTCGCAAATCCGCCCGTTTGCCTGTGCCTATGCGGCAGTTAATTAGTTCGCTAATTGATTCAAAACAGATTGGTGTGTCTGCCACGAGAAGCCGATTATTGGGTATTTTTACAACCCCCCGCCCAAGAGTAACACCCTCCAGCGAGTCGACGAGATTTCTATCAAGGTGCCACGGATATATCATCGCACAATTAAAACGAGAATTTTCGATTATTATCGTGATTGGCAATCACAGATCAGAGATTCCGGTTTATGGGCGTCCATTTGGCAGCTTTCACAATAAAAATCGACTGCACCTATACTCTTTTCAGTTTTCACACAACACACAGGGGCGTAGAAAATTGAATTCGCCCATTTCAGATATCAAATTTTAACATCTTTCAATTTGTATTCCGCACGCCTTCAATAAGTAATACCACATCGATTCGCCGTACTTTATGTTTGTTCATACACATTAAACTTTCCAGACAATTTGCGGCTTGGGGTTCGCGAGCGCAGGCCGACCGTGCACTTTTCGCAACAATTCGATGAAATTTTAACCACGAATTTAAATTTCCGACATGCACTTCGCCCATTACGACACGCGTACAAAAAAGCCGGCGAATAAGTCCGCCGGAAAAAAAGTAGAGAGTGATAATGCCCCGTAAAGATAGCATTAACAGGTTTACTTTCGTTTAAAGCGGAAAAACGCCCCTGTAAAATTTTTATTCTTTTCGGTGGATTCGGGGGCGCAATTCGCTCACGGTACGCGAAAAGTTCGGGCGACGGGTACGAGCCGCAGGGAGAGCGAGGACACGCAGAGATTATGCAAATCAAACGGCCCGAACGAATTATCCGAAAGAAACGTCCGATTCCTCCCCGTATCGCACGCCCTTTTAATCCGATTGCGGCCGAAACCGCGCTCTTAATTATATGCGCGACAGCCACCCCGGAGCCGCCCCCCTCTCATCTCGACGGCGTACGTGGAAGCGCACACGCCGTATATGCGGAATTATAATGACTATGAGTGAGCCGTATTTATCGACAGGACATAAAAGCACTTCCCGTATTTTAGAGTATTAGCGGGGTGCACGTACTGCGTGAAACTGAGATTATGAACGCCCGCCCCGCCCCGTCCCGTCCCATACGCACCCGTCGGGGGTTGAGTTATTATCAGCCCGCACCCCCGGCGTCTAAAACCTGGCCGTTATTCGCGATAATAAGTCGCCTGCATCGCATCCACGACCGTTGTCTTAATAATATCCGTGACCTTTCCGGTCCCGGTTCAGCGAGCCATTATTGCGGTCCGCACGAACTCGCAACGCGGCCACCCCGGAACTCGACTTATTCCCTTAATGATCTAAGACTGTACTATGTACACTAATTGATTTGGAAACCGACCGACCGACCGAACAGACCGAAAAGTTACGACCATCGATGAATGAATAATCGAATACGTCAATAAATTGATGACAAATGGATGCTCTACTGGGTATAAACAGGTGGATGGACAAAAAGATACCTACGGTGTAGACCGTTGAGTAGGGGGTTCATCGTTTGTGGTATGTTATTGTTGATCTGTTTGTGAACATCACTGTAAATACCTTTAACGAGACGGAATGCAAATGCATTTTGGTAATGACTTTTTAATCTCTTCCAACTAATTGAGCGGCGAATCGATTTTGTTTGTGATTCTAGCGTTTAAACATATTGAAATTGCAGGGATTATGGCCGCAACTAGAATAACGTAATTAAAATCGGGAAGGGGTGGACTCCCTCGGCGTATGTTTATGCCCTATACGTTTATTCATCTCGCTGCGTCAGATAGGTATACGGCATAAACAGGAAGGTAAACAAATAGGCATTCATTCATCACGACGTGGAATTTTGCCGACTACGATGATTATGTGATGATGAGGACGACGATGTATGCATCAGTATAAGATAGGATGTGCATCGGCGTCGGATTGAAAAGAATCCGTAAATAAAAGTGTGTACGCTGAATTAAATGGGATGTAATGGAACGAAGACGACCTTCGCCCTCTGAACTTGTTATCAGTTATCGTTAGTGTAGATTTGGGTGCTTTGATGGCCTTTGAAATAGTGCGGATGAAATGGGTGGTTCATTAGTTGTCGGTTGGAGTTAGAGTCGGATATATATAGTTGATTCGAGTTTATTTCGTAGAGAGACGACCCCCTTTTGGTTGGATGATAGAGTGTTTGTGCAAGAGCGTACCGTGATTCCAATGCCAGCAGGAAAATGAAGCCCCTCTTTCGGCTGACGTTGGCTTTTCTTCTACTAGCGACAACGTCGTTCGCTGAGCACAGTAAGTATAAGCCGGATATTCATTTGTATTATTCGAAGGAACGTATAAAACTGGGATCCCTTGACTAAACTAATAAACAATAAAATGAAACATCTCGCTGTCGCTACCTCAACACTAAACACAAATTTAATTCCAGTAAAAATGTCTATAAAAGAACAGACTCGGAGGGAGAATGTTCCGCGCCTTTGTTTGATTGCTTCTTCAGAGTTTTGTAAATGGCCGAGTCCGCCATTCGCCCCCCATCCGGACCCGGAATAAAATCCCGAATCGCTTAATAACGCCGGCGACCTGGCTAATGTAAAAATCCCAATGCTGCGTGGCGAAAAGTAAAAACACCAGCGCTCCCCGATAATTTTATCAACACCATCCATCCGGGTCAAATTTCCAAGACTCGCTTGCGCAAGTGAAGTAAAGTTGCGACTCGCGACGCGATATCATCTCGCACTACAGCACCCGACCGACCCCCGAAACCTTTTTCGCTGTTGCCCCGTGAATTAGGTCATCAGGACTAGCAAATTTTGAAATTTTGGGATTATGAAGACGAAAATCGGGAAGGATCGCTGGGCCTCTTTGGGCCCCGCGCCCTGAAACAGACCTTCATGCGCTTCATGGATAAACCGGCACTGGCCCCGTGCGATTCCGCATAAACGGGTTAAAAGTGGAAGCGAGGAAAAAATAATTGAATTGTAATTAAATGAAGACAAAGGTGTACACACTAATTTAAATTTATGAAAAGTTGAGCAAACTTTGTAGTTGCCGAGTAAAACGGCACCCGAGAAGAGGACGGTAATTGCCGCACAATTAGATTAATTAGATTTCGTTATTTAATTGGCGAACAGAAGGACGAAAGCTCTCCGACTCCTATACCTCTCCTACATAAATACCTATTATACACTCGGCCAATAAAAAAATTTTATCAATAAAATAAAAATGATTACACAATACAAATTAACGGTCCTGTTAAAACACAGATCGAACCGCACCTTTATCGGCTCTTTACGAGTCCGGGGCTTTTTCTGGAATCACGAACCGCCACTCCATTCTTATTAGTTATTACCCGCGCGTAATGGCCACGTTCCTCGAATAATTGACCCGGAGAGTGGTAAATATTAATCGTGAGAGCGGCCGTGCTAATCCTCTTTCTGTTTCAGATCCCCTGAAAGATCCGAATGTTTGCGGGAGGCCGACTTGCAAAGGTAGGTCCATTCCGGGGCACACCGACATTATCTCGCTAATTATTTACGGTTTCGTGACGACCAATTTGAATTTAGCCCGGTTAACTTATCTAGCCCAGAAACATCCCCAATCCGGGGCCCGGGGTCGGATCTGCCCCGACCGCACTATGCATACGCGAATATCGACGATGAAACAATTCCGAATAAAAACACAATTTCACCTTTTCCGCGCGACGACGACGTTATAAGATGGATCCGGCGCACAATAAACATGTCGTTCAACTTTATGCAAAATGAACATATCAACCGCAACGTATAAAAAGTTGGACGTGACTGTTCCGAACCTGTATGTGGGTGTGAAAATTAGGGAATAAAACATTCCACACTGAAAAGCTTGTATACTCTGTCACGTTAAGTAATAAAAAAAGAATTAGATCCGGGAATCGCTCTTTTATGGGACCGAAGGTTTCTTCCGGGTTGTTTATTCATCACTTTTCTTCATTACTCCAGAAGGATTTTGACAAAGTCCGGATATGCAACACTTATTATTATTATCATCATTATTGTTGGGTAGTTTCGTATTTTACGTCCGTGATCGGCGCGGCGCTGATAAAAGGCGAAGCGTTTTGATCCTTATACCGGGGCGGATTATCAAAAATAGCGCGCTCTTCTCTGATACGTCCCAATTTATTTTTATGTAGTTAGTAAAACTCGAACATGATTCCGGAAAGAAAGTAATAAGCCCCACTTCCCTAACCGAAAGTTTTTGATGGGCACAAATAATAACGCGAACGGCTCTGCGGCGGCGAGCCCCTAAACCGAACTCGCATTTGTTTAGGCCAATTTTCGAACATTGTTCCGCTTTCCCGAGGAAGGAAAACAATTAGAAAAATCTGCGACGGCTAATTAAATTTCGCTGATAAATCAGACCGTCTCCGTCTCGTCCGCGAGTGGTTCCGGGTCGTCCCGTCTCTCCGTCTCGAAGATGAAAGTATTAATTAGCGGACGGGAGACGGGGGATTCAAGTGCGTCTTCGCTCGTGATGTTTCAGGTGTCGGCAGAAAATTCAAATATGGTCCTGGCACCCGCCAGAATTACAAGTACTCGGTCGAGGTGCGGTCCTCGTTCGAGGGCACCAGCAGGAACGAGTCGACCATGTACATCGAAGGGGTCGCGTCTTTGGATTTCCTGACACCCTGCGACGGACTCCTGACCCTCGCCGATCTGAAATTGTGCGAGGACGTCCCTGGGCCCGGACGGGAGGCCCAGCCGCACGCTAATAGCCCGCAGTTCGCCGATGCCCTGGCCAACTTCACGCTCAGATTCGCTTTCAACGACGGCCTCATCTCCGAGATATGTCCGCAGCAGGAGGAGAAAAACTGGGTTTTGAATTTCAAGAGGGGCCTCTTGTCCATGCTCCATAATACGATGAAACGTTTCGATTTGGACCACTCGACCACCGAGGAGGACGTTAAAGGCAAATGCGCCACACAGTACGCGGTCAAAGGGGCCAAAGAAACTAGCCTCCTCATAGAGAAAACCAAGGACCTCTCCACATGTCGGTCTCGCTCCAAGCTCCACTCCATGGTGCAATCGGTTCCGTACAATTTTCGACCCGTAAGTCCCTGTCTCTAGACGAGGTGCTTCCAAATTGCATCGGCAACAAAAAAAAACAACTGGAAAAAGCTCTTTTAAACACCTTATATTCAGCTTTTGTGGACCGCTGTTTCCAGGGATTTTTTTCTTATCGGAATCGGAATCAGCGTTGTCGGTATAATATCGAATGGCCGGGTTTACTTACTCTATTCGAATACGAAAATCAAAGTTTCGCCGAATTGGCATATTTAATTGTGCGGCACTTCATTTAAACGCGTTTTAAAACTGAGCTTATCGGGCGAAAACAACGAGTCCGAATCCGATTATAGGTATAAATTAAGCGAGTTGCGTTTTTAATCGGACACTGATGATTATTTTATTATACCGCGCTATGACATCGATCGATTATTGTTTCATGAGGAATTTTTCCGCAGAAAGTGCAGGACGCTAAGGACCTTTTGAAATCGTCGAGCCGCTGCCAACTGTCGATCGATCACAACATTTACAACGAAATCACATGCGAGGAGTCTCACGTTTTACAGCCGTTTTCTAATCAGGACGCAGGTGCCACCACCATTGTTGTGCAGAGATTGATTCTGTTGAGCGAGTACGCCGAAACGCTCGGCGAACAATCCGAAATATCGCGTAGGACCGGCTTGCTCTTCGACCACGTACCCACGGCGCGGCCCACGCACGGCGAGCTCAAGGCTTCCCGAGATTTGATCAAGGAAATGTGCAAGCAGAGCACAGATGATGTTCAAATAGAGTTCTCGGATTTATTCACGAAATTTATTCAGACCTTGCGGCTCCTCTCCCATCCCTCGCTCTCGGCTCTCTACGGACACGCCGGCGCGACCTGCCCCACGGGAAAGTACGTTTCCTCTTCAAATAATAAATGACGCATTTATTAAACAAACAACGCGACCATTCGCAGGAAACACCTACTAGACGCGCTGCCTTACGTCGGCAGCTCCGCCTCGGTCGTCCTCATGAAGGACGTCATCCTCCAGGACGCGCTGCCGGAGGCGACCGTCAAAGAGTGGATGGTCTCGCTCGCTTTCCTCCCCAGACCGGACGCCCTCATGATCGAAGCCGCCATGCAACTCCTCACAGAGAAATACCGCCAGCCGGAAATCGTCCTCAGCGTGACCGCATTGACCCACACTTATTGCAGCCAAAACGCGGACTGCCTCAATGACGAGTCGGTGAACGCGATCCTCACGACCGTGGAACGTTCGGTGGTCGAAATCTACACCCAGGGCGACTTCTCGCGCGAAAAACACGACCGGGTATTGAGAAAGCGACCACAAATAATCCGATATCGCGATCCTATGCGTCCTCGTTTCAGATCGTGGTCGCACTAAAGGCTCTCGGCAACGTCGGAATCGTCTCCGAGTTCTTCCAGAACCACCTCAAAGCCATAATCGAGGATCGCCGCATTAACGTCGGCATTCGCGTGACCGCCGTCGAGACTTTCCGGCGATTGGAATGCGAAAACAGTCGCGGCTATTTCATGGAGCTGTTCCGGAACCAGGACGAGGACGCGGAAATCAGGATCGGCTCGTATTTGCAAGTGATGCGATGTCCGAATTATCTGTCGTTGAGGACGGTCAAGCACGCCCTCGAGGAGGAGGAGGTCAATCAAGGTACGTGAGAATCCCGTCGAATTGTCGCGACTTTCAGCGCGGTTTTGTCCTGCAGTCGGCTCCTTCGTCTGGACGCACCTGAACAATTTGATCAAATCGGCGATTCCGAGTCGCGTCGAGATCCAAGGACTGCTCTCCGATGTCAATCTGGCGAAGAAGTTCAGCAGCGACGTCCGCAAGTTCTCCCACAACCGGGAGGGTTCCATGTTTTTCGAGGAGTACAACATCGGTAAGTCGGGCCCGTATTGAGGTTGATGGGGCTCGGTTTCAGTTCTAGGATGGTTTCAGGTGGTAGTTATGACGGTAACGTGATATTTTCGCCGTCCTCGTACGTGCCTCGGTCAGCTACGCTCAATTTGACTGTGGATCTGTTCGGCGAGTCGGTCAACTTTCTGGAGGTGGGTATTTTGTGTTGGGAATCTGACCCGCAGGATGAAATCGGTAACTTCACAGGTGTACGGGAGGATGGAGGGTTTCGAGCATTACCTCGAGTCGGTTTTCGGGCCTAAAGGGCCATTAAACTCGAAGAAAATCGTCGACAAAATCGTGAACGGCAGGTGGAGCAGGAGCGCCTCCGACGGGGAGCTGGTCGAGTCCGAAATCGATAAATTACCGAACGTCATGGAGAATACGTTCGGCGAGCCTAAGGTGAGCGTTTTCTGGATTTGTGAATTTCGGGTAGGAGAATTTAGACGATTATTATTGTCACAACAGGTGTCCTTGGGCCTGAAAGTTTTCGGCAACGAGTTGAAGTACGCTACGTTCGATGGAGACGAGGAGATAAAGGAGGCCCTGCGAACCCTCAACCCCGTAGATCACTTAAAGCGAATCCTCTCCGGGAAAGTAAGTATTTAGCGGTTCGGTTTCGAGACCCGAGACCGCGACAGCTCATTTAATTACTTTCATTACAGGAAATCAATTACAACAAGGCGGCAATGTTTCTGGATAGCGACTACGTCGTGCCGAGCGGCGCCGGATTGCCGATCTCGGTGTCGGCCATCGGGACGGCCTCGATAAACTTGAAGCTGGTCGGCTCGCTGCACGGCGCTAATTTCATCCGGACGAAAGAGCTGGACCTTAAAGCCGACATCAGGCCGAGCGTGTCGGTCGATTTAAAGGGTGTAATGTCGGTGGACGCCTTTTACGGCAGCGCCGGCATCAAGCTGGGCACCAGCATGTACACGTCGAGCGCGATCGAAGGAGACGTAAAAATAAGGGGCACCAAGCTCGTCAGCGTTAAATTCAGCATGCCGCGGCAGTCGTCCGAGATATTCGGCGTCAAGTAGGTGGAATCGCCGGAAAGTAGGGACGGTTTTTTGCTGAAGAGATGAATTTTTCCAGGTCGGAACTCATAGTGATGAAACGGGATGTCGAACAAGTGCAGGCCGGTCTGGCCGGCAGCCGCGTTTCCGAATCGATTTGTTCTTGGCCGGCTGTAGACAAGACCGTGGGCCTTAAGCTCTGTGGAGAATATCATTTTATGAACGTGACCAAAATAAATACGGCACCCTACTTCGTCCTGGCGGGCCCCGCCGGATTTAGATTGTTTCTCGAGAAATCCGATCCGACCGCCAAAATTTATCTATTTGAATATAAATGGACCGACGAGAAAGATTCGAGCGTCGTATCGCTGACCTTCGACACCCCCGGGTCCACGCTGAGGCGCCTACTCGCGGCTAATTTCACCGTCGATCGGCAGGGCCAGAACCTCACCCTCTTTTTGCAGTCGTCCGCGGGGACGGTCGAGGCGCACGGCAACTACAAAAACACCGACGCCGAGAAGTACCTCCAGCTGACCCTCAACATCAACGACAAAAAGCACTTCGATTTCAGCTCGTCCCTTATAAGAGCGGACAGCAGGAACGGTTACACCTACTATCCGAAGCTCTACCTGGGGGTGAACGGGGAGCGCGTCTTCGAACTTCAAGGTGATTATTCAATCCCGCACAGGCCGACTCGAGATAATATTGGCCGAAGGCCCCGGCTTATCCTGTTTTACCTATCTATCTATCTATCGGCAGGCACGCTCAAGTTGGTCAGCAAGAAGGGGATATCCCAGTACGACGTCGATTTGAAATTTCAAACGAAGCGGCTCAGCTCGAAGCTGTTCGGTTACATATCGAAAACGGACGCGTCGGTCGCCGTCAGCTTCAAGTTGGACTACAAATTCGCCCTGACGAAAGAACAACGCGTCACCCTCGACTTTTCGCTGGCGAATCGATCCAAGAACATGGTCGACATACAGGGCACCTGCAGCCTATTCAGCACCTCCTATCCCGATTTCAATTTCGACGCCAGCCTCAAGTTTCAGGTGGGAATTTCTCTACGCGTTGTTTGTTACATACATTTGTATACGGGCGACCGTGGTGAGATGACGTTTATTATTTTCGTTTGAATAGAGGGGACGCAGCAGCGGTCCCATAGAATGCAAGTTCGATTTGAGTTCGAGCCCGTTGCCGGCGACCGATCCGGATGCGGAATTGCATAAGCTCAAGCTGGAGTGGTTGTTTTCGTATAAATCATTACCCGACAGCACGCTCAACACGGAATTGACTGTTAGCCGACAATACACCGGGTTGAATCTGAAAGGGCGATTCGCGTACGAGGCGAAGCAATCCGTCAAGAACGTTTTATTGCTGGTCAAATACGGGCCCGAGAAGGAGGTCGTCGTGACGGTCTTCTGGTCGCACCCGAAGGCCAACCTGACGCGCATGGAGGGACGCCTGAACGTCACCGTGCCGTCGTTCACTTCGATGATCTTGCAAGGAAAGTTGCTCGAAAATGACGCTTCCGACTATATAGTAAGTTTTCACATTAATTATTTTTGTGTCTCGAAAAGAAGACTTCCAGTGTAAAAGTTTCTGATATAAGTAAAGTAGTAGAGCTTCCCTGGAGGAGAGTCGAGTAATAGATCGTTTGTTCGAGTCGGTTGCGGGTTATGATATGCCGCGATTTAAAGGGATTACGCCCCCTAATGGGCTCTCACATTAGGCATTATCATCATGAATGTGTAATTGTGCCTTCTTCCCTGATGCCGCTGATGTATACATACATACCTACCGGCGCTCGCTATCCGAGCCGAATGCGAAACTTTTACCAGCGTTTATTATGCTATCTCGTATTTATCGCCGTCAGGTGGATGTGAAGGGGACCTGGTTTAGCGGACACAGCGCCTCCGCCGGCGGGTATTATCAGGACAAGAGCACGGGCAGGTCGTTAAATCACCACTTAAAATTGCTCCTCAAGTCGCCCAGCTTCCAGGATATCAACACGGCTCTGCAATTCTACCGCGACAAAGACGAATTGAAGATCGATCTGAAGGTAAGTAGGTACGGGTTATAACCGAACGGACTCCTTGTCTGGCACGTGCCAGTATTAATTATCCGTGACAGTTCCCATTATTCGTCTCCGTCCCGGTTAAAAGTGACTCGGCGGGGACCGATTCCGAATCCCGAATTCCGAATTCCGACTTGTATAATATATTTCCTATTCCCAAGGCGGCACAGCAGGGTAACGATTATTGTCTTTTCGTCAAACACAACACCGCATTACCCGAAGAGACGGTCACACAAGTCAAACTCAAGTACCAGACGAGCCAGTACTCGATGTTCAGCTCGGTCCATCTGGGCGATCACCGCCGAATTACGCTCGAATTCCACATTGACCAGTAAGTCCGAAACTGTACTTCGCCCTATAACGAGATCCTTTAATAACGATCGATATCTTGACGTACACGTCAGGCTTCGGGACATCCACTTTGCAGCCTGGGAGTATAATAAGGAAACGAACAAAGCCCTGGGCATGGAAGTGAAATGGGATGCCAACCGCGACAACAACCAAAAACTCGTGGTTTCTGCCAACTTTACTAAGCTCGCGTCTTTCAATTACGAGGGCGACCTGCTCATATACTATCCAGGACGCACCGTCGTGGCCAATTTCGATTTCCTTCTCAAGAGTGAGCATCTCCATCGTCTCCCCTTAATAATGGCTTATTTTCAGTTTATTAATTTTTTTGTGTTTCGTAATAATAATAGATGGTCATTTCGACTCACTGGTGAGGCTCTCTTGGGCGGACCAGCAGACCTTCGCCTTGGTATTGCGTCTCGATTATGACTTCGATCGGCATACCGACATCAAAATTCACTCGCAAATAGCGACGCCCTTCGAAGGATGGCAGGGCACGACAATTACCGGCGGGTAAACATTTTGCCAAAACTTACGAAACGAAACGAAATTAAAATGCTCCCTCCCTCTGCTTCCATCGTTTGTAGTTACGAGCACGCCGGAAACTTGTACAAAATCGACAGCAGCATAGCGTGGAAACCGCACGAGTACGTAAGCGTAGACCTGTTCGAAGACTATACGGTATCGGAGACGTCGTTCGAATGCAAATTCAAAAGTTCGCTGCGGAGCACCCTGCCGAACGTACCCACTTTGAGCGTGGCCCTGAACCACGGACAGAACACTTCAAAGGTCGACACGATGGTGAAGCTGATGGTATCGGTCGCAATGCTATTCTTAGGGCGCCCCGGACCCGCGCGACCCCCTATTAATGTTTGATGTGTTTCAGTACGGGCCGGAGCATGTAATCGACATCAAAAGTAATTGGGAAATTGACGAGAATAACCGGCACACGAATTTAACTGGGACGGTAATTGCGACAACTCCGTTCAACGGATGCCGCAGAGGTTATTTGATCGGAAAGGTTCATTTGAAAAACACAAAATACGTAAGAGGATTCGCTACGCTTGATCTGGACCATAAAAAATTCACCGTAGATGTGGAAGGTTGGTGGTGTTTTTGAGTGAAAATTCTGTCTGATGCCCGAAGCGGTCTCGCTTCGGTTTCAGTTCTTCTACATGTATGCGCGCCCACGCATATACATTCATCCGTGATGCATGAAAGGGCCGTGTTGTTTCAGGTAATTTGCAAAAATTGACGAACAGCATGCTGGTGGTGAACGTGACTACGCCCATAGAGAAATTCAAGGTGATCCAGGGCCGGCTCGGCTTTTCCGAGGAACGCCGCCACCTGGTCGCCCAGGTCGTCTACCCCTCGCGAGCGATGGGCATCGAGGTTTTATTTTCGGTCGAGTCGATGGCCAATTTCGACGTCGTTTTCAGTCTGGGCACCCCGATCTCGGTCCTGCAACAGATTCTGATCGTCGGCAAACTGAAGCCGCAGAGGGTGAGCGATCGCTTTTTCCGTTCCGTCGCACGAGCCGAGCCGAGCCGGCCGCTAATTTCGATTTGATCTTCCAGGCCGATTTCCGGATAGGCTGGAACTCGCTGGTGCTGGGCTTCTCCGGCGTCTGGCATTATGTAAATGTCATAGACTTCGAATACTCGTACAAGATTTACACTCCCATCGAACGTTTTGAAGAGAACGGCGTCGTCGCCAAACTGATATTCAAAGAGGGCTTAGACTCGGAACTTTCGATCCGGTTATCCGACCATAAGGTTCGTATCTAGACTGGTGTACAGTTTGGTTCGAGTTTATGTAGTATGTAGTCGCTCGTTGCTCGTCCCCCCATTACCGCGATGCCGATCTTTCATCTTAGGCGGAATTGGAGGATGACGGTGCCTGTGTGTGTTCTCTGGGCGCGCCGAGAGAGGATTTATAATTCACCTAGATTGAGTAATGCTCGGATATCCGTGGTGTTTTGCGAAGCATCCACTGGCAAAGTTTCGCCGGTGTCGCTTATCGATCCGGTCGGGCGTTTAAAGTGAAAGCTGCACAATCTGAGTCCGAGATCTCGGCCTGCCAAAGCCGCTATTTTACTGCCGAATGCCGACGCCGCTGCCGGAGTCACGTGTAATACATCTCATTACCGCTATCGGATCCGTGCGATCTGGCACATCTTTACGCACCCCACTGACTGTTTGACGCGCCTAATAACCAAACGCCGATACATCACCGGATCGGTAGTCGGTAGACCTATACCACTACCGCTCGCAAAACCGTCCTCCCATCATCGTTCGTCGACCCGCCCCCACCCCCATTGCGACCCCCGATTTCGTCCTTGTCTCCCTCCCTCGCCCACGGCATCGGCATGATGATGCGACGACTCCTTCCAACTTCTTTAATCAACATTAATGCGCGCTTTCCCTAAACCTCGAACCGTCCACCTGGAACGTTAACGCGAAACAAGGATAAGCGACTACCCCGATAATTGAATATTTTACGTATTTCCCGAATTCACTGTTCCTACGAGCATAAGAGAACAGCAGCTGAATTTTCCTACCAATATTAATGAGAAATGCCTAAAAATTCGCCTAAATTGACGCGCTGTATACACAGAGACAGATCCATTCGTATAAGTAAATATGATAGGATGGGATGGGATGGGATAGGAATATGTTCGGGTCATGGGGATGAAGCGAGGGCTTTCATCCACCTTTCACGTCCGAAACGTTTATGGCTCCTTTAGCAATATTGTGTACTTTCAGTTGGGAGTCGCCGTCCAAGGCGAACCGAAAGCGAAGATACCGAAAGAGCTGGGAATCAAGACCGGTCGTATTTACGCGAGAAAACCGTCGATCCGCAGTAGTAGTTGGTCAGAACAGAAAAATGAAGACGACTATTACGGCGCGGACGAAGAGGAGAAACTGGACGAGGAGCCCCTTAACTGGTCCGGCTCGATCCGAATTGATGCCATCATCTATCCGACCATGCAGGGAACATTGGATATTGATCAGGAAGGGCCATTGTACATACTCCAAGCGGAACTATCCTTACCGGAGGGGAAGGCCGTCCTAATCGACGAGTTCGAATACATCGTAATACCAAAATCGCCACCTACCTCACGAATCGTTCGCCGCATACGCAATTAATCATTCTCATTTCCAGGACGTGATGACAATGAAAAACAACATCACCGTCACGAGCCCCTACGAAGCGGTCCGACTGATCACATCCGCCTATAAACTGGAAATCGTCCCTAAACGCAAATACGACCTCTTTATCGACCTCAACTACCTCAACCGGACCGAATGGGTCAAGGTAAAAGAGAACACGACATTTCAATCTCTCGCATTGCCTTGATTGTCACATACTTATACGATCGTTAGACTGGACTCTCGGGCCTGTACACCATCCAATCGAAGGGCCAAAAGGACACGCGCTACGCCGCAGCCGTCCAAGTCCACACGCCCTTGACGAATTTCCCCCGACTGGAGGCGCGGGCCTCTTTCGAAATGCAGACCGAACCTAACGTCTACATGGCCGATTTTTCAGCGGCCACGAACAGCAGCCATATATCAGTGACAACTAAAGCAGAGGTAAACACGTGAACTGGCCGGCAAAAGACATGATTTTCGATTCGAATTCGGACACCCCAATTTAGAGGCGGCATATGTGGCGCAAATCGCCCGACGCCGATCCGGCGCCCATTTCCGAGGGCATCACGCATCGTCCCCGGGCACATAGAGGCCTCGCTTCTGGCCCGCTCCACCCCGAAGAGAAACAATTCACTCGCTAGGTCTATTTCGCAACTCGATATGCCCAAGTTATTTAGATGTATGCGCACATATTTACATAGCTTATGTGCGGGTCCGCCACAAACCGTGATCACGATCATGATACTGACATCGAATCTTACACCCCCGCGGTTAGGACACGAGACTGCACCCTCTTCCATTAGAAGGCGGCCGTAAAACAAATCATGCGCAATTTTCAGATTCATAACGGGGCTTTGGATGCAGCCGCCCAGATAAACGTCGAGACGCCCAATTTCGCCATACCGGCGACCAACGTCACGATCAAGAGGGTCCTCAAGTCGGACGACAACATGCTGGAGACGCACATCCACATCCCGGATATATTAAAGAGAGAAGTATGATGTGACTGAAAAGAAAAGCCCCTTCCGTTTTACTTTATATGTGTTTTAAAAACTTTTTCAAGATCTTGTTCCGGGTAAATTGGATGATCAAATCTATATACCGATTCCACGCGCTCATATGGATGGACACACCTTTTAAGGGCATGGAAAATTCACAAGTAGGTGTGAGAGTGGCGGTCGGTGACAAGGCGGCGGAAGTGTGGACGACACTCCGATTGCATCCCTTACAAATCGATATGAATTCCACAATAACCGAGGACATTTTTCGTACAACTTCTAGTATAAATTTCAATGGAAAATCGTAATTGTTTTTGTCACTTTTACGGGTGTTCTCGGTGTGACAGTTGTTGCGTTTTTAAGGTTTCCACTAACACTGACTGGCACAATCACCGAGGCGGCATTGAATCGGAAAGATTTCGCCGGAACGCTAACGCTGAAAGAGAAAAATTTCAAACTTATTGGCCACGCTAACTTACTGGAGAGATTCCCGATGGACGGGCAAATCAGGCTCGAGCCGCAGGACGGCACAAGCCCGATACAATTTGACTACAAATTCGAAACGAAGACTCCCAACTCCTACGCCCTGATTGGCAGCGCGCGGCACGGCCAGAAATTCGTAAAAATAACAGCAGACACTATCACCAAACAGCGGTATGACTGGCAGCTTGACGTCGAGGTAATTCCACAAACTTACTAGACCCGCTTGAATAATCAAACTGTCCCGATTATTAACTATTTACAAAAATGTTCAGGTCGAGACGTCTCATCCAGTTTACAATAGGTTCGTCGTCCAGGCGAACACGACTTTCGCGGACTGGGGAAGTCGCATCGCCATCGAGGGCCAAACTCCTATAACGAACTTGGAGAATCCGAAACTGGGAGCGTCCGTCTCGTAAGTGGGAGGACGTGACATTATCAAAAAGAGTTGAATTATTTATCGTGGGGCTCCCGGGGTGCATTACCGGCGGCGGTGGTGGTCGCGTATTTAATTGAAAAATCGATGACTATGCGCCCGACAAATATGTTTTCCTATACTCAGAACGGTGCGGGCTTTACGTCAAAGCTGCGTAAAATATATGATGGCTCTCGTCGTGGTAGCATCGCTCTCGCCCCTCGTGCGTGGTGATAAAATAGGGGTGCTCTAAGCCGAAACATCCACTCGTAACATATAACCTCACAATTTGTCGCATACGGTAAAAAGATGATTGATTTAAACAATCCCTAACGCCCGGGCGCCTCACGCTCACTTTTCATCGCCGCCCGCCGTACTCGACTCTCGAGACGACCGCGTCGAACGACGAACCACACACAGAACAGTACAAACTACATACGTAAAATATTAACTCGGAACGTTCATTCCCGGCTTTGAATTATTCACGATATTCTATTACCAGTCGCCGATAGGATGATGCCGGATTTCCTCCGGTGTAAGTACAACACGGCCACACGGAAGCCAATCTGGGACTTTTTCGAGCGAGCCCCCAATCTGATTATTATCAATTTTTAAACGTCGTTAAGCCCCTTGAACGGAACGCTGCCGTAAATACATAAGACCGTATCCATTCCAACCCTTCCGCGTATCCCATTCAACTCTATACCTATTTACGTCCTCTCGGCAGGTATCTAAGTATTAGTGCGGTACAACGTAGCAGCCGGAAAAGCGGTAGGCCGCAATCCGCAATCCCAGTAATTTGCACGTCCAAAGAAATCCCGGCATTTCGCCTCCTCCCATGGAGATACAGTCGAAACGGTACCGTCGGCGTGAGTCGAGATGTCCGTTTAATCCTTTCATGTAACCCCGGTCGGCGTGTCGGTATTCGGTCATTCCGAGGGGGCCGAAGCACGGGCACGGCCAGAGAGAAGCACATCCGATCTGGCAGAGGCGAACGAACGTCCCTGCGGAGTGATTGCGAATTAACTACACACGATACATTTGAGAGTCGTTTGACTGAATCCTACGACTAAACGCGCGTGAGAACCGTATCGCCCTCCGATTCACAACGATCTTCTCCGTTCCTCCTCCTCCCTCTCTCGGAGGAAACCACAGAGAGGAGAATTCGGTCAATCTTTCGACGTCCACGCCGAACTCGGGACTCTCGCGATGCCGGATTCTCGATTTATGTAGGTCTCGGCTCCGGAGCTCCGGAGGGCCGTGTTGTTTCGATTGGGGGGCTGTTGACAAAATTGAGTGTACATCTCTTATTTCTCTACCCGCGAGTGGGGATCTGCACGGATCGCGCGAATACCGTGCAGTTTCGACAAGGCCTCTAATGGCTGATGCTTGTTTATAGTCCGTATGACTCAGCGTTTTCAATGCAACTCCCCTCGAGACGAGACCGGGACTAGGAACGGAGTATTGCTTCTTTTCCACGGATATTCACTTACTGGATTTTCTTAACAGAGATTACTGGCACGATGCTTAATGGTCTAAAAAATGTATTCCCTCTTCCGAAACCGGGGGGGACCGATGCGCTCTTCCGTGCCGCGTCTTATTGTGCAATTAAGCCGATCATTCCGGCGATGCGAATGCAGCGAAATAATTTGGCGGAAATTTTCAGTGCGTCCGGGCAACAACGCAACGGGCGCGGCTATTTCGAGACGACCGATTCGAAAGGGGAGATCCGAGTCGATTGGGTCTTGTTGCTGTTGGAGAACATGTACGTTAAAGCCGTCGGAGATTATCAAAACAGCGAGTACAAGAGCCAATCGCGAGTCGAAGGATTTTACATTAATCCGCAGAAATCGTTCGAATTCCTCAAAATCGGCGCGGACGTGAACATCGACACGTTGTGGTCGTAAGTATCGATTCAATTAAAATCTGCAGCTATACATCCATCCAGCCGGTAACGGCATTAGCATCTCCAATACCCCACCGAAATGGGAATGGCGAATGGAGATTGGAGCAGGGCCGGGGCTGGGGAGGTGTTGCGATGCAGAGTGAGGTGTCGGAGCCTGTTTTAATAACGGAAGTTTTCCAGAGCCGGAACCAACGTAACCTTATCTCTGCCGAATTACCAAAACATGAATTTGGAGGCCCACTTAAAGCTCCCTCCGCCCATTAAAGAAGTTTATAGTTTAACGGGAAAGTTGCGCTATAAGGATTTTAAAACCGTCGAATATTTAGGCAAATATCGCGCCCTGAACGCGCAAAAGAAGTACGGCTCCTGGGGAAACGTACGTTTATAATGTCAGATTTAATATGTCCCGGCCGATTGTGTTAATTTTCGTATTCAGATCTCGTACGGCGATAAGACACGCATGGGAGGCAACGTCGATGTCGAGTGGAACAACAAAAGCGTCAGCAATCATCTGGACCTGCGAAAAGACGACGACGAGACCTACAATCTGGTGTACAAGTTACGCACCCCGAAATTCGTCGACAGACAGACCTTTGTGACCGAAATGAGTTACAGCGCCTCAGGAAAACACCATAACATCACGTGAGCGCATCGACGGACGTCCGAGTCTGAGCGTTCCGGCGACTGCAGAAATGATTAATTCCGAATGGTTCTAGGTGCGAGGCGTTTTATCCCGAGGAGCGATCGATCGTTTTTGGCCAAGTGGATTTTCAGGAATTCGCCAACATGAACGGCACGGTTAATGTCACAATGCCCTTGGGGAACATTAGTTACGCCGGTGCCCATTTCGACACAAAAACCGACGCGTAAGTACCAACAATAATAATTCGCCACTCGGCCGGTCGTCCGGGCCGGAGATTGATGGCGACCACTATTTCTCGCCTCCGCCCGCTCGCTCAACTTATACGATATATTTTCAAATCCGCGCCTTCCAGCCGGGTCTATGACAGACACCTTGAAGCGTTCTGGCCGGGCGACACGGCCCTTTTGGACTGCCGCTGCCTGACCGAACGCGGCACCTCCCTGCTCGAAAGTAACACAACAGGTGCGCTCCTGATCGAGGTGCCCTTGCAGACGAGGCACGTGGCCGACATAGATTTCGCCTACCAGGTGAGTCCCCTTTGGTCTTTGGATCAGATCGGATCGGATCAGATCAGACCGCTGAACGTGTAGTGTACCTATCGTTGTTTGTTGCGAGCAGAAGCGGCAACGGATCGCCGTGGGCAGTACCACGATCGAGTACAACGGCGACAAAGTCCTCGAAGGGAAGTATAATTGCGAGACCACGTCGAGGGCGGGCCTCGAACGGGACACGATCCACGTGGAGGTGCAGAACAAGTTGGTCCCGGTCGGGGCGGACTACGTTCACGGATACGAGTACGGGGCGTCTGGGGACGGCTCCACCGCTCCCACTACTGTGGTGGGTGCATCAAATAAATCAGCGACTCCTATAAAATCCGCCGTAATCTATAGCCGACCGGCGTTACCCTCCCTCTTCCCTTCGCCTCGGCCAGGCTCACGGACTCTCCGGCCCCCATCACCCGAAAATACCCGACCCTTAACGGTGCTGCTGCTACTCCCACTATTGCTGCTGCTACGGGCTACGGCTACCGGTTCGTGTTGTAGCGGCGGTAAACCGCACCGCATCTTCCCCTTGACCGCTGCCGGTTTCATTATTTCGGTTGTCCCTGGCCGAGAATCCGGAATCCGGGTGTTGATAAAATGCAAAGCGGCCACCCAAATCACCTGGGCCAACCGTAAACTCAACACAGTCGGTATCCCGATTACTAATTAAATCTTACACGACGCGAATACCGCTATAAAATTTATATAAGCGGCGCTTTTATTCGGAAGGGAGAAAGTTATTTATGGAGGTTTTTCGCGTTGCTGACGAGTTTGATAGTTTTATCTCCATCACTCAATATGGCGATACATCTATCTCAGTGCATACACGAACCGCTATTGATTTAAACTTTGGTATATATCCCGGGTGATGAATGTGAACCGTGCCGGGCTATCCATTCGCCCCGTTTGAAACATGAGCCGGCCGAGAAAAACAAACGGTCGCCGGACACAACTCATAAGCACGCTCTAGCTTGTGGCAGATTGCGATTTCTCCCTAATCCACCGGGATGTGAATTATCACCAATTTAAACTTTTAGATCCGACAAATGTTTTTCGTGCACTCCCACAAAGCGCACACTAGTTCGCCGCGACGTATTAGCACCTAACTAATCGATTTTTTCTCCGACAATTAACCAAAGAGAGATCTCTCTGTCACGGACAACTTTCGAGTTTAGACTCGCTCTCGCAGCGAAAATGGCAACGGCCTTATCGTGCCCGCGCACCGTAAAATATTCGCGTTCAATGGTACTCATCAATCTGCGACCGCTTTTTAGACGCATTTACACTTACTTGACCGCAAAATCCAACAATGGGATCAGGCGCTCCGCAATTTTACAACCCCTTTCCTTTCCCATTTACACACAACACTATTAACTCGCCGGCATGCACGAACCCTCCATCACGTCAAGCCATCCCTCTTAATGATGATACAACCGGAGGCGAAAATGCACGAACCGTCGCATACTTCGCTGAACCGATTTTTTCGCAGGACGAGAAACACGTTCACCTGTACCATTTGAAGAACGCTTCCAAGTTCGACGTCACCGGCGAGATGAACGTGCGAACGAGCTCTACCGGACGAAAGATCGCATTTTCGGCGACCCATTCGAACCGCACCGTCAAATTGTGGACGAACTATGACGTCCTCGACCAGCGATTCAAGCAGCACTCTCGTCTCGAATTGAGTCCCGCCACTTGGATCGCATACGACCTCGATCTTCTCAACAGGACCGCGGTAATAAACGTGATAAAGCATCCATTTACATCGGGTCCATCATAAATGCTTTATGCAGGACGAAAGGTTCGACGCTCAGTTGGCGCACGTGAAAATCTCGTACCCGCGGAGGAACTTCACCGTGGCCGGCGCGTACAACATCAGCGAGTCCTCGCTGAACGCGGACGTGTCCCTGCTCTGGGACAAGGACCAACAGGACAAGTCGGCGAAGGCGGCGTTCGACTGGAGGCGCGCCGGCGACCACCGCGAAGAGGTCAAGCTGAGCATCGGGCACCCGTCCTTCGAGAAGGACGTCACTTTCTTCGGCGAGTACGAGTACGACGAGAGGCGCCTGCTGGACACCCGGCTCACGGTCGATTACAGTCCGGATCCGGCGCGGACGCTCCGAATCGGCTCCGAGATTAGCGACAACTCGAATCGATACCTGTACAACTACACCTACAACCTGTGGGCCGTCCACGACGCGACCAACTTAAATTTGAACACGTACGGCGGCTTCTCGTGGCACGGCGGCCTCTACAAGACCGGACATTACACCGAATACAAACGGTCCTATCTGCCGCTCACCGTCTACGAGACGAGCGCCGAACTGGCCCCCTACCGGATCGAGGCGAAGGTTAATATCATTATCACTCATTCATTCCGGTAATTAACGAGGAATTTCCAATCAGAAAAGCGGCGTGGACGAACTGCTCTACTTGTTCGCCGAGTACGGCGGCGGATATCCCAGCTACACGGCGAACATATCGACGTGTCGTCAGAATAACAACGCCTCGGGAGAGTTTTACGTGAATTTCAAGGAAAAGTTGCTGGTGTTAGACTTGAACATGACCACAGGTGAGTAATGCGATAGTTTCGTCGGTTCCGGTGATCTCCGGTAATGTTATGGTGATCTGTTTTGATCATTCCGCAGACGGCAGCCAAAGTTTCCACATGTACGGACTGATACCGGACGCCCGAAATGCCAAGTTTGATGTCTGGCGTGATTACGAGGACATTAGGGTGTCCGACGTCGCTTATTATCTCCGGTTGAACCACTCCAGACTTATCGTGTCTAGTTTATTGTGGAGATCCGACCTAATTCACGACATCCAGGTGCGCTCACACCGGCCAAGCCCGCGTGCATAAAGTAATCGTTCATGTGTGTGTGTGCCAATTTGCAGACCGGAGTGCGCTCCACCGTCAAGGATGTTTACAATTACGTCCTGGAAGGGATCAACAATACCAAACAGTACGTCCGGTCCGAGACGGACCTGGCGATTCACGATATATGGGATAACGCCAAGCCGAGCGTCGCGCAATTTTTGGGGGACCTCAGGTGAGTACCGCTCGATGGGGGCGCGAGAACGCGATCCGATCGTTGATCTTATCGACAGGGAGCTCCGGGTGATCGAGGACGATTTCGACGAGTTGAAACTGTTCCTGAACGCGTCCTACGAGGCGAACGAGTTCTACATCAAAGACATCGTGAATATGTCGATGATATTGTTCGACGATTTGGCGCTGGAGTCCCTGCCGGCCATCGTCGGCGAGATATGGGAAGTGATGGGCGAATCGGGGGAGAAAATCAAGAAGAGCATAGCCGATGCGATCGAAACGATAAAAACTTACTACAAAAACACCGCCGATTTCGTTCGGGGACTTCTCGACGGCGATCCTATCGACCGGCTCTCCGACGTGTTCAAGAGCATCGTCGAGAAGTACGACGAGTTTATCAAAGAACTCCATGTGGCTTTTATACAGTATATGGAGCAGCTGTGGTCGCAGACTTACGCTCTGGTCGTCAGTAATTGGCACAAAACTCTCGCCGCGATCGAGCCGACTTTCATCAAAATGGTCCACTACTTGGAGACGATCGCCTGGAATACCGGAAGAGAGTTTCTCGACTTTCTCTACATCCGAAAGAGCGAACTCATCGAGTCCCCGTACTTCGCAAAATTCACCAACTTCACACACGACGTCGATCGCTTTTACAGGGACATCACCGGAAATAATACGATAGCGAGCGTGGTCAAGTACGCTCAAATCACTTGGAACTTCCTCCAGGACCGGTACTTCAACCTGGTCCCCTTCGGTAAGGAGCTCCAAGCGGTGGTGTCCGAAATTCTGGACGAATTAAACGAGCTCAGGAATCTCCCTTCGATCAAATATTTAGAAGGTAAATGCCACGAGCTGTACAAGAAGGTCGAATGGTTTTGGGATTACTTCAACGTGGAGACGCGGCTGCACCGTTTCGTGGTCCTGTTGCATACGAAATTGACTGACATGTCTCAGACGGCGCTCGAGGCGGAGAACAGGTAGGTTAATTGATTTGTAATGAGGCGAGCAAAGTGCTCCGATTTCGGTGTACATTACACTATACGTACAAGTGCCTATACGTGCATACATGACACGCTTTTACAGGTATCGGGTCGCGAAGACGAAATTCATTTTCGAGCCATCGGACGGAATTATGCTCCTCGAGCAAAAATTGCCGATGTCGTGGCACGCCTTCAACGAGACCCCAAAGTTCCTCGTAAGCAGCCCCCCCGCCCTCACGCGCCGGTTTTATCACATTTCCAAATTAACGCCAAACTTATTGCAGGAAATTCCCGAGTTGAAAACAGTCGACAACATCCGGAATTATTTTGTACTGTCGCAGACGACTTTCTGGGATTTTTATCACGATTACAAAGCATACACCGAACTTTCCGGATGGCTCCCGCCCTTTAAAGGTCAGAATCGGGGGAAAAATAATAATAGGTAACCGAACGAACGACGGTTCATAACGCGGCGGAATTTTTATTTCAGCCCAAGCCCTTTTGGTCGGATCAAGATATTACGTGACGTTTGATAGGAGGTATTACGATTTCCGCGGAAGCTGCTCGTATCTTTTGGCGACAGATTACCTCGATCGCAATTTCTCCATCGCCGTATCGTACGATAAAGGAGGTGACACCCACAAATTACTGCTCGTGGTCAACAACACCCTGATCGAAATCGACGTGTTTACAGACGTAAGTATAGACCCCGCCGCATCGCATCGCTACCGCTGAAGCCGTCAGGTGTACCGGTTTTATCTTTTATCTCGAGTATCTCTGATGCTGAACCGATCCATACCGCTAGATGGGTATTGGCGTACTACACTAAGACTAAAGTAAAATAATGGAAATAATGGGAATTCGCGTATCGATCGATCGCTTTCACAAGTCGAGTCTCTTATTTCCAGAGCGTAAAAGTTGGTAATGACGGTGGAAGTTTACCGGCGCAAATCGGCGACACGTTCCTTTACCGCGAAGCCGAAGTCGTCACCGTCAAAAGCGAATCCGGCTTTATGCTGGAGTGCAACATGAAATTCGATATTTGCGCGTTCCAGGTTTCGGGTGAGTTAACGCGTTATCTTTTAAGACAATCGACTTTCAATTTCCCCCCCAGGATGGTACTTCGGCAAGACGGCCGGACTCTGGGGCACGATAAACAACGAACCGTCGGACGATTTCCTGACTTCCGACCGCACCAGAGCGCGCGGCACCGAGCTCGGCCGCTTCACCGACAGCTGGAAGCTGCACGAGTGCGACGGGGGGAAATTGCCCGAGGCCGGGCCGCCGACGCCGCCACCCTCCACCGTCGAGATCTGCGACGAGTTCTTCACGAGCAAACTGTCGCAGTTGGCGACGTGCTTCCCGCGGGTCTCCGCGGATCCGTTCCTGTCGATGTGCCTGAACAGCGCGACCGAGGTGGAGGCCTGCGCCTCGGCCCTCGCCTACATAAGCCAGTGCGCCTTCTCCAACACGCCCCTCCGGGTGCCCGACGTCTGCGTCAAATGCCACTCGCCGAACGGCACCGTGCTGAAAGAGGGCCAGAGCGTCCATCTGGTCGACGACAGTCTGCCGCGCAGCGCCGACGTCATTTTCATAGTCGAGGCGAAGGCGTGCAACCGGGACCTGAGGGCGAAAAGGAATTTCGATTCTGTCATCGAGTTATTAAATAAAGAGCTCACCGAATCGAACATTACTAATAATAGATATGCCGTCGTGATATTCGGGGGCGACGGGGTTTTCAATCAACCACGCAGCCTGGCCGTCAATAGTAATGTTTTCACCGATTTCAGATCATTGATTACTTATTTCGATTCGATTCCGGTCGGTGAGTATCGTCCGCGCGATTGCGGGTAATTTAATTAAATTGAAATCGATTTTCTGTGTTTTTTTTCGGTCCTGCCCTCACGCGTTATGTAGGTAACGGCAGCGCGGACATTTTCGAGGCCGTCACATTCGCCGCGAACCGAATGCTCTTCCGGGCCGGCGTATCCAAGAACTTCATACTGATGCCCTGTTCGGAATGCGACGAGAATAACATGAAGGTGAGATTATCGTAATTGGGGAGGAGGGGGCGCGTTCGATGGCGCGAAACTAAGGGTGCATGGCTCCGGAATACCTACAACCCGACCCGATTAGGTGACTGTCGCGGGGGGTGCACAGCGAACCCCGCTAAATCTTCGCCCCCGCCTCCGCCCGACGACCCCCAAAGCTCCGACCGCACCGGCCTTAATCCAAATCTCTGCCTCCAATTCTACCTCCGAGACACCATCGCTGAGTTATTTTCTAATTGCTTTTCAGTTGGACTACGCCAGCGTACACCAGTTGCTGCTCGAAAGCGACATCACCTTGCACATATTAATGAATGAGGACTTTTCCATCAGCAAGATGCGCGATAATAAAGTGCCTTTCGGTGAGTATACACATTTTTCTATCATCGTGATGACGACTAGTATTTTCCCTCGATTCCGGGCTCCGATCGATCGAAAATCTCCAATGTAAATGTTTTCCCGTTGCTCCTGCGAACTCGACCGAGGCTCTATCAGAAAGAAGCGCAAACCGAACCGTTCCGTCACAATGGTTATAGTGTGGAGGTATCGGATAAGAGTATTAGGCGGCGATTACACTAAGCTTTAGCGTGTTTTACTAAGTACTTTATTCGGACAGTTGTTGCTACATTTCAGGATAATGGGCGCCGTTATGACGGACACCCCTAATAGGTTTGTCGATGAATTAAATTAATTAAACCCCGGCGTGAGTATGGTAAACGTGTTCGGGAGAGTGGAAAAAATTCGTCGCCTTCCGGGGGAGGTATACAGATTAGATTCGGGCAATCTCTACTAATACACACTTTTCCCGTACGTGCCTTCTCGCTCGCGTTGCCAAATGTGGCCCAGAGGGGTCCTTCCTGCTCGGCCCGGCGGCGGACTATTTCTATAAATTGTAGATTCGCTAGTACAATGCGCGCCCCGATTCCGAGGGGCCCGTCCAGACGATGAGAGGGCAATTTCGCAACATCAAAGTTAATTAGCGACTTCGTTATGAATTCACACATTCAACAGTTTTTGATTGCCGATGCGCCCGGCGTGTTCATTACGTATAACAAAAAACCCCTTGTTTTTCCGTAATGCTTTTTTCCCGTGAATTTATTCGAAAATTACCCGCGCCCATCCTTGCGAACAACGCCGGTGTCACGGCACAATTACAACGAAAAAATAGAATCAAGTTATTGTCAGTATAAATCAGGACGATTATGCGCGATCGTAATTTGCATATGAAATAATTCGCCGGAATTTGGCACGGTCACAACTGTTTTCGCCCGTGTATGTGCACTTATGTGTGCGCGCATTTGAATGCGGGGACTTTTCAGCTTAATAACGAAAATTAATTTTATCTTTCGTACCTGAGCCGGGACCGCGCTCGTACGCTTTTTTACCGGCGAATGCACGTCGACATTACGTATGCGGACCGGTACGGTAAATCTGCGACTGCACTTGTCTCTTTGACCGGATTATCCCGGCGCGGGTGGAAATACGCGGATTTAATTACGGGAAAAGTCGCCGATATATTACACGCCCGGGCGACTGTATAGGCGTCAATGTCTGTGAAATATCCGAAATCGGTCCAAGTTTCCTAATTAATTAGCGCGTATCAGTATTCGATGGAAAGTTTCGCACGGAGAGGGAGGTGAACTCGCGCCGGCCTATCTGATATGGGGGTGTAAACTCGATAACAGATAACGAGACACATCTACCCACCAAGTGCACCGCGGCGTCTCGATTCTCGACTGGGTAGGTGTACCGCGCCATATATATAATTATTATCAGCACACGTGATTCCCGGCGCCGACCCGTTTGCATGGATATTACGTAGGTGTAATAGTATTTCGAGATTGCCGGAGTGCAGCCTGCAAATGACATTTCGTCCGGAACGGAACGGACCGGACCTCCCTCGTCCATCACCTCCGCAGTCCGCACACACATGTGCGACCGGCTGAGTTGAGCCACTCGTTATTAGCTTTAAAATAGACAGGTGGATTATCCCGGTGGCTTTTGGCCTTTCGTCTCGATTCATCTTGACGTAAAAGTCCAAAGTTACGCAATTACTGTCGCCGCGGTAATGAACTTACTCGCACGGGAATGCCTCGAATTTCGGTTAAAGGAAACCGCAAGCGAATACGCTCCCTTAATAAGGAATTAGTTTCATTATGTGATATTTTTCTACCCGGCGCGTGTTCCGAGTTGAAGGTGACCGTCACCGCATCTATCTATGCACATCTACATGGTGATTCAATATTATGCCGACGCTCGGGGGCTCATTTCTCTATACGTTCTTCAGGGACACGGCGGCAAATATATCAAACAAGAAATAAAGAACCATCGCAGCTTTCAGGAAAGTTTCCATCGATTCTCGTATCTTGTTCCGTCCTAGAGATATCGCGATTTTAGTGGAGCTGATCGCCGGATAATTGAACAAATTTTGAAGATTATAACGAAATACCTAGGATCTCGAGCTTTTCGTTAATCTCA
This sequence comes from Salpingus planirostris, assembly GCA_949788335.1. Lineage (NCBI taxonomy): Eukaryota > Metazoa > Arthropoda > Insecta > Coleoptera > Salpingidae > Salpingus > Salpingus planirostris. The sequence continues at coordinate 7,830,663 of OX460929.1, forward strand.
TACGTTTTCAGCACAACATCTACCAGAGATTTGAGCTATCTTTTTCATCTTAGATATTTCGTTTTAAACTTTACTGACTTGGACTTGAATTTTATATTGAATGATTCGGCATTTGTGCACGCAGGTATCGATCAGTGGAAGGCCTACACGAAAAAGGATATCCGCGTCCTTCTGGGAGACGCGGCGCTGCGGAAGCAAGTCAGCCTGCCGAAATCGACGCTCGGCTATTGCACGCCGCTGGCGTTGGAAACTAACGGTGAGTGTGTCCCCCGTCCGTTTACGGCATCATATCGCATGCGGCCCGGAATGGGCCATTCTTGCGCCGCGCCGCCGGTCAGGATCCGAGATAAACCCGACGTCTCGATGCCGGACCGACGTCACCCCGTAATATTCGTCCGAGATTCTCGAATTCCCCGCGAGCTTTCGATATTGCCGAGCAGATGGGGGGCAGGGGGAGGACCAGGAGGAGGACGCATCACGCTAATGGATATCCGAAGAGGAGCCGTCCCGGTTTTCGTTTATTTCGGTAACGGGGCCGAAATCCGGGACCGTCGCGAGGGAAGGTCGGGAGACGCGCGCTCTAAATGTTTACCCTAAAGTGATCCTAGTATTCATCAGCGATTCACAATCGCAAACTCCAGTTGAACGATGCGATCGTGCACCCACATCACGCCCCGCGAATGCTCTAGCTTGTCTCTCGCCGCGTCATATGTAAATTACCGTTCATTACGCTTCGTTCTATTAAATTAACCGCTTTATATCGATAATTCGGGCGGATCTCGAGCGTTTATGCACCGCGGATCGTGGCTCGCGACTCGAGGGGCGGGATATGGTGCGGATAGCGTGTAAGTGGAGGTGCCCGGAAGAGGGATCCTTTGTTTGGCTCGTGTATAAGGACGTCTGGTCCGGCGTAAGTCGGCGGGAGACGCGGGGCCGTTTCCAGCTCCGGTGGCATGTTGTTAGGGTTAAGGTCGGATTTATCGAATCGGAAGCGGAATCGAAATGTATGTCCTCACCTGACCACCATCTATACATCTTACCGCCCGGACTGATAGATTGATGTATCGTTCGTTCGTTCGTTCCTTCGTTCGCCCCACGTCGCCCGGAACGATCGGATCGGGGCGATGCTGAGCGATTTTCGCCTTGCGTGTTCCAGGTACGGTTTTCAACTCGAAGAATCTGATGCAGCAGGCGCGCAAGGGTAACGCCAAGAAGTTCGCGACGGTCTTCGCGAAGCGCGTCGCCGCCTCCGCCGAGCCGGCCGGATGCGTCAACTGCGAGTGCACCGCCTTCAACAGCGGCGTCGCCTTCATGGAGTGCAACCCCTGCTCGTACCCCACGACGGCCAGCATTGATTACGTAAGCGCAGACCTTTTCTTCCTCTTTTTCGCAGGTCTTCCCGAGGACGACGCACCTTGGCCGTCGCATCATCGGCCTATTAAATCGTTCCTTTCAACCGCACACGCTGTGTTTTGTAATCCTTCAGTCCAACAAATGGTACTTCTCCCGAACGGGATTGCCACTAAGTTGCCCGCTGCTACTTCTCATGTCTCACGCCCATTCTCAATTCAATCCGGAATTTATATCCTCACAAAATTTATACGACACTACTTCGTTGTCGACCCTTTTTCAAACTATTCATTTTCTACTTTATATTGTTCACTTTGCCGTTCCTTGTTCGGTCTAACCAACCCGCCCCCACCCCTAACGAGAACTTTGCGGAATTTATTAATTTTATCAAAACACAACACGTACATGTATTCCTTACGTTTTGGTATACTGTGACTCATTTAGTATTTCACGCAGGGATTCGACGAGGACTTGGGACTCGCTCTCATGCAGCCAGCCGACGATTTTCTCGGATCCTTAGAGTCACTATAATTTCTACCAACTACTTATACATATTTATTAAGGACTTGATCGACTATTTATAGTAGCGAGACAAAATAAAACAGCGGACTTTCAAAACCCTGTACATAATTAGAGGTTTAGACGTATGTATTTAGTGTAGAATTGTGTAACGATAACATTTAATAATAATTATAGGATGAATAAAACAATTACTAACATTATTATCCCCGGTCTTTTACTGTGTGCGCTCTCCACCTTGGTGTCCTCAGTATTTCGGTGAGATAGCGATTGTTAAAGCTGACAGTGATGTACGAGAATAATTTTGGTGATGTATAATATAATAAATAATAAAGGTTGTCAGTTCGGATATTAAGTAGGGTCGGTTTATGGGACTTGCACATGGAGCTTAGTAGTGTGCGCCGCCGGAATCTCCCTCGTCTGTTCCGTTACTAGTTTCGCACACACGCCGCACCCTCACCCGTGTCCGCACAGATAGACGAACGGGCATAATGCGGGAGACGAGTGTGCATGCAGGCGACCGTCCTGCGCGTTACGTAATTATCCGTAATCTTCATTAGGTGAATATTTGCGGTCCTCTCTTTACGGCGAACGGGAGATCGCGATGGCTCGTTTCGGTTCTGCATCCCGTTATAAGCCAGAAAATGAGTCTAATATTGCCGTATCATTGGAAAAAAGGAGTTAAATTTTCAAACGGCCATAACTTTTGAACCGAAGCTCCGATCGGGATGGGCGTCCGTGCATTCGGAAGAGCGTAAAAAAATCTACGAAATGCTCTTACGGATTTTTGTTGTCAAGAATGTGAAAGAAATAGAAACTTTCCCTTATTTAGGTGTTTCGAGTTCAGGAGTCGTCGGTAGGTATGATATTGAATCACCACGTACAGGGGGGGTCTCGGGAGTTTGCATTAATGATCCAATTGTTTATTTTCGTCCGGGATGACGTTTTGAAAAATTGAGGCATTAGTATTCAAGTGAAGGCAGCCAGACAAACCTCGGAAAGAGGTTGAAAGTCAACCCTCGCGGGACTCGAGAGAACAATCTTTCGGCATGACAACCGGAGAGCCGGAGAGGCGAGAGGCGAGCGCTCGTCGCATGCACACGGCGGAGACGACTCCTGCGGCCCTGGCGCAAAATCCCCGTCACCTGCAAATTGAAACTGAAATACACAATGCGACGGCGACACCTTCGCGTTTGACGGAAGGAGAGAGAAGGGCAGGCGGAGCGTGTATTATACATGTGCACGCTCGTTCGCGGCCCTTTGACGCGGCCCTAATTATCATCGTCGCCCGGCGGAGGGGCACTTTTTCCCCGGGGGTTCAATAATCTCGACGAGGGCGGTTTTATGCACCGCCATCATCGCGCCGGGGGAGGACGGGGCCCCGAGTGGCATTAGTCCACGTTGAGTAGTGCGCCGGTGATTTATTCGCGCCAGGTATGAGAGGACAAGCTTATCTTTTGAATGATGGTCCTTGTTAAAAATCCGTAGCCTATTAGGGTGTCGGCGGGGAGCGCGCCGGCGGAAACACGGCCGGCCTGCATCAAGCGAAGAACGAGGGAATCTCCCAAAACGAACAAGAGGACCAATAACGCACACGGGACCGGATTTCGCACATTGTACACCCGCACGGAACGATATTGATGGAAGCGCGCGCGACGTGTGCCGGAGATTTGAATGCTAATATGTCAAAACGCACCTAAATGATTTTTTAAAAGCGGGGGTTCGATGCGATTAGGGTCCGGGGAGCTAATACGTTTGGAATGACGGCGACGCCGACGCTTCTTTTAACTAATCCGCGTGCCATAACGGAAACGTCGTTAGCCCTTCGCCGTATGGCGCATCTGTAAGTACGTAACGTACGGTACGGAGGGCCGCGTACGAGACGCCAACTCGAAAAGTCTCGCCGAAGTCGGAGCAATTTAACAATCTATTGTACCGGAACGATATGCCCCTCTCGCCTAACTAAACCGTAACGTTAAAACACCCCCCAATTGATTCAATTTTACCCGAGAGGGTCGGAATAAAAATGTATTCGATCCCCGGCTCTTCGGAACGCCACTCCGTCTTCTCCGTTCGCTTTCGGCCCTGCGCATATACAGGGTGTCGCGGAATCTACAAAATTGCGCCCAAATCTCAAAAGGATTCACACTATTTGAATTCGAGTTTGTTCAGAAACCGTTTTCATTATTTGGTAAATTGGAAGAGGCAAAAAGAGCGAAAAGTATGGGAATAATTGAAAAACTGTTGTAAAACAATTATTGAAACGACTTAATCGCTAACCCTGCAATATCGGAAAGACATAATCGACTCGAGTCGAGCACTCCCGATATTCAATCTTAATCGGTCCATACGTCAGCCTTATCGGTTGCTGGCGTCGTGTCCTTTCGTGATTGTAGGTTTTCGTGATCATGTCTTTTCACGATTACAGGTGTTGCTCCAACCTGGCGACTTCTTCATTGCGAACATCACCCCGAATGGGCGCAAAAAATCCGGGTCTGGGAGAATCAGGAACCGTAAAATTTAGTGACACCCTGTATAGAGGTACGGGCGAAAGGCGAGGAGCATTGCAGGAACACGGATGAGCAAGCTGGGAGCTATTATTGGGTACGTCGTTAATATAAATCATTTTGATGCAAACGTGTTTGCGAAAAGTCTATCTCGCCGACAGTGTCGACCATGCAGAAGGTCGCGCAATATCGCCTTCGATCCGGCGCCCCATTCTTGCGCGCCCGCCCCTGCCGTCGCATCTCCGCACCGCCGGGCCGCCTCGTCCGCGACAATCCGTCGTTATAATTGCACCGGGTAATTCTGATTTATGCACGGCAATTTGCGGGGCGGCTCCGGAAGTTCGGGCGGCCGGGGGCGCGGGACCGGCGGCCGGCCCGGCGACGTGCGAGCACCTGGGGGTCGGTCATGGGGCGGGCGATCGGCGGTCGCGGCCGCGGGTCGGGAATCGGTGCCGGAGCGAGGACCCGATCGGGGCGCGGGCGAAGGATCCGCGAAGGGTCGCGTCGCGCCGAGGGTGCGCCCTGCGCGGCCCTCTTAGGGCGCACGCTTGCGATCACGCGGAGGGAGAACCGCGGGAGAGAGTCGGGGGCGGCGAGAGCCCACCGGCTATGTGATTTAGTTTCTGCCTTCACCACGCGATGTCCGCACAAACGGAGTGCTCTTCCGACACTCAGAAACGTCCGATCGACGCAGCCGGCAGCAGTTCGCGCGCCTTGTAATCTGACTCGTACCGAAACGGCCGTTCCGGCATCGCCATCGAGAGATTGTTGTTATGTCGCGGTCTTGCGCGTTCCCCGGTCGAGTTCACGTATCGCACATGAGCCGCTTTTTCGGACAGGAGATGTGACCGCGAATCGCCGTCGGCACGATGGAATATGCCACTTCACTGTGTTAAATCGGTCCAAACCCGGCCGCTATGTGGACGACCGTTTTCTATATTCTCGTCGTCTTCGCAGCGTGGGCATTCACCTACGAAAAACGCATCTTCGGTAAGACCTCCTCTATAAATACCCGCGCGTTATTTAACCGTATAGCGTGGAGGTGTTTAGCGGACTAGAGAAATAAAACGTCAAGACGGGAAAATATCTTAAAGCCGGATTCTTCTTTCAAACTCGCACGAACTCTCTGAAAGTAAAAGGTGTATACACAGTACACGTGAGTTTCGCATTTAATTTTAAATCAACTCCGAGGAAGTGTTAACACTTTTTCCCGACAACAACAACATCAACAATGTGAGTGCCGAATAATAAAACAACCCGACGCAATTACTCAGCGTTGTCGCCGAACTACAACATTATCTTATGCAAATACCCAATTAACTCCACGTCGGCGGCGGAACAGCTTCGGCTTTCCCATAATAAGGGCGAAAATGAAGCGATGGATATACACTTGGAGCACCGAGCATCGGCGAGAGGACGAAATAAATCGGGGGGAGTCGTGATAAAGGGCGTTAAATAATTTCGAGCCTTCCTTCGCATCGCGAGCCCCTATCTTTATGACGTCTCAACTCTCAACCGATCCGGCAGGGGCGGTGCGATGCGGAAACGGAACGAAAACAGGCCGACCCTCTAATTTTTTAATGAAACGCTACACCCGAATCAGTTGATAACACGTGCGTAATTAAAAGCCGCCTTCTATGCATGGCGGTGTCCTTTCAGGGGCGGCTCACGTTCTCATCACAATCGCAATAATAATGATAACAACGAGAATCCCTTTAGGAATTCTCGCACACATTTATGTACGTACGCAGGGACCGGCGGCAATCTCGTGTCACGTGCATTTGTGATGAATTTGACAAGATATTAAACATGGCCTTGTCATACGGCGGTTTTTCTCCTGACGCAGCGGTATCCTCGATATGGAACATTTCCGGATCCGTGTTGCTCCTCGCTCTATACACGATATTATTTGCCCGAATTATCCGGTAAATTATATCACACGTGACGTTAACACCGTATACCAAAACCGACCCCCCGGAATGACGTTACCTATATACACACACTGCGACCCAGAAACGAGAGGTCGAAGACCGAGCGACAGTTCCCGTCGACAATTGGCAATAAAAATTATATTCCTCTTCTTGCGCGTTGTGAAATTTTAATTTTTTATTATTTATAGAAGTGTAACTTTTTCACATCTAATCAAAAGTGGGTAAAATTCCACAACACTTCCAGCTTCGGTCCAGATCCCGGTCCCAGTCCTACCTGTTTTTTATTTCCGGGCGTAAAACGAAATGCCGCCATCTTCATTTAAGTCTGGCACGGAGGGGGAAGAGTGTGCCTGTTAAAATTGCCCTTTACGTTTATGGCCTTATTATTTTTAACAAACCACCCGGAAGCTGTAAATTACCTAAAATATTCTCGGCCGTTCCGAGCCGGCGGAAATCTGGCCGCCGCGTTTATTCGCGCCGCCACCACCCCCGGAGTATTATGCCCGGGCTGTTCTCCCTTTGAGTCGGAACGCGAAAATCGTAATTGCGAAGGAAAAGTCTTAACAAATTTATATGGCGGAGATAAAGCCTTATAAATCGCACGCACATGTTCGCTTTCCGAGCGAACCGCGCGACCGAAAGGAGACCGTGGAAGGTGGAAACTGGAAAAGCTTCGAGTGTATATTATAGGGCTGCAGTGGACTCTCTTCCCAGTGAGACGGAGCAAAAGTGGAAGAAAGGCAGAGCGGAGACACACACACACACACACATACACCCACGACCGGCGAAGAATATCGACGCGAGCCCCAGTTGCCCCGTCCTTTAAGGGCTATGAATTATGAAAGTTGGCGAAAAATAACACAATGGGGTGGGAGGCCCGAACTTCTTAAATCCTCCTCTGGCGTGCAAAACGGAGAAATTCTGTAACAGCCACAACGCCGCTATGCCACGATATTGAAAGTTGTGTTACATGTAGCATGAACAAAAGTTAGCAAGCGAGCAGGCAACAGAAGCTTAAGAGGAAAGACGCTGTAATAATTAGAAAAGTGGCAAGTGGTGAGAGTATGAGACTGAGGAAAATGGAGGTATGCGGCGGCGAAGTCGGCGAGGAGTTCGGTCGGGAGTGTTAAAAAGGAACTAAGTTAAGTTATAAAGGCAATCGTGGTACGAGCATGGGCAATAATTATTCGCCACTGAGTAAATAAATATGGAAGCGACGTTCTCGAGAATTATCACGGCTAGGAAATAACATCGAAACCGGTGCGCCAGAGCAACATAGATATATATTACGGAGACAAATGGCCCGGGTAGAACGAGAACTAAGTGAAACAGTGGACTGAAATAGGTGAGAGCCGAGAAATGTGCGGAATTAGCCTCGAATATAGCCAATGAAAAGAGGATCCAGCCGTGCCAAAAACTTACAACAGCCGTCGGATCTCAAATAAATATACCTCACACTTGGATGCACCATTTCTTACCCTCTGTTTAATACCACTTTCTCATCTTTTTATCCCGGGCTTGATAACAGATAACTTACTACTAAGAACACCACCGAGAGGGGACGAGAGCTTCCCAGCCAGCCAGCGTCAGCGCTCTCTTTCTCCCTCGTCTCCTCTTTTCCAAACTTTATTAGAAAATTACGCTCTCTTCATGTTCAACAATATTATTATCTACACAATCAATTAACGTGCTTTGCGAGACTAAAGCGCCTTCGCATTACAACTACAACTACCATTATCGTTATTATCGATATCAATAGAAACGATAATAGTATTGTGTAATTTGAAATCTAATAGTTTATGATCAGAATATGAAATAGTAATAGTGTACGGTACGGTTCGGCATTATCCTTCTGGCTGTAGAATAATAATAATAATACGTCAAATATTCCTGTGGCTGGGAACAAAGAAACGCACTTAAATTAATGTTCGCTCGACTATCGCGCGCACAACACGTTATAAAAATATGGAAAAAATATCACAAGCCGAGCGATTTCCCGATTTATCACAGTCCTCCCTATATGATTTACATTTTGGCGCCCGACAACCCCAACAAACCGTGCCCCCGTACTTATATAACCGGATAATGTGGCACATACTCGCGTTACATTCGCGGGTCGACATACACATTTAGATCCAGCTAATGATAATGTACGTAGTCGGTTATTAACGTACCCAGCTGAGCTAAAGCTAAGCCTAGCCGTAGCATACATCAAGTCGGCGCGCCGCCATCATCAACAACAGGTGAACGGATCGCGACGTAAAGAAAAAGAATCGCGACGTGCTCCGGATATTATTAAATATGTAGAGACAAAGACGGGTGCCGGTTGCGGAGGAGGCGGATTATGGCGGGGCGCGCGAGCCAAACAGTGTAAATCTCCGGCTACATGAAAACTCATCGTGGAGCAAACAAATGGTGAAGAATGCGTACGATCCGCAAATTCGCCCGGACGGAGTTTCGAAAACTCCGTCAAGCATCCGCGCGGGTACGGGGGCCGCCGGTACCGGCGAAATTGATAGGATCAACGGGAAAGCTTTTTTCCCCATGAAATTCGCGCCGCCGTAAAGAATGTCGAGAATTCCTTTTTGCATAACTCGCCGAGTGCTTATTTAAATCCACCACTCGGTTAATTTGCTGAATACGGCAATTATGACGCCCGACCTCCGCATCCTCCATCCATCCATCCATCCAACCAGCCAGCCGGAGCGCATTGTTCCGAACTCGACTCTCTTGATGGAAGCTCGGCTTATATCTACGGCGGTACTACATCATCTCATCAGTAATAGTTACGGCCGTATACAGACTACCAAATACCGAATTCTAGGAGGCTATAGAACACATACAACGTGTCTACTAAATGCGTGACCGGAGAGTTGCTCCGTCATCAGGCATCGCAAGAATACGTACACTCATTTACGGGAAACGCTGTATTGTGCACGCATATCGACGACTTTGGTTCGAATTCGGCGATTCGAACGGGGAAGAGAGCGTGCGCCGAAGCTCCCCGAGCCTCTATCACATATCGGTGACACAAATCAAGCGCCTCAACGTTAGGCGCATTCCCGGTATCACTCCGGTGACATTTATATTGCTTGTATATATTTTTTCTGTTTATACAGATATATGTGGGGATTTCAAAGCGGAGGAGGGTTGCAAACCGGAGCTTACGGTTTACAACCAGGCTAGGCCGTACCGAGCCGGAACAGTTTCGTCGACGCGAGCCGCGAGTTTAAGTTTCCGTGTAGTCTTTTTGCCCCGAGGAAAAAAAGAGGCGGCGGGAGTTTCGAAATGAATTAATCACGCGAGCTTTCCGTCATGTTCGCGGGCCCGAGCGCGGGGCCGGCAACGGAACGTGGCACGCCGTACACTGTCTTGTTTGTCTCGTTTTCCAGACGTAACGAACATCCCGGTCCAGAGCATCATCATCAAGGCCGGGGAGAACAAATCTCTCGCGTGTCCCGGGGTGAACGAGCACTCGCTGGTGTTGGCCCTCGAATGGCTCTCGCTAACTCACCACGTCAAGATCGTCGAGTTCATGAGCGATTCGACGACCGTCTGGGATAATCAGCACCGCATCGCCCTGCTGCAGGACACTTTCGGACTGAGCTTTCACCCGGTGGTCGCCGAGGACAGCGCCGACTACGTCTGCCTGGTGAACAGTCGGCCGAAGCCGGACGGGATCGTCAGGCTGATAGTGCAAGGTAACGAAATTAATGTAGACCCGGCAGACGCGGTAATGCAGTCTGGTTTTAGTATGTACGGTATGGAAGTACCCGGCGCTTTATGCACGCTATAATCGGTCGAGTAAGAGATAGAGGAATCGGTTTTGCATAAGTAATGAGATGAATTTACTTCGACCTAGTTTAACAAAGACAAGACGCGAGATAAATCGGAGACGCTCCTCCGGAGCTTGAGCTCCAGCTTCAGCCGGAGCTTTGGCGCTCGAGTCTGAGCCGAATACTGCAATTTTGTGCCACTTATTAGTGCGGCACGCAAATGAGCACCCGCCTCAAATTGTACATAATAATTAGAAATTTCTTAACAATACGAGAGACGACGCTCTCTCGGCAAACTCGCTGAGCGAGACCACCTTAACTGAGTTAGTCTTCCAGATTTCGAAAATTCCCGACTAAAGTCGCTGCTAACTTTATTAATACGTTTCAAATTTAATATTTATGGTTCGTAATAAAGGAAAGTGCTTCGAGTTGAGGGGCCATATCTCTGCCCGACTCTATTTCCGGTGTTTTCACGATTATTACTGTATACACCCTTCCCTGTGGTGTTTACAATATTGCCCGCTCCGGCCCCAGATATTGAAATTAAATCTGCGGGCCACCTCTCTGCTTGCACGACCACGAAAAGATCGATGGACGATCTGGACGATGATAACGATAATAATCTTCTCTCTTCCATCAGTGAGTGCGTCGTATTTATGAGGCAATAACGAATCGTCGGGGAAATATAAGTGGATATATTACGCAATCAGGCTAGCTCGGCGATTTTTTCCTCCTTTATAATCCTATAAAATTTTATGGACTTTTAACTTTGGTATAAATTTGTTGTTTAGATGGTAATTTTGATCGCGACGCAAACTTTTAATTATTTTAATTAAACCGGACACGATGACCGACACGCGTCAACCATGCGCCCTCGCGAACTCCGACCCTCGACCGAGAAAAAAAGATGGAAACTCAAACAGCGAGGGCAATTTCGAGGAGATCATCACTATCGGGTTCGTGTCGGGAACTGGGGTGTTGTAATTTTTCCCCGATTCAGATTTGAGGGAATAAGTCTGGAGAAAACGGAGCCGTTTTCGCTCTCGACTCGATCCTCTTGGGGAGATAAATATGGTTTACGGCTTGATGAGGTGGAGGTGCATGGAGAAAAACCGATATTATCACGGCTAGATGTTATGGTCCGTGGAGTGCAATAACATTACTCCTGTTATTTTATAGCTGAAAATGGATGTATTGCTGGAGCTTCCTATTAGGGCCCACAAAAGACTTGTTTACGTTCGATGAATTTCTATAACCTGATACAAATATTACGCGACACAAAAGGGGTGAATTAAGACCCTTTCTCGTATCCACTATAAGTCAGCGTCGCCTGAAATTTGGAAACGCGTCCGACAAATCGGGAGTGTAAAAACGATGATGTTTATTGCTGTTGTCAATGATCGGTACTTTTAATTATCCGCTTACGCCTAACTTATCCGAGCCGGGCCTATCCGAACCGGTTGAGCAAACTCCCATATCATTCAGTTTATTTGCGGTTTTTAATTATACGTTTAATCTATCCGCTCGATTGACAGAGCTCATCCCTTTTTTTTATTTTTATTTCGAGGATTCGCGCCGGTTGTAAATAGTTTATGGAGCTTGAATGAGCGATCGTTATGTACACGTCTGCAGAGTGAATGAAACGCGAACGTGGCTAAACAATGAGAGGCCGGACCGAGGGGCATTATAGTACCGACGGCGATGAGGAGGCGCCCGCCGTTTCACGCGTCGGCAATTTTGATTTAGCAATTTTCTGAATCGAATTTGTCGGCTGCAGCTCTGTTATGTGTGGCAGTAGGAAGCGCGCCGCCGCTTTGCAAGGCAAAACGGCGATGATAATAAAGCATCGCGCCAAATATGCCGCCCTTTGTCTCGGGGGTGGAAAACGGCGGAGCGGCGGGAGCACAAATGGCCGGCTCCACTCGTCATAAACACCCGCAGAGGAAGGCGCGCGAAAGTCATTAAAAACCGTCATCCGGTCGGGTTATTCGATCGGTTTTGCGGTCGCGCTTCCGACGGTTCAACACCTTTTCGTATTTCGGCCCTTATGGGGGATTAGCGGTCGTCGACCGTGTAGATATTTAGCGATATCCGGAAACGGACGAGTCGAAACGGCCCCGTTTCCGGGCTAAAGTGGCGCGGCCCCCATTGTTCTTCGATTGCGTTCGAACGCGCGAAACGCGAAATTAGGTGTTAAGCTCTGTACGCATGCAGATGGTCTCGTTTCGCGTTTTACTGGCGATAAATATCGCACCGGGGGTTACGGGGCGACCGCTCAAGCTCGGCCGGTCTCCGGTCGCCCGCGGCGGTCTCGTCCTTCCGGTAAACTGCAAGTGTTAAACGGGATCGATCCGGGGCATCGCCGCCTCCGACACCGCGCGCCGCCGCCCCCCGGACCATCCTCGCGTGCCGCTGCCGATAATTACACTGTTTAACTAAATGGAAAAACGCAAATTGTTTCCCGCAGAATGAACCGGTTTAGCGGCCACCATCGACCGCCCGCGGACCGCGTAAATGCCCATTCGATCCGCATTTTTACGCCGCCCCCGCGTATACGCTCACGCCGGATTACCCGCCACGCGGTCGTCCACCCCTCGAAGCGCAAACCAACATCCGTCACTTTCCCCTCGTAAAGCTCCAAAATAAAGCAGCGTTTAGTCTAAGTTCGGAGTGTTCCACGGAAAACGCGATATCCTGCTTAGGACACTAAAAACTATCGGAAGAAATTTTACTCGAGTATAGAGAAATATTCTAATAAATTCCAGTTTCAGAGATATCACGAATTGAAATGACATGATTATTCTAACTAAAATGTCGATATTTCCGAAAGTAGAGTAATAAGAGTTCAAATTTAACAAAATAATAAAAAACCCTTTATCTAAGCTTTTTCATCTGCGCTATTTTGTTGTAGTCTTTAAAATTGATTTATTGCGCTCCGAAGAGCTGCACTAAATTCGCAATATCTCAGGAACTAATAAAGATACGGGAATCAATAAAATCTTTTCCGAACGCGAATCTGTTCCCTCCTATTTATTTTGTTAGAATATAGTGAAAACACTAAATGTCAAGCGTTTGCAGACTTACGATTTATTTTTATTTTGACGTGTGACTCGACTTGCCCGGAAGCGTTTTTCCGGGCCACGCTGTATTCGATGCAGGCGTGATTGAGTTCCGGCGAATTAAAATTTTTGATAAAACTTTCCGTATTATGCGTCCTGAGGGTCCTCTCTCCGGTTAAGTTCGTTAATGGGCCGTATCGGCCCCGCGGGAGGGCCATGAAATAAAGCTCGTGCCGCGGATGCGCCCATCAATTGGGGGCGAATTAGACGTCGAAATTACATAGGTATATACAGTTTTGCAGTAATCACACGTTTCGGGGGAGGTATCGGCGAAGCCGCGAACGCCTCCGAGACGTGGTGGCCCAGTTCCTCGTTTTTCCCCGGCGCGGATGCACCCCGACTCCAGTTCTGGTTCTTCTTTTTGCAGACGTGCCCGAGCCTCCAGGACGCCCGCTGATCGTGAGCTTCACGTCGCGATCGGTGAACCTCTCCTGGGCACCGTCGCAGGACACGCACCACAGCCCGGTCCTGCACTACATCATCCACACTCGGTGAGTGCCCCCGTCACTTTCGCGCTTTCCGAAAACACTGAAACCTCGTCACCTGTCGATAACCCGCCTGATTACGTCGAATTGTTACCGAATTAGTTTTTACGCTGCACCGAGGCCGGCAGCGAATTAGCCAAACGTAAAATAAAAAATTCATATCATCCCTCGGTTGCGATATACGTTCATACATGTATAGGCCGGGGTAATAACCGGCGTAATTGCGAGATGAATAACACTGAAAATCAAACATTTCAAATTGGCGCACGGCTAAACAAAATGTTCCGGTTTTGCGTTTTGTAACATCATACACGTGTAGAAAATCGTGATGCACGTTAAAAATTAAACTCCGGTTCCGTTCGCTCCTCTCCGGTCTAAAGCGTCTGGAACGTTATACGCAGCCCGAACCTCTAAATCTGCGGTCTGATACAAAATTCACCATTTGAATAAATTTAACTAGCAAACTCTTTAGAGAGACGAAAACGTGCCGGCCCCACGACGAAATAAATGTCACCGGCTTAGGGTGAAATCGAAGAGGCGGCAGTGCCAAAAAACCTCAATTATTGGCAAAACCGGTTCTAGGATTGATACAACAAAAATACCCTTTAGGAGTTTATGTGACCGGAGGGTTTGTCAGTTGATATTACAAAATTTGGAAAACATTCCTATTTTAATTAAACCGCGCTCCATGTTGTTTTATAAACAACAGTCTCCAACATAATACAATTCGGTGATTTTTTCGTAATTTCCTAGTTATTAACCAGTTATTGAATTTCGCACTGTTGCATTCTTCACATTATAATATACTGTTCGGTGCATCGCGCGATTTGGTCGAAACACTCGTTTTGTTTCGATACATCCACCAATTAGGCCGAATTAATTGAGGTACTTGATTGTGTAACTAATAACGATGGACCGATATTATCGATTCCCTTATGTATGTACCTACGTATAGGTAACTAAATTGTTGTTAATCTGGTAGTTGTCCTCGATTATAATCCGCCGAAACCATCTACTCGTGTGGACTCTACTAGATTACCAGATCATGGCAGATAAATAGGGGCAGCTCGTCCTCCCGTTACCGAAATCGGGACGGGGTCGTCTAAATGAAGGGACGCGTCTGAATCGTTATTAATGCCTTATATCGGCGAACGGTGAGGGATGACGTCCCCCCGGGATTGTCGATGCGTCATATCGGCGGCACACAGCAAATATGTCCGATTTGACAGAGGGTGAAATGCACGCCGTGCATCCGAGCCGAGCCCCCCCGAAAACTCCCGCATCATCGGAAACGCTCCGAAAGAAAATAATTACGCGGCGGCAGGCGCATCCCCGTTGAAACACTCTCGCGCGTTTCATCGCCGAGAATTTATAGGCCAGACAAATTATATATCAACATTTATAAAAGAATGTGGCGTGATAAATGGCTGAAAGAAAGAAATCTGAGAATGTAGACCTTTTCTATTGGGGCGCGCCATGCACGGCTGCTTCTATAAAGAACATTTACTCGTCGCGTTCCCCCCGCATTCGGAATCGAGTCCGCGCTTATGCCGTAAAGGTTGCGTTGATATCTAAAAATTTAAGCTCATACTCTCGGTCCATTTTTTAACTGTTCGATCGGAAGATTTCTCCCCCAAAGTAAGATTTATTTGGACAAGTCCCTTTTAAAAGCGCCGCGCCTGTACTCGACTCGACTCTCTCTTCAACTCCCCCTCCTACTCTCTGTCGGGCGGGGGAAAAAATTGGGAAAAGAGCAGACACAGGTGACGGACTGGGGAAAGAATGACCAAAATCATGGGCTATTACTCGGAATTGTGTCGAGAAACAAACAAATTACAAAAGTTCCGTTTCATTCACTCCCCTTGTTCTCGTTCTTGCTAGGCCGATTTGGGCCCGGTCCAGATCCAGAAAGCAGGGAAAAAATCGCATGAAAAGCTCTTTTGCCTAACACCGTCATAATTGATGCAATTAAACTTCGCTTAAACTTTATCAAATATTTCGATGGAATAATTGAAGGGCCCGAAATGCTAAGACACTTTTATTATCCGGTTATTCGGTTCTCTCGACTGTTTACGGAAATGATGCCGTGTTTGCATTGAGCGAACTTAAAATATTCAACGATTTATACAGCGCCCGGAAAACAGAGACTGGACACGATTCCGAAAAGATATTATTATTATTCGGTGTGTCTCGTATATGGAACTCGTCGTGGCGTCGGGTCTCTCTCCACTTTATGAAAGTTTTAATTCCCCTTTTTCAACTACTCGTACACCAGACATTGATTAATACTGAATAGTTTATATACGAGAGCGAATATACGTCGTATACACACAACAAACAGTGCCACGCAGTAAAGGACTAATAATTTTTCCACGTCAACCCGCATCATGCATCAGACTTGGTCGGTCGGAGAACGTAATATTTCGCAATAACCCTTTGAGAGATGAGCCGAGATGGTCCTGCACAAACCCAAGTTTTAAAATATTCAGGTTTTGATTGACAAAGTCAAACAGAGCGAAATGTCTTTATTACCCTTCCCTGGTGCCTGGTGCTTGGTTCTTGGTGCTCGGTGCACAGTCTCCGGTACGCCACTCTCTCTCCGCGACGATATTATTTTATTTTCTACTCGATGCATATTCAATGCGCCGTCAGAGGAGTGAAGAGAACGTTAATAAATCGAGGCGAAGCCGGGGCTAATGAATTATCGCCTCCGCTTAATACACAAAAGAAACGTTTCCTGTTATAATATAACAGAACAGGAGGAATCTGTAACGACCGACCTATAACCTGTGGTGCAATAGTACCTGTCTATCTGATGCAAATTGGAGTTATTTGTACCGTAAACAGACTTCCGAATATAATTAAATTCTGGGCAATTAAATTAAATAAAATGATTACATCCATTGCTTCTGAACGTTTCCGTAATTAAACGTAATCAAGTTGACTGAAACTTATCCTTTATGTGCACTCTAGCCGTTACATATATAGATAAATAGGTAATAGATTGATAGATACGTTTAATTAGACGCTATATTTGGGGTCGAGCTAGTGTGAATTGATTTCAATGCACCGAGCTAATAAGGTTTGGTTAAATGTTCACTTTAAGCACCTGGAGGTGCTTTTATACGTGTTATTCAATGCGATTCCGCACAGATTATTGGGTTTGATATAAAGTCGGCGAATTGTTGGAATTCGTTAATTTGATTTATGAGCGCAGATATGCAAAATTCGGCCGACTTTAACTCCGGAGCCTGCGGGCCGCACCGCGGGTGGGATCCGGAGTGCCGTGGGGGACGGAATTAGAGTCTGCCAGGATCATATTGCGATTTCGCGGGCCACAAAAACGGAATAAAACTCGAGTTTAAACGCGGCGTAAAATAGTTCGGTAGTAATAGTCCAGAAACAATCACGATCCTTGCGTCTCGTCTCGTTTCCTAGCCCGCAAACAACTTTGTGCAAAAGGAAACCGTAAAACCTAATTGCTACGTTCATTCCCCGCAATTATAATAAATATATTGCGACGGTCTTTACATCGAACGCAGTAAAACCGCCGCGATTAAACGTCCCAGATAGAGGGCGGACTTATATCAAAACAATGCTCCGGTATTAAACCCGGACCGATAATGCCGAATCGGAATCGCCTCGCCCAAATCCGACTCGAACCAATTCCGCACGTAAATTCTTCCCCGCGTTTTTCACCCCAGAGAGGTGTGCCCACCTACACACATCGCGTTCGCCACCCCATCCCCGTCATTCCCGTTATATAATAAAATCGGGCGTATACGTAGGTACGAATACTCGCAGTATAAAGAGGGAAAATCCGCGGATTTGGCTTCCAGCTGCGTTCGAGATCTGAGCGAAAGGTGAAATTTAAAAGAGATCATCAGTTACCCCCGAAACTAATTTATGTAAATAAGAGAGGCCGTGAATGGAAGGGGGGCGCCTCCATTTATCCGTCCTCGCCGACTTGAATCATATCTAATAAGTCTTCATGCGGTAGGTACGTCACATTCAGAGAGCGGGCATATGTCATCCGCGTCTAACTCATATGGCTTTAGGGGTAGGTATTTTTACGGCCGAATTCGGAGCCAGCCACGTGATTAAAAAATAATAATCGACTCAGACTTTCCGCTTATCGATCACATCCAGTCCTGTATTCGAAAATTTGCCTTCCCGGTCGGTGTCTGGGAGACCATACACACTTTCAGGAATAATGTATTCAGGGGCGGTCTCCAAAATTGCGCGGGTCGCAACCACTTCACGATTCTGAATAGGGAAACATTTTAACCCTCTTTTGATTCCCATATTAATATTGGCTCGACAATTTAAAATGATTGCAGGGGTCGCAGGGCTCCGTTATTTAGTTGGTTGGCCGTAATTTTCGAGAAAAAGAGGACACACTGCTATAGTCTATTTCGTTATTCTGGGTGTAATTCGTGGGGTGTGGGAATGCCGTTGAACTCGGTCGCGGTTTTGACGGGGCAATTTCGGCGCGAATGTGGCCCGACCGCGCAAGATGAGGTAGCCGAGGGCTTTGTGCGATATTATATTTTTACAAAAGACGGGGGGCGCAAGTAATCCGTTATTTAAAGTCTGGTTGTCATGGAGTTCGGTGCGGATAATGTTTTGAAAGTGTTCTTTTGGAGGATAATGGGCCAGATTTTATAATGCCACGAAAATCCAATATCACGTGAAGTCTCATTATTTCGTATGAAAACACCGCCGTCGATATTTCACACCGGGGGACACCGTCGGGTCGGGTCTTGGGGGTTCTCGCGTTTGTTAAGTTGATGGTTTACGACGTGGCGGTGTCTTTAAAACCGGGGGCGAGCGAAGGAGGGTGTAAATGACTAACGGCCGCTCCGAGATGCTCGTGGAGCCACTGGAGAAACAATGGGCGTAAGGTGCACGTAAATATTTGCATTGTCCGACAAATTCACTTGTTTCGTCAAGTATACTAAGAGGTTTTTATTTACTTTGTTAGTTCAGGAGTACATTCAAGTGTCCCCGCTTTTCGAACGGTCCCGTTGTTTATGTTCTAGTGTTCAAACAAACAGTTGTGCGGTATCCTAGGTTTTGAACACAAAACCCGTTTCCCCCCAAATTGAATACACGGATAGTTCAATGGCACATCCACCCGGATAGCTTAAATAGCGCCTCGTAAATTTTAAATCACGCGCATTCGACTATTCATCGGTTTATTGTCTTTTTATCGATCCTCCGCGTCCGCGGCGCGAGATTTTTCCCAACGTACGAATATATCCGTTCCCGATGCATAACCGACCGACCGACCGACACAGGACGACTACGAGTGTAATAGCGCAGGCTCCATACACACCAACAAACCTACTCTCCCAATTTTAAATGAAATCCTTTTTATCTTTTATGACTGTCTCCCCGAGAATGTAATAAAATCAGTTACAGTCCCACTTCCAACTTTTCGATCCGGAAAAAGCTTTCAGTGCGAAATTATAAATTGATGTTATCCCGCATGCTTCGTCTATAACGTTACGATTTCATCCCTCACCTATACCTATGTATAATACCGCACACTCCGCTGATCCACTCCGCGAAGTACATACCTAGGATAAGATATCCGGGCACACACGATAGATGAGAATTCGTGTGTGTGCGCGAAATACAATTGATACGCTCGCCGAAATAGGTTCGATCGAAACGCGGATCGTATTGCGAAGCGGTGGCCTAACCCGGCGCTTTCGCTCACCATCCTGCACACTTCTACAACGTATCGCACTCACATAATTATAAAACGTCCCCGTTCGGTTCGGATCTCGAGCGTATCCGGAGCGCCGCTAACGACCTCCCGGAATTGGGATCGGGCATATCGCGACACAACGGGTGACCTTTTCGTATGTAGCCGTGCGCGAAAAACTGCATACGGGCGTCGATAACGACCGACCCGTGAGACGCCGACTTTTATCGCGAATACGTCTCGACGATGACAACGGGCCGGAATTACGGACGCCGCGGAAACACCTGGCGCCCTCGGACGAATCGATGCGCCCCCGATAACGCCGACACGTCCAAAGCGCGCAATTAGCGCGGCCGGGCCGTTTCCGCCGCCGCCCTCGAAAGCTCCGCATTTTATAATCCGCAAAAAGGACCGAATAATGACGGCGGACGCACGAGGAATACTTAATTAGGTCCGTGCACACTCGTATTTCTGGCGCTCATAAATAAAGTGCAATAAAGGAACTAATTGAAAAGTTGGAATAAATGCGGCCGCATCGCAGTACGCAATCCGGTTACTGTAATAAGCGGCGTCCCTCTGTGTAAATAGGGCGGCCGGGGCGCGGCGGGCATCAGGTGCGCCGCAAACTTAAGACAATCAGCATCGCATGCAGCCGCGTCCAAGTAGTTAGGGGTGGTACCGGGCGTAGGCATCGTCACCGCGTGTTTCGTGCGAACGGGGCGCCCGAAATATCGAGAAAGCTATTAAGGCAATCAAGTTCGGGTGTATAATAAGTGGGTTTGATGGTTTTAATTCAGATGTAGCCGCGTTCGATGTCGTGGATCATTGCGGCTTTGGCCCGGCCCGGCTCCGCTCGGTGGTTTATTGCGTCCGTAAATTAGAACGGGGGGTAATAAAAATCGGAAAGGGCGTGCCGTCATCATCAGCCGTTCGGGGGTGGCCGGTGATGGCGCGTGATATACCTGCACTACGATAATGCGCCCGGCCAGGAGAGTTTTCTTCCGGCGAAAAGAGCGTCGAACAGTCGTAATGGCGGACAATGGAGAGGAAGCGAACGAATCGCTAACGACTGGCCGGCTCTGCCGGCGACCGGACTGGCAAATCAGCCAGGAGTGGCAAAGATAACGTCCTGGAACGGGCACTCGTAGACGCCGGTACGGTTCCGACATTTCGCAGGAGCGATACTGCCGCCTAACGGCACATTCATTCTCCCGGGAATTCCCAATAAAACTTGGAAAACTGAACGCCGAAATCACTGCAATCGACGCATATATTTCAAAATCGTCCTCCTTTTGTCACGGCCGCGTATGCGAGAGCCGGATATATTTCAATTTCGCTTAGTCGCACCCCTTTAACTTTCGAAAAAAAGAATTATAAAGCGCGCCGAAGGAACGGGGACCGGGCGAAACGCCTCAAAATAAAAGTTCGCCAAACTTTAAATCGATCTGTCACAAATTCCTCCCACTTAAGACCCGGCCGCGAGATACGCACTCCTTATCTTCAACAATCCAGGGATGATGTAATATCCGCTTCATCAAACAGACGAATACAACCCGGGCCGACCCCGACGGGGACGCATACGGCGAGAGAGGGTACTCGGCGTGAGAAATCTCGCACCATACAAATTAAACCTAACATTACATTAATACAACAAGATCCGCCACCTCGCCGGCGCTCCGCCTAACTGCCTGTACAAATAGATTTTATTGCCGACCACACAAAACTTTACAATTTAACGCTAAAACACACGAAATCTCACCCCGGTCGCCCGCCGATTACGGTTGGTGGATGAAATTTCTGCGCCGTAAAAAAAATTCACGGGGGTGGCGAAAGTTCGATTTTCGGCGTCGGTCGCCCGGAAAGCTGCGAGCCGCGAGCCGAACTTTCGAGCTCCGAGCCAAGAATTAGCGGGCGAATTCGTCATTGTCTCGTATATTTTTGATGACGGGTCCGCGCCGGCCCCGGCCGTGCCGTGATAAGCCGCCGGCATGTTCGGCACGTCGGCCCTCTAGCCCCTCTCCGGCCATCATTTATTCGGTGCGCCGCCGGTCCGGCCGTGTTTTTGTTATTTAGGAAAAACGAAAACATTTTTAATAACACTTTTACGGCGGAACATGCCCGCAGGCGGGCGCCGGGCGAGAGTTTTGTTGCTTTTGCCGGATCGGTGTGGATTGATGCGCTCGTTTGCTCCGGCAGCCGGTAAGCGGCGAATAATTAGGGCGCGCGCGTTGCTGAATAAAGCCCCCCGGCCGTCCCCTCGAAACCGGGGACGCCGAGTGGAGGTTAGGTGCGTTATTAATTCGACTGTCCGAATACGTGTATAGCTGTGGCCATTGTGGAATTCTTTGGGCCTTTTGCGCCAGTCACCCTAAGCATTTAAATTAATCGCACCCGATTTTTCAACAGGCTAGTGAATATCACCCCCTATGTGCGCACCCTCTTACTCTCCACCACTCGATATTATCATACCGGGTGATTCGATATTCTTGAATAATTATTTTAACACCGATTTTCCAGCGTTAAAGCGACAAAAATCGCAAAACTACCCGTTACATAAAACGAGGTGTGTTCTGCGAGCTTTCCGAAAAGCTCCGAGCGATTCTCGTACCCCGTCTAGTTCCGGTGATATCGCCATTTTAGTGGAGCTTTTTCCGGAGATTTCAACGGAAAAGGCAATATCGACTCACTCTGTATATGTGGTGTGTGGCGGTGTGCACGATCCGAAATCCCCATCGGTGCGAGAGACGAGAGTTTGTTCGTCACGGTTGGAGCCTCAGCCCTTCCTTAACATCGGCTCCTCTTTCACCCCCACCCTTCGCCCGGTTTTAATTCTTATTAATTGCGTTGGCGTACGAACATCGCGCTGAACGCTCCGAGTAAAAGCGCGCGCGAGAGGTTTCTGTTTACACCGTGCGCTTTTTGGGCCATTTATCAGATTAAAGCTGATAAGTTTCCCCCGAACAGGTGCATGAGCAGAAACTTTTGAATCGGGAACTTCTGTTTGATTAAACGGCTTTTGTCCGCACTAATCCGGACGTTTTATTAACTTCCACTTATTTTAAGTGACGGAGGACCGCCGCCGCACACATTCCGCCCTTTTATAATGTCAATAGGACTGGCGCGAGTTCCCCGGAAGAGCTCCGGCTATCCGTAGAAGTAATTGAAATAAGATGCGACGCGTCACGTTTCTTTTGCGCCGCGATAATGAGAATTCTTGCATAGAATTGAACGGGTCGTCGAGTCGTGGCCATCGGCGAGTCGATAGAACCGGAGGCGTTCTAAAGTGTAGCTGTCCGGCACAGCCGGGCGATTTTAATAAACTCGCAAATCACCGATATCCGCCTCCATCCGAAATAAATACACACAGGACACACGGGGGGAGAAAAAGTGGTCGCATCAAGTCGCCGATCGATTTTCGATTCTCCTGATCCCGGCGCGGCGAAGAAAAAGCGCATAAAGGGGGGAAATGGCTCCTGCAGACATCCTATTTATTGAAATAAGAACCGCGGGCGAATACGTAACCCAAGTGGGGATTCATCATTCCTCATCGACTGACACTGCGGTATCGTCCCATTAATGAACTCAACTCCTCTAATTCACTTTGCCCTATTAGATCCACCCCGGCAAATCCCTTTTAATTAAAATTTCTTTCGCCTCTGCAAAATTGCAGCCGCCCTTTTCCGAATATAATAACCGGCAAGTGGATAGAAATCCAGCCGGCAAACAAGGACGACTCCGCCTCGAAAAAATGCAATATGAAACGAGAGAGCCGCATCAACCGATGCCAATTATTCCGACGCATTGTCCTAACCCCGGCCCGCACAAAAGGGAATTAATAACCGCGTAGATAATAAATAGACGAGTGCAACTGGAAATCTTAATAATGAGAACTGCGCCGCGGAGAGTCTTCATAAAAAGGTTCGGCGACACTCCACTTTTAATATAATGTATCCAAGTTTTCACGTCGAACGATGGCGCATCCACCATTTTCGTGCTCGACGGGGTAATTACCGAGCGTTTTAGCTCGCTTCCGGTGTCCCCAGGGCGATCCCCATTAAGTATGCCGCGTTTTGCGCAAATTTTGAAACTGGTGTGTGGCCTCGTAATTATCGTCGGAAAGTGTGGGTGCGGGATGAAATCCGCTTTCTCTTTCTGCAAAGTCCGGTCCCGCATTTTTGGCCGACAAGGGGCGATGTAAATCTCCGGGCTTAGGTAAACCCATCGGGTCCGGGTTCGCAATTAAATTGCTACAATCTTCGGTTGATATAACACTTAATATAGGGGCTTTCGCGATAACCGCAGGAAATCGGTAAAAGTCAAGTAAAAGGAAATGGCTTATAAAATCCGAAATTACCTGGAGATTTCAAAGTAAAGAGCCGTAAAATAAACAAAACGATTTGTACAATGGTTGGCGCACATTCGCCCCGATATAATAAACATGGAGTGAGGCGAATATTTGCCGAAATGGCACTAAATTTTATTGACGTTGTGAAAGTTTAAATGAGCAAAATTCTGTAACAATTTCAATCTAGAAAATTGAAGGAGGAGAGCGAACCGGCGCGAGAGGGGTGGTGGTGTGGAGAAAATTAAATTCTTCCAACGAATTATCGGAAGTTTAGAATATTGTCCGGAAAAACTGTGACGCCGGTGATTCCGTCAATAGAAAACGAGACACAAAACGAGTGCGAAGTTTCGAAATTAATAGCGAAATCAACCGGAGCGTAATTAGGGGTGCTTTATTCTTCCCGTGGCAATGTAGCGAACGCTTTTGATTCATCAGAGCGATATTACCCGCTCATATTGAGAAAGGATTTATAGTAGTAGCACGCCAGACGATAAACTTAGTATAAATACCGGGAGAATTAAACTTTATCGGTCCATTCCAGGGCACGATGATGGCGCGCTATATACGCGCCCCGTGCCCGGACCGATTTCAGACACAATCACTCGATGACGTTAATAATACGCGATCGTGTCACTCACATTCCGAGTGTCGGCATTATTAAAAAAATCGATTTCGGGGACGTTCAGGATGTGACCGGAGTAATTACGATTACGAGACTCGATCGGGGGGATGCGTCTCGACGAGTCGTGTATGCGTACGACAAGGGCATCCGAAAAGGCAAGAAGCGAGCGCGGTAACCCCGAACGTACACCCTCGGGCGCAATTCCAGCGGAATTTCCTCGTTAAATAACGCATTTGTGCGTTATACGCTTTAAAGTTGCTTACTTCGGGGCTATCGTTTAAAAATTCAAATCACTCTTCGGATACAACAACACGGGAACTGTGTGCGAGACTGCGAGCGCCGAATCGCGCGCCGACTTCCATGTGCCAAGCACTTGAGCGTTCCGCAAATTAAATGACGAAATGCAAATGTAAAAATTTCCCGAGGTACCTGGGAAATTAATTAACCGACGTCACTTTGTTGGTATATAACACGATTTAGCCGAGAGACGGAATTAAGATAATCACTTTTGCATTTTTCACCGGCGCCCTGCTCGCCAGACTATGACGCAACGGGGACTCCTCGGATGGAAAAAGGCACGAGCGCCGGAAAACCGAACCGGACGGTCTCTCGATCGGACGTCTCTTCAGATTAATTAATTTGTTGCGGTCGCACGGTGCGGTAATGGCGATAAGAAGAGAGAAAATGACGAATGGGCCGGCGATTAAATCATCCGCTCCAATATAATCCCCGTTTCCGCCCTTGCAAATTAATGAAAAAAAAGCCTGGTCGGTTTTCCGGTATAATAACACAATACTTGATCAACAGCACTAAAACTAGCCTCTCGATTTCATAAAGCATAATCACCAACACAAATAACCCAGTAATTCACAGTGGATTCTCTACACTTTACAACGATATAAATAGGTCGGTAGGGATAATTACTGGCACTTCCGCGGAATTTTATTTAGGTGAAATTTCACTCGACATGGCGAATTCCGCGCATTATTAAATTTCAACGATAAATTGTAATTTAAACCGAATCACGATGAAGTCTCGGATATTGTAAAAATATTATTCAAATTTACACAACGTCATAAATGCGACATATAATAATGGAGTTCCTTTCTCGGTCTCGTAACAGCAACGATGTGTATTTACCGGCCATTTGATTAGAAAATTCATCTCGGCACGATAATATCAAGCGGAGGAAAGTGGGTTTTGCGGTTAATTCAAAATGAAACTGGATTTTTTCCCTCGGTAGACGAAACGGTGATTAAACCTCACTCGGATCGCCTGAAATAACTTGGAACTAAACGCGGTAGATAATATTCAACATGCACGCCTCCAGTTGCATGCGATGTTCGGTTCAATTATGTTATTTTTACTAAATAGTGAGTGAAAATTGCTGCGATTCCCTCGGCTTATGCCGAATATCGAATACCGAATACCGAATGTGTTCTACGCCGGTCGTGCGGCCACATATACATCAATGGTGTGCAGACAAAGTTATGGTGATGGTGTGCACGATGCGTTCGAAGAATTATTATCGATTGTTAGCTTTTGAACTCTGCACGTTTCGATATCAGCATCTGATGGTATAATTTCGCAACGTCGGCGGTTAAATTTTCCGGCTGCGTCAGATTCAGACCTCGTCCCGAAAATATTGGTTTTAAATAAATAGAATGCCGATGGATTTTCGCGTGTCTGCGATCGTGATCGATCTCTGCGCTAGAGTAGCCACTTTTGGCAAGCCACGGATTCCCACAGAAAAATTCCCTATTGATTTGTAGGTTTTGTAGGTATAAAAATGGTTATAAAGAGAGAGGATACTGCGACTTCCTTTGTATAATATTATTTGCGATATTCCGTTATACTCTCTATTGGTTTTCTTTGGAGACTGGTGATGCTTTAGGGTATCGAACTACTCGTATTATTATTATTATTATTATTATATTATATATGATTGCAGTGTGCGCCGAGGTTTCCGGATTTGAGGATTTCACGGTAACTATTGAAAAGGCGCCGAACAAAATAAAGATAAATATTGGCATATTATGCGAAGGAATCCCCCGTTCCGGATAGGGCTTTCGCCTTTCTTTTGTGAATTTTAAACACGTATGGCCACAATCTGCAAGTATGTGTGTATAGAAGATCCCTGCTGCGAGATAAAATGTAAATTTAATTAATCCAAATAAACCCGAAGCCCGGCGACGATTCATTTGGAAGTCGGACCGGCCGGGTATTCGCTATTCGGGCGGCCGGGGATTCGGTAATGTATTATTTCATTGTCGCCCGGGCATTTTATATCTTACGTTTACGTACCGAGTTCACGCACTAAGTGTTCCGGTTATTGTAATTAAAACCGGAAACGATAGTGGATCGCGGTCCTGCGAGACCCGCACGTTCGCGCATAAACTGCACCGCATAAGCGCTCATTTCGGCGCTTTACATTTTTTCCCCGGGACGATCTCGCGATTACTCCGCTTCATACTCGGCCGAATTCGACGTTACATTTAATCGCGAATTCTTCGTCGTCCGCCTCTCGAAAATTGCGCATTACCCTCAAAAGCGCAAACCGACAACTAATAATACGCGAGAGTACTGCCGGCGCACACCCGAATAAACACGGACTCCAGGAATCCGGTCGCGCCGACCCCGAATAACGAATTGCCAGCGAGTCCCGCGCCTCTTTCCTGGGCCGCCTGTAATGATGATTATGATAATAATTCGCCGCCCTTTGAACCGAACGCAATAACTCTCTGAACAATGGGCCCCGTCTTGTTGTTAGTTAGTTCTCGGCCTAATATCGCAGAGGCGCGCACCCCCGGATACTTTCAATATCCGCTCCCCTATACCTGATGACGCCGGCGACGATGAATGCCGAACGAGTGGCTTAAGGTTGATTAAACCGGAAAAAGATCGGAGATGCCTCGCGGAATCTAATCTAATACGAAACACCCGGAGTCGGTACCTGGTCGATTAAAGTCCGGGCGCGTCGCGTCCGCCCATAATTTCGCCGGCGCGTCGGCCCGCCGCTCAAAATGTCCCAGTTTCTGATTAAACGAGTGCTCGGTGCGCGCGGTTTGGGGCCTGCCGTCTTCGGACCGGGAAGTTTCCGAACGTTTTCCCATGGCGTCGGGTAATTTTGTGATTCTTGTCTCGCGGTGCGCCCGGCGCGACCGCCGCTTGTGTTCTCAGGACTCGAGCGACACGTTATTTTTTTAGGTGCGAATATAATTCATTTAGTTGCCGGCTCGCGTCGAGTAATAATAGAAGGAAAATATGACGGGTCGCGAATCGCCCCCAAATCAAATATTTTATCGAGCCACGGTGGGTTTTAATTAGGATCTGTGTGACAGTAGTGGGTATAATAATAGTCGAGACTAGTGTGTACTCCTTTTACCGCTGTGTAAATTTATAATTTTTGCGACAAAGAGGTCGTCAGGTTGGGTGACGTCCTTCGGTGTGGTTTATTTGATTAAAGGGCTATAAAAAATTGCCTTAATTGAAATGTGACAAAGTCGCGTTTTGTTTCTCCAGGCGACCTTAAAACCTAACCGAACCGAACCGAGTCGTAAAACTGGGGTTTGCATAAACCGCATACGTATGAATTTCGTCGTTTTGTAGGTTTCGGGTTTGGAGTTTGATGCGAGAGGAAAGTGAGAGCGATTTAGTTAAAAATTTATACGGCAATAAACGTGTGCAGCGGGAGAATTTTAGGTAACGCGTGCGGATTTCGGTCGAGTTGGCAACCTTTCGCCGGTCGGTCCCGGGGATGTTTGCAAAAGTGTTTATGATGTGCCACGGACCGTTTGGTAAGGAGCGAGAGAGGCGCGCGATACTTAATTGCGAATATTGGGAATTGGTTTTCGGCGCACGTTTAAGAGATTTCATTTCCAGTTCCGGCAACGATATTCAAGGCACGGAAGACCGACATTCGTCCTTGTTCGCTCACAAATGTCCAGTTATAAGCGATTGCCTTTAAAAGGAAACTAAAGTTGGCTCTTCCTGATGCGAGGCGCTAGCTCGATCCCTAATTCTAAAGAAAAACGAAGACAAAGTAAAGCTCCGTCTAAACAAAAACACAGTTGGTGTTTATGTAAGGCGGGGCCCCTGTGTTTGCGCTCCCTCTTCCCACGTGGAGGCGGCGCGGCCACCCTCTCCCGTTCCCGGGAAAAGTGGTCAGAACAATTATGCCCCGGCTTGTTTTTCCGTTCTCCAGATTCTGACGAGAGTGTGTGTGAACTGTGAGAACTCTGGAAACGCTTCTTTCGCTTCAGTCAATCGTGCTCTTAACTCGGACTGCTCGTAAAGGCCATAACCAGTTTACTGCCACCCTCTGCCCCGTTTTTCTACCCCGCACACCGGCCAAAGATACCATACCGATGTAAGCCGTAAGCCACCCCTATACTCTGTGCCACGCGAAATCCACTTTTTCCATGCATATTCATTTTATCTCCACCGCACTCGGTTTATTTTATTCACTCACTGTTCGTTCGGTACGTAATGGCAGGTTCAGGTTAGGTCGACGAAATGTAAACTTCTTCTTTATTGAAACAACCGTCGCTCCATAAACACCCCCAAATTTATGTTCTTACAGACAATTAAGCACGGCACACTTTTTAATTACCGCACTTTCATACTTTAAATATTACATTAATATTTCACGTGCCCCTCTAAAACTCGGCTCGGTTATAGGAGTAAGCCCCACTCCCTTTTTCGCTCTCTCTCTCACACTCATTTCTCTAATTTGACATTTTAACCAATTAACTCGGAAAATCTCAATCCGCCTCTCAACATAAATCTTGAATCCCTGCCGCTGATCATTCAGAAAAATACCGCGCATCAGAAACCGACTCGGATTGACGCGACAGACTATTTTTAAATGAAAGGAATAACGCTTTTATCAAGTCTCGAGGCGCGTAACCCGAAAAACGTCATTCCGACATTTGACTCGTGGAAGATATTTCTCCCCACGGTAATTCCAGAGATCTTTCCGTAAGGAGGTATAGGCATGTATTACGTAAAGTAGCGTAGGTTTGGATACCTTTATACTTTTGCTAGTATAAAAGCAGCCACCCACATCCACCCGCCTTTGACTATTTCCGTAGGAATTTTCTGATGCGCGAGCGACGATATCGGGGTGGGGGCGAAAACCCAACACGGGGCAGCCTTTTGGAGATTTACGACTCGAAAGAGGCTCGCAACTTTTCGGTGTTCGCCCGTTCGGCATGCATTATGTATGCACGTGTAGAAAATTAGAATTATTCACTGTATCTCGATGTTTTTCCTTCGATCAACAAAACCGTGCCACTTTTGTCCACGCCGAAAGGTGTATTTTCATGATCCCCCGTATTTACATACGGCCCTAGACCGTGGAGGAACTACTTCAGAAAACACTTAGACGCACTACGGGCGGTATCTCATTCTGTTTCGAGAGCCACACCGACGCTTCTGGCTTTCGCCCCGTATAACCACCCCCGTCCCTTATCCGCCCGTTTTCGTTCAATATAATGTCCCGGTAATGTTCTGTTTTGATTTACTCTTTCCCCACCTGGCAAAAACGTATAATCTATCACCTGGCATCGAGAGCGGGCGCGCTCTCTCTCCTCGCCGGAATTAACTTTTGACGGCGAACCGCCAAAAACCAAGAAGAAGGCCAAATTACGTATTAATCTCGATTCACCGGGATCCCCGAGCGTATACCGTTTGATAAATGACACCCGATCGGGGATTATATAGGTGGCTGATTAAATTGAGTGCTTCTGTGCGCGATTGCACCTTGATAAACAAAACAATTATATCTGCATCAGTGGCGGTGCGGGGCGGTTATTAAGGGTCCTCCACCCCCAGGAACCCGCTAAACTAACTATACCGCATATCAGCTGCGGGGCCCCCGAGAGCCACCGGGGCGAGTCCGGGCGTCTAAGAACACCCTTTTCTTGATTTACGCGCGCAACACGGCTTAAATTTCGTTCGAGGGTGTGGCACGTTCGCGTTCTAAATCTAACGGCTAGGTATATGTACATACATAAAGCGTGGCGTATGCAAATTAACCGGTGGTATTGTTGAAGTATAAAGAGATTCCAGTCATCAATTACAAAGTATTTAGGAAGTGAAGTCGCGAGCCAAGTTATTATTAGATTCTGAACGAATGTCACAAGAGGATAAGCTATAACATAACTTGTTTAAAAGTAGACTCATTTGAGTTTAAGTCAAGTTGGGGGAGCCCGGGGTAGGCGTGGGGCGCTCGCGTTCTCTGTCGAGGAAATAAAGCAAATTGATAGGTCGTTTGATACATCCGCCGATAAATAGGGTGTTATGTGTCGCAATCGATGACGGATGGCGGCCAAAACGGTGCCGATTTTTCAGCCAGTTTTCGGACCTCGAGCCCGAGCCGTCGCTGGCACTCGAACGTGGACGGGGTGCAGCATAATCGGCCGCCTCGGGGTGTGTGCGCCCACATCCCCTCGGAGCGCGAGGAGCCTAACCCACCCCGACCTATCAATTATAATCCGCGCGTA
This sequence comes from Salpingus planirostris, assembly GCA_949788335.1. Taxonomy (NCBI): domain Eukaryota; kingdom Metazoa; phylum Arthropoda; class Insecta; order Coleoptera; family Salpingidae; genus Salpingus; species Salpingus planirostris. The sequence continues at coordinate 7,861,536 of OX460929.1, forward strand.
CGATGAAAATATGTTTATCAAGTTTTAATTAATACAGGGGCGCCTCGATGAACGATACCGACCGCCCCCCCGACCCTCGACCTTAGTACCTTAGAGTTCACGAAAAATTCACCATCGTCGAATCGAATAGTTGACGTCTAAGGTCCAAAGTCTGAAGGGAATATGTGCGGACAAAATATTAAATGTGTGTGTTCGGTCGAAACTTTTCAACAAACTTAATTAGGGGAGGGCGAATAATGTCGAACCGCGCTCCCACCGAAATCAATACTCCTCAGCTCGAAATGAAATCAAGATTTTAATCCCCTTTTTGAATGTCGGCCCGACCCGATCGCCTCGTCTCATGAACGCATTCCTCCTCGGCCTAATTTACCGGAATTTTCGGAAAAACTCCCGAAAAGGGGGCGAGAGGGGCGAGTTCAAAGTGTAACGATCCTCGCACGTACGGTTCGTGTCGCTTACATAATTACCGTGCAGACAAATTAAATCGCTCGCATTGTGTGTGCCATTGCGAGTGTGTGCGGTGGCTTCGGAGTAGACAAAGTAAGAGTGCAAAGGGGGTGCTCCAATTACCCGTCTCTATTTAGCACCCACAAGTGTGTAACGTACCCTGTGCAAATCAAATCTGGAAATGACCTACAGTTGTAGTTGGAGTTATAACCATCCATTGTCGTCGAAGCACAAAAGCATCAAGACTGAAAGCTAATTAGAGAGTCAATACGGAGCATTAGGCGCGGGCATTGTGCGATTTTTCCTCGTTTTAACTGCTTTATTAATATTTATTAGTTAATTAATACCGAGACGACGGCGATACGCGATACCGCGTCAACTTCGTTCATGCCCTTGTATGTTGCGGTGGATATTATAGGTAATGAAAGGGGGACGTTTTCTATAATGTCGTCATCATCATGGTGGAAAAGAGGAAAAATCACTGGTGGGCGGGTGGGGCGGTAATTAAACTGTACGCGCATTTAGACATCAAGACAATAAGCTGGGTGCCAGTTATTTTAATTAAACGTGATTGATGAGTTTCGGATTTTTAATTAAAACGTCACGATCTTTCTCGTGAAATTTTCGGCGAGAAGAACTACTATAATTATCAGATACTAATAAAAATGGCATCATCCACAAGTAAGTTGTGTAGGACTTACATACATACGTTCGAGCCTCGGACCGACTGATGTGCTGTGCTGCTGGGAAGTCAACCGCTACTAATATAATAAATAATGGCACAATCAAATCGGAACCGGCATCGGGATTAATTCGTAACTAAACATCGAGCCGTACGGAAGTACACAGAGACCTTCTATTTGACGATGATATTGATAAACTAATCAAAACAAACTGTGCAACACTATGGCTCGGTTTGTTTGTTCGTTACCCCTCCTCCGTATACCTTAGCGTTAATACAATCATTAGTGGAGCTGTGACTATCCGACTCGCTATTATCAACTTTGATAATTACAACTTATTTCGTTCCGGCCGCAGCAGCGCAAATTAAACAAATCAACTCGCATTTCCATTATAATCACATTAGTGCGCACTCATCATAATCCCCGTAACAATTTTTTCCCTACTGATAATAATTATCGTGAGAGTATATTAAAAGAAATTCCGATAATGACGCTCGCGTGTATGATAACGGTTGAAATTTTCAATTAAAAATATCAATGGAACTGATCAAAGCGAATTTTGAAAAGTAATTGGGTAAAATCGAGCGGCGGCCGCAAATATTTGCATTAAATTTTCAGATGCACAAACCCTGATTACGGTGAGCCTCCCCGAACCGCACTGTAAATAATAAATAAGGGTATATAATTAGAAATTAGCCGTAATGATTATTGTACTTTTATCATGAGCAATTCAAAGTCGATTTGGGCGAGCGTGTATACAATACTCGATACCGACCGATATGTAGTTAGAGGTTCGGTATGGTTATGGTCGCGGCATCGATATCGGTTTATCGCTGGTACGGTGCATGGGGAGGAATGCACTGGGGCGGACCGTTTCAATTATTGATCGGGGCCCGTCATTTCGGGGAGATCTGCTCATTGAAAGAATCGCCGCGCCGTTTTCCACTCACTTCCACGAAAATGCCCGAGGGGAGTGACATATCTAGACGTGCACGCGACCAAATCCCACCGAATTATTTACGAATACGTCCCCGGACGGCCGCTCATAATCGACTCTCCTGGCGGGACGGGCCTCCTAATTGCCGGCTTTCCCCCCGGAAAAATTGTTATTTACGGTTACGGAGTAGCCGGGTATACGGAAAGTCCGCAGCGAGGATTGCGGGGCCGCTGATAATTCGACGGGATCGGGGGTGAGTTTCTACATTAAAACCAACGATAGTTTAAGCGTCCTGATAATCAGAAGCGAATAAAAGATTATGTTTCGGTGCTGCCGCGATATCTTCCCATTGATAAGCCGCACGCCACGTCCCTAATTTTATTCTTACGAGTTTTGTCCGAGAGAGGGAGGGGGGGAGAGAGAGAGATAGAGAGGGTGAAAAACCGGGCTTTGCTTAGGCGAGTTCTGAAATATAGGTTGGAGATAAAAATGCGGGGGCTCTATGTCGGGAAGCGGCCCGTATATGACCATCGCATGCGAATATTGTTCCCGGGGGATGAACCCTATTATCCTTCACAAAAGGAAAAAGATCGCGACCTGAAAATTCTAATTCCTTAGATTATAGTGGTTGTCAGCGGATTTCTTTTTGCATTACTTGGTGGTAATAAGTCGCATTGTCGCCGGGGTTGGCCCGCCGCCAGAAAATCCACCTTCTCTGACGATCGCCTCTTCGCCGCCGCTCCTACTGAACTCCTTTCGCAATTTTTCACGATTTTCCGAGATACTAATTTGCACATATTTCAAATATCGTAGTTTATGAAAGCTCATCAACGCCTTTCGGAAAAATATGCACCCGGGGGATTCTCTCGTGCAAGCATTATTAGGTGCGTTTATGAAAATCCGATTTAATAAATGCCAGGAATACGCGGATAGAGTCTTAAATGCCTAGGTACGGAAAGCGTCTCTGTTGTATAGTTAAGAATAAATTGCCGGGTGGAGTGAGTTTGCGAAATGAGAATAAGTTCCCGGCCTGGCGCATAGTAATGGATATTGCCTTCAATGATTAAATATTACTTATTATTAGTGTGTCACTGGGAGAGGTGCAAAATTAAAACGCCTAGAATTGTTTGAATATAGTTTAAAATTTCGCTCGATATAGTGTCGAGAGACAAAACCGGCGTCTGGGTACATCAAGCGCGTCGTGATGTAAAGTTCGAGACTAAAGCCCGGGACTGAGGGCTGGGGGAGTGAAATTGCGCCGGGATATTAATGAATATCCAGAGGGTTATTAGAAGAGTTGAAATTAGTCTCGAAGTGTCAAAGAATTGAACTAATTTTAATCGCCATTTTGCGATTCTAACACTCGGGCGTAATGGAACACGTCGTCGGGCGATAATAATAGTCGCGGCCTGCATTTCCTCTGTCTCCCCGCTGTCTCCCATCCCCGGAAAACGACAGTTCCACCGTTATGCAGTTTTCCGTAGAACCACCGTATCGGCTGGCAGAGGGGCCGCCGATCAGATCAGGGCCGTACACATACCCGCAAATTATAAAGCGGCATGCGAGCGTGCTTTTACAGCGTTATTATGATAACCATCTAAGCATGGTTCGCATTAGTTTGATCGATTTCGACCATTTACATAGCATTGCCCCAGTCTCGTCTCTATATCTGTTTGTCTTCCGTTGTTATCATTATTGTTATTATTACCATATGGAAATTCGCTCACGGCCGGGAACGAAACCGATCCTCGGCCCAATCGACACCGTAAAACCTCATCAATTTAAAAGTTCTCGATCCGCGTCTAAGTATGTATGTAAAGTGCACGGTCGCATCAGGGATTATTATTTATTTACGGGCTCTAAGTACGATTTCAATTTTCTGGAGAAAACTGATGAGTGCTGTACACATTTCGAATGTCTGCACTCTGCACCGGTTCTCGCAGACAATGACCTCGAATTTGTTTGAGCTTTTCGTAATTCCATCCGAGCATTTCCGCGGAAAGGTTTTCCATTATGTGGCATCTCGCGCGCCGCGGCGCGCGTCTGAATAAAAATGAACATCGTTCAAATTACGTGTTTTCGGGCCCAATTTCCCTAATACCACAAGGGAATATTAAATATCCGGGAGAGCGAGTCTCCCCCTCCACATCGCCGACGTCTAGAAGATGATACCTGCAATTATCGCGTTAAGAAGAATTAGTCCTAAGTGCGACAGCGGACTCGCATTATCGCCGAGCGAACCCCCTTAACGCGTGTAATTGATGTCTACGCAAAACCGTCAAGTGAAGTCGCCCCGGTGAAATTTCCCCGATCCGAAGTCGATTTTCATTTCAGTAATTTCCGTGTTAATTTGGTCACGTACCGGCTGAAGAAACGTGCGCGGGGTGGGCGCGGAAGGCCGCAAATGCCGCTCCCTTGTAATATGTGTGTTGTTTAATTTCTTGCCAATATCGCCAGCGTCGAGCTATCCCAACACATTTCTTTTATCCGTGTACTTACGTATAGGTATTACATACACACATGGACGTATAGTTAGTTATTGAGCGTACACGTTCCCAGTAAGCTCTCAATTTGGCGAAAATTTTCACCTCGCTGCCGGGAAAGCTCGATGATCATCGAGACCGTTATAATGGTGATGGGCGAGTCGAAAAAAGGAAGAGCAGCGGGGAAAGTGGATGCGACAAAGGAGATAATATGCGAGTTTAAAAATTCATTTAAAAGAAACTGGCACAAAACGCGAACCCTCTCTCTCTCTTACAAAATGCAAACTTGACGTAAACGCGAATTATGAATTTAACGTTCAACTACATTTTTCATTCTTGACACCTCATACCGCACATGAGTCTGATGGCTGCTGAATGCGGCATTTCATTTCACAACACATAGCGCAACCACAAAACTCGTATTCAAATTGGCAATCCCATTGAAATTTTACAATGCTGCTTAAAATTACATAAACATCTAACAAGTACGCATGCATGGTGCATGCCGGCGCACATTCGAATAGTAACCGCCTAGTTCTAGTCTGATGGTATGTGCATCGGCGAATGGTAAAAAATGAGACGGTGTGGTGAACATATACGAACGCAGAACCGAAACTCAAAGGGATGAATTGTGGATGTGTGTTTAGAAATAATATAAATTCGAAGACCCGAGGACATGTTGGCTGTCAATAAAGCGACGAGACAGAAAAGGGATCAGCGGATGAGGGGATTTGCATTATTAGCATAATCTTTCTTCGGCGAGACAGGCGCCTTTATTAATCGCAACCCCAAATTAAACCACCCCGAACAAAAACGATTGATAGATATTAGCGGGTTCGGTTGACAAAGTGATACAGCCATCGCAAAACGCAGAACGCAACCGTCAACCGTCGTCGCCAGATTGCGGATAATTCTCGTCGCGGCGTCAACGCGAGGAATGTATTTATTAGCAAATATGCGCTGTTAAAATTATGACTTATTGCCGCGGTTTTGTTTGCGCTGGTGATGATTATGCGAGTAAATTATTTACAGTTACCTACCCCCCACATCGTGCATTACTCACATATATTTGCATACGTAATTCGAAATTAAATTCCCCCGACGCGGAAATTACAAATTGAAAGCTACAAACCGAGTTATCTCGTGATCTATGAGCGGATTTTAGTCGGTATTGGATTTTCTTCCTTCCGAGACGGCGAAAAATACGAGCCGAGGGGGGCGGAGGGGGAGGGCGGCACACCTTCGACCTCCAACGCAAAATGGCACGTTGATTATTACGGCGGCGAATCCGAACTCGATCATTAGGTGCATTAATGGAAAAGTTTGTTTCCAGTTTGTTAGGGCAACGCCGGTTATGATGAGGTGTACGCGAAATCGATTTCTTACGAGTCGTCCGGGACGAGTCGAATTATCCCGGGACATTAAAATATTTACAACGCGGAGGCCGGGCGAATAATGGTTACCTATACCCCTATACCTATTATAACCGACCGTATCTAGCTCGAGATAAATATAAGGTGCGGGTTCGCGAAATTGCACCACGTGTGTTTCCGTTGATGTTTATATTTTATTAGGCGGCAATAACCGGCACATTAGGGGCCATTTGCACGTTTCCCTCAGAATCCGAAATAAACTCGTTCCGCCGATGAGGTTTAATAATATCGCGCGACGTGCCCCCCGAGTTGCGAAAACAATTATCGCCGTCACCATCCACGGCACGATAATTAATACATTTCGGGTCGGGCCGTGTGAGTGACGATCAGAAATTGCGTAATTTCTCCTAATCTCCCACCGCCGGCGCCGCGCCGTTTCGGTTCGGTTTCATAATTCGTTTCGTTTCGTTCCGTTCCGTTGAGCTTTCGGGCTTTGTGTGGCGGATCGCAAAAATTCCAAATGAACCGACTCACGCTCGCCCCATCCCCGTACTTAAATATTTCACACACCCTCGAGGTGCAAGGGAATGCAAAACAGTATCCGCGCTTACGGCATACCGAATCCGATAAATTATTACGGAGCGAAAATAAAGGCGCGCCGCGTCACCGACGACTTATTAAAATTTATGACTAATTATTGTATCGCATCGAAAACGACGAATCGAGCTCGCATAATTAATGAACTCCGAATGTCTTCTCTCCTCCGGCTTCACTTTCTTCGCCGGTGTGCCGTCATCATCATCGCACTGTGCACTTTTTTCAGACCGACACGTCCGACTTTCCATTGTTCGGTTTTATTGGCGAAGGCATTCACGCAGCCTGTATCAATAGAATAAAGACATGGACTTTTATTCGAATATGACGTACCGAAAACGGGGGCGCAATGATAAAAAAAAAATCAAGAGATATCAATATTTACACAAAACCTTTCAATTTCACAATATCGCCGGTCTGATGATGGGCGATGCTCCCTTCATCTCCCCAATCCTTTGTTAAACGATGTTATTTATGCCTCCCCTTTCGTGAAAAAAAAATCAGCTGCGGTCGGTCCACTGCGATTCAATTAAATTTCTTGCCGGTGGGGACGTAAGGGCGCGCGACAAACGGATCCATTCAAAAGTCCTAAAACTGTTCGATTTATTCATTTGAAAATCGCCATGGAAGCACTTATTTTTCAAAAAATATAACAAAACTCAATGAATCGTGTAAAATTGTAGCGGAGTAATATGGTGAAAATTTTTTTTCAAAACGTCCCTATTATAAGTATTCAAGTTAAAAATTACGCTCCTATTTTTGCCACCTTTGTGTTATTTGAAATATGAATTACCAACTGGCTTTTGAACACACGAAATGCTCAAATAGTGAATCGTACCAAATGGCGAACGCAAAAATGGGCGCATGCATATGCACTCGTTCGGAGCTTCAGAAGTCGAATTCTCAAAGTGAAAAGATGATGGCGGTGTGTCGTGTGCGAGAGAGAGTCCGGAGGATCGTTGCGGGCCGCGAGCGGGACCGGATCCGCCGCGTGCGGTTCTCAATTAAAGGATTCCATTATTAATCACGTGCGATTGCACGATGCAATTTTAATTCGCGCTCCGTTTGAATGGCCCTCGACGTCAAAGGAATCGAGAGCTTCTCCGGGCGGGCGTCGAATTTGCGTAAATTCCCGCATTATGAGGCCGCCGTTATGCAAATAACAAATACGCAATCACCGTCGAAATCTGATGCAAATCCGGTTTTAATGATTCTTTATACTACACACAGTGTATCGTATAGGGTTCCAAAAGAGGGCTCCTCCTTTATTCCAGAGATACGATGATATTATATGTATATTATGAAATGCAATTCAAAATACCCAACGCAAACGGCATTATTTATGTTTTCGGTGTACCCATTATGTATATACTTACCTCTACTATCATGGTAGTACATACACGATGCGGATGCTTTTCTTCGGTGAAAGTGGTTTTCTTTTAAACGTTTTTTCGTGTTCTGCTTTTTCAACCTGAAGGGTAATGATCAATGCATCCCTCTCGCCACATCTCATCATTTTTAGTCGCGAATATAAAAACACCCCTACCTATTAACTTTCCGCATATCGGTAATACACTTGCATTGTATAAAATCTCCCATTCACAGGCGTCCACTATGTGTATTATTCATAAACCCATTGAATATTCCCCGCGTGTACGGAGTAGGTAAAATTGTTTTCTAATTCGTGCAATAATTCACACGGTCGTTCCGTTAATATCCGCGTTCACTCATGTCCGGTGCTCCGAAAGCTCCAGTTGAAGTAGATTCGGTACGATTTTAAAATTAATATTAAGTTACTCCTCGCTAAATCGGACGGAATTTATCCACTCCCGTGAATAATTAATGGTTCAATGTTAAATCCTCGCTTTCGGAACGTTCCGGCGTTGTGTTTGTAGGTACTTACGGTGTATATGCGAGAGAGCCGGCATGATCACACACTGTACACAAAGTTCGTCTGATGTTGGTCGGCAATATCGGGAATCGGAACGGGCGGAAGAGCGAAACGCCGGCGGGATCAGGAGACGAAATTGTTGCTTCTGGCCGACCAATTATGCTGAATGTGGACCTAATTATTTAAATGGGCGGCCGTAATTAAAGTGGGCGAGTCGCGTGCGCCGCAGCCAAAGCCGCGTCCCGATTCCGGGAGCTTTTTTGATGATTCCGCCGAAATAACTCATCCAGATTTATAACACGAGCGCTTATAAGAGCGGGGGAATAGTCTTTTGCGTCGGCCGAATGATCCTGCGCTCCCAATTAATTTTAAATTCGGGCTCATTGTTCACGAAATCATACTTGTCAAATTCTGATTCAACTTCGCAATGATTGATTAATATCATACAAGTTGAGCCGAAAGCCCGGGCTCGCCTCTTCCTAAACTTGCTCGACTCTATACAATCACCGTTGTAACGTTTGCCTGTTATAAATCAATTTATTACCAAACTGTAATTGCTGTACGTGTATATGCGCTGAACAGATAAGCTAGCGCAGAAATCTTCGTCGGATTGGGTTTTCGGCTCGCCGATGGTAAAATTTCGATGATGGAGTTCGGCCGATTTAGAGAGAGTTCGTTTCAAGTATGTGATGATGATGAGTTTCTGCGTAGGTATTCGCACAGGGGCGTTTTAATACCTGTCCGTATTCGATTTAAATTTAAAATAACTTTGCGCATATTTCGAATTGTGTGGGCCGATTCGCATTGTGATTGTCTTTCAAGGGGAAACACCCAAGGCAACCGGCCCCATTTGATGGTGCCGACAAGGGCCCCACACATCACACGGCTTTAATTTCGACCATTCCTCCAATAATACGCAGTCATCCCTCATTTATATTAAAAAATTACCGTTTTGTTGCAATCTACCACCCGAAAACTTTTTTAAAAACATAATTTCGTGACACCCTGTATTATCAGGCATAGGGAATAATAATAATTCGTGAAAAGATCGGACCGAAAATAGTTTTGTATAAAACATAACGGGCGTAATAAATTCCGTCCCGACGAATTTTTATGGATTTATGTAGCGGAATCGGATGTTCGATCAGGGCTTTATGCAAATTATTTAAACATTAATAATGTATGGGCACGGGAAATGGTGAATATCAACTGCCAATTTTTGACGCGTTAATTTAAAGCCCCCCTCTAATTGCTGGGTTTTTCGACGCATTTGCATCAACCACCGATTATAGTCGGCCACTTAATTACAACCTATGTAATTGCATGCATATACGTCCGACGTACTGTACAAGTACGAGCCATTAAATATCATAGAGCACACCCAAAAGCCGAATCACCCCTTCCTTGGCTGCATTATACCGAGTGTTCCATGCAAATTCCATTAATTTCCCTGGAACACCTGGTATTTTTGGTACATGGGTGGGTATGTGCGAAAACCGAAATTTGTATAAACGGTAATTATTACCTGGAGCCTGTGGGGCTGCACGATCCAATTAATTCGTGAACAAATCACCGATTCTTGGGCAGTAAATCACCGGGAAAGCTGAGCTGGTTCGGTTCGCTCTCGATATTAATTTTTGTTAAAATTCGCCATCATCCCGCGCCGAAATGGGGAATCGAAATCGAAATCGGCTCGTTCGGCGAAACCTTTCGCCGAAAATATGAGAGATAAAAGTGCGAAAGCGAACAGAAAGCGGCTCGTGATTGCCGTCAAAACAATTTATGTGACAAAGGAGCACTCGCACACACCTACCCAACCTAAATAAACCGGGAGGCGAACACAAGCGACTTATTTTTAATGTGATAATGTGCCAGGTTTCGATCCGGGCCGTCGCCTCCCCACATACAAACAAACACGCGATATTCCGAGGTAGGGGAGGCCGAATTTAATCGAGACCCTCAAGTGACGGCGCCAAAATGGGAAAATGCGCATTATTTGTGGAAGCGAGCAATTACGTACCTGGAGTCCGAAAGGCACCCGATTATTATTTTTATTTTTTGCTCAACTTTTGATAAAGCATCGTGTGTCCGCTGCGGTCTCGCCCCGTTCATTTATAACATGGCTCTAGGAGAGAGCTTTACGCTTTAATTTACTATGGAGGTAGCTGAAAATAATTATTAGACAAAACGCTTTGTGGGGGCAGCTGAAATTAAGGCAGAGAGCGGCGCCGAACTGCGTTCACATCAGAACCGGGGCTTGCAGCAATAGAACAAAACCGACACCATCAGAGAATTTTTAATTACTATGGCCGAAAGCACGGGCTGAGACCTGGAGACGAGGCGATAATTAATAATAATGACTCCGGTGAGAACTTTTTAAACTAACCACCTGAGTAGGTATAGGGTACGGAAACTAATTACCGTTTCAATTTGTATTGAAACTATGTACACTTGCTGAAAAACGCAGAATTTTTCATAAAATCGTCGAGACTTATCCCCAAAAGGATTGGAGTGAGGTGGCAGAGGATGCGCCGAGGTAAAAACGTTAAATTAAAACGCGGGTCTCGCCGTTACTGTTGGAGAGGGTATAAATTGCTGATTTTGAAACTGCTTATTAATCTCTATTCGAGGCGATATTCGTGCATCAGGTAGATCGAGCAACGGAAATGAAATTAAAATTTCGTTCTGGCCGCGGTCGTTGACGAGATTGGTCGGTATTAGTCTATTAGGCGAGAGTGTTAGAGTTGCAGTCGATAAAGTTCAAGCTTTCCTTTGCGAACATTTCACGAGCTTTGATTAAAAATCGCGGAGCGCATCAGTCCTATGCGTTTCCCGTTCGTTCGCTTTCACACGAAAGGGCCATATTTAAAAATAAGAGCATAAGTTTGAGAACGATATTGGGAAAATGTTTAGAAACTGGAGAGATCTTTTATTACTCTAACTGTATCATTTTTTTATATTTAACTGACGATAAAAATCGTAAGAAGTCCGCTGGAATCATAAAATACAAGGAAATGGGCAACATTTTTTTTTACTGATCGTTTTAGAGTTTTACACACTGAGAATCTTTCAGGAAGCGCTTCCCAGATTTGAAGGGAAAAGAAAAATGCTTCATTGCGTTACTTAATGAAATTGGATTTTCGAATTTCCGCCTCTCGCCCGAGAGAGCGCATCAACTTTCCCGATCGCCCAGACATTCTCACTAATTACCAAACTAAATACGATCGCGATACTTACAACTTATCACGGTTTTATGTTATCCGCTCGACTATTAATAAGGGTTTCGTAACCGAATTAATTCGGACAAAACAGCGGCGTAAAAATACCGCGCCATAACCAAATTTTAAGCCTCCGGTTTTATTATATTATATTAACGGCCGATTCGAGGGTTCGGGGTTAGGTTAGAACGATAAAAATTTGTACTTGCTTTATTGCCGCTCAAACGCACAGATATTTGTAGACTGTCAGCTTTATAGCGACTTTTTCCTTATCCGATGACGAAAATAGTCGTAGTTTCGGCCTCCAGCGCAAACACTTTAATGTTTCAACTTTATCTGAAATCAGCGAAAAATGCGCTCTCGCAAAAGCGCCCCCGGCTCCCTCTCGGCATCACCTTTTTTCCACCGTTCCCTTTATTTTCACGTGATGCGTATATTTTTCCGGAATAAAAAGCAAAACAGACCGAAATAATTAGTCATTATTAATACTTTCTGGTAGCTACGCTACCCGGCCGAGGAAATTTCGGATCTGTTATTATTATTATACAGTGCAGTAGGAAATATAAAGCTCCTTAAATTTATACTTGTCGGGAAAAATCACATAAATTAGAACATAATGTAAGAGTAAACAGCGAGCGTAAATTATAAAGGAAAGAAAATATCTTTAGCGGGCGCAAAAAGTTGCGGAATTGGAGAACAAATTACGGCGATTAAATATTACAAAACGTCCGGATTGCCGGCCACCACGGCAAGAAAACGTAAATAATTACCAATTCATTAAGAATAAATAACGCTTTTAAAGTTGCATTATTACGCCTAATTGTACTGTAGCGAAGAGGGAGACCCGGCCACCACACACAATCTACCTAACCTAAACCGTATAATAATGCTACCGGCCAGAAACAAGACAATTAAATATCTAGAGATAATGTACCACATTAAGACGTTTTTGTGGGCCGCTCTTGGTTGCGGTGGCGTTACAAATGAACGCTTCAACATTTAGTGAGATGTTTTGCCGGAGCTTTGGGACGGCGATTAACAAATCTTATGCTACTCGCCGGCGCCTTCCAATTTTCCACAACTGGAAAACCGTCCGCATACGCGCCCAAACCTAAAACCGACTCCCACCCTTCCGGTAACAAAAAACCCACCCATAAAATACACGCGTGATTCCATTAATGGCTTATTAATCACTGACTATCGATGCGAGTATAGGGGATGACGTTAAGTCAGATGCTTTTAGCGTGTTGTTTCTCGGTGCATCAGAATTCACCTCATGCGTAACGAACAACAACAATAACAATAATAATTAATACTTGATAATAATAACAGTTCGCCCGAGACCGAGTGCCGTCAATGACCAGGAAATTGACAAGAACACTTTGGAGATTAAGCACCGTGGCCCCAATTAAGAAAGAGAACTGATACGTTTGAAAATATCGTTTGTTGAACGTTATTATGTTCGCCCCCTAATAAGTCGAACTCTTTGATCTTCCGTGATTACGTAATATCGCACGAACCCGATGATATTGAAACTCTTTTTGTTACGTTCGATATAAAGCGGAATTCATTTAGCCCCAATTAATCATCGCACATACATCGATAAATATAAAGGACGGTCTTCTTTTCCCCGAGCTTTTGTTGGTATAAAAGCTCGGATCCGAACGAAAGGTGCAAAGGAAGAAACGGATTGTTTGTGGTATGTGTGTGTGTGTGTGCCGGTTTGAACTCCACGGTGCCCACTGTACGCCTGGCTTTAGCCGAACGGGACTGGGGGGTAATAAATTAGAGTTTGTTAGTAGGCAGATATTTGGAAATTCACGCATAAATCCGTTACAGTTAGTGCACACCGACAATTCCCGTCCCGTCTCTCTGTTCTGCAGAATATGTTCCCTCCGGTTCTACGGTCGAATCGTCGTTTTATTCGCGCATTTAAAACCTTTAATAATAACGTATAAAAATAGAACAGGAGCTTAATTGCATTCTGCCATTTTACATCGGCGTTTCTCCCGCTTTTGTTTAACAAATAACAATTCTAAATTTAATTACAGTTTTCTCCTGGACAAAGTGGAAACGTCTACCGAATACACCCCTAAACTGACAAAAAATACACTGATATTGGTCTCTGTTTATCGCAGCATTTTTAGCGGATTAAAGGCCTTTATCCTGGGCGAAAAGTATTAGATTTGTGGTTAATTTGTGAATTAATCGATTTGAAGTTTGGGAAAGCCGCGACCATTAACCGCGCCCGCCACTTGGACGAAATAAATCTTCCGTCTCATAACCATAGTTCGCAAACGCGGTATAAAACAAATCTAAAATATTACTACCACCTGCTACCCTACAAACATCACACCATTCATCATCCCTATTTATAAATAAAATGGGATATCAATAAATCCGCATTTTAGCGTTTCTCCCCGAGGTCGCTTTAGGCCAATCGCCCCGTCCAGGTGGATGGTATAGTACAGGAGAGCCCTAAACCAAATCAAGCTGAATCGAAATTAAGACTGACACTCGAACCGACAACGGGATATTTCGATTCCAAACACTTTTCGACGGAACGATTCCTGATTGACGCCCACTGACAAAAACACACAGGCACACGATTTCGTTTTAAAATACATCACCAATGATCATTATCATTCCACTTTGATCATACAGATATGAGCCTTTTTATTATAAATGTCCCGATTTATGAGCGCGAGCACCATCGGTGTACAAAAATTAAGACGCGAGCGGTGTATCTCGCGTAAAAATCGGCGCCCCAGTTATCGCCTCCAATGTAATTCAAAGTAATTATGGCGGAATCTGCTCCCATTCATCTTCCCGGTTCACCTCCGCACTCAGATATGGCCGGCGGCAATGGCCAGGTGGATTAAAAGCCCGAAACCGCTTTAATAATTTCCTAATAATGCTCGATTTCGATGTTCCTTTCATTGGAATAAATAATAAACGTGATCTATCAGTTCAGTCGCCTTTCGACTGTCTAATAGATGAAAGGAACTGAATTGAGTTTCGCTACACCTCCGGAAACCGCCGACTAAACTCCCGGACTTTGTTCGCCGGCGAGCCGAGCACGAGAGAGGGAACTCATCTAAATCAGGATTATGAAAAGTTGATTAATTCTTCCATTCCGAGGGGGGAATAAGAGAGATTATAATCGGGGTGAAAGTGAGCGGTTTTTTCCCCGGGTAAACAAATAGAGGGCCATTAGATATTCACGACTGTTATTATTATATCATGGTAATTACCATATGAACCATCCCGAATGAGGAGCGATGAAGTTGAGATCCCTTAATCTCTTCGGTGAGGCCCTTCTGCAACGTTCTAATTGTCTGTTAAGACTTGTACAAAATCAATCTTCTTTAGGGTAGAATACGATATTGTTCTCGAAGAGCGAGAGAGAGAGAGAGCAGTTTCCTATGCGATAATTATTTCGAATGAGTTGTTTCCAGTGCGCCGAACGCGTATGCCGTACATTCAATTTGCGAATTTACGCACTTAACCCGACTGCATCGGATTCAAATGACGCGTCGCTACAATCATTAAAGTTGGGCGACTGTTTTTCTCGCGCATTTGCGTATTTGAGTGCACATTATCTCCGAATTTCCACCTCAATTCGACACTTTATTACGAGAATAATAAGTGAGTGAATAGGAAGAAAGACCTAACTTTTTACTTTTCCTCAACAGTTCTTTTAACTGCGTGTAATCATCAGCTACCTATTCACATTATCATTATTATTATTATTTAGCTTGGAGAGTTTTAACTTCTCCTGGAGAGGGCGATTTTTCTCGAGTATAAAGTATAAAGCTGGTGATTGTTTTTACGGCTTCCTGCATCAGCGGCGCTTCTCTCGACTGCAGGATCCATTTATTAGCGGCGATACAATAACCCCGAAGAGGGGCGGATATTAAAGCCGTTCTGACACCGAAAATTCCGGCGATTTCAATAAATTTTTGAGACGCGTCGGTCCTTTTCGCCAATGATAAAAGTGTCAGCGAATAAAGCGCGATCGCAAATCCCCCGAAAGGCGCGCCCCGCCACGAGCGAAGTAATTATTTTCGACAAAATTCGACGGAATCCCCACCTTGTCAGCCGCGCAGTATTAAGAAATGCTCGAGCGAGCCCGATGCCGCTCTGTATCGCCCCGCGGGGGTGTCATCGCGGTTTCAGCCCTAAGAGTAATCGCCGGGAGATAACAAACAGCGGTGCAATAATAGGTAGCTTTCCGCCGTGGCCACCGCTTTAGAGCTTAATGGAGATCGGGCGCCGTTTTTTTCCTGTCCTCGATGCAAACTGCACATAATAGTCGAGTTAAGTTGTTGCCCCCTGGTGTTTCCGACAAACGGCGTTTCGCAAATATGAGCGTTTATACCTGCCGTGTGTGCGCGAATAAAGCTAAACAAAACCGCGTCGTCATCGTCTCTCCGGTTTCCCCCGTTTGATGTAACGTATTTTACAAGCCGATGCTGATGCGGAATCGATAGAGATTCATTCGGCATTATTCTCAATAGAAGTGATTGTTCTCAGATTTACTTTTTCAATTGATTCGAATTGTGCGAGGCAAATCTCGGCTTCTTTCTCTCTAATAGAATCCCCTAAACTTATTCCACAGTCGATTTCGGCTTTTTATTTATGCCGCCGCCTCCCCGACGATAAAGAAAATTTTAAATTGCGCCGCCCTGCCCTGGCCCTCTTCCGCGATAAAGCGTTTCATTTTTAACAATTTCGAGTATTTTTAAGTAAATTAACAACTAAATCCTAAAAACCTTCGTATGCGCACAACACGGAATCAATACGACAAACAGTGGTAATATTTGGGTCCCGAACCATACGTGACGCATTATACATATTTAGGATTAGTTGTTTACTTTGAAAGGAAACTTATCACAATGAGTCCTCAATTCTCGAATCGCTCTAGTCTGGAGACTAGAGTTTTCTTCATTTTGATTTTCATTCCAAAACCAGGAAGAGAAACTACTTTTCGTAGTTACTCAAAAGTCGAAAATTCAAAGTAGTTTTTCTGGTCGTGGCCATCCTATTCACCACCCGAACGCTCGGTATATAGCCGACAATCGATATCGGTCCCGAACAAATGACGGGTAATCAAACTTTTTGGTCTAATCAACATTTCTCTTTGTTGCAGGTAAGTGCGGGGGACGAGCGATCTGGAACACGGACGTATAACGGGGGACACCGGGGAGTGCAGAGGGAAAGAGCCCTCAAAACAAATCCCTGTGGCTGATAATAATTCACCTTGGTCGCCCAGCGGACGAAATGGGCTCGTATAGAGTATCCTGTCGTATAATAATAATACAGGACCGGTAATATAGTCGGCAGTAGTCCGACCCGTGCGCGCGGCAAGCGGCGGTAATCAAAATTTTATACGTCCGCTTTATTATTCACTATTATAGATCAATCATTTATTAAATTTATGTTTATTATTATAGTATCGGAATCGCGGCCACCTAGCCTCGAGGGTTATCGATTCTCGCATATCGACAAACATTACCTTATGTAGATACACAACACCGAACTAAATCTAAACTGGACTAATAATCCCGAATCCGACCTAAATTGGGACTTAAGCGCCGGTGATAATTTCGCACACGTACGCACATAAATCGGCGATAGAATTTTTCACGCCACTTACATACATACTACATAAATGCAAAACACGATAGCGTATGATATCCCGACCGCCTGTCAATCACTTGAGCGCATTGTTCATTATGAATGCAAATTTATCGGAACATGTAATTTTGATTACAATTAGTTCGAGTGTTGCACATCAATTTATTTTGCGAAATTATTGTTATAAAATGAATTTGTTTACGAATAATAATCCTCCTTTTGTTCGTGATTTTATTGTTGTATAATCACGGCGCGTGATCGAGCGATTGTTGGGGGGTCGGCTCTGTCGGGGGTGGGCCGTGGGGTGATTTGGGGGGCCGGGTGGCGCTTCGGGGGACGCTGCCAGTATAATAACGCGACGCCTCCGGTTTTAATTACTAATCCCGCTAAGCCTCTCACCTTCGAGCGCGTACATAGCCTGGATGCGCCCCGAAAAATGCCGATAAAAGCCTGATTGGGTGAGGGCTTAATGAAGTATCAATAATTGCGAAAATATCCCGACGATGGTGGGTACGTAGGCCGGTAGGTACGATCGAATTTGAGATAATTTCTAGATAAGATGATAACGATAATACTTTGAGCGTTAGAGAAAAGTAAAGCAAGAAGTTAAAAGAGGTGTAAGCTCGCGTAATTCAATGTAAAACAAAGAGGAGAACCTTTGAGAGAGAATTGTTGTGCTTATCAGCTCAAAAAGCCGTTCGGCGTCGAGTGCAAAGTTTGCCTAAACAAAAACTAGATACATATCGGTAAAGGCTTTAAAACTTGGGTGTTTTCTAAGCAGTAAAATAACATTGGAACTTGTTCGCCTGCATTGCATATCTGATGATTCCCCGGTCCTGTCTCTATTCGCGTTGCGCAATAAATATCAAGTCGGATCATACATTCCGAGTGGAATTACAGTTTCATACACTGATTTCGGCCGCCGGCTCAAAGAAGTTAAATATTCATTCGAATTCCGGCATGCAAATTCACTCTCTTGCTCCGACAAATATTAACATTCACGCCGAAATCTTAATTCGGCATACATTTTAATGATTGCAAATTGGCCGGCCAAAAATTACTTAATTACACGCCCATTTCCGCTTTACAACATTAACATCATTAACCGGGGGCGGCGACGGAACTTAGTGATTTCCACCGAAACCTGCTGAAACCTGAAACGGATTTTTCCATCACATCAGAACCAGAGAAACGGATGGCCGGAACCTTTTGTTCCACACCACTTCGACGTTACCCGGAACAACGGCAAATCCTCCAAGCCCGAAATTCTCTTTACGATACCATAATTTTTTACGGTTATTTTATTGAAAACTACATAAAAACATAAATAGATCTGGACGGCTATAGATAAAAGCCCCGTCAAATACGTGATGCGAACATGCCATCCCGCATGTTCGCACTATACGAATTGAAAGCCGCATCACATACACCAGAGCCACGGATAACGGGGGGTGGTGAAAATGACCACTTTTTAATAACGATTCACCCCACACTCGGTCACACCGCCGCATCGCGTCGGACGACAAAAGATAACTTTCGAAATTTCGATGCCAGTAAAAGGAATGACGGCGCCGATTTCTTTTATCGACACACGTTATTCCTACCGGTGGACACTTTCTTCTTTCTTCCGGCCTCGCCCGGGGGAAAACAACGGGGGAAAATCGCCCGCAGTCCTCAATGTAAATTGAAATCCCATTAGATGGCCGTGCCGCACACGCCCCGTTCCGCGGGCACCTATGCGTTAATAAAAGTCCCAATGAGCGTGAAATTTTTACGATCCTCCCGCCTTGCACAACATTTTTATGGGGGCGCGCTGTCGGTCGGTTGAGCCTGCACGTTCGCCTCTAAAACTAGACGACCGACTAACGATCCTATCGCGAAATAATAATTTTTAATTAGTTCCGTTCACGTTATAATGTGTGCAGTATGGAGTCGCAGAAATCCGCGACGTTTTACCGGTATACGACTATCACGAGACGGAAATTTATGGACTATCACTCCGATGATGCGCTCTTGCCTGCGGGGATATTATGACGACGGATCTTTTTTGCCTTTGGTTTAACGACCCTTTGAGGTCGGCGGACATCTAGTTTAATTGCATAAGGCAATAAAAGTTGGCGCACTTTGACAGTTTTCCGGCTCAAATTTTAATTTAATTAAAACGCGAAAAACTTGGATGTGGGTATAAAAGTCATCGCAATGACGAAAATAGGGTTTCGTCTCGCCTCGCGACCGAATACAGTTCGATAAATCGCGCTCTCTCTTTCGAATGGGTGGTGGATTATGATAAACGACCACATTGAACAGCCTAAAGTAGTCGACTGCGGATTAGTCACGCATTAATTCGCTTGATTGGTGATATTTTTCACACGGGGAGACGAAGATTTTGAAAGCGACACGAGTACCTCAATAATGTACCAGAGAGTGCCACAGAGGATGGGTTAATCAATTACCACCGAAATATGGACCCGGTATTTATTCGGATTTATCGAAAGCGCTCCCTGATTGATTAGTTTATAATGCAAATGAATTAATGCGGAATAACTGCAATAAATCTGCGACGGCGGAGCTGTAGGGCTTTTAAAAATACCTATACAAAAAAGGGACGAAATTACTCCAAGCGAAATTACTGCCAATGTAAATTACACTTCTAATATTTCCTCCCTCACAGCAAGTGCAGGAAAATATAATAACGGCTTTACGGTAAAACTACGATTATGTGTGCGGGTAAAAATATAATTATTTTTCACCTCCCTTTTTTATCGGGAGTAACACGCGACCAGTCTCGCCACGTTTATAATCCATACAGATAAAAGTAATTCAATAATTAAGCGCACATAATAGCGGGGTTGAAGGTTGCTCGAATTTACCTTTTCGAGTTTTCCCCGAGAGAAAATAGCCGCGCTCATTTCTTGTAATAACACCAGTGACGCGTCTGGAAGTTAATTAAAAAAAGTAACTTATAGCGCAATTTTTAAGCAGGGTAATTCCACCCCATACTAATATCCAACCGGAATTAAGTAAATACACCATTGCCCCCTCTCCCATTCGACTCGGAAAAGTGCGACCCTTTGAAAACCGCAATAACAAATCGTTATCACTTTATTTCCGCCCCCGTCTCGTCGCTGTACAGCGCCGTTTAAGAAGAGGACCGCCCACCCTCCACTTTCAATCCGGATAAGTATAAATAGTCCGTGCCGGCTAATTAATTAGCGATCGGTTCGGCTCCGGTCAAATTGTCAATTATGCAGATTGTGGGGCGCGAGGGATTTATTTTGCACCCGCCGGTCCACTTTTAAATAACACACTTCTCCATCCGAAATAATTAAATCGATCTTTCTCTGCAGTTCCGCTTTATTCGCAACACTCCATTCAGAATTTACGTATAATAAACGGCGGGAGGTGGGTTTCGTGTCGAATAAAAAAAGTAATAATTTTTCAGTGGCGAGCTATAATAATGTCTTAATTTATCGCGACACAGGTTCCGCCAGGCTTAATCATAAATCGATGAAAATAAACCAAAACTACATCCGGATACACACATATTAGGCTCCCTTCCAGGGTGAAATAGTGCATTAATTTGTACATAGCGAGTTCCACTCCGATGGGTTCTCATGCGGATTTCTCAAGCAGCAGGAGAGGACCTCGGGGCGCACCGGTCGGGCCTAACAAAGGTAAACTGAACTACGCCAAATACTCGTTCCGAATACAAATTGATCAGGGTATTTTTATACGGAGCAGGACTCGGTCCCGGCCCCGGCCTGAAAAAACGAATTTTTCGGAGAGTGGAGGGTGCGATCCGGGGCTCTCCACCTTTTCTCTCTGTTTGATCAGCATCACCAGCTGCAATTTCTATGAATAATCCCCCGAAATAATTAACAAAATTTATGGGCGGCACTGCCGTCCTCTAATTAGAAAAAGCCCGACGTCCTCGCGATGAAAAATAATTTCAATTTCTCATTTTTTAATTCGAATCGCGAGAGACCGATCGATTCCTACGCTTTTCCAGTTTCGTCCGAGTTGGGACGCCCGTCACCCCAACCCGAAGTCGGTTGTCGTGTCCTCGACGTAATAAGTCCAATAATAATAAGTGGAACGAAACATTTATCGCGTTTAATATTTCACCAGGGAGGGCGCTATACCCTACACAGTGTGTCAATTTAAAAGATTGTATGGGAAATACAAAAAAGTCCACTCGCTTCTTGGAGAATCGATAGGGGATTCGAATCGACCCATGTTTCCTATTTAAAATAGTGAAGTGGTTCTTGAAGGATTACATTTGATTTTTTCGTTATTGTCGAGTAAACCACGAAAACTTCAAAGTGCCCTAACTTTCTTATTAGTCGATATATCGATGAAAAATTTGGAACAGCTACAAATTAGGTCATCAGGAGTAGGAAGATGCGTCCAGTATTGGAGTAACTTTGAAAAAATATCGCACTCGTTACTCGTAATACCTTTTTATTTAATGAAATCGGGCGATTTGGCGGTCACAATTCCAACGTAGGAAAACGTATTCAGTTTGAGGATCGATCGGAATATTGGAAATTTTCGGGTCAGTAAATGCATCTCGTCTGGAGAGACGGTAAACAAAGTTCAAAAGCCAGTTCCGGATGTCACTGTATACTTAAGTACACGCGAATCTGATGCAGAAGAAAACGTAATAACAACAACAACCGCAAAGGCCGAGAAGACAATCGGCCTATTACGTTGGCACCTACGACCTACTCCGCTCCCATTGTTACATAACACAACATACAACATCCCGCCCGAGGCCGGTATACGGTATCAATTGCCAAACAACGCCATATATTTCGGCGAAATTAATGACGCCGGTTAACGGACAATTGCCCTTTGTGATTTCTCATTAAATCTCGCTTAAAACAGCACCTCCATACACCCGACGGCGCGGCATCGATCTTCCGCCCGATGAAATTTTTATCAGGGCGACGACCCACCGTTTAAAGAATACCGCGCGGATACGCCGAGCGGGAACTGCCGCGCCGCAACCCCCGTGCGTTTCCGTTATAAATTACGCCGTCGCGTCATAACACCCTCAAACTAATTAATACATTAAGTGGTTATTATGTTGCTACCACCGGCTTGACGTTAAATCGGCTTAATTGGTTGACTTGCCCTGATATACACCCCACCTATATAATGACAATAATAATATTATCGCGTTACACCTGGCCGGCCCATGGCGGAGTCCGGCCGGGCCGCGGACTGTGACGGCACCGGAAATACGTCCATTTTTTAATTAAGACTCGAAAGGGAGGTGGCCCCGTTTTTATTGGGTGAGTTACGGCACTGCTATGTGGAGCCAGCAATTACATTGCTCTTGTTTACAGGTAGCGAGCTCAAAAACATTACGCGAATTTATGTACGGCTATGGGGGAAATGATAAAATATCTGCCCCGTCCGCCCCCCCGAGTTTCCGCGTCTCCTCCGCCCCGGAAGTTAAGAATATGCAGTGCGCCGCTATATTTTCATTGCACACGGCCATTACGACGTCTCCAGAAGCCGGGAGAAGAGAGGAGAGCACTCTCTCTCGCGGATACCGAAAGCCGAATTCGACTCGACTTGGGGAAAAACACAAATAAAAGAGTGGAAAACAATTTTCGCTTTAAAGTTGGCGGATGCGCCGGGTTTTAGTCAATTTTCCCCGCGCGCCCGATGATGGTGGCGGCGATGGCGGCGGATTGAGAGCGCGTTGTCGGTTAAATAAAAATAATCAAAACGAATTTAGTTTGTGTTCGCGGCTATTTAATTGTGAATTATCCTTTGTTTGCGTTGGCTCTTAATTGCATTATGCGTTAAAAAGCGCTTGATTTTTTCGTCACGTACGTTTCCATCTGTTTGCACGGGAAGTATGTTTACTGGATTCGTTCCGTAACGAAATACCTAGCTGGACACGCATATTATTAATGATCGCATAAATGCGCGTTAATTAGTGAGCTCGGAAGGGCGGAATCCGCGACAGATTTGTCTCGAAACACTTTTGATTGTTTAGCGGAAAAAGGTCTCGTTTGGAACGGAGTGAAAAAAACGGAATGTTCGGTCGGGGTGCCTAATTGGCGCCGTTTCCCGACTGGAATGGAGGTGTCAGTCACGGGGGCGCGCTCTCCGCACACCCCCGGCATTTAAATAATATTTGTGTTCCCCGTCAAATTTAATTCAACTTAATATCGGAAAAAATAATGCACGTTTCGTTCCAGGAACGGCGAATTGCGTGCCTCGGCCGCCATGCGCTCTGTATAGATTTCAATCTGCTAAATATTCAAATATACGTTCCATTCTCGGTACCTACCTCTAATTGCCTAATCGAATTAAGGGGGAGCAACATGGAATGAAGTCGCCGATGACGTCCGGATCCGGAAGTCGAACATTCTTCAACAGTTTCCGATAGCGTAATAATATAAATTAAATGCCGCAGTGTAGGAAACAATTTCGTTATTAGTGGAATATTTACACGGCAGGTATGCCTTTATAATAACGCACGCCATCAACATGCGGCCTCTGAAAATTTCGATGCGGCCTCATTGAGATATTTTTCCGTGGGATCTACTAAGCATCGGAGACGGCGTACTGGAATGTTGATTACTTATTACGGTTAAATCACCTGGCGATTTTTCCGCGAACGAAAACAAAACGATGATGAGATCATTTGCAAATGAAATTTGAGCGCGCCGGTTTTAATGTGATTGAAAGCGCGAAATGATTGGTTTGTTAAATCTTTTTCTCCCTTTCGTTCCGGTCGATGGGAATTGGCTCTAAATAAACTACCGACACAATTTTATAAGTATGTAAGCCCTTTAAGCTCCCAATTAGTGGAGCCTCCTCCCTCCGCATCAGGTATACGTACATAAGTCGTTTCGCGTTGTATAAGGGAAGAAGAGATCGGTTCGATTTAATAGACGTCTCGAGAATTGTTATCGTTTTAGTTACATAGTTAAGGGATTGTTTGCCGGGTCGCGATTTTTCCGTATAGGAGATTCGCAAAAGTCGAGTCGGTTTAAAAATTTGGTTACGGAAATGAGTTCGCGGCCCCGGGCGAGTCCGTCTCTTCTCCTTCATGCATACGCAATTGTCTTAGTATTAAGCTATTACGCAATATCCCCATCTAGCGGGCCATTATATTAGCATATTCGGGGCCATATACCAAGCAAAGTGTTATTCGTGGTTAAACCGGCGCTGGGGAGGCCCGGCTACTCCTTAATTAAGGATTTGGCGCATTCATATTATACAAACTGCAACTTCTTAATAGCTTCTTGATTACGACTAAACCAATTCCGTCCCTCGCAATTTTACATTATAATCAGAATTCATCATTTCGCGAGCTCTTATTAGTTATTAGTGGTATCATTCTTTAGCCCGGGGACAAAGGCGCATTCCTCCGTTTTTATTGAACCCACACTCCACACGCCTCTCGTATTTCTCCTCAAATCCTCACTAAATTAATTAAATATCTCTAAGGACCTCTCAAAATATGTTAGGTTAGTTTTAATTACTTCGGGCTCGTACTTTGTAACCTTTACTCTTATTATACCTTGGGTACTTATACTTACGATATAGGTACGACAAATATCGGACATTTATCACACCGACTATTACCTACCCATCAATTATGATGATGATGATGATGATGATGATGATGATGATGATGATGATGATGATGATGATGGGTCTTTTATGCATAAACGAGTTGGGCCTTTTTCCATTTCACGATCGATTCGCCACAGTCTAAACAATTTGTTGGTGTGAAATATTAAACAGTAAACTGCAACAACGCGGTTTAATTAAATATTTACTACCGTTACGGATGAAAGCACCCTCAACTGCACACATTTTTGACAACCGCATCGCGCGCACACACATAAGCATAAGCGGGGCGCAGAAATTAATTCGAGATAAATTCGAACGGACCGGTGCATGTCAGGAACAAACTCTCTTGATGGTTTTCTACATATAAAACGAGTAGCATAAGTTGGATGTGTGTGCGCTCCGCTTCCGCATAGAGTCAGTCGCGTATCTCATACACAATCAACTTACTACAAACAAAACTTTATCTTCGGTAAATCCTAAATTGGCTCGGCTTTGCGTGTTTTTTAAAATCCGGGAAATTCAACAAAAGCTTCAATAAGCTCGGGCCTAAGACGAGATCAAAAAGTCGACAGGAGACGGCTCCCTCCATACATGCATAGATCGACTTACAATAACGTTTCAAAGCGATCCGATGCAGCCAATTTTCATACAGAGAACTACCCGAACCATTACTGGCAGCTCCTCTTTGCCTTATTATCAAATTATCCTCGAGATCCGAAAATTTCCGAGCTATGTGGAGCGGTCCCCGACGTCCCATGAATTAATCCGGCCTTGAGGTACTGAGGGTACGGCCGCTTCTCGAATGGATGGACAGTTCGCACTTAAAAATCACTTATAAAGTAATGCCGTTGCACTATTCTCCGCAAATAAGAGCAAAGTCCGGTGAAGCCACTGAAGACTTCTGCCAATTTCATTATTGAATGAAATTTTCTAGATACGTGTCAAACTGAAGAGTCTGCCGATGCCGTTTTCTTTGTTTTAGGTATCCTCACTGAAGCTTTTTTAGTCGTACAAAGTTGCCGATATAGGGAAAATCTAAAAGTTTCATCCTTCCCCGGATTAAAAAGAAGCATCGTCGGGGGGGCGTTTTAATCGAAATTGGTATCGATCTCCGGGTTTACCTGTCTAAATAATTTAACACTCACTTGGCCAAATTCGCATCTCGTCTCCAGTGCGTTAAATAATTGAAAACAAATATTGAATAAATCGTTGCATTAATAATGGCATCATGCGGTATCGGGGAAGTGCGTTTTCGATTTGTGGCGATCATCAATTTCAATCCATAAATGATTATTATCGTTATTAGTGGCTATGATAATTATTATCATGATAATACTATGAGGTTTTGTGATGATGGTGTCCAGTTATATACTGATATTACATATACTCTCAATGATTTTAGGGGTGATTTATATAATATGTATAAGTTAAGGTCGGGTAAAAATGATGAATTAGAATTTCCATCATCTTCACAAATGTTAATTGGACGGTCCGTTTGGTTGCTCATATATTCAAACAACTTAGCCAAATACATTTCAAGCAGGTAATTTGAAAATTTAATTTATACAGCACTTTGAGCTTAATTTACTCTGTGAAGTGTGAAGTTTGTCCAACTATGCTACGCTGTGTTCGATAAATTTATATTAAGCGCGGGTGAAGAGGGGGAGGATGAGGAGGTCGTCGGCGCTTCTGTTTGTTTAATTTGATGTGGCCTAGATTTTATCGCGACCGTTGTAATTGTCTATTTTAATAAACTTTATACGTTCTAGTTTTAACAGTGCACCGTAAAAATGACGTTCCACGGCGGGTTTAGAATTTACGGCGGCAAATAACATTACCTCCGTACAAATTACATATTTAGTGTTGGACTTCATTACGGCACGGCGCGGGGTGTGGGCGGGGTGCTCACGTACGGGGGTATAAGGTCGTCCGGATTGGAAATTATGGGGTGCGCCGCGGCGATACGGCGTCGTTAGCGGAAGTGCACCGTGGGCTTCCTCCTGTACGACGCGGCAAAAATTATTTTGTGACACACTGTAACAATAACCCGGAACGGCACCCGTTACTATTCCTGCAAAAGCGATCGTATTATCCGCCAAAGGATAATTGCTTCCACCAGTTTATTCCTCCAAGAGTAATTAGTCTGGTGAAATTAATCCCAGGTTTATTTTTGTGAATTTTAACTCGCCGATGCTGATTTAAAAGGCAAATTCTCCCGGCGAACTTCCAGCGCCGGCTCTGATGATAATAATAACACCCAACAACGGTCTTATTATTATAATCGAGTACTTATTACAGTCGTACGAGGCAACAATGACGAATGTTCGGATTCGAGGATTTTCTTCCTGAAATAGAAAGTGATGAGGTATCGCGATAGGGTTTTTCTGTGCCGGTGGAAATTGAAAGGGAAGGGGACCCCCGGAATTGAATGCAAGGAGACGTCGCGCAGCTGGAGATGGGAATGATTGATTAGGACTTCTATTAACATATTCAGTGTCGTCATGCGAGCAATTGAATTCGTTCGTACACTGTACGTATATACATATAATGTTGGATGTGTACAGAGAGAGAGAATAATTCGCTAACGTTGCATGGCTTCAGGTACCGACATAATACGAACAGTGATATTACTTTCCGTCTCGTTTAACTCTATTTTTGACGCCCCCGGCTGCAAATAACCCAACTTTTCTCATTTCACAATAAATCATTGGTTATTTTTCTCCATCTGCAATTCAAATTCCTCACCGAAGCGGGCGTATCTACGCCATAGAGCTATTATAACCGTCCCCTATTAAATAGTTAGCCGCTTTGGTAAGAACGACGGAATCATCAACATTATATTTCTCTGGAATCGGGAATAAAATCCGGTGATTTTTGTCCGGGGGAAAAAAGTCGCTTGTCAGTTGGGAGAATTAAGGGAGAGCCGGGACGCACGTGCTCCAACTCCGAATGCGTTCTCAAAAACTTGTTATGCTAATGAAGGTGTTTCGCTCTGTTTTCCCACTTTCACTTTTTCGACGCGGCATTTACGAAAACTCACCCCTTAACGGGGAAAAAACATAAAAAATCAAACGAGAACCCTGAGGCGAATTAAAAACCGACCGGTAACTTTAATAATAGGGGTTGATCCAATGGAAGGCATGCGGGTAATCATATTTAATACGCGCTCCAAGTTAACCCTAGCAATTTCAGGCAGATATCTGTGAAATGTAATTAAAATAATAATTGATAAATTAATCTGATCGAGTCGCGTACGTGATTTGATAAATACCGTAACACCTACATATCTATAGATCTACATAGAGAGTATAATATGGAACAGGGGGAGTGCAATAATAGGCGACATTTACGGTATAATTAAAGGATTGAAATGGAGCCAAATACGGATGCACCCCAAAAGTGCAAACGCCGAAACCGGTCCACGATCGATCCGGACTGTACCGTTCTAGACGTAATCGTATATAACAATCATTATGATCGGTTTCAATGATTGGGATCAAGGCGAGTCGTAATAAAATATTTAACCTACCTGTTGCGCTCTCTGATTAACAGTTTAAAATCGTTAACAAAATTTACGGCTCGTTCGATATAATTAGTACCGGTGTAATTTTTACTTAGTCTGTGAAGTAGGCATATCACGACGTGATAGAAATACGGAGCTTTAATAACAAGACAAGATGCCTTCGCGAGATGGAAATTATTATCATGAAGACGATCTCGACGACTACGATGATGATGATGATGATGATGATGACGATATGGTAATAATAATAATAATGATAATAATGGGAGGAGGATCGAAGCTGGGAGGTATAATTTCCATCGCGAGCGTGCTTTTGTCTTTGAGCGGTTTTCGCATTTCCCGGCGTTTGACAGTAGGAAGGACTTTCCTTTGCGTTTCTTTATATTTCCTTCATTAATAATAATGGAAGTATCGCGGAAAGAGGAGGCACTCCGGAATAATGTTTCAAAGAGTGAAGCGTTTTTATTATTTGCGACTTGGATACTGCATCGGATAGTGCCGCTTCTTGCGTCTATCGGGTAACGGAGCTAGTTGATGTCGAGAATGTAATACCTGTTTGCGCGTCGCCCGCAATATTATCTTAACGCGAACAAAACGAGTCGCCGTTTTGTCTAAATAATGTAGACGATCAACGGCGGTGTTTCCGAATATTGAAGAACGACGATTGCGAGAGTGCGCCTCGGCTTCCGTCTGGTCGCAGTAATTAAAATTCGGTGGCCGCAGGACGGGATCCGGTCTGATTAAGGCCTCCGGGGGTCTGGCTGGAGCACTTGCCTCTCGCCTTGAAACTTTCCCTGGAAAAGAGCCGCCCCCCGCCCCGCCGAGTACTTTTATAGAGGCCCCACCCTCTGCGACTCTACCTAGATATAGATTCCGTTCCATTTAACCGATCGTGATGAATCACCCTGTCCCCGGAATGTGCATGAATTTCGCCCGGTATAAGGTGATGGCGGATTTTCTTTGGACCTCCCCCCGCTGATGACAGTGACAGTATCTAGAAACGGACAACCGCCCCCACGGCGCTCGCTGACGTAGATTAATAACTGGCCTATCGGACAGTTATTAGGTTTAAATGGACTATGGGGGACCTTTTCATTGTTATTTCAACTTTTCCGGGAGCCGGCACCGATTTAATTACGCTAATGTATGACGCAACGTTCTCGCTCGCCGAAAATACATTTTCGAACAGGCGGTTGCCGGAAAGTGTCCGACTGTAGTCAGACAAGTGCAAGTTGTTGAGTTTTACATTTGTATTCCGGAGCGTCTGCGGCACAATGGAGCATATCCCTTCCCCATCTAACTGAATAGAGGAAACATTACACTAATCAAAATAATACAACTCCACTTGACACCCCGGGCGGCCATTTGTATCACACGAATGATGAATTATCCAAAGATAAGGCAAAAATACGTGCAACGAAACCGAATGGGGCCTTCTTGCGCGAAAATGGGGATGGAATATTATTACATAGGTGCGGCAGCGAGGGTTTCGGTCCGCCAGGACCGGGACAGGAAACTGGCGAGGATGAGGGTGGAGGGTGGGTTTCGTTTCGGTGTCGCGTTATGGTCGAACAGGATCGGGCCGACACAAATCGGCGATTCTTCGTCCGTTTATCCGATTCGATTTTTTATTTTCATCCGGACGAATGTTAAAAGATAATTTAATCACCGCCCTATCCGCAAATTCGATTGGATATTGCGAGACGTCCTCCCTTTGCGCCGCCTTTTCCCTTATATTAAACATCTTAATCGGGGCCCCCCATCTGAATAACGTACGGCCCGAGATAGACCTTTCGGACCTCGAGACCGCAAAATCAAAGAAGCGGACACCTAATTTGCAAACGCATTACCGGGGGAAAAGAAGCCGACTTCGTCCCACCTATACGTATAGCCGAAGCCGAGAAATCGACGATAACGAACACGAATCCAGATAACGAAACATTTGTTCGAATGCGAGAAATTTTCGCTTCGCTTACCGATCTTCCTTATGCGTATATACGTATATCTTATGTATAAACGTGATTATATTTGTGCGCCGGAACGAGAACCATCCAGCCATCAATCAAAAACGCACGAAAAAATATCTCCGGTTAATTCTGCTAAGAGCGAATTTAATTTGCCCCGAAAACCACGTACCACCACCTTCCCTGTCTTTATACTACACCTTATTTTCTATAGTATAATACAATATGTACCCGATGATGGAGCCTTATGAAAACAAAGTCCTCCTTGATGCACAATTTAATTTTAATTGCGTCCCGGTCTGAAGGGGGCGTAAAAATAATAAGATTAGTACCTTTTTAATACGAGAACAAAGAGTAACGATATCATTAATAAACTCCTTATTTCTTTTTCCCCTTAATGAGTTACGAAGAAAATTAATAAAGCTCTTCTTATCGAGATGGAGAATGCCTTTTATGTACACCGCGAAAGAGGAAAGAGACGAGTCCTGTCGCTCCCTTTTAGTATAGACGGGGCATTAAAAACGCATCCCCCGGTCGCACTGATGCCGACCGGAACGTCCTTTTTTTATATGAAATAAATCGCCAATGAAATGGAAGGGAAAGATTTGTATTTCCTCCTAAGTAAATCAATATTTTCTTTTGTGTGCTAAATATGTTTTCCGGGTGAAACAAAACCGAACACCCCCTCCCTATATAGCCGTATACATCCTGCCGAGAAATAATATCGGATACGGATGAAAGGCATGCACTGACTGCCACGCCACGTAAACTTGAAACTTGACGGATATACATCCATACATACATTCGTAAACTTTGTGTATACTGGAACCAGAGTTCGATAGTGCTCGAACTTTTCAATGTCTTAAATCTTCATAAGTAATGCAAGGGATATGCTTTCTGGTGGTGTGCATTATCTGCAGTACTTGTGAGTATACAGTTTTACCGGGGTGGTTAAAAATTCGCGTCCGAAATCTGGGTCGGTTACGCAATTTTTCGTCGCTCATAAAGGGCGGTTTTACGTTTTAAATCGTTGTACAATTGTTATTTGTTGTGAAAGTTTGCTGAGGCTTTCAAGTTAATTGCGTTTAAAGCGGCCTTTATGCGTGGCAGATTAGAAAAATTGTAAATAAATTCTCATAATGGGGCAAAAATGTAAATGCGACCCCGCAATTGTCTAAGAAGTAGTGATAAAAGTAAAAGAGAACGGAGATACTCGCTGTAATTAGTAGATTAGGATTTTAAGCTCCTTGTCGGGGCCTGCGAGATCCAATAATCACTTTTTACCGCAAACTCCTCGCCACGGCACGTCGCCTCCCTCCTCTGCCGCCTCTGCATCCCCCAAGTGCAGTTAATATCGGAAGGGAGGGCCCAATTTCCCCCGTCTCTATATAAGTCCCGCTTATGTCAATGCTATTTCATCTGGTATTTTGTTGACGTCCAATTATGTCCAAAATCCATCGGCTTACCGGCACCTCTTTGTGCGCCATTCTCTGTTTTCGAAACTGATGGGCAAAACTAGAAAAGGGCCTTTTAATTTCGTCTCGGAACTCTCGAAGCCCCGTTATGGTGCCAGGGGGTTGCGTTCGATTCGAAATTATTACTATTTTACCATACAACGATTATGCCGTTCACGTTGAAGCGATCTCATATTTGATGAGGACGAGTGAAATCGTCCTTTTTCCACTGTTTTGGAATTTAATCAAATGAACACGGTGCAGGAACAAAAACGACAATTAATTGACAACCCCGTTCAACAGGCGATTGCTCTAAATCACGCCTCCGGCATTGCCACTGCCATTACCATTACACAAGTATGCATTCAACCGAACTATCCCGACCCGACCACCCTCTTGTTCACAACAATATGCATTTTTATGTTTGTTTTCGGAACATAATCACCCATTCCGAACACATTGAACGGCGCACATCACGAACGAACGATGTAAACCACCCGGACCCGGACCCTGCTCGTACGTACTATTTGGCGTTTCGAAAATCTCAAGTATGGGCCTATTTGCACGGGAAATCATTAGATATTCCAGTCTACCTATTACAATAGTCTGTGCGTGTAAAATGTATGCGATGTGTTGACGCCGGCGGATTTTAATTGCGTTTAAGCCGGCGGCGCTCCGGGCCCGACTAAAGTAGGTCCTTTTGTTTTCGCCTTTTTGGAGATAATTTCCCAGGCGACGTCTCTTAAAATCACTCCTCCAGAGTAATAATCTGCCTTTCATGCGACACTCCCAGAAAGGCTCGTGTCAGAGAGGCAGGGGCATCACGTCTCTCCCCCTCGAAAATATGTTATAGCCGGATTTTTTCAACCGTATCATATTACAGGGCGCGTTGGAATTTATTTCATCGATTATTGTCGTCGGAAAATGTTCAACTTCCGGTTTCGCCGTTATTATTACTGCTCGCTTTCTTGCCGTATATAACGCGACTATTATGGCGTTATTGCCATCACGCTTCTATGTCGTCGATGTCGCATTACAGATTCATGCTGATGAATGCGAGAGGTGATAATAGAGTTAAATATTTCAACTTTGTTCGGATTGGAGAAGTTTGGCGATTTCGCGCCGCTTTTGTGCCGGGACAAGGTAAAAAAGGAAACTTTTTCGAATAGATCCGCGGCGATATATGGGATCGTTTTGTCGCCCGGGTCGGTCTATTTCCCGCTTATAAGGTATACCGGGCAAAAGTTGGATGTGTCGTAGCGAGCAGCTCGCTTTTAATTGTGGTTAAATTAGTTTGGAGGTTCAAAAAGCACTTTACCGAATCAGGAAAATGGCGCTCGTTCCGGAACTCGGCGGGGCGGCGTTCAATGAGGCGGTGCCGAAGCCTAAAAAAATTTATTGTTTCTGCGACAATAAGTAAAAGATTTTTACGGTATTGTTTCATTTCAGGGTCGGCGAGAACGGTGAATGGAACGTGATCGATGGGATTCTCACAGTGAACAACGAGAGCAGTTACCAAGTTACGAATCTGCACCCCTACACCGTGTACAGTTTCAGAGTGGTGGCGGTGAACGCGATGGGGGCCAGTCACCCAAGTAAAGAGTCCTATTACATGGTTACACTGCGAGAGGGTAAGCAGCGCATGCAGACCGGAATTACCGTCGGGCGCTTTCATAACGAGCGCCGCAACGCTCCGAAATGATGCCGCGCCGAAATTGCGAATTTCCACCTTTAACTCCCCGTCCACTTTACCGAACAACATCGCCTGATAAATCATAAAATCCTCCAAAACCAACTTAATTATGTACCGGCCCACTTGAATACGATTTCGAGTCCGCCGGACCCGACTTGACCCGGCTAAACCGAAAATCTGAACGACTCAATAATGCGTAATAAACCCCAAGTTCCTCTTTTTTTTCTCAAGTCACCGAAAAATGCTGCACGAACTTCCTCTCGTAACATCATAAAATCCCTCCATATAAAGAAAACTTTATTAAATATCAAACATTCCATCACTGTCAAATAAATACATTGCAAAAATCTAAAGTTGAACAATTTGTCTTGAAAAGTTGCCCCTCACCGAGAGAGAGAGAAAGACAGAGCCGGGCTGAGCCGTCCCGAATTACGTCGCATCAAAAACACAAACCCGATGCCGGATGTCGGAAGCCGGTGCGCGAGGGTGTGGTGCACGCGGGGTGTGATGGGGTGGGTCGGTGAGGGGGGTGGAGGACGTGCACCGGCTAATATTCGCCGGTTAAATAAAACAATACGGAGGCCTCGAGCGCCGGGAAATCGTGAAAAGGACTCTTGGCCTAATTACGGCATCCCGTTCTATCGATTTCGTTCGGGAGAGAGTTAATGCCCGAATATGCAGTCTTAGGGCGAATTCCTAAACAAGTCATTACAACTCTGCTCTATTGTCATTAAGGATATCCTTAACCTAAAGTTGACCCGGCTCAGGATACAATTTGCACCAGTGGCTTTTACCAAATTGGATAAATCCTTTCGGCCACGTCAATAACTGCCCTCGCCACCGCCGCCGCCGCCATCCCGGTCTCGGGGCCAGAGCTCCGGGCTCCTAATTGAATGCGTCCGTTCGTGGATTTTTTGATTCCTCATGCACATCGACGCCGAATACGGCGAAGACGGCGACGCCGCTGTTTTGTGCCGTCTCGTCTCTCGAATTGATTTTGTTTTTTAATGGGCAAGGGCAAGCAGGATCGGGGAGTGGAATTAATTAGGGGGAATTCCGATTTGGAATAGCGTTCGGCATGCACGCGAGCTCCGACTACAAAAAGGCCCTTCTGTCGTTCGATGTGCCCTCATTCAATTCACCGATATATCTCGGCGTTTTGCCCATTTCGGTTTAGTCATAATACTCGGGCGTACCATTTCGTGAGTACATCTCTACGCGATGTCGACGGAATCCTCCCCGGCATTCGAGTGCCTACTTTCGCATTGATTGGTTTGAAAAATGAGAGCTGTTGTAATAATTACCGTCCCGTCATCGATTATTCGATTCCCATAAAAGCCGAGACCGAAACGAAACGAGGGTCTTGGGGTGGAGGGAGGGGTATTATAGCGCTCTCTAAATTAGGATTCCGAGTGGATGAGTAATAAAACGGCTAGAAAAATGCAACAAATTTATATTGCACAGGGCCGGCGCATTGATTTTTCTGCTCGACATTATTTGTTTTGTGATGCGCTTCCCCGGCGCTCCATTCATTCCTGCACACACACGCAGCATCCGTAGTACAAACAATGTGATGCAATCCGTATCTGACCGCTGGCCATTTTATAATACCCCATACATATAATTCGACACGGCGTTTACAACCCGGTAAAAGTATATCCCTCCCCGAAATCCATTCGCGACCAAAATAAGTACACCCGTAACGTATATAACCTTCCTTTCGAGATATAAGATCCAGTTTAACGATTACACGATATAAATTCCTAGTAGGGATGGGGTGGGTGTATTTATTTTTGTTTCCGGCAAGCCCGCGTTTGAGCTTCTAATCAGGTATAGAGAGAGGCCATCCCCTCGGGGGGTGGTTTTCCGATACAGTCAAACCGTCCCCGCTGAATATTTATAAAGCGATTTCGCCGTGGATTATGCAGACGCAACAAAGCATATGGTCGTTATAGGAGACCATGTGACGTCCCTCTGACGTCGCGACGCCGTTTCACCATTACCACACGGCTGCCACTGGCAATAAACCGGATTCGGGTTATGTTTTCGGTCCTAATTAAATATGGACGCGGCTAATTATGATTTCGCCCTCCCTGATTTAGGTATGTACCTAATGCGGATCGTGATGGATGTGCGCTTCCCAGGAAAGAGAAAAGGGCGGCTCGGACGACGTCCGACCTCGTTCGTGGGGTTGTTTCGAAATACCTACCCACCTATCGATGAAAATAATCGGCGGTTTCGAGATGAAAACACCGTCCGCGTTTTATTACAAACTTTTCCGTCGGTTCGACACCATTACTCCCGTCGGCTCGGACGCATTAAATCGTATTATGAAAAACGAACTCGTAAAAGTTCGGCCGTGTCGGCGCGGTTATATTTAGGGCGGACTCGTCCATTTTTTATTGTCTTTATAAAGTTGTCGGAAATGAATACGCACCATAACGCGGTAACGTGAGGCGATAACAGCGCCGGCCCGGACCCGCCCGGCCGCCCCCCGATCCGGGGGCGGACGGTGGATGCAAAAAGTGACCGCACATTATCCCAACTTTATTTTACTCGGCAACGAACAAAGTTCCGTTTCGCCTAAGAAACCCGATCTAAGTGATCGGATCGGATTAAAGGCGTGTCGAAAAACGCTTTTGAAGTGATCCTTTTGAGCGCGATCCGGAGTAACACTATCAAATGCTAGCTTTCGAAACCGGCCGATGATAAAGTGAAGTCTTTGTGCGGAAGATCTCATCTAGACGCGATGGTGATCTCCGCGTTTGATGTGTGTTGCCGAATTTCCCTGCACCGCCGCCCCCGGTTAGGGGGAGGCGAACGGCGAATCGGCGCAATTACAAGCGGGGTTCGGATCGGACGTCCCCGGGACCTCGGCTCTCAAAGATGGACCCGACAAGAACCTTATCCTTATATTAACCGAATCGAAATTTAAACAAGCGATTGATTTACAACCCGCCGCTATCTTTAATTTCCTGGGACGGGCCTAAAACGCGGAAATCGGGCGGGAAAAAGAGCCGACTCGGCGGAGTCGCAGAGGGCGGATTAAGGGACGGATGGGATGACGTCGTTGCGGGCCGGCCGAATCGGTAATGCCACTAATTTGTGTAATAACCGCGTATAGAGTTACCCACCTGATGGCCGGGCGCGGTTAATGGGACACACGATGCCGGGCCTTGATGAGAAGGGGGTATTAAGTGGAATTAAGATCGATCTCGCGTTTTTCTCCCCTACCGTACGGCCCCGACGTGAGGACGAGCCAGTAAGGGTCATCACCTGGATGCGGAACTTTTCCGGGTCGCGTTTTTCCCGGAGCTCGGCGTATAATTGAAACCGCGAGGGGGTGGCCGCATATGCGAAGCCGCCCTGTCGCGCTTTCACTCGGGATTACCACCCCCGCATTTGCAGATGTAGCTTAGTTAAACGCCGGAACGGAACAATTAACGCTAGTTTGTATTTACGTTTGCGGTGCATGTGTGTGCCCCGTGTATGTTCAAGTTGCAGCGCGGGGTGCGGACGGGTGGACTTTTTAGGGGTGCGAAAGCCGGGGGACGCGGGTGGAGCGCGTCGTGTGTTTGCGCTCGGTTTTATGATTATTAGCCGACTGTCTCGCCCAACCCTAGACCGTTCACCCCCCGATGCGTCGCGATCCTCGTATTTATCGCTCGCATACGGAGGGCCCACCCCCTGGATCCCGCTTCGAATCTATCACAGGAGCCGGTCCTGGCGCGGCTCGAATGAATAACTTGAGGGCGCGGACTCGTCGGGCTCGTTTCAGGATCGGGATATCCATGATACGGTTTAAACAATGTCAAAACAGCAATAAAACCGGTCTAAATTACGCAGAGAGCGGTCCTGTGTGTCGGATAAAAACTACAGAAAAAAAATAAACACAACAAATCCAATTCCGCTTTTCGCCGATAAATAAACAAACGCATTTAAACGGCAATTTGCCCCTCACTAACTCGTTGATACTGTTTCGCTCCATTCAATTTACCCTCCCCGTGGACGTTACCGGCTCATATCTGCATGTGCAGCTAAATTCAATAAACCCAATTCCGGCCAAGACTGAAAAGTTTCCGCGCGGAATCGTATTAATTCGGCGCCGTTCTGTTCTTCGGAACTTTTTCAACCCCGTCCGCGGTTCCGAGCTGTAGGGGTGTGTGTGTTTAAATGCGATTCGGGGCGCGAATCCCATACACGTATTCGGTCTGGGAGTTGTTCAGCGCGGGCATGTCATCGGACAGGTAAAACCTCGCCGAGTCCCGATTAAATTAACGCAGTTTAATTAATATCATAAATCTCGGCTCTTTATTTAGATAAGCGCCGCTCTAAATCACTTTAAACTTGAGTGTCAACAGCCCAATATTTATACTATACCTGTATTAATTATATCCACGAATAAGGACGGGCGGTTTTATATAAGCCAGACTGTGTTATGTGGCGCCCGTTTATGTATTATTTTATACGCGGTGGTTGCGGCGGGTTTACTTTCCCGGCGCCTCCGCCATTTTCGATCGGAAATTGGGCACCTGTCGGGGAGTTCCTCGCTTCCGTCGCTAATTCACCGACATCGTTTACAATTTATATTGCGGACACGCCGTATTAAACAAAAACACGTTAACGCTGTTAATTACCGGTCGCGCCATCTCTCGAATTCCCTCGCAATAATAATCGTGATGATAACCGGGTGACTGGCGCAATTTTCGCCATTCTGTTTAGAAATTCAGCGACTTTTGTTTCGGCCTTTTTCCGGTTCGCGCTCTCTCTCCCCGGGAAGTGATACGAGCCGATAATTCGGCATTAGACGTGCCCGGAATTGTCAGTCGGTATATGGTGACGGAATTCCTCGACGATAATAAGGACTCGTCTGTAATTACCGCTTATTTCAAAATGTCTGGCTTTTCGATTTTCTTCGAGCAGTGCGGTTGAGACAGCCCCCGCTTATTATATGGATAGGGTAGTGCAGAAGTACGAAATAGAATCCCAAACTCTTAATTATGAAAACCGCTCAGACAGGTCGATTTATTTTTCAAAGCTTCTACTCCACCTTTTCCTTTTTTTACAGTACATCCACAGATTGACTTTAGAATAGGAGAAGTTTATTTATTCACGATTTCTTCAAATTTTATGGCTAAGGTCTTAGATGGAGCGTAGGAGAATAATCAGTGTGATTTTCTCAAAAAATCATCTTCTCAAGAGTTTATTCCAGACTTTTGAATGACCCTATACGTACATCCCATACCTCAGAGGCGCTGCAGGGAGGAAGACGTAAAGGGGCACGAACCGAGCAAAAGTTTTGAAATAAGAGGGTCGGTACTTTATATCAAACCGAGTTCTGTTTTATCACCGTGGGTATTAACGTCTTCGAAAGAGGTTCTCCTTACTGATGATATAGCCGACTCAATAGAATTAAACGCGCCGTAATTAATTAATAATTCGCGAAACCCTTTAGGTAGATTTTTCCCTCGGCCGGGCCCCGATTGAGTAATATGACGATCTCGTACTTATTATATCGAGTTCGGTTTGGTTAATATGCGGCGTCGTAACCACCTTTCGGGTCTGGAGTCTCGAGGAGAGATCGGATTTGGCATCAAGTGTTGTTTGTATGTTGCAGCTCCCGCGGGAAAGCCCACCATAACGACGGCCCATAATACCTCGTCGACTGCACTGCACATAAGTTGGCGGCCCCCACACCACGAGACCATCCACGGCGAGTTCCTCGGCTACCGTATAGCGTACCGGCCGAGGGACCGGGGCGACGAGGCTTTCAAGGAGATATACATCCGGGACCCCACCGTCGAGGTAGGCGATGTTCGAAATAAATAAGCGGAAGAAATTGGGCGAATACTTTGGCGAACTTTCAGCGGAGTGCTCGATCGCGCGCCCATGGGAAATCACGGGAACTTCACTAAACCTCTTAATCCGATGACCTGTCCATTAATAGGCCGTCGCGCCGGCCATATTAACCGCGCCATATCGAGCATCATCGGCTTTCACAAAACGCATTTGTCCCTTATTAATTAACCACCCCATCGGCTCCGAACAACCCTTCGCATCGGCATCGCCGTCGGGCCGCGCCGTGCTCCTGACTGGGACCATTTATCGAACTCGCCTCGCCAGTTTCGTTATTTCCCAGATTCCGCCTCAAAATAGTTCCGGAGGGTCGAGACGGCGCCCCGAGGAGGCGCGGACGGGGACGGGGGCACCTCCTGCGAGGAAGTTGACACATCGCCAGGTCGCGATTTAATGTGCGGCCTGGGGTTGCCCTAACGAACTTAATGGAGTGGCGGAGAGTTTGAACGCGGGGCCGTAAAGGTGCAATAAAGACGGTCACATTCATTACGATTTCGTAACATGAATTAGCGGCCCTTTCCGCCCCCGCCTCGCGCCGCCCGTCGTCCGACCGATACCGATAGTTCCGCCCGGACCGCTTAAGCACCCCGTAATCGCACACGTGTTTATTCGGGCCGGGTCGCCGACTGGGGAGCCATTCCTCTGCATTATCCGCTGTTATTGTTGCAGAGCCACACCATACAGAGCCTGGAGACGTACACCCAGTACCTGGTCTCGCTGCAGGTGTTCAATCCGGAAGGACCCGGGCCGAACACGACGGTCCTGGTGATGACCGACGAAGGCGGTGAGTCGCGCGCGCTCTCGGGTTCGCGCCCGAGCCCGAGACGCAATCCACTTTCCCGTTTTCGTTTATATAAAAAGATCAACACCCCCACACTCTCCTTTATTGCGTGGCTCGTTGGAAATCGAGGGATCCGATGCGAGCGAGGGGGGGACCCGGACCTCGCCCGGATTCGACTTCGACTTCGACGACTCTCCGCGTCCTCTTCACCGTCCCGCGCCCCAAACGGGACTCACTCGATATAGGTATACCGCGTGCCCTCGCCGAGATGTCAAAGGCGAAATTCCGCAACCTCCAGTATCACGGCAACAACACTTCGAAACACATTATAACATTAATTACCTACATAGGTGCAAGTAAGCAGTTCCTCTCGCAACTCGCACAACTTGCTCTTATAACTCCAGTTTCCCAAGTATTAAACTACCTGTATAAAGGGTGCTCTAAAATCCACGGAAAAAAGGATAATATTAGTTTTAGTGCGCAGGGGGCATAAATAAACTCTCGGGTATATAGGTATAGGATGTGGAGGAACTGCGGGTAAATTTATGCAGCAACTAGCTGGGATCCTTCATCCCGCTTTTATTGCACCTAACGAGAATTTCAGCCGACTTCACAACTCGATCCGTCACATCCCGGTGATCGCTCAGCTTTTACCTCTCTGTGGGTGTGTGTATGCGGACGGGTAACGGGTACATGGGGTATAGTCGTTTGTGTTAGGGAATTCGCTAGCCGCAGCCAAAAATTTACGGCCCCTCGTAGCTCGCCCTCTATGTGGGAGATTGCTTCGTCGGGAAAATTATGTTCCGACGGTTGTTTTGGTAATTAATGTCACAATATGTGGGGCCGTGCATGCTCTCCCCATGCGACTTCGCCGAGTACCATCTGCATATACGGCGCCAGTTATTCGTATCACCTCGGGATTTTCTGATGGAGATCCACGCGTCTATTTGTCCTCCGTCCATGGAGGTCCCGATCGTTCCAGACGACATCTCCTTGATGGTTTCGGTGTCTGCTGTGTCCATAAACAATAATACAAGGCACCGGATCGAGTTGTGCCTCGGACGCGCTTATTCAGCTCAAGTTCGCGTAATCCCCAGTTCGCCGGGACTAAGCTCTCACGATGTCGTTTGCAGAATTGGTGACGGTCGCCCCCGGCCGCCTCCGGTCGTGTGCAGTTCATAAGCCCCATCTGCCCCCGGATCGCGATCGCACAATCGCGACGATTGATTGCGCCTCCTGCCTCTCCGGTCTTCACACTCTTCACGAGTCCGACCAGGAGCACGCCGCTTATTTATGCGGCGCCGAAATCGCGCCCCTGTCCGCATACTTTTAACCCCGCATATATAGGTATATCGTATCGATGAGTGCCGGCCGCCCCCGAGCACGCGAGAAAACCTTTAATTTGCCGTCGTCCGCAGACGTGCGCTACTCACGCCATTCCATCTTCCAAATTAGACCTCACATAAAAACCTATTTTATTCCCGGTTTCCCCGAGCCGCGGTAAATCTGACGGCGCGATGGCTGCAGGAGCAGGAATCGAGGACAATGACGCTCGCACAAAGCCCTCCGATGGGGTCAACTCGCCTCCGAAGGACCCCGAACAATATCAATCAGCGTAATCACTATAGCGGACACCGCCGGCCAGGAAGCCTTTGGCGGCGGCGCGCGGGGGCTCGGGGGGTGGCGCGTTTATCTAGTCGGCCCGTCCGCTGGGGGTGGAAAAGTCGAATAAATTCCGGGACGGAGAAATAGCCTAAGTGCACAGCGGCAGTAATTCAAGCGTCGGAGGTTTGCACCATGTGCTCAATCCGCTCCGAATGAATCAATACCCGGACCACCGCCGCCGCCGCCATCCCCAAGTAAGCTTTCAAATCGGCGGAAACGCCGGAGAGAGGCGCTGCCGGCGCTTGCGCTTCCTTATCATCTCGCGACCACCCCCCGTACACTCTCATTATTTTACACATGATACTTTCATTATCGCCCACTTCCCTCGTACCGTCCCGTCTTTTATACATCAACTCTTCTCGGACCAGACCGGACCGGACCGGACCGGGAAATTGAAAGACCTGAATAAGTAATCAACAGCACCAGATGGAGCGACGTCGACAAGTCTTTTGATTGCCCCGTTTCGAGTCGACCTCCGACTCCGCTCCCTCCATCATCTCCAGTTTTCAATTCACGAATAATAATGACGAAATGATGATAATAATAATAATAGTCCAGTTTAAATGGACTCGACTGTGCACATATTACACACGAAGACCCCGTCCTTTGTTCTCGAGACAATAGCGCTTTCGAGTGGCAGGAGCAGGTGACGCGGAGAGGTGAGTGCCGCCGGCCCCGATGAGTACGGGGGAAACGGCGGTCGTTCTGAAGGTGGCAAGTTCGCTCCTCGTCCTCGTCGACGAGAGCGATTCCGATGCCGTGCGCCACCACGTTCGCGAGACGAAGACCGGTGTGCCCGGGCGCGGGAGGCGCAGCAGGAAACGGCCGCTCTCTCGGAGGCGGAGAGGCAGCTGGCCGGCGCAGCGCATCAGCGGCGGCGAAAAGGCCGACCCCGACGGAATCAACTCGAAATTTTCAAAAATCTCCCCCGTCTCTGCGATCTATTTCGAAAGCGCTTCTTTGCGGTGCTCGAACCTCCTTTTCCTGTGACTCGGTGGTCGGTGAACCCTCTGCGGTTCGAGCTATGGAGGTTCGGCTGTAATTATGGGTGAGACAATGGGGAACCTCTTATCAGGATCCTACCAGTAGATTACGTCATCCATATCATCGACCTCAAAGCCGCATATTACCCAATCATGTTTACCACTTTTTTCTCATATCTCGTGATTACCTAGTTTTTCTTTAACAGCGCTCCAACGTATATAAAATCAGAATGATAATGGAATTAAATGACCTTAATTGATTCTAATCGTATCTTAATTCCTGCTGTTTGCAGGATTTACGCGCTACTTATTTTCTATCCTCTATCTCTAGAGAGAGTTGTTCTATGATTATGAAGGTCTCCTGACAGCTAACGTCAGTTGTCAAATTGGTTCTTTGTAGGTTAGCTACCTGTCAGATGTGTGTCGTATCGTCTAATTTTTCGTGTTATCCCGAGTTTTCGGTCTGCATTATCGAGTTTTATTGTACAGTGCCAGTGTGGGCCTGTAGGTGTTTTGTACGCCACTGTCTGGGTCGTTGGTGGCCGAGTATGCGCTGACGACGGATCGCAGAGCCTCTTGTCTGTGTCGGTCTTTCGCCCCTGCATCCGCTCATCCCCGCTCTGTTGTTTGCTTTGCCGTGCCGTGCTGTCAGAGTATCTGGGTGGTGCTGGTGTTCGTTTTTCTCGATATTCCGACGCGAATTCTGTGCGAAAATGTCGAAATTGCAATCGCAAAGGGCAGTGACTCCGGTCGCGGCCTCCACTCTGTCCTGAACATGCCCCATCACAATGGAAACTTTCGGCTGTCGGTAATTTTGTGCAGTTAATACCGAAGGCGCTTCATTATCGTCGCTATTAGGATGGGTCGCCTTGTTTATTTACTCGTCGCGATTTCCGCCGCAGTCGCCGAGCTCACCGAGCTCACCACCGACTATGTCACCGAGTACACCACAGGGCAGCCTCTCGTCGATGAAGGTACACCCTCCCCCTGAACCGTTTCCGCCCATTATGCATTTGCCAGCTTAGCTTTCGAGCATCAATTAGTTACGATAATATTTTGCGCAGTGCCCAGCAAGCCGCTCAATCTGACCATTCTCGATGTGACTTCCTACTCGATGTTGCTGAGCTGGAAGGAACCGGAAAAAGTCAACGGGGCCATCGTCGGCTACAGGGTGTATTACATGTCGAACAACGAAACGCACGCCGCAAGAGATAAGATTCCCCCGTCTAGTCCGACAATCACGTACAACTTGACGAATTTGAGTAAGCCACAAAGTGACCTCACGACGAACGGATGTCTCATCGCTTTATGGGTTTGTTTACAGAGCCGTACAGTCTGTACACGATATGGGTGCAAGCCTTCACGCAGAAACACGAGGGCCACGCTTCCACCTCCATCACCGACACCACGGACATAAGCGGCCCGAGCGCCCCGAGGATACTCAACCTCACTTGCCAAACGCAAGACACGATCTTCCTGCACTGGGCCAGGCCGGATCGCTACTTCCACTCCATCGACTACTATTACATCTACATCAGCGTGGACGACGAGATCAGGCCATGGAAGAACTTCACCATGGACACTGTCGCGAAGCACCTGGAAATATCGGTGAGTTCGCATTTCACAAGCCGCAAACAATGCCGAGTCGCGTACCTACGCTAATTGGTTCTTCAAGCACCTAATTAGCGACAAATGATTGAGAAACTGCGACTCTAAGAGAAAATTTCCGGTTGCAGTATCCCATAGAGAACGTGACGACTGACCG
Organism: Salpingus planirostris; assembly: GCA_949788335.1. Classification (NCBI taxonomy): domain Eukaryota; kingdom Metazoa; phylum Arthropoda; class Insecta; order Coleoptera; family Salpingidae; genus Salpingus; species Salpingus planirostris. Next base: position 7,906,091 of record OX460929.1, read on the forward strand.
GGCGTACCGGGTGCAGATCCAGTCGTCCTCCTGGAGCAACCGAACGAAGCGCCTGGTCTTCGGGACGCCCTCGGAGCCTCGAACTGTGTACATGAAACCGGACTGCGACAAGATGGAGGAGTTCCTGCGGCACACCACGCACGAGCTGAGCGCCGGCGTGCTGGCCGGGGTCATCTGCGCCGGCTTCGCGTTCCTCCTGGCCGTTTCGGCGTTCTTCCTCTGGAGGAAATGCTTCCGAGTGTCCTACTACTACCTGGACGATCCGCCCTGCTCGGTGCCCACCGACGACCTCGACTGGAACGCGCCCCCTCGCGACGGGGGCGGCGAGCACAAGGGCGCCATCCCCGTCCACCTCTTCCCGAAGCACGTGACCGAGCTGCACGCCGACGGGGACATCGGCTTCAGCAAGGAGTACGAGGCCATCCAGGGGGAGGCCAGCGCCGACGACTACACGTCGGAGTTCTCCCAACATCCGGACAATCGCGCCAAGAACAGATATTTGAATATTATCGCATGTGAGTTTCTGCGATGGTACCGTGGTTTCGGGTTGAGGTCAATTGGTGACGATTCCAGATGACCACAGCCGGGTGCAGCTGCTCCAGATGCCCGGGCAGAAGAAGAACATCGACTACATTAACGCCAACTACATCGACGGGTTCCAATGGTCCAAGGCCTACATCGGGACGCAGGGTCCGCTGCCCTCGACCTTCGACTGCTTCTGGCGCATGGTCTGGGAGCAGCGTGTGAATATCATCGTCATGATCACGAATTTGGTCGAGAGGGGACGTGTAAGTAGTAATCGCCTGAGAGATCGGACGCCTCGATTTCGATGTAGTTTTGATAATCGACGATTGTTCATCAGGGCTCTCTTGTATTTCCATTCTGCAAGTTTGGTTCTGAGCATTTTGAGGTAGTACCAGTGTGGCCCCCTGAGATTTCCACTAACGTTTTTGATATCATTGATTTTACACCAAGCCGTACTAACACGACCTTCAGCTTGACAAACTTTTTGAACCCAAATAGACGGTAGAACCTCGATATAGGAATGGGACCAACATTCATTCTAATATCAATTGGATAATGAGAATAAGGGAGGTTTGTTATTTCAAGAGGGACTTTACTTTAAGTTCATTGTTCAAAGTTCGGGGGAAGTTATCTTGTAGATTTTAGAAGTTCAAAAGAGCAAGTAACGAGAAAACGGGTGGTTTCCAAGAGTTAAATCGTAGATTCCAATGTCCACATTATAGCCTTTGCAAATATTTCTCGACAAAACCACGGATCTCTATTGAATTATTCCTCAATTCGTACACATACTGTGCACTTGGCTGTATCGAGTTTCTGCCGTGACCGTATAAAGGCGCAAGGTAACATTATGTGACGCAAATTCCAGCGAAAATGTGATATGTACTGGCCGAAAGAAGGAACCGAAACGTACGGAGTGATCCAAGTGAAGCTAGTCAGGGAGGACGTCATGGCTACTTACACCGTTAGGACGTTACAAATAAAGCACCTTAGGGTAACGGTCGCCCTCGCCTAAGCGATAGACTTGTTGTAACCGTGACGGTTTGCGCAGATTAAGAAGAAGAAGGCCGCGATGGCCGAGAAGCTGGTGTACCAGTACCATTACACCAACTGGCCCGACCACGGCACCCCGGACCACCCGCTGCCGGTGCTGCACTTCGTCAAGAAGTCGGCGGCGGCCAACCCCCTGGACGGCGGCCCGATAATCGTCCACTGCAGCGCCGGGGTCGGCCGCACCGGCACCTACATCGTCCTGGACGCGATGCTCAACCAGATCAAGGTCCGGGGAGAGGTCAACATCTTCGGCTTCCTGCGCCACATCCGCTCGCAGCGCAACTTCCTGGTCCAGACGGAAGAGCAGTACATCTTCATCCACGACGCGCTGGTCGAGGCCATCGAGTCCGGCGAGACCAACATCTACCGCGAGCAGTTCCCGCGCTACGTCCAGATGCTCCAGGAGAAGGACGACGAGGACAAGACGCCGCTGTGGAAGCCGCTCGACGTCCAATTCAAGGTAGGACCGACCGTTTCAGAGATCGCAGACTTGACTTTTCGTTCGCAGCTGCTGACCGGCTTCCAATGCAAGGACTTCAACCTGGTCTCGGCGAACAAAGTGATAAATCAGCCAAAGAACCGCACGGGCAACGTGCTCCCGGTGGAGAGCTCTCGCGTGCACTTGACGCCGAAGCCCGGCGAGGACGGGTCGGACTACGTGAACGCCACGTGGATCCAGGGCTTCCACAGCCTGAGGGAGTTCATCATAACCCAGCACCCGCTCAAGAGCACGATCAAAGACTTCTGGCAGATGGTCTGGGACCACAACGCGCAGACCATTGTGATGCTCAGTATTATCGATAATCAGGACTTTGAGGTGTTCTGGCCGGTCGAGCAGGAGACCGTGGACGCGGACGCCTACAAAGTCAAACTGACCAACGAACAGACCCAGTCGTCCTACGTGACCAGGGACTTCACCATGCAGTCAGTGCAGGACGACTACGAGATACCAGTGAAGATGGTGCACTGCACCAATTGGCCGCACCATTGCAGCAACATCGGCGAGGTCTACCAACTGGTCAACACGGTCCTGGATCTGGGGATTCAGAACGGGCCCATTGTGATAGTCGACAGGTATGGCGGCGAATTGTCTTTGAGGCCGGTTCAAATTTGGTTTGGGTTTTAGATTTGGGGGCAGCGAGGCCGCCTCGTTCTGCTGCCTGACGACCCTGAAGAAGCATTTGATGTACGACAACCACGTCGACGTCTACATGTACTCGAAGCTGTACCACAACAAGCGCCCCGGGATCTGGAGCTCGTGCGCCGACTACCTGAGGCTGCACCTGGCCGTCCAGACGCTGTGCAGCCCCCCCGAGGGCGCGCCCGACCTGTACGCGATGACCAACGGGGCCGTGAACGGCTCGCTGTCCAATGACTGTGTGCGGGTGCCTCCTGAAGGTATGGAAGCAGTGGGGCCACGCCTCACCGTTGCTTAAAGTCGCAGTTTCTCTAGTGTAAATAAATGTGATTAACGTAATTGTTTACTATGTCCATAATTGTGCCACAGGTGGCAGGTGTCGAAAGATCATTTCGGCCGATACTCGCGCTCCGTCACCGCGATTTTAACATTTCGAAATTGGCGATCTTTTTAAGTGAGGGGGCCGGGTATCGGCCGATTCCCCAGGACCCCCCCCTCCCCCCAGTGTTAATCGCGATCACTGTCACTCATCTGTCATCCTCAGTGTAAGTCAATAGCATCACATAGTTATGTTTGTTAGACTGGTCAAGTAGGTACATTCTTAGAACTTGTAAGATCAAAACCTGAAGAAAAAGATAAAAACGTTGAAAAGCCAAAAAAAAAAATATGAGTAATAATAAATAAATAAAACTTCATGTGGACATCATAGTCATTGTAGTGCCACGCTTTAGCTTGCTATTGTCTCACTGTTGCCTATTTTGTTCGTATCCGTTTCTCATTTCTAACATTTTAACATTCATTTGTATGTTTTTCTTTAATTACAGAAGCTCCTCTTATATCCAAGGATCTTATGAATATGAAGTGTAATCAGTCTTAACTTGTCTTATTAACATTATAAGTTTTATAATTATTGATCGAGTGGACAGTAATAGTGCTTCGATAATATTGAGAAATTGAACGAAAAAAAGGTACTAAATTTCAGTTGGTTTGGTAGTGATGACGTGATCGATGCACTGAAAAGAGACGAGATTCCAAGCGATTGTCAAATAATATGATTTTTGCCTCCCCATAAAACTCGGAGTAATGTATAAATATTGTAGTTATGTGTAAAAAAATAAGATCTGCGTGAATATGAATCTGAAATATTTATATAATGTGCAGTGTAGAATAATTCAGTATTTATGTAAGTAATAAGTGTATAGACTTAGTTTTTGTATGATGTTGATTTATATGAAGAGAGTACATCGATCATATAAAATGAAATGTTTGATCTTGACCAATTTAGGAATCATATATAAACGCAATGTCTGAGACGGTCCTCTTCTATTATATAAAGAAAAAAAAAACTTTCAAGACGACATGGAGCTCACGTAGTGAATATCGGTGGTTGCTGATATCGGGAAAATGTATATCCTCTCGTCGTGTAGTCTCTTCTCTGCTCTTCGAAATAGAATTTAGTATCCGTCCACCCGGTGATGTATGTGAAACCGACCCGATTCGGCTGACACCGATACGCCTAATAATATCATGTCCACTTAAATCATCTTTTACTGTTTCTATTAGACACAAAATGCTCACTCTAAACTAACACTACTTGGAGAAATGGCGATTACATCTTCGTATTTTCAAAATTTCTTAAATGTGTGGAGCATTTCTACAAGTTGTTGATGTTCAATCATTTATTGGCGCGATCCCCCCGAGACTTTATTGCTAGTGATGTAAGTTTCATCCCGACCTATAGATTAGGTGTAAGTAGTGACATTTCAGGGCAAGTTTCGTCTATAATTATTGATAATAGAAATTGTGTAATTTCCTCATTTTCCTATTATTGGCATCTGGAATGCTGTAAGAGAGCCGTCGCCATGGGCCGATGCGCTCTCTTCCGGTAGTTCATGCTTTGACTGGCTAAAGAGGGCTACGATCATTTTTCAGATGCGACTTGTTATTAATTATTGTGACATCGACGGAAACTTCGCGAAACCTACGTCATTAGCTCTAACTTTATAATTGTATACAACAGTACTCTTTAAAACAAGAAAAAAACAAGATTTTGTGTATGTTGCATTATATTTGTGTTAAATAAAACCAATTTTTAATAAAATCGCGTATTATTCAAAAACCTTTCCAAATAGATCTTTCTAATTATCGTAATTACAATAAATAAATATTTTCACCGTACGTCGTGGCACGTACTCTTATCAATTAATTTGTAAATACATGTATAAGTAACGCAAGTCATTATTTCTAATCAGCAATTCAAAATATCACAAACACGAAGGTGTTCTTATATTTGTATTATTTTTGTTTCCACCCTTAAATGCAATTTATCCCTATTAGGATCTGTTCCGGTGCGGTTCATCGAACAAACTTTTTGCAATATGTAATTAAGAACGAAGTGCACGGAAAAGCGACGTATTTAGACTGTATTAATACGAATGAGATGCATTTCGATTATAATTCAGAAAAATATAGTCCACATCGCCATGTTACGAGATGACGCACTTATTTGGCTTGAAAGCCGGGATGCTCTGGCAACTAGTACACACTAGCTCGACACTGCGAGAAAGTTCGATTCTTCAATAGCAAATCCTTATCGTGATTTCGATTAAGTGACCGTAATTTCGTTACATAAATTAATTTTGGTGCCCTTTCCTGTAACCAGGGTCAGGCCAAGAATAAACCGATGGAAGGTGAGGAGGCGACCTTTAATTTAATGTCACATGTTCATTTGGTCTTATTTATAAAAAAAATCTATTTCTGGGGATTTCAAGACACGAAATGTGTAAATTCATTTTCGATTTTGTCAGTTTCGTAATAACTTTTCTTTTCAATTTTGGCGCCGGGATGTCGACCATCCTCATTTTGCTTTGGCTGCTGTCATTTTCGTACAGGATCGCCAACCCAACTTTTTTTTATTTAAATTTATCGTACGGACCAGCTAAAATCGATGTAAAGTCATTAATAAATTTCTTGAACTAATGACTAATTCGAAAATACTCGTGAAATGGAATTGTTCAAACTATACATTCCACAAAATTGCAGTAAACGTTAAAAAAAATATGATAATTATTGCACGGTTGGTGGCACTGTTTCAGTTTTCAATCGCGTTGTTGAGAATTTGACAGCCGCTGGGCTCAGTCCTATACTTTGTGTTGTTTCGAGGGTAGTTTTGGGGCTTTAAGGGAGGTTTTCGAATTGGTTTGATGTGTGATCAGAACCGACACAAATTAGTCTTTCGCTAAAAAGTTTGTGATGTGTTTCTATGTCAAGACACGGTAGAAACACGGAGGACCCCAGTCCTGTGAAGAGGTTGGAAGAGCCCCACAGTACCAACAAGAAGAGACGATTAGAAATCGAAGTGGATGAAAACATGAGCGACAACTCGTCAGAGCGAAATAGACGAGCCAATTTTTCCAATGTACCCCCGAACGGGGTGAACAGAAACCTTAACATCCTCACAGTGAAACCGACGACTGCCAAGAAGATCGTCATAAAAAATCTCAAAAGTAAGTCGGACCTATCGCACTTTACAGTCGCTAATCTCGTCTTTGTTGTAGGTGAGCCTAAACTCCCTGAGGATTATCATGATGCGACTTGGCAGAAACTCCGTTGCGCCGTAATAGCCATTCAGCAGTCACAGCCTAACCAGTACTCCCTGGAAGAGCTGTACCAGGCCGTGGAGAACATGTGTAATCACAAAATGTCGCAAACTCTTTACTCGCACTTGCAGCAATTAACCGAAGACCATGTCTGCGCCAACATCGAAAAATTCATAACCGGGCCTATGGACAGACTTTTATTTCTTGAAGAAATGAACAACACTTGGCAGTCGCACTGCAACCAAATGATAATGATCAGAAGCATATTCCTGTATTTAGATCGCACGTACGTCCTACAGAATCCCAATATTTTATCAATTTGGGACATGGGCTTGGACCTATTTCGCAAGTACTTCATGATCCACACTCTGGTCCAGACCCGAGTGGTCGAAGGGCTGTTGATGCTCATCGAAAAGGAGCGGCAGGGTGACAAAGTGGACCGAATCCTCTTGAAGTCGCTGTTGAGAATGCTGTCCGACCTGCAGATTTACAGCAACGCCTTTGAGCAGAAATTCCTGCAGTCCACCGAACGGCTGTACGCGGCCGAGGGCCAGAAGCTGATGCAGGAACTAGAAGTGCCTGAATTCTTAGCTCACGTAGACAAGAGAATTCACGAAGAGAACGAACGGGTTTTACATTACTTAGATTCTAATACCAAGTACCAGCTGATACACACGGTGGAGAAGCAGTTACTCAGCGAGCACGTCGCCAACATCCTGCAGAAAGGTCTGGACGGGCTGCTCGAGGAGAACCGCACCAGCGACCTGTCGCTCCTCTACCAGCTGTTCAGCCGCGTCAAAAACGGCCTCGCGGAACTGTGCGTCGCCTTCAACGCGTTCATCAAAAAGCAGGGGCGCACCATCGTCATCGACCCGGAAAAGGACAAAACGATGGTCCAGGAACTCCTCGACTTCAAGGACGCCATGGATCACATCGTCTCCAACTGCTTCAACCGCAACGAGAAGTTCAGCAATTCGCTCAAGGAGGCTTTCGAGCACTTCATCAACCAACGCACGAACAAACCGGCGGAACTTATAGGTGGGCAATTCGTAATGTTTGGTAATTCATACTTAATATTTGACAATCATATGGTGATTTTTGGTAATTTTTAATCGTTTATGATTTGCAGCAAAATTCGTGGATTCGAAACTGAGAGCCGGCAATAAAAAGGCAACCGAGGAGGAGTTGGAGAGACTGCTCGACAAAATCATGGTCTTGTTCCGCTTCATCCACGGCAAGGACGTGTTTGAGGCCTTCTACAAGAAAGACCTGGCGAAACGCCTGCTCGTGGGCAAGTCGGCTAGTGTCGACGCCGAGAAGAGCATGCTCAGCAAGCTGAAGCAGGAGTGCGGTGGCGGCTTCACCTCCAAGCTGGAGGGCATGTTCAAGGACATGGAGTTGAGCAAGGACATCAACGTGGCTTTTAAGCAGCTCTACATCAACACGCCCGAGCTGGTGCCCTTGGATTTGACCGTCAACATCCTGACGATGGGCTACTGGCCGACTTACGTACCGACCGACGTCACCCTGCCCGAGCAGATGGTCAAGTACCAGGACATCTTCAAGGAGTTCTATTTGAGCAAGCACAGCGGCAGGAAGTTGCAATGGCAGCCGACTCTGGGGCACTGCGTGCTGCGGGCGAAATTCAGGACCGGTCTGAAGGAGCTGGTCGTGTCTCTCTTTCAAACGTTGGTCATTTTCCTGTTCAACGAGGCGGACGAGCTCTCGTTTGAGTACATCAAGGCCGACACCAACATCGAGGACGGAGAGTTGCGCAGGACTCTTCAATCTTTAGCTTGCGGCAAAGCCAGGGTCTTGAACAAAATCCCCAAAGGGCGCGAGATTGAAGATAACGATAAATTTAGACTTAATAACGACTTTGTAAATAAATTATTCCGTATCAAAATCAACCAAATCCAGATGAAGGAGACCGTAAGTCACTTAGCGAAGCCACCGTCAGGTCGTTTCTAACAATTTTGCTTTATCTTCCAGACTGAAGAACAGAAGGCTACCGAAGAGCGCGTGTTCCAAGATCGACAGTACCAGATCGATGCGGCCATCGTTAGGATCATGAAGATGCGGAAAACTCTTAGCCATAACCTGCTCATTAGTGAACTTTTAGGCCAGCTAAAATTCCCCGTGAAGGTTTGTATTTCTTGTAATCAATTTGAATCGATTTCATTAACATTCTAATTGTTTCCAGCCTTCTGATTTGAAGAAACGAATCGAATCCCTCATAGACAGAGACTATATGGAGCGTGATAAAGATAATTCCAATCAATACAATTACGTCGCTTAAGTTATTTAGTATTTCAGTTCATATTGCATTATACATGTGTATTTTTATCGTTTTAATTGTATGCGATTCACAAACAACAAAATGTGTCTCTTAAGTTCTAGTCCAGACCAATCCTGGCTTCATCATTGATTATTATTTTTATTTGCAAATGTCATTTCAAGTCTAAAATTTATTATTGCCCCTTATATTTTTATCAACAAAAGATGTTTCTGTCATGTATTTCTTCAATAATATGTACATATAATTAATCGCTTTTATTCACTTCCCACACGATTGACGACCATTCCATTGAAGGAATCTACTTTGAAATGTTTGAAAGTATTGCCATAGTCCCCATTTGATGGGCGTTACCACGGGCAACTAAAGCTCCCAGATATCACGTAATTGCAGTAAATACACAAACATTCACCCCAAAAGTGAATAAGGAGTTCTGAATTTCTTTTGATGAGCCTTATCGAAAAAATTCCGTTTTTATCATGAACGAAATGGTAAGTTAGTTATCTCTGCCTCATACCTTTGCTCTATCCGCAAGCTTCAGTCGCTTCAGCTCTGCTCCGTGATTGGCGGGGGCGAATATTTCTGTGGAAGGGACGGACTCGGCTGCGGCTGCCGAAATTTAGTTCCTGCGGGCGCTCAATCTGCGAAAAATCGTCCGCAGAGTGTAACCTACCCTCAGCAGGTCGCGTATTTAAGTGGAGTTGCCCGATATTTTCGACAGGCTTACCGCGAAGAAATGGAGCGATCGCTCAAGCAAAAGTTGGATTGGAAGCGGCAAGATCGCGAACTCGAAGAGGATTTCAAACAGTCGATAGCCGCTTCTGTTGCACATAAACTGGAGAAGCTCGAAATCGAAATGCAGCAAAAATACGAGTCGAGACTTCGTAAGGCCGAGAAAGAGAAACAAGAATTGTACAATATTTTAGGCCACTTGAAAAAGCGAAATCAGATGCTTCACGTCGAGCTCGTCACTTTGGAGAGGCAGACGGATCATCTCCGCCAATTAGACCAGGTTTTTGTACTTTCAATAACATATTTATTAATCAAGATTTCCCTAAATCATAAATCGTCTCGATCTCCAGGCTAAAATTCGTCGTTTGAAGAACGACCTGTTTGAGCTTCAAACCAGGTTACTGAAACTCAAGTATAAATTCCGCTATTTCATACAACAGGGCCAGGCTACTTCATAAATATTCTCCCTCCTCTCATCATATACACATAGGTACATTATAGAAAGATGTCTTAAAATTTTAACTTTGTATTTTGCTAATAAATAAATAAAACGTTATATTTCATAATCAACTTATTAGTGCTCTTTCTTTTCCCGTTTCTTGCGTTTCTTCTTTTTATCACTTTGAAGTAGGTCCTCATTTTTCTTCGACAGGCAGAGTCGGCAGTACCAGTCTTCATTATCATCTGGGGGCACTTGGATGCCCACACAAACCCTAGAATGAGGTTAGAGCGTTAGAGAACACTGGGAGTACTGGGCGAGTTTTGTTCGAGGACTCACCAATGATACCATGCATCGCAGCCATCACAGCCGATCATGGGACTTCCGTCATCTTGCCGTCCACAAGCGGGACAAATCCAGACTTCGTTACCCTCGGCATCCTCGTTTTTGAAAATTACAAAATTAGAAAACTATTGGCCACAGAACGCAACTTATCACGCTACTGAGGCCCAAACTTTACAAAAGCAAAAATGACTCGCATTTAATAATATAATAACAAAATAAAAAGTGACTTATAATAAATATTCAATCAAATCTGACCACATGATGGTGATATGTGATGGCATAATGATGACATAATGTGATGATGTGAGCATCCTTCACCCTTAGCCTCTCTCAAAAACACTTAACTTACTTTCTTGACGGGCGCTCGGCGTTTTTTAGGTTTAGTGGCAGGTTTTGGTTTGATGGGATGAATGCGGGGCCTGCCTGGTCCGGGACCAGTGCGAGGCGGCGGCGCCGGAATCGCCTCTTGAATTGTCTCCTCAGCTGTTCAGAAACTCACAATCTCACTTATCGTGTCTTGTACAATTGCGAAGCATTCATTCTCTCCAAATGTCGTGCAACTCTAAATCTAATCTACCTACTTTCAAAGGAGAAGACCACCAAACCAAGCATGATATAAGCGTTGCTTTGCCAGGCCTCAAGTCGACCATGATTGCCAGGTGGCGCTGCGATCATCAATGGTGAACTAATGCGAAGATCACAGCGCCACCTGGCGTTTATGGTCACATTTTCCACAACTGGTGCCACATGAGGCCCGACGAAAGCAACCTGTCTTGATACCGAGTAAAACTAGGCGAAATAATGGGGTTAATTTGCAAAACCGAAGGGTTAAACTTGAAGCAAAACAGAGAAATATAAGCCATAATGTGTCTTGATGAGTGATGAAGACCGGAAACCGAAATTTCCGGTCCTGGGTTGATTTTCGATCGGGAGATGACGTGGGAGGGTCAGATTTGAACGACGTTTAGGCCTTTCGTGTTTCCGTCGCCCGAACCCGGAAAACCGGTCGCCGACCAGTACTTACGATATATCTGGAAGGAGGGGCCGGCGGTAATGGCACTTCGGTTGGTTCTCTTCTGATCTCTTTCGTTCGTAATTTAGGGATAGGTTTTAGAGCTTTCTTCGGAGAGTGGTTTACAAAATTATCAGAAGAGGAACTAGGGAAACTGTCATTGAAAGCTGCAGAGCAAAACAAAAATCGTAAGGAGAAAGTCCACATTTTTCAGTAGGTATTACGTATCGGCCGACAACGGCCTGGTTAAAGTATCAGAGAATCTAAAAAACCGTGACGAACACAAAAGGGCTAATCCATGCTTAGTGGTGACACTACTCGACTGTGCTACGAATCTTTTCAAATTGTTTAGTACCAAACTAGAACCGTTATCCAAGTAGAACTAGTCGTAACATGGTCAACTTTTAGGGGAATATAAATATGGTTAAACAACTAGTACCACTTAAACAACGCTAGAACTCATTGGGATTCGAATCATTAGAACGATACTCACGTGGAGGCACGACTGGGGGTGGTACCACTTTTGGCTTGGGAGGTCCGCAAAATAGGGGCGAGATTTTCGCCAGCCCTGGAGAAGTCTCCCTCTTGCGCTCTTTCGCAAATCCCTCTTCTTCTTTCTTTACGATAGGCTTGATGTTCCTGAAATCCGTCATTTTAGACTAGCGCATTTTATGGTTGCAAATAATCACAGTTTTTTCGTTTCAGGAGTCTCAGGCCTAGGAGAAGGAGACTTAATCTTGAACGTTATCTTCATATTAAAAGGGGAGTCCTCTTTGACTTCCTTATCTTTCCGCTTCTCCTTCTTCTCTTTTTTAATCTTATCCTTTTTCTCCTCTTTCAACTTCCGTTTCTCCGCCTTATTCTTGACTTTATCCTTCTTATTGCGTTTCTTGAGTTTATCTTTCTTATCTTTCTTGTGTTCTTTATTCTTCTTCTCGGATTTGGGTGAAGAATCGACATCGCTAACCTTCTCATTCTTGTAATGATCTTCTTGCTTGTTAACAGAGTTCGGACCTCCGGCTCCACCGATTCCCCCAAGACTTTGTTGGATCGGAGCCAAGGGCGGTTTCTGTCCGAAAGTCGCATTCATCGGATTCATCTGATGGAACGAAGTGAACAGCGGATTCGAGGTGATCAGCGGGGGGATCAGACTGGGCCCCCCGAAATTATTCAAAAACGGAAACGGCGCCGTCATGTTCATCGGCACGTCCATCCTGGGCAGGACCGCAGCCTCGGGCGTCTTCGGCCGCTCCATGTCCAAGTCGAGCACCTCGGGCTCCAGCCGGTGCGGGCTCGGGTGGTTCTTCTGCACTTTCCGCACCTTCTTGCCGTCCTTCCGCTTGCGTTTCTCCTTGACCGTCGGCGGGCTGTGCGAGATCATTTCGGGCGTCTTCGGCGTCAGCGGCGTCCCGGGCGAGTCGTCATCGAAATAGGGGGCGTCAATCTTATCTGGACTTCTTGCGGGTGCCGGATTGATCGGCTCGATGGTCACGTCGCTCGGCAAATGCGACAATTTCGAAGCGATTTCGTCCGGCTCGTCGATTATCAGATCGGGCGAGCTCTCGCGAGATTCCTGCTCCTTTTTCGCCGTCTTGAGCTCGGTTTTCTCATTTTTCACATTCGAAATCTTCTTGAAAATGTTCACCTTCTTCTTGTCCGGTTCGGTGAATAACTTATCAACGTTCTCGACATCGTTGCTGGGTTTCACAGTGATCGGGGTGATGGTCGTGTTGAATTTGCCCAGTTGGATTTCCGCCATGACGCGGTTGATTTTATCTTTGTTATTTTTATTCGCCGGCGGTTTCGTGATTTCGTTTTGATTGAAACCGTTCAAAAAGCTCGGAGTTTGAGGCGCCGCTTTCGGTTGCTTGGATCTCTGTCCGGATTTCACGTTGTTGTTGCTCAATTTCCGCTTTTTCTCCTCGAGGCCCTGCTGAGGACCGGGCGCCGTCCTCTTCTTCTTCTCGACCTTTTTGACGGGTTTTACGGTCTTTTTGAACATCATTTCCATGCTATCAGAGGTGGAGATGGGAGGACCCGGCGGTTCGTTCATCGACGATATTGGAGTTCTCGATTCGGGTAATTTACCCTCACGCGCCGGGGATAAAAATCCGGAAGTGGTCATCATGACGCTGCTGATTTCGCGAGTGGGGCGACTGCCCTCCTCCTGTCTGAAGTTGGGTCTTTTGAATTCGGCCGGTAGGACATCAGGTTTTTTGAATACTTGGGAGTTCGAGTGTTCGGTTGTTTCGTCAGGCTCTTCCACTTTACAAACGAGCTCTTGATCGTTCTCGCCGCCCTCAAGTAAAGGGTTCATCGGTGGGAGGTGTTCATGAATGTGTACCGGACGTGTGACTACTTCTTTGCTGCCTGGTTTTAGAAAATTTAGATGGTCTTCTTTCATAAGGGGATATTTCGGAACGGGAGTAGCAGGGGGAGCGAAATTCACGTATCTAACGTATTCCTCCAGCTCTGGCACGCTTATTCCCATGTCTCGAAATGCTAAACCCAAATGGTCTATGTTGGGTTGTGTACATCCAACTGCAAGAGGTTTATTATGTAGTGAATCAGTCTGATAAGTGAGTTATTAGGCTTACATTCATTGGAATAACTGTTTGTGGCCTTAGTTATCTGCGAAATGTAGTTTCCTAGGATGTCTGTTAGGATTTCTAGTGGTGTTGAATTTATCGTGTTCCATCCTAAGGTTTGTAGAATTTTGGCCACCGATACTTTCAGCTGGTCTCTCGTGAAGTTTTGAGACATTTTTGCGATCTTGGAGCTTTAAAATAGATCAAATAAGATATTTAACATGATATCACTACAACAATTTACATATCGATGACAGCTTGACAGCTAGAGTTACCACGTTAGGCGGAATTGTCATTAAACGGAAAACCCATTTAAACAGGTCTACCAATCTAAACTCGTACGTCATCTCATCATCAACGAAAGAGCGCCATATTTTAAAATGATTTTTATAGTATATCCATCAGTTTTTACTTTTTTTTATAAATTAATCGCTAATTTCTCCATCAATTGGTTTGAGATCGTGAATAAATGATTATGAAATAATATTAAGGCAAAATGCATGTTTCCAGCGATCATAAACTGATCCCACTTTCAAATTAAAGTGGAATAATTCTCGTTTTGTGTACATTGAAAGTCAGAATTGATGCAGATCTGTATTTGGCGATATCTTACAATGAAAATATAGAAATGCGTGTTACGTAAATATTGATATGTAATTAATAAAATACAATTTTATAGTAACAGCACGAATCGATCATAAATACTTGATGAATATTATAATTATTGTATCATTATAAACCAAATTAATAAGTTTAATATTAGTGCCGGATAAACTTAATAAATATACATTAAAATAGTATTACTTCATACAGCAGAAATACAACTAACTATCGCTATCATTTTCTAAAAACTCTACATGCGTAAAGGGGAAATATCCAGTCTTCCCGTTCAGTTCACCTTCCCACTGTCCATTTATATTAGTCTTGGTGACCATGATGATGTCGCCGATCTCTAGTTTTAAAGCTGTTTTGTCGTAGGCATTTGGCACTCGCACCTGTTTCACTCGAGCTCTCGCCGGTAATTTTCTCTAAAACATGACAAAGTTAGACTGAAATCCACATAAAATTGAATAATCTTGATGCTGGCAAAATTTGGTGTCAATTCATTACCTGGATTTGATTCTTCTTTGATGCTGCTTCTAATTGTTGTGCAGGACTAGGGACCGGCCCTCCAGAGCCAGGGCGGGGACTCGAAGCTTCGACAGTCCCTTGCCCTTCCTCATACTAAAACCATTTGAAAATATTATCAAACATAATCTTATCAACTTCTCAGATAATAGCAACCTTTTGAACATATGGTACAGGGATTGAGCCTCTCTTTCCGGCCGAATTCTGAGCTGTCCACCACTGTTCTTCATCCTTGGCTATAATGGTTAAAACCTCTCCTTTTTTGAAACTAAGATCGTCGGGATCTTGGCCTTCAAAGTCGAATTTGGCAACAACTCTCTCCACTTTCTTTGGAACAGGCCTAATTAACGGCGTCGTGTCTAGATAATGGAGTTTGTAAAACGAAAGTAAACTAGGTAGGTCAGCAAAAATCTGGTCGCCAATTCTATACTTGATTTGATCCATTTGTTGCATTTTGTTTATTATGTAATGGCTCACTTTGCTGTCTTCCCTATAATAAACAAACGACGTTATTCCGACTTCCTGAAGGTGGAGGATGAACAGGGGCTTACTTGACGCACAACACGTAATCGCCCACACAAGAGGTGCTGTCCCGCACCAAGAAAACGCCACCTCCTCGCTCTGCCATCAGCAAATCTGTGGCCTCCTGACGAGTTAATTGTCCAAAATACCAGCTGAAATCAGACGGTTTAATATCGGGTTTGCTACGGGCAGAGGGCACGAGGGGCATAAGGGCTTACCTAGCCTTATCTTCATGATCAAACTGAGTAGCCATCACTCAACAATATTTGCAAGGGGAGAGTAGCTCTCTAAATACGACTCAGTGACATGCTCGAAAAATAACTTGCCATAATATATTACACAGGGCATTTACACCATCTACCCATCTACAGTCGAATTGTTTAATTGATACCTAGATTGTGCTTAATTAGATGATCTTAACCTTAATTTCTTCATACTGTTATCTTCAGTTACTTCGTGAAGTTTTGTACCCACATTGTGGGGATCGACTTTGACTAAATTACTACTAGAAATGGTCGGGGGGGTTGATGGGGATGGGTGAATTTCCAAAAATATTAGCCAAACTCCCCCTCACCATTCCTGATTTAGACACCTAAAACAGAACTAAACATGGCGGAAAACAACAGGGTTACCAACCTGAGTATTTTTCCAAACGAGACAGGCGCCCTCTATTGGATTTACCTAGAACTGCCCTACCTTACACCATTATCCACCCACATAACATAAAAAATAAATTACCATTGAATTACGTCATGAATATTGCATAATAAATAGGTGGATTTATAGTCTGATGTCTCTACTTTCGAATCATGGTGCATTTATACTAATATCTCAATTATTGAAAAAGTTATGGAGTTTATTAGGTGAGAGAACGAATTTTCGTCGAAAAATGGTGGATGTATTGGTATAATAAGAAATCAATATTTTGTAAATTGCTTTATTAATTTAATTAGTCAATTACAAAAATAGAAAATGGTCCTATACTTAAATGTAAATAAAAATTATAGGTATAGGTATAAACAAATATTATTCAACAATCAAAAAAAGTTATAAACTATACATAAATAAATGCGTACATTAGTGGTTTATTTTTCCAACCCTCTCGTTATTATTCATTGTCTTTTCATTTATCTTTAAAAAAGGTCGTTAGAGAGTTAGAAAGATGAATTCCTGAACCTCAAGTAATGATTTTGTCGGCGGACTATCTCCATAACAACGTCTCCGCTTTTAATCTCTTTGAAAACTGCAACCGCATCTCCGTGTGGAAGTCCTTTCAAGGACGTCTGATTCACAGATAAAATTTCATCGCCTGCGAAAAAAATCGAAAATTATAACTATAAAGCTCATGCAGGGGATGGTTGACCGGGATTTAATTTTTTTCTCACCTTCTTTGAGAAGACCAGTTTCATGTGCTTGTCCCTTTGGAAAGACCGTTTTAACAAAAATCCCCATTGTTCCTTTAGGGGAGTCTTTACCCCCAACTATAGAGAAACCCAAGGATTTTAATCCAGGGCCTTTGCGAAACGATACAGTCGAAAACTGTTTATTTCGATTTTTGTCAAGAATTGAAGAAGTCCTTTCCCTGATTACTTGCGCTTGAGGATAAGAAAATTTCCTCATTCCCGTTACAACTTGAGGTTTTTTGAAAGTTCCATTGTCGTTATTAGTTATAGTTCGCCGTTCCAGTGTCGGCAGATCGCTCAATTTCACAAACTTTTCGCTATTTTGCGTTTTACTCGGAGGAGAAATTTCATATTTCTGCCTCGTCCTCGGATTAAAAGGCGTGAACTTTATCGGACTTATCTTTTTTTGTATCAGACGGGAGAAGATTATTTCCAATTCGCCACATTGAGACGTTGCGGCCAGGTAGCGACTCGCCGTGGATAATGGTAGTCCTTGTAATCTTTTCCCGTTGATTTTTACGATTTCGTCATTAATCGAAAGCGAAGTGCTTCTGGCGAAAAACGTAATGAATAATATTGTAATGCAAACAAACAATAAACGCACCTGTCGGCCGGCGATCCTGGCGTAATTTTCGCAATCACGTAAGCTCCATTCCTCCCGTCGATTTGCAATCCGCAGGTTTCGCCCTTATTCAATTTGAGTCTCACACATTTATAGATTTTGTCGTAGTTATTACTGCTGCTGTTATTATCGACAGATAAATTTAGTTTGTCCAATTTGAAATTGAGATCGTCGTTTCTTCTCGTTGCCAATGTAGAAATGTCTTGGCTTTTCGGTCGTTTATTAATGTTATCGGTCGTGGGGTTTTTATTTTCGTCGTCGGTGTCCGTATCGATATTTTTGTTCGAGAAATCGCTCGTTTGCGACTTTATCGAGCCTCGCGGGGAATCGACCCCGGTCCTGGTAGAATCGCTTCCGTATCCACTCTCGTCCGATTTGATTATCTTATTTTTAGGCGGAGGCGGCGATTTGCGCCTATAAGGCATGATGAAGTTGGTCAGGCTCGTCAGGCTACCGGTCGACGAGGTTTTCGTCTTATACGATCTCGCGTCGTCCTCGTCATCCGATTTGCAGGACCTGCTCCCGATCGTGAATAAGTTCTTGAACGATTTGAATCGCGAAATTTTCGTACTCGGGCCCTTCGCGTGCTTATCCAGGCTCTCGGTAGACGCGCCCATGAAAAGCGAATCCAAATCGTGCACGGTGTCCGGCTGGATCATTGCGAGATAATCCAAAAACTGCTTTTCGCTCAGTTCGATTCCGTTGGATTTTCCTTTATTGAAGCTCCGGTATTTCTCGTAAAGCTGCTTCGTCTGGGATTGGGTGAACTCCAATTTAACGTCCGGATTCTTGATGAGATTTTTCAACGATTGTTCCATCATCTCTTTGTGGCGCTTCTTCCTCGACGATCCCGGGAGGAAATCGGTCGAGAGCCTTTTCTTCAAACCTTTTTCATCCATAACTAAAACTATTTCCACTTGTATTTATTAATAAACTTGGTATCGGCGCACTTGATTTATTATTTACTTGAGGGATCGCCGATAATAATGTTGTCACTGCTGGGCGCCCTGTAATAGTTTTTGGGATTATCGCCGTCATTATGGCTCAGTGGGGAGAGGCTGACCAATTGCGGGTTCGGATCAGAACACCTCCTCTTAAAAAGTCTCATCGTTATCGGTTCCTAAAAAAATTTCTTTCGGTCGCAAAAACTTCCTGTGTCGTTTCGCTTATTTATTATCATTACCATCGCCTCCTGAGTAGTGGTTAGTCGATTACGATCCGTTTTAATTACGTTAATGATGTTAACTTTTACCTTTTTGGGTCACCCCCGCATGGCTCGGATAAATAGCAGCAAAGAGCTCGCGTTCGGATGCTCGAAGCAGAGCGGGTTAATAACAACTAATTGTAAATATAGGAAGAAGTGAGCGCCACGGAGCCCCACTCACTTTGGCATTTCGTTATGATTATTACTATTTACTCATTCGCGGGAGAAGGATCGCGTTTCATTATTATATTAATTGTGTAATCTGGTTCTGCCTAAGTTGATTTTATTATAATAGCCGATGTTGTTGTTGTTTGTTGGATAATTTAATTTTATTAAATAGGAAACGAAAATGGACTGCAAACAAGTATAATTAAATTTTTAAAACTACTGTGAGTATGTATAAACACCCACATTTTTACCAGGGGGATTTTGACCTTGCACAAGAAATGGATTGGCGACTGAAATAATAAATTTATAGCATTCAGGCGTTATGGTAATCTTTACGTGAAAATTACTACAAATTCGGTGTCGATTCCGGACCAATTTACGCCTCCTATTTTAGACGAATGCGAAATTGCCCGTTTCGAATATTTCCACCGGTTTCCTCCAAACGGATCCCTCTAAAATCCACTTATAACAGTACTCGTCGATTTCACGTGGGCTGTTAACAAGGTGAAAAGCGTTTCATTAATAATTATTGTTGCCATTTATGTCTACACCACAACACACGCATAACTTTACATCGGATTACACTATTATTTTTCTTTATTAATTTTTATTAGATTTCGTTTCGTCACTTCCGTTCCGCTGAATTATTCGAAAAATCTTGACGAAATACTCGAGAGAGCAAAACCGCACAATGCAGACCCAAATCGAATGACATCATTCATCATCATCATCGCATCGCGAACTAAAGCCCAAATAAAAAGCACGTGTTGTTATTCGAAAGATAAAACCTTTATTCATAATGATTCTTTACAAGCGACAGTCATCGTCCCAAGACTTGGGCAGAAACTGCTCCAAAGTCCTCTCAAAATCGGCGAGCGAGCAAGGCGGTCGGCACGACTCCAAACTCATCTCCTCCGCCTCGTCATCGAACTGATTGCGGTAGAACATCCTGACTTCGAGATTTTTGTGCAGCTCTATGATGAAGCTGGCGCCGAAACCGGGCTTGAGGGTGTCCTCGACCACCCCCAAAGCTCGGAGGATGTTCACGAGGCTTATGTCGTGACCCGAATACAAATACAAAATCGGGACCTGATTGTTCCTCATGCAATCTATCGTTCTATTTAACCATACACCTGTGAAATTATAATTAGACGTAATAATAAACAACGCAACCAAGACTATAATGATAATAATAATGATAAAATAGTAGCGCGCACCTCCTTTCATGCGCTTCATGTAGGCTGTGTGCGTAAAGCTGGATAGGCTTTTAGCGGCCAGAGACTTCAATGACTTAAAAGACACATGTCGCGTCCACTCGGGAAGAGTTAAATTATGCAGCTGCTCGATTTCGAGGGTGTTGTACAAAAATTCTACTTTCCAGATATTATCCATGGCCTCCCCGGTATTGTTAGTGAGGATTTCGTACAGTTTCGCATTATCTTGATCGATTTTTCGATATTCGGGCTCCTGTAAAATCGTGGCGAGCTCTCGATCGTATTTAGCGCACGGCCGTTTCGCCGCTATCATCTAAAATGACGATTATTGTGTAATCGAGTGAAGTAATGATGATGATTATTACATTGTCTTGATTTCTCGGGATGTATTTCACCGGAATCGGTTGCCATAAAAGGTCTTTGTTCCAAATTTGTTCGTCTTTCGGTGGGAATAGTCCGGCCAAGAACGCCTCAGCGCTCATCAGACAACGGTCCGAATAACTACTCAAAATGTCTACGTCTTCGTTAAAATAATATTCGGGGATGAAGTCTCTATAAATTTCTCTCATTTTCAAACCGAGTTGGTACATTTGTGATTTGCCTCTCTTAAATTACATAACAATTAAATTATGTGGTCGCAGGCCTTGGAAGATTATAATTACGTTTGTCAGGTGCCCCCAACCCCCAGACCATTTGAAATTGAAATAGGGGTCGTTTTTGTAAGTCTCGGTGGGGGCGCGTTCGCCATGTCTAAAAAACTAAACAAAACCGATTAGTGATTGTCGGGTACGCTTTCCTCGACGAAGGAGATTGTTTGTACTTACGATATGTAATTGGGTAATGGAGTTATTACAATTTGTCGAATTTATGAGGAAAATAATGAGGATTGTTAAAAAATTGTGCTGCGCTCCCATAATTTCTAGATAAATGATCTAATCTAAGTCATTTGAATTGTACGAGGATTTATTTGTCTGGAATGAATTCACTTTGTTTACTATGAATTTATAAGATAAAGTGATAAGAATTCAAATTTCGCGCCAAAACGGCGCACGGCCGAAGGAAATTGCACACGAGTGAAATGTGGCAATTTTCGCATAACGTATTTCAACAAGCGTTTACCTCTGATAGGTGTGTTGATAATAAAATTCGCTTTATCAGGAGGAAAATGATTCACTTTCTCGCGTCCGGATGACAAACTAAACGCGAATCACCGCCCTGGAATGCAGTACTGATGACCTCGTTTAGAGAGAACAGAATCGTTTTTTTAGCTTTTGGGTTGAAATTTGAGAATATTAATGTGATAAAGATTGAATGTTGGTGATTTGAGCGTAGCTTTTAGCTGTAATTCGCAGTAAATTCGATTAATTAAGCCAATTATCAGAGTGCCGGCGAGTGGGAGTGGTTCCCTCATCTAGGGATTTTCGCTGAATCTCCGTAGGTTGGCAGTAATGGAATTTGGTGATCTTTCATTTATGATTCATCGAGATAAACAATTGTAGTGAGAATTCGTAGAGAAATTGTAGTTTTTGTGTGCCAATCGATCCGTATTAAGTGTCTCGTCGTATTTAAATAGTGTCTAGTATCGACCGGAAGTAAATTCAGCTCAAAACAATCATGACCGACCACTTCGGTTTGAAATGGGATCCCAAAAACCTAGAAATAAGGACCATGTCGGTGGAGAAGACTTTAGAGCCTCTGGTTTTGCAAGTGACCACCCTGGTGAACACCAAAGGCCCCAGCAAGAAGAAGAAAGGCAAATCGAAAAGAGCCAACGCTTTAGTGAGCACCGTGGAGAAAGCCACAGAGAATTTCATCGAGAAAGGCGAACAAATCGCCTACGAGAACCCGGACATCACCCAGGAGATGCTAACTGCTGTCGAGGAGGTCCGCAAGACCGGTAAGACTCGCACAAATTTACTGTATTCAAGGGCGTTTTCGCCTCTTATCTTAGATAAGTCATCATTTGCATTATCATGATATTATTAGGGAAGGCGATGAGTGACGCGGCTCGTGAATTTTCCGAAGACCCTTGCTCCTCCTTCAAGCGGGGCAACATGATCCGGGCCGCCCGCAACCTCCTGAGCGCCGTGACGCGCCTCCTGATCCTCGCCGACATGGTCGACGTCCATCTGCTGCTCAAATCGGTGCACGTAGTCGAGAGCGACGTCGAGAAACTGAAAAACGCCTCAAGCCAAGGCGAGCTCCTCGACAACATCAAGGCGTTCGGCCAGAACGCCAACGAGCTCATGAACCAGGCGGCCAAGCGCCAGCAGGAGCTCAAGGACCCCCAACTGAGGGACGATTTAGCCGCGGCGCGCGCCGTCCTCAAGAAACATTCCACCATGCTTTTGACGGCCTCGAAAGTGTACGTCCGCCACCCCGAACTGGCCGCGGCCAAGGCCAATCGCGATTACGTCCTGAAACAAGTCTGCGAAGCCGTCAACACCATCAACGACGTGGCCCAGGGGCGCACCCCCCAGCCCGCGTCCGGCCCTTACGACGGCCCGGGCGAACTCGCCGCCGCTTTGGACGATTTCGACGACCACATGGTCATGGAGCCTCTCGCCTATAACGAGATCCACACGCGCCCGTCTCTGGAGGAGAGGCTCGAGAGCATAATAAGCGGCGCTGCTCTCATGGCCGACTCCAGCTGCACCAGAGACGAGCGCCGCGAGCGAATCGTCGCCGAATGCAACGCGGTACGTCAAGCCCTCCAGGACTTGCTCTCGGAGTACATGTCGAACATCGGTAACAAGGAGAAGAGCGAAGGGCTCAACCGCGCTATCGACAACATGGGGCGCAAGACCCGCGATCTGCGTAGGCAGCTGCGTAAGGCCGTCGTGGACCACGTCTCCGACTCCTTCCTCGAGACTAACATGCCGCTGCTCGTCCTCATCAAGGCCGCCCAAAACGGCAACGAGAAAGAAGTCGAAGAATACGCGGTCGTCTTCACCGAACACTCCAATAAGCTAGTAGAGGTCGCCAATTTGGTCTGCAGCATGTCTAATAACGAAGACGGAGTCAAGATGGTCCGTTACGCTGCTTCGCAGATCGACAACCTCTGCCCGGAGGTCATAAATGCAGCCAGGATCCTAGCGGCTCGTCCTAGGAGCAAAGTCGCGCAGGAGAACATGGATGCGTTCAAGCAATCGTGGGAGAATCAAGTCCGGATTTTGACAGAAGCCGTGGATGACATTACCACGATTGACGACTTTTTGGCGGTTTCTGAAAACCACATCCTCGAAGACGTGAATAAATGCGTTCTGGCTCTTCAAGAAGGCGACTCAGATACGCTCGATCGTACAGCCGGGGGTATCCGGGGGCGTTCGAGGCGCGTCTGCAACGTGGTAACTGCTGAAATGGACAACTACGAGCCTTGCATTTACACGAAGCGCGTCCTGGAGGCGGTCAAGGTGCTCAACGACCAGGTGATGCCGAAGTTCAGCCAGAGGGTGCAGGTGGCGGTGCAGGCGCTCTCGAGTACCCCGCCGAAGGAGGTGGACGAGAACGATTTCATCGACGCGTCGCGGCTCGTCTATGATGGCGTCAGGGAGATCCGCAGGGCCGTGCTGATGAACCGCGCCGACGAAGATTTGGACCCGGAGGACGTCGAGCTGGACGAGAACTACACCCTGGAGACGCGCAGCAAGTCGAGTGCCCATACCGGGGAGCACGGGGTGGATGAGTATCCGGATATCAGCGGAATCACCACGGCTAGAGTAAATACGCGCTTTCTGAATCGGATTCGGTTGTAATCGTTTGTTCGCGATTTGCAGGAAGCCATGGGGAAGATGCCGGAGGAAGATAAGCAGAAGATTCTGCAGCAGGTGGAGTATTTCCGAAGCGAGAAGCTCAAATTCGACCGAGAGGTGGCCAAGTGGGACGACACCGGCAACGACATCATCGTTCTGGCCAAGCACATGTGCATGATCATGATGGAAATGACAGATTTCACTAGGTACTTTCACTGAGAATCCCCCTACAATTGATATGATATTTATTTGACAATTTCAGAGGTCGTGGCCCCTTGAAGACCACAATGGATGTCATCAACGCGGCCAAGAAGATCTCCGAGGCCGGTACTAAACTGGACAAGTTGACTAGGCAAATCGCCGAACAATGCCCAGAATCTTCAACTAAGAAAGATCTGTTGGCTTATTTGCAAAGAATCGCTCTTTATTGCCACCAGATGAATATCACGTCTAAAGTGAAAGCCGATGTGCAGAATATCAGTGGTGAGTTGATTGTTTCTGGGCTTGACAGCGCGACGTCTTTGATCCAGGCTGCCAAAAATCTGATGAACGCTGTGGTTCTCACGGTGAAGGCTTCATACGTCGCTTCTACCAAATACCCTCGCCAGGGTACAGTTGCGGTATGTTTTCTCTTATTTTTTATTCCCAATGATGTCATTCTTGAAAAATGTTATAATTCCAGTCTCCAATTGTCGTGTGGAAGATGAAAGCGCCCGAGAAGAAGCCTCTAGTTAGACCGGAGAAGCCGGAAGAGGTGCGTGCCAAAGTGAGGAAGGGTTCCCAAAAGAAGGTGCAGAATCCGATTCATGCCCTGTCCGAATTCCAAAGCCCTTCAGAGTCTGTATAAACATTATATTTGCTAATATGATCATATTTCCATTTGTATGTGTAGCTAGTAGTCTTCTTAGTCACCTATTATTGAATTATTGTGTACTTTTGTGGAGTTTAATGACCGCGATTTTTCTTTTTATTATTTTATTATTTATTATATTACGTGGTGGTGATGTTGGAGCATTTATTATTATTACGGTTTTTCCGCATTTTTTTCCACAGTGGCTGTAGCGCTTATTCTTCTCGAAAGTCCGCAAAAGCTACGCTATTTACTGTACTATTTGTAATAATAGGTATAATTTTTTATAATGATTATATTATCTTTCAAGTATTATTATTGCAAAGTCGCCGTATCAACCGATTTTGACATACGCATCGGGAACTTCGTGACAGCTTTGTTCCACCCACGCACCTGTCAATTTTTCAATATGGCGGCACCGCAAGTGGGGGCCCCTCGAATAATGGTATGGCGAGTCCCCCTCACCCATTATAAGCAAATGCAAATAATTTCACGTTTATACTTGATTATATGAGAACAAAATAAAGATTTTAATAGAAAAAAACCTCTGCGTTTTGTTTGATATTATATATTTATTTAGTTAGAAACTCCACTTCACAAATCAATAATGATTATAATATAATAGCTATTAAAAAACACTTGATATGTATGTATACGTAATGAACCAGCCTTTTTTAATATAATATTTAAAATATTTCAATCCAGGTAACCATTTGATAATAATTTGGCGCACACGGAACACAAACATCGTCACTAGAATACTACCACCACCAGAGTCGAACAAAAATATACTTTGATTGGTAGATAGATTATATAAATGTATTATCTTCGTGCAGATGTGATTGTGCTGGCGTCGCCGTGCCGAAAGACGCGCCCTTGCGCTGGCAGAGCTGTTGATGGCAAGTGTCAGGTCGTTATCTCTCGGCGATGGTGGGGCGAGTCTTTCGGCACCGATGATATGTACAGAGAGAGAGATATATAAATCACAATCATTCAATGCGTCATCACGGCGGCGGCTTTACCGGGGGCGGCGGTACGGTTGGCAGTTGATGCTTTAAACGCGCGCTAGGCCCTTCGGACGCGCCGCACCATTAACTATCAACCGTAGGGATGCAACGAAACGAAACGCACACCCCGATAAGGCCGATTCATTAATAATAATATGATCGCCGCCTCACATCAATGTAATCGATTAATTTTTCATTAATTATCGTTAGATTTAGCTAGCTAGAGGGGCCGATGCCTCAGCGCGAGCAAAGATGGTCCCGTTAGGGGCCTCGCATGTCGCCCTGCACCATGTACAACAGACAAGTCCCCGCCGCCCCATCGTCGACGGCCCTTCGGCATCGGCCCCGTTCCTTCTCCATTATTTATTTGATTTGAGGTGAATATTTGTGTCGTGTCCATCGCCTCGAATCTCGAACGCGCCGGGTTACCGGACCTGCCGGAAACCCCGCTCTTCTACACATTATCTTAAAAATACTATTATTTTAACCTTTAACTAAATATATATCCCGCTTTTAAATCTAAATACTCTCTTTTAGTGCCACAATAATTGTATCGGGAGTCCTCTTAATATTCTCGTCGTTAACTTGTTTTTTTTTTAGTGATCACAATTCACAAATATTACCTATATGCTTAAGTATTAGGTACATTACAAACAATTACTCACAATTCGATTGATCATAGATATCACTAAACGCAAGGCGCGTTTTGTGCTTGATTAAAAACATCCAGAGAGATCAAACATCATAAGAAACTATATAATATAATATATATGATATGTATATTAGTATATTGTATATATTATGTCAAGTATAGATTGTGATCACACCATGTTCTTAAAATTACTAACATTATCTAGTATAATAATAAGTAGGTACCTAATGATATGTACGTGTTTACTTTTTATTTTATTTTTTTTTTCAGTGTATGTATGTATGTCAATAAGTATCCCAAAGTATACCTTGGTGCTTGATATGTATTCATAAGTCTGGTTGCTTGGCCGTTGATTATTATTTCGTAACCGCCCCCTGAGACAGGCGGGGGCGCCGACTACTTTTAGAGTAATAAATGGGATTGAAAAGGGGACGGATATTTAGCGGACTCTGCTGCTAGACTATAGATGAGGTACACAGATAGACAGACAGACAGACGTACAGTAGATTTAATAAGGGAGGTAAGAGTAAAACGACTTGCTCAGCGGCAAATGGGGCTGGGGGTGGGCAAAGAAGACAGCAGCAGGGTCTGGTATGGTTCAGTCTAAAAACCCAGTGTTGACCAACTTTTCCAAGAAGAACTTCACGTCGCCCAGCTCAGAGTCCTTTATGCCCAGCGATTTCAGCATGCCCAGGTCGCCGTTCTCCACCGCGATGAAGACCGAGCGCAGGTGCTCCAGGTCGGAGCGCATCAGGTGGAGGGCCGCTCCGAAGTCCTCGATCGTCTGAGATTCTAACAACGGAAACATTCGTTCGCTCAAAGGTCCGAAACACCGAAAATTACATGGAATTATCGAAAAATTACATGGAATTATCGAACAATTACCCGGAATTACTCAGAATAGGCGTACCTGAAAGAGCTATCGCGACCTTGTCGACTCCGCCGAGGGGTTTCAGTGCATCCCTGGCTTTGTTACCGAACAGCTTCTCCAGATAGTTGGGTCCGTGACTGGCCAAGAGCGACTTCAGAAAGCTTCCGGTCTCTTCGACCGGCGGTCTTTTCGCCGCCGTGCACAATCTGGAATCTTCGTCGTATCCGTCGGGGCAATCCGGAGCTCCATCGCATAAATACTGGATGGATATGCAATTGCCGTCTCCTGGGCACTTGAATGGTTCGTAAGGGTGGCAGGCGTCCCCTGGAAGCCACCCCAATTAAGTTAATTGCGCTTCGATTTGAAATAATAATACGACGGAAACATTAATGGAGGCGGATGACGCGCCACACATGGTGGTGTGGTGCAATTAATCTCGATGAAAGGCTATCGAAAATCTAGGGATGTTTTCGAGTCCTAGCCTAGGTTATCGCGTTACCTCGACTTCCAGCTAGAACCTAGGGGTGTCTTAAAATAGGAACGGCAAAGTGCATATAGTAATGACATTATCGATCGGTCGAGTGCGCTACTGGTGGCTACTCGGATTCGGCTATGATAAGGGATGAGGGTGGGCTCTCTCATACCGTTCCTCTTGGAGCTGATGTGGCCGTAGAGTCTGCTGAGGTCGATTGCCATGACGGCATGGGGTATGGCCGCACACACGGCCATCACCACCGTGACCAGCAGCAACGGGTGCGGCGAGAACGCCACCCTAACCATGGCTGGTGCTCAACACTACTGGGGACGGAGACAGCTTACGAAAGCACCCTTCCCGTCGCCTAGTATTATTTTATACTGGGAAACCTGTACCTGCGTAGCGGCTCCACACCAATCCGATTTCCCTTCGCGCGCACACACCCACCAGCTGTTGATTCAATCAATATAACATCTGTACATTACATGTTTGCTAATAGCTTTCATCCCCATAATGTACGTGGCTGAATTTCCACGAATACGCCCCTTCGTAACCCATCAACCATCAACCCCCGCCGACTGTAAACTCATGTCAGGAGAATGAAACGCAAATTCGAGTTGAGCCGGCGACGCGGCCGAGACCCTTCAATTCGAGCGCGCCACACCGAGGGAATGCGGGAATCCCCCGTGCCCTAGGTCGCCCGCAAATTATGATGGTGGTGGAGTCGGAAAGTTATAGCCGGACAACGGAAATTCGTATTCGTATCTATACTCCCGTTAATTTAATCTTTCATTTATTTAACAGCCTCGTACGGATCCGTTGAGAATTCAACCCTACGGTGAATTACTTTCGGGGTTTAGCCATTTTCGTACCACTCTTTTTTGCTCCTTTTCGTAAAAACCTACATCGAAAATGCATTAAAACGAGCCGGATACTAGATTCTATTAATTACTGATGATTTTAATAATCGATGAAAGCTAGGAAATTGCGCGTCTGTGGCCGCCACATTTGACATGTGTGGGTGGATGATGGCAACGCTAGCCCAGCACATTCACGATTTTGCTATTAATAACTCTCGTACCCGGGCCCTCCTAGAAAATAGCGCACGACAAGTTAGACCTTCTAAAAAGGTCTTGAATAATTAATCCCTTTAATTCTCTGATTATGGTGTAGGACAATTCCCTATATTGTTGAGGCCGATCAGATACATAAACCGCGCTTAATGGAAAGGTGAGCAATAAATACATTAAAAAGTCATCGTGTCGGCAAGCGTACGGTGTCAAGTTATTAATCAATAATCAAATACCAGAGTTCACACTTCATGAATATTAGGGGTGGTTTTTTCAAATTTCGCGCTTATTTCCAGAGGTCGCTGATGTCTGTTTCTGTTTAATAGCAACGCTCTCTCTCATTTGTTTATTTCTTGACAACTAATGACAAGTTCACTTAAAATTCATTTAAATTGGGCGTGCCTTTTCTATTTACAGCTAAACTCAAGCCCTTTTAACCGAATTCCACACATAAATTGATAAAATAGAATTAGGATAAGCTACGGTAGGTAAGTTTTTCACTGTGGGCTATCGATTAAACTAAATCGCTTTTTTCTAGGTTAATAATTGAGGCTGGCATTTGATGAATTGATGAAGGCAAGCCCCCAGATTTGTGAATCACCGTAACAACACATTGAACATGGCTATTTTAAACGCCTTTTGGTCCCCATGTATATGGACGGACAATTTGAAGACCGCATCAAAAGTAATCGCTTTCTACACAATCGCAATGAGTGTAGTTTTGGTAACTTTCATCATTTTCGACTTGACTGGTGGTGATTCCACTCAGCTCTACAATCCCCTTTTCGAGGCTGACATACGTTACTGTAAGTATGCTTGAAATGTCATTCAATTTATGTTTGTAAATGTTGTGATTTGTTCAGCTATGCAAGTTGTTGGAGGGTTTTTGATCGTCTACTTCCTTTTGCTTATTGGATCTGCAATCTTTTTAGTCATTGCTTTGTCTAATATGACTCGTGGCTTGATGCTGCCATGGCTGATCGGATTTGCCATTGCAATTTTGTTCCAACTTGTGTTTGGATTGTGGCTACTTGGCGGCTATTACATTTACGTAAGGCCGACAACACTTTAAGTCGAAATGAATTATAATTTAACATTATTTATTGCAGCTTGAAACCGTCCTACATACTCTGATTATTTGGTGTTGGATGGCTTACAATGTAAGTGAAATATTTTGGATTGTTTTAATTCATTCGTTAATCCACTCGTTTTTATTTTTAGGCCTACTGCTGGTTAATTGTATTTTCACAATACCAGATATTTGAGCAATTGCAGTCTCCAAACATTGAACTTTTGTGGCCTTAGATAGGCGACTGGGGGGACTGAAGTTCTCTAACAAATATAAATTCGTCCATTAATTTTTAAGGCATTTTATAATGAGCTATTGCTTTGTATCGGTTTTTTATCATATCTAGATTAAAGATTTTTATCAAATAAACACTCATTAGGTGATTTCATTCAATTAAATTTCAATTAATTGTACTTTCAAGTAGTAATTGTAACACCATCTTACGGTAAACGTTTCAGCTAATTAGTTCCACAAAGTTGGCGCTGCTATCAACAAGGTGGCCATTTTTTAGTTAAGACAAGAACCTCATCAGGTGTGCCAACTACAAATTCTCTACAAAAATTTCAAAATAACAATTTTCGTGCCTAAATAATCCAAAATGTATCGTATAAAAGTTTCAGATATTTGCCTTTCGATAACAGTGATAATTTTTGGTATTGTATCGAAATTTGTCTTTGACCGGGTGTACCTAACCTCACAAGTTGTTGTGGATGAAGAATTCCATTTAACTCTTGGACAAGCATACTGCAAATTTGAATACAATAAGGTACGAGGCATGCCAGATAATATGAATTGATAATCATTGATATTTTCAGTGGCATCCAAAAATTACAACATTTCCGGGACTCTATGTTTTGAGCAGTTTCATATTGGGGCCTTTCGGACTCTGCAGTATTTATTATCTCCGTATAATATCCCTCATATTCTCCGTATTCAATCTTTATCTATTTTACCACCTTCTCAATGGATTTAATAAAGAGGTAACGACTAATAAATTCAGTTATGTGATTCTTATAAGGAATTTTTTAGCGCTCATGGAAGAATATTGCGTCTGCTGTCAACATTTCACTGCTGCCTCCATTATATTTCTTCAGCCATCTATATTACACCGACGTGACGTCATTAACGATGGTCGTTTTGATGTTTATTTTTGCCCAAAGAGGCAACCATTACCTCGGTGCCATATTTGGAATGATATCGGTACTTTTCCGTCAGACTAACGTGATTTGGGTCTGCATGGCCTTTGGGGGATTTTTATTGAGAGACTTGAACGCCATAAACCACAAGCGAAAGACTCACCACGAAGTCGCACCGAAGGAAGTTGTGCAGTTGATCAGAACCTTGACTACCGACTTTATCGCCATCTTTAAACGAACCGATTTACATTTTTGGCTGAATTCGGTCTCCTACGGCTCGCTTTTGGTTTTCTTCGCGATGTTTGTCTACACCAATGGGAGTATTGTTGTAGGTGATAAGAGCGCACATGAAGCTACTATTAATTTTCCTCAAATATTCTACTTTGCGCTATTCGTTTTATTTTTCACTTGGCCTCTCTTTATTGGCGAAATTCTGAATTTCCTGGGATTTATTCGCAATAATAAAACTTTCAGTTTAATTGCTCTCATACTATCTCTAGTCATTGTTCATTTTAATACCGTCGTTCACCCTTATATGCTAGCCGATAATCGGCATTATATTTTCTACATTTGGAATAGATTTTATGGGAAGTATTTCGCGTTCAGATATTTGATAGTGCCGGTGTACTTATTTTCGATTTTTGGGATCATTTCGAAATTGTGGAACAAACGGGATGTCTCATTCCTAATATTTTTCATTCCCTGTACGTATTCTGTTCTAATTACGCAGAAATTGTTGGAATTTCGGTATTTTTTCATCCCTTATGTCTTATATCGGGCGCAGATTAAAAATATTTCGGCTTGGTTATTGTTTTGTGAGTTTATAACGGCAGTTGTGATTAATTGTTATACGTTGTATTTATTCGAGACTAAAACTATTTATTGGGTAGACTTTGACTACCCCCAAAGGCTGATTTGGTAATTTATTAGTTGTAAATATAAATTAAAAATAAAATTGAACGTTACCGAGTAATGAGGATTTTTATTAATTGGTAATTTTCAGCCCTTGAATGTGAATGAAATACGTTCTTTTTTGTAATAAAGTCTATTTAGATATCGTGTAATAGACAACAAAACGGTTACATACCACCCCTATATGAAAGGGTCCTATAATAAATGCTTAAATTGCTAGTAAATCTAACTAATTTATTGTAAGTAATGTACAAAAAAAATAACACCCTTCCATTAATTATCTGAAATCAGATCACTTCTGGATGATTGGAAAAACACAGAAATTTCGATATTATCAATTCATTTATCAAGGAAATTGCTATCGATAAGTGCTACCAAGTTAGTGGTGACCACGAATACTGAATCCAGCACTTATTTTTCTCTTCGTTAATTATTACGACACTGACAATATAAAAATGGCATAGGTATTATTAGTATTCAAAAGTGCACAAAGTATACACGTATTTATTATAATTTTTTCAAATAAATGTTTTCGACCTCGGGCGGTGCCCCTGATTAATTAATTTTCAAGCAGAATAATTATGTGGGTGATGCGTAATTGATAATAATTAATATTATGAAAGCACCGCTCTAAGATTAATACCTGAAAGGCACTTATTCTCGTTTCGATCTCTATTTCAAATTGAACCCATTCGGAAGACAAATCAAAAGGAAAAACAACAGTGCACGAGATTGTGGTGCTTTCCAGGTATTTCGGAATGTCATGTCATATCCCCAATTTTTATTTAAAGAGACATTGAAGCCTTTTTTAATTGACTCGACTTTGAAAGATCTCTTTAAATAATTCGGAAATCATCAATTATAATATTTGCGGTGCGTAATTGAGGACATCTGTCAAGATGGCGGCTTTGCAAGCCCCAAAGAGTTAGTTAGTACCCTAGTTACGTTAACATCACAAACTAAAACGATAAAGTCACATAATATTTACATCACAAATTTAATAATAATGATAATAAACTCGCAACAGAAATAAATTGCAATAAATAAACCTATTAACAGTACATAAATCGATATATCTTCAAATAACAATAAAAAAGATCAGTTTAGCGTAAATCTGGGTTGTCATTGAGTTGTTTCTTAATACGCAACAGAATCGTAGTGTACCATTGATCGAGGCGCGAAATCGAGTCGTATTCTTTAACCGCATCAGTGAACCCTTCGACGTTTTGCTCTTCCATGTGCTCGATCAAGGTCTTCAACAGTTTGAATTCGCGCGAATCCTGGAAAGCCGGGTACATCCCGGTGTAGCGCTCCAGGGCGTGCTGGGCGTTCAGCATGTCGACACACAAGTGACACAGGGCGGCCCGGAACAGGTACTCCTTCGCACTGTACTTCAGCAGCGAACTCTCGAGGGCGGAAGAGGCGACCTGCTCGTAGATCTGGATCGCCTTCTCGTAGTTCTCCAGCTGCGCCGCGTACTGCGCCACCTTCAGCAGACACTTGTTCGCCGAAGAGTTGCTCTCCTCGCCCCGGAAATAGTCGGCAGCCTGTTCGTAATGCTGGACGGCGCGCTCCAGGTCGACCGCGTCGCTCTCGTACATCTCGGCGATGCTCTGGTGGTGTTTCGCCGCCATGGTGAAGCGCCCCATGTCCGTGTAGATCTCGATCGCCTTCAAAAGGCAGTTCACAGCCTCTACAAATGAAAGCCGTTAATCGCGCTCCCTGATTTTCGCTCTGGGGGTCGTACCGTTGATGTCCGACTTTTTGTAGCAGTTGGCAGCGTCTACGTAGTTGGTGGCGGCGTCGTGGCGGGCGCCGCTCCGGGAGTTCAGGTTGGCGGCCTCGCAGAAAGCGCTCCCGGCTTGCGGCCAGTTCTTGGCCATCTTGAAGAGGTTGGCGGCACGTTGGTAGCACTCGACCGCATCCTCGATCCTGCTGTTGCCCCTGCAGACGAGACAAGGTGAGAGATCGGTGATGAGGTCATGGGAAACAAGGGGGTTGCGGTGATTAGTGGACATTCGCTCACCCGAACAGCGAGCCGAAGAATCCTTTCGAGGACACCTTCTTCTCGGCCTCGGCGACTAATTGCTGAGCTTTTTGCTCGTTTGATGCCATCTTTGCGCGATTAAAACACGAAACTTTCCAAAAGTTCTTCCGAGATGACAGAGGCTATTGACAAATTTTTCGCGATTACAACGCCCTCGAACATCCTAGCGGCCACTAACGAGAACTAATATTTGCAAGTGTTTACCAGAAGGTAGCGGGACTATCGCGCCATATTCACACACAATAAATACGAATAAATAAACAAAATGAATATTAGAATTATAAAAATATTTGAAACGACCTAAGAGTTGAATTATTGACTTGGTGAAACCATAATTAGGTCAATGATAATCTGAATATGTACGCGGGTACGCCTTAAGATTCATAGGATAGGCAACTAATAATACGCGTAGTTACCCTAGCGCGCCGCTTCGACGGCAACGCCAAAACCCTCGAAGCTTGTAGTTCAAAAAAAATCCGCAAGATGGCAAAGTAATTGAATCTCGCCACACTACGGCCATCTTTGCTGCGAACAGCGCCACTGCGAGGGTTAGTGCCGCCTTATGTGAACTACGTAGTTCATATGGTTGACCGATATATCGGATTTTTTTCCGATATATCGGATTTTTTTTCGATATATCGGATTTTTTTCATCCGATATATCGGATTTTTTAATTTTAAAATAAATATGGTGATACCAGTACGCTTTCGTATTTATAGGGAACGTCCCACGACTACATGGGAGTGAGAAACCCCTCGGATAAAAGTGTGTAATCACTGTAAGTCAGTTGTGAGTTGATACCGTTTCTAACCAAAAATGGATGTACTTCCCAAAAAACCAAATAAACCCCTTTCTCGTCAACCCTCATTGAGGAACAATAAGAAGCCCCCAGAGATAAAGCACACCCTTACCAGTAAATACAGGATGTTGATAGCTAATCCTCTATTGGTGTTGAGTAAGGACCGTTTAAACAAGCTAGGTATCGATACCGAAAAGTATGAAGTTGAGCTATTTAACAGAAGGCCCCCTCATTTCTTGGACCACACTTCTGCAAGCTTGATACAGGAAAAACCAAAATTTAATTTGTTAGCTAAACTCGAATTGAAAACGACAACTCAAAGGCCGAAAGAAACCGTTGGAAATAACGGGAAGAGCTCAAACAATTATCATTCAGATTTGAATATACCTAAAATTAATTTGTCTACCATCAAAAAAACGCGTGATGAAACAACAAAAAAGATTGATTTTGTCAAAAGAAACATTGAAACTTTAGCATCGATACAGAAATCGCAGAAAACTGCCAACACAGTCAATTTAAAACGCTCCAATTCGACTGAGCTTCCGAAGACAAAGAATCCTTCAAAAGCTGAAGCCTCATCAGCTCCGCTTAGGAGGTCTTTGTCGTCTCAACACATAGAACGAAAAAAGGGAAACACAGAAGTCAACCCACAAAGTTGTTATCTGTTTAAGAACTTCACAAAATCGCAGAAAACTGCCAACACAGTCAATTTAAAACGCTCCAATTCGACTGAGCTTCCGAAGACAAAGAATCCTTCAAAAGCTGAAGCCTCATCAGCTCCGCTTAGGAGGTCTTTGTCGTCTCAACACATAGAACGAAAAAAGGGAAACACAGAAGTCAACCCACAAAGTTGTTATCTGTTTAAGAACTACACAAAATCTTTTGAAGATTTACGTGCACCACAAACGAATAATCTTCTACAACTACCGCAAGTGTCGCCAATCATTGAAGAAATAACTTTCAAAACGCCTTCAGCCTACCAGAGAAGGAGCGCAGTATTTAAAACTCCAGAGAACAAGGAAAATGTAGAAGTGGATATTCCGGATGACGATAGCTTCAAAAATCTTGCCATTGAACATTCTGATGAAGATTTATTCGAAATCAATGCAGAAAATGACGAAAGAGTCGCGAAAGGAGCTTTGGGAGATCTACTGAAATTAATCCGAGAGGTATATGTAGGATTTGGATTGAAAAATAATACTCGTGATTGAGCGGAGACGAGATGTTCTTTATTCAGAAACCAAGAAAGAACTAAACTAAATAGTTCAAATTAATACGGTCGTATTAGGTCTCGTTTAGGTACAAAATGCATATGGCCTCTTGAGTTCTCCAGAAGAGATTATCAGTCTAGTCACTTTTATTTCCAGTGCTTTGTTGACAGATATAACGGTTTTGTTTATTATGGACCATTTTACTGTAGGCGATTTTTGTATTTATTTCAATACATATTTCTATATACTCCAACACTCCCACTCAAAAATTGACGAAAAGTAAACATGACTTATTGGTAAGATTATGCCTTATTTCTAAGTATTAATGCTAAGAACAAAACGATTATGAATTATAATAGGTAAGTAAGTATTGATAAGTAAAAAAACTTATGGTAAATAAGTAACTAACAAACTTATTCTAAACCAATCTTAAATCTTATCTCTGCAAATTTCGCTTCTCCCAGTGGTTTGGTGAAACTATCCGCCAATTGTGCATTTGTGGAAATATGTTCAAGAATAATTAAATTGTCTACAATCTTTTCTCTTATGAAATGATACTTAATATCAATATGCTTTGATCTCTTAAAATTAGTCGGATTATTTGCTAAGGCAATACAACTATTATTATCTTCAAAAATGGTAGTAGCATTTTTCATCGTTATTCCTAGACTCTGAAGAACTGATCTAATCCACACGATTTCTTTCACAGCTTCAAATAAAGCCATATACTCTGCCTCCATTGAAGAAACAGCTACCGTGTTTTGTTTACGACTATTCCAAGAAATTGTACAATTTTCGAACATTTTAATTATGAAACCACTCGTACTTTTTCTGTCGGTTAGATCACTTCCCCAATCAGCATCAGCATATCCCATCAATATTTCTTTATCATTTACTCTACGATAAATTAATTTCAAGTCAACAGTGCCTTTGATATAACGAAGCACTCTTTTTAGATTTTTCCATAGCTCTAAGTTATTCTTATTCTGGTAACGACTTAATATATTTAACGCTAAGCTCAAATCGGGCCTAGTACTTAAGTTTGCATACATTAAACAGCCAATTACATTTTTACATGGCGCGTCATAATATTCATCAGAATTAAGAGCTATATAATCTAATTTTGTGGGAAGTGGAGTACCTACTGGATTGCATTGTACCATATTGAATCTGGACAGAATGTTTTTCAAGAAAAGACTTTGATCGAGAGTTATTTCATTTTCGGTTCGTTTTATGCGAATTCCAAGATAAACCGAGGCACTATTCATGTCTGTCATGCAAAATTGTTGTTTTAAAAATTGCTTAAACCTGGCCATCGTTTCATTCTTGTATGTGACAATTAGTATATCATCAACATACAGTAGTACATAAATATTTTGATGTACATTACCATGGTCCAGTATATACAGACATCGGTCTACTATGGAATTCCGGAAGCCTTTTTCGGTAATGGTTGTGTCGAATAATTCAAACCAACACCTAGACGATTGCTTTAACCTCGGCTTTAACCCATAAATTGCTTTATGAAGTCTGCATACCTGGTTTTCATTATCGATAACACCTTCAGGAAGACTCATGTAAACTTCTTCCTTTAGAGAACCGTTTAGGAAAGCGGTTTTCACATCCATTTGATGTGCAAGTAATTGATACTGATTAGCAAAAGCTAAAAGTATTCGAAATGTGGTAATTCGCGCTACTGGTGCAAATGTTTCATGATAATCTACGGAATATTCTTGATTAAATCCTCTAGCAACAAGTCGCGCTTTATATTTATTAGGATTACCATTTTCATCATATTTAATTACAAAAACCCATTTACTATCTATGATGTTTCGATTGAGAGGTTTATCGACAATGGTCCAAGTTTTATTCATGTGAATAGACTCAAGTTCTTCCTTTATCGCCTGCTCCCACTGTCTATGATCATCCCTGTTTTTAATGTCGCTAAAGCGCAGAGGTATTGACAGGTCTGGAACACTTGCATGTAATGCATTTGCATAGAGATCGTATAGATCTTCATTATATAAGGGCGTAGGAAGTTTTTTGAGTCGCTCACTGCGTCTTGGTTCTTGTTTATTGACGTTATTATGTTGGTTTTCGACCAGAGGTGGTGTCACTGATTTGTTGAATGGAGTTGCATTTTCATTTTCAGCTGTTATTGGAGCTTTATCCACTGCATTATCAAGTTCTTTGATTTTATTTGCCCCTTGCATCTCCTGATTATTACTGGATTTATTAGTTTTATTTTTATCTAATTTATCCGTTTCAAATTGCTCAACTAAATCATTTTGTGACACAGGCACTTTATTTGTGGTACCTTTATTTACCTTTACTGGTCGCGAGATTTTAAAATTTATCTCGTCTATTATTACGTCACGAGCTATTTTGAATTGCTCATTTTCGACATCCCATATTTTATAACCGTTTGGCTGATAACCGACTAAAATTCCTTTATATGCTCTGTTTTCAAATTTACCTCCTTTTGGTTTAATTAATATGTATGCAGTGGACCCAAATATTTTTAAATGTTTGATATTTGGTTTTTGATTGTGCCATTTTTCATAAGGAGTTTTATTTGATTCAAGAGCTCGGGTAGGTGATCTATTTATTAGATACACGGCAGTTAAAACTGCTTCTCCCCAAAAGCATTTTTCTAAATCAGCTTTATTTATCATTGCTCTCGCCTTTTCTGTTATTGTCCGATTCATTCTCTCCGCTATACCGTTTTGTTGTGGTGTATGTGGGACGGTTAAGTGGTATGTTATGCCTTTTTCAACACATAAGGCTTTAAAATCATTCGACAGATACTCACCACCGTTATCGCAATATAACATCACTATCTGTGAGTTAAAATGAGCTTGACTTTTAGCAACGTAATCTTTGAACATTTGGATTACTTCCGATTTATGTGTCAGTAGATAAACTACGGTGTAATGTGTGTACTCGTCGATGAAGGTGACAAAATAATTTTTACCATTAACCGTACTTGGTGTTATTGGACCACATACATCCGAATGAACTGCATAAAGCAGCCGTTTCTCATGGTTTTGCACTTTTTGTTTCGCAAATGGAATTCTGGTGTGTTTGCCATAAATGCAAGATTCACACAAATCATCTGTGGGGATGACGTCCTTAAGTTGGACAGAATCATTTATTAATGATTTTAATTGCATGAATTTATGACGACTTATATGACCAAGTCGATCATGCCACAAATTATATTGATTCACCACAGATGATCGATTCCCTAAATGCACCATGTTTTTACGCACCTTTAATTTTACGCAAAATAAGTCATTGATTGACTCACCTGTCAAGATGTTTTTAGTTCCATCTCTTAATATTACTCCGTTTTTATTGAAAAGAACGGATATGCCGCTTTCTTGAATTTTCCTGATTGACAATAAATTGCAGGATAATTCGGGTGAGTAAAGGACATTTTGTAGTGTCCCATTAATACCACCTGCGGTGCACACATCAATATTTCCTCTCGATGTTGCGGTGATCGTGGTGTTTTCTTTCGCCACTGCTATATTAATGGGGGGATTTAACACCTCACTAGTGGTAAACACTTCACTATTATTAACCATGTGATCACTCGCACCCGAATCGAGGATGAAGGTGATGTAGGTGTCATCATCTTCGGTAAAGCTGCTGGAACCTGCTGTCATCATGAAAGCGAATCCCTTATCGAATGTCGCAACTTGGGTAGAATGCTTTTTCTCAAGCATTTTCTTATGAAAATAGCAGTCTTTAATTTCATGATTATTCCTACCACAATGCTCACATTTCATATTCGATACTCGATATTTTTGGAAATTATTTTGCTTGCGGCCTTTATTCCAACGTTTATTTCCACGTTGATTTTGGTTGCGCTGGAAATTTCGGCGTTGGAAATTATGGGTAGATTTATTTTTCGAGCCTCCCGAATTCATTGAAGATCCATCAGTCTTAAAAGTATTTAAAACTTTACTGCTGGTGGATGCAGTCTGACGTTGAATTTTCTTTTCATATTCCAGAATGCGATTTTTCACATAGGTCAAATTTGAATCTGCCGGACTCAAGGATTCCAATACAGTTGTGATATTGTTGTAATTTGACGGCAACGAATTAAGTAACTGCGTTATTATGTCGGTGTCTTCCATGTGTCCACCTGCCGCACTTAATTCCGCCACGCATTCATCAAATTGTAGGAAAAAATCTTTCAGTGAGATTTCTCCTGTGAATTGCAGTGCTTGCAATTTGCTGCGGGCAGCAGCTCTCATCGCCAAACAGCGCCGGATATAATTTTCATCCAACTGATGGAAAATCTCTTTAGCTGTCTGAGACTTCTTGGCGTAAATGAGTAAGTTGTCACTGAGGAAATTCACAATCGTCGTCATCGCACTTATATTCTGCGTTTTCCATTCTTCTGACGGTTCCTCGGGAATATTTTCTTCAACCACACGTAAAAGTCCCTTGTTTTTCAGAACAAGTTGCACACGGAACTTCCAGGAATCATAACCATCACCATCAAAGGGTTTAATATTATATTTTCCTTCTTGGGAAGACATTGTCAATTTTTGTTATTATTAACTCGCGCACTCGACCGGACAATCTGTTAAGATTTACTTTAAGCACTCGCGATACTTTTATTAATTAGGTCTGAGACTCCTGGGCCCATAACCTGTAGGATTTGGATTGAAAAATAATACTCGTGATTGAGCGGAGACGAGATGTTCTTTATTCAGAAACCAAGAAAGAACTAAACTAAATAGTTCAAATTAATACGGTCGTATTAGGTCTCGTTTAGGTACAAAATGCATATGGCCTCTTGAGTTCTCCAGAAGAGATTATCAGTCTAGTCACTTTTATTTCCAGTGCTTTGTTGACAGATATAACGGTTTTGTTTATTATGGACCATTTTACTGTAGGCGATTTTTGTATTTATTTCAATACATATTTCTATATACTCCAACAGTATAATCATATACCCTCTTCTTGAATTTAGGCATAATTTTATTTTATTTCTGTAGGGTTACTCAAGAGAGCAGTGCGAATGTTGGTTGGGTCTGGTGAGACATAAATACAACGCTCTTGAGGAAGAACCAGAATATTGGGAATGTAGGGCCGCCATTGAGCAGTCCAGAGGTAACATAACTTCCGCTGTGGAGTGTTATAAAACTGCCATCGTCCATGGAGCTGAGGTTCGGTTGAAATTAGTGATGTAAAATAGCGGCTATTTATATTTTATGCTAAATATCATGGATATATAGCATGCTATATATCATGCCATTTTGGCTAAAAATGGGATTTTGTTAAAAATGGCATTGTTGTGTCAGGGACCTTTTTCTGAATTCATTGATACCAAATAATCATCATTATGTAAGCGGATTCAAAAATTTTAGCTACTTCCACTTATTAGTCTGCCGATTATATTTTCTCTCTTACTCTTCTGTTCTGCCGTAAAGTCTATCCTTGTCAACCTCGGTGTTGGAATAATATTGATAAATCATCAATTAATTCATTGTTGATCATCATTTTTTTATTAATTTCAAAATTTTGGGACTTTCACTAAGGATTCTACGGAAGCGTTGAAGGCTCACAAAATATTTTCGTCTTTTTTTCTCAACTTTCTCGGGAATAATCGCGGCTTTCAGGCATTTTCTCGAGATAATACCGAGTTAACCAAACAACTCGAGAATAATATCGACTTGTCTATGACTTGACATTTGGAACTCGAGAATAATCGCGACATAAGTAAAACACGGGAATATTCTCGACTTTCAAAATTTAATCTCAAGAATAATCTCGACTTGCAGTATTTGGACTTTTTTAGCAGTAAAAGATGTATGGATTATGGAATCAAAGTTATCAATAATGTCAATATTTCTATAAGTAAAAATAAGGCAATTAAATATACAATACAGAGAAAATTCTAATTTTCAAAAAAATCTTCCTATAATTACAAATAAAAATATTGATCCATTATTTATTCCTTATAAAATATACTTAAGTAACATTTTTCTCTCTTAGGCTATTTTAAATCTGTAAAATTTGAATCTTATTGCATAAATAAGTATAGTATACCAATCGAAAACTATAACATTAACAGTTCCAGTTACTTTAAACCAAACCAATAGAAATAGAAAAAATTCTCTAACCTCATTTTTATTTGCGCGGGAAAAAAATGATAAATAGCATGCTATTTTGTTATTAGCATAGCCGCTTTTTATGCTACTTTGGATATATATCAAACTCACATCACTATTTGAAATAATCAAGTTTTATAATTATTTCTTAATTTTTTTGTATGGTTATAGATCAAATCTGTGGACAAAGCTCTGGACCAACTTCTCCAGAAATTCAGTCTTTTGAATATCAGCACTCATCAGGATGAAGAACCAGACAGAGTCAGAATCGTTCAAGACGCTCGAAACGTCTTCAAATCAAGTATCATCCAATTCGCCGTTCAAGAAAGGTCTTTAAAATAATTATTTTCGCACTTTTCACTAATGGCTTATAGCATGGTCTTGTCCCACTAACATTTCACCTAATTTAAAAAATTTGTTTGCTGTTTATTTATTATTGTTTACGTTTTGGTTGTTGATTTCGTTTATTATTATTAGAAAAAATAAAAACGAAGAAATGAAGCTTATAGCTACACCAGTGCGGCGGAGCACACGAACCACAAGATCAAAGTATACCATAACACCGGGGGTGACCATTTATTCATCTCTTCAAGACATCAATAGTTCAACAAGAAGTAACATCGATTTCCGACAAAATAGTGCACTACTGCATTGAATTATTCTGTTTTTTTTATTATTTAATCTCTGTATTGTATATGCATACTAATTATTATTTAACATTTGTATTTTTATTTATTATTATACTGTCTAATAAACTAATTGCATTTTATATTCATTTTTAAGTTTATTTCAAACCCTTATCTCGATATTATAAACATGTTTT
Organism: Salpingus planirostris; assembly: GCA_949788335.1. Classification (NCBI taxonomy): domain Eukaryota; kingdom Metazoa; phylum Arthropoda; class Insecta; order Coleoptera; family Salpingidae; genus Salpingus; species Salpingus planirostris. Next base: position 7,948,881 of record OX460929.1, read on the forward strand.
TTAGGTATTTAAAATATACTCGATACAATGTAAATATAAGTAAAATAACATAAATTATTATTTATACAAGGAAAATATTCATGTAAATATGATTATGGAATAGTATTTGTCAATCGGAATAGTCCATGGTTTTTATGTACTTGACAGCAGAGCAGAATTGAGTCCACCAGTAATGGACCTCGCCACAAAGCTGGCTCGAATAGAAACTGTCGACGAATTGGATCGTAGACAGCAAATCTCTAGGATTCACCTGAAAGACAACCAAAAAAAAATTGCAAAGCCGCCATATTGAGTTTAATGTCAAAACTTACGGTAATTATCACATAAACGAGAACAGGAGTAAATTCGTCAGCGGTAGTTGAGCCCGCATTCCGGGAAAACGACAACAGATCCATAATACACTTTGCACAATGGACGACACAGTTGACTTTATCTCTAGGTGTCTTGTAAGCGTCCATGGCTTTCAGAGCGTCTTGGGCCGGAATCCAAGGGAATTCCCTCAAAAACATCTTGTTGATCATCAGATATTTGTGCTCCGGGCTTATAATCGTCGACAACATCTCAATATGTTGATGCAAAACACTAAAAATTAATAAAAACACCAGTTACAAAACAGCCATCTTGAATGATCTTTGTAAGTGTCAAAATTATCCAAAATGGCCGCCTTACTGGTCTCGATGTCTGTCCCCGTCTCCGTTCGGATACAGAGCGTTCAAATAGACTTTGCTCATGATGAAGCGCTCCAATGTAATCTTGATCACATCAGTTCTGGTCCGGAAAACGTCTCTCCAAAGCGGATTCTCCTCCATCCTCGAGAAAAGCTGCTCGTAGAAATTATTCAAAGAGTCGCATTTCTCATCAGACGGATTGATCTCTTTGAATTCCTTACAAAACTGCACGATCAAACTTTCGCGTTCCAACAGAAACTGTCGCACACAAATCACACTTAAATACTCTTCGCATTGACGGTTCTCGTTACGAATTTGTTCGACTAATCCGTCTACGTACGATTCGCACTGGAGCAATTCTTGGCGAGAACGGATTAAATATTGAGTATAAACTGCCCTTTGATCTATATCATTTTTCATCGACTCGACTAAAGTTAAGCAACTATTTTCGTTAAGGAGATTAATGCACCGGATCGCTTCAGAGATTCGGGCGATTTTTGACCACTCTTTCAGTTTCCTCGCCTTGCCCAGGTCCAGTCTGAGAATCGTCTCGATTTTACTCTTCAGAGGTAAACGATTTTCCTACGAATTGAAATCATTTTCAGAAATTAAAGTCATGGCAGGCTTATTTCATTACCTTAACGACTTTAGGAATTTGAGAGGTGCTCAAAAGTATTATTAACGTCGGCTCCATTATTCGTCGAGGATTTTCCAGGTACAATATCAATCTTAACAGGGCTGTTGTTGCTCTCCACCAAGGGTTTGTTTGTTCGATACTTGGCTAAAATATCATCTGAAACTTCTACAACGAAAAACGAGATAATACAGTTTCCTATAAGCACCACTAAATGTACATACCGGCATTTTTCACTCTGGCATTCTTACTAGAGACCGCGTTATATTCTTCACTTTCCAGCCGGAAATCGTCTTGGTTTCGAAACGATTTCCCCCGCCGATTCCGGAACCCCATTTTAATCTTCCCGAAAAATCCGCCCCTCTTACTCCTCTGATCATCTACTTGACTGTTCCCTGGCCATTGTTGTTTTGGCCGCTTGTTCGCAAAGTGTTCGAAGTGAAAATTCTCGTCTGCTCTTTTCCACCGTTTTAAGGTTGTATAACTGTTTATATTTTGTTGCATTCTCATGTGTTGTACCCAGATTTATCTTTATTTACCAATTATCATCGCTTGTTAGTTATTACTACATATTACAACATCCAGGATGATAAATGTGATTATATGACTTAATTTAATAATATGTAATATGTTATAATTGATGTAAGTTTTTACATATAATAAATGGATGCTATCAAAAAAGGTTTTTCTTTTTTATGTTCAAATTTCAAAAGAAAAATAACCGTAAAGCTCTGTTCATAGTGGGAGCGTCGAGCGTCGCGTCGGCGTCGCGTCGCGTCAGCGTCTTGTTTGAGTTGCGTCCGCGTCGTTAACGACCATTTATAGTAACAGCGTCCGCGTCGCGTTAGAATTTAGACCTCAGTTCCAAAAATGGCCCCTACGAAAGCAGTTAGTTTATATGTTCTCATGTCTTTGTTAGACACATCTTCTGTGATCAAATTAAACAGTTTTCCCTATTTCCTCATAGAGGCGATCCCTCAATTTTTTATTTTTATAAGAAGGTAATTTTGTGTTCCATAGTGCAGGCCTTGCCTGAACTTCAGCAATAAGTATTTCAGCTGTATCACTTTCCAATGCCATTTTTATACTGAAAACGCTACTTAAACGCTCGAAAAATCAATTCGGATTGTTTCCGACGCTGACGCTCAATGGACGCTATGTACGACGCTAAACGCGCCGCTTTGCGGACGCTTCCACTATGAATATGCATACTTGAATGCATGAGATTGTTTAGAATCGGACGCGACGCTGACGCGACGCAACGCCGACGCGACGCTCGACGCTCCCACTATGAACAGAGCTTAATAGGAAAATGATGTTTGGTGTAATAAAAGTTGCCTATGAAAACATGTTGTGTAATTATTATAGGCAACCAACAATATAAAATGCTGTCTTACTGGTTGCCTCTTTCAACGTAACTTAGCTTGTCATATTTTGAAATTTATCATTTTCGCGCCTAATCTATAAAAGTGGGGGTAGAAATCTGTTGCCAACTTTTAACACGGTGTGCGCTGTTCTCTACTTGACTGTTCTCTGACTGTTCTCTGGGTTTAGTGTTTGGGTGTTCTGTGTTGGTGTATTCGCACAGCCGTTTTCTGGTGAATTTTGTAATAATATTTACTGTGTGTTTAGCGTCGGATTCCCCGAATATTTTATGTTAAGTTGAAGCGGTGTGATTCGTGTCGTAAATTTTGATGTGTTCGCTATTATTAAACAAATATGGAAAAAGTGGAAAACGATGACGACATTTCGTGGTTCCATGGAGGAATCTTACGGGAAGAAGCGGAAACTCTCCTTAAGACAGGTACTTCCTGTTGTAAAACGAAACACATTATCGCTAATCACAAACCAATTTTTCACTTGGGGCCTTTCAGAGGGTTGTGTAGATGGTGCTTTCTTGGTTCGAGAGAGTCACTCGTCCACAGGCGATTTCGTCCTAGCGGTCCTCCACAACAATGAAGTGAGCCACATCCAAATACGCAAACACACCGAAGATGCCTTTTTCTCAATCGGTAAGTCGATTACTAATTTTCCCGACTTGGAAGTCAACCTCTTTGTTTAGATGAGAACACAAAAGTCCATGGCCTTGAGTGCTTGATAGAGCATTATAAGAATAGTAGCTCCGAATTGTTAGGAGGGCTGATTTTGACAGTGCCAGTCAAGGGCCAACCACCCCCTCACGATTCCCGGAGATACGGTAAAAGCGGTCTCCTGCATAGGGCCACCGAGAATGGCCATTATATGGTGGTGTCAGAGCTTCTGAAATCCGACTTCATGAGACTTGAGCAGAAAAACCACAAGGGCCAAACTGCTGTCCACTTGGCTAGCATGGACGGCAAAGACGATATCCTTCTTAAATTAATCGAACATGGATCGAATGTGAACGCTAGAGATACTGCAGGCAATACTCCTTTACATGTGAGTCATCACTTCATCCATAACTTTCGAACCGCCATGTTGACTTACCGACTTTGACGTGTCTTTAAATATGGCGGCCCAGCTAATTACGTCCTAATGATTTTAATTGTTCTAGTATGCTGCCAGAAATAACTTTTCCTCGACTGTGACTTTGCTAGTGAATACGGGAAACGCCAATATCCAAGCTAGGAATACCCAAACTGAGGCTGTGCCTTTACACGAGGCCGCAGCCAGAGGGCACAAAGCCGTGGTCCAGAAGTTACTGAGCCTGAACGCGCCCGTCAATCCAAGAAATAAAGATAATCTAGTTCCGGCTCAATTAGCGCGACGTAACGGTTTCATAGAATGCGCAGAAATTTTAGAAAACTACCAGACTCCATCGCCGAAAACCAAACGGAGTCAATGGTACCACGGAACCGTCGACCGGCAAGAGGCCGAATCAATGATCAAGCAAACTAACTCAGAGAACGGCTCGTTTTTGGTCCGGTGGAGCGATAGGCACAAGGAACTGGTTCTCACTTTGATCTACGAAGGCTCATTTTTCAACTATATCATTAGGGAACAGAGACCGCACTTGTTCATCGACAACGGTCCATACCTCGGCTCCCTGGAGGAGATCGTGGACTATTATCGGTTCATAGCTGATGGTCTTCCGACGTTGCTGAGGCAACCGGTTCCTCCGAAGCCAAAACCTCCCATTCCCGAGTTCTCGACTATGCCGCGCTCCCGGAAAAAGAGTCAACCTCCAGCTCAAGAAGTCGTAACGAACGGAACCGAAAACGTCCCTAGTCCTCTGCAGAACATCACGTTCTCGACCAACTTCACCCCGGCGACCGCCAACAACAACAACAACAGCAATATAAACAACAATTACATGACGAACGGAAAAGAGGAGCTGTACATCCCGTTCGACAGGCTCAAATTGCGGGACGTGATCGGCGGAGGAGAATTCGGCTCGGTCTATCAAGGTACTTACACGAAGAGGACCGGGGAAGTGGTCAGGGTCGCGATAAAGATGCTGCACAACGAACAGATCGAGACCAACCGGGGCGCCTTTTTGACGGAGGCCCGGGTCATGATGAACTTGAATCACCATTGCGTCGTCAAGCTGATCGGGCTGACTCTCGGGCCGCCCCTGCTCATGGTCCAGGAGTTGGTCGCCCTCGGATCTATGCTCACCTACATTATATTGAGGAAGGAAAGGATCAATCCAAATTATGAGTTCAAAATTTGGGCCGCACAGATCGCCTGCGGGATGAGGTACCTCGAGGAGCAACGGTTTGTGCATCGCGATCTGGCTGCGAGGAATATTCTCTTGGCCACGCAGAATCAGGCGAAAATCAGCGATTTCGGGCTGTCGAGGGCGCTCGGAGCCGACCACGAATACTACAGGTACTCTCTTTGTGATGAATGTTGTTTTTTTTTATCAACATCTTTTGTCCCTTTGGGATAATAAGTGACAGGTTATAACAAAACATACTTGAATAACTTTGGAATAAAATGGTTTCCAGGGCCATGGAAGGCGGGAAGTGGCCGCTCAAATGGTACGCACCCGAGTCGTACAACTACGGGACGTTTTCTCACAAAAGCGACGTCTGGAGTTTCGGGGTGACAATCTGGGAGATGTACAGCTGGGGTGAAGTTCCTTACGGTGAACTGAAAGGCTCAGAGGTAAGAGTTTCTGAGAGAATGTGTCGATGGTAATTTTGGGGGTTCCGCAGGCGATTAAACTGGTCGAAAACGGGGAACGTCTGGAGAAGCCCGACGCGTGTCCGGATGTGATCTATCACATAATGCAACGTTGCTGGGAACACGAGGCCAAGAACCGGCCGACTTTCAACGAATTACTCACCCTGTTCTCGTCCGAAACGGAATACACGAATTTGCAAGAACTCTTGCCGGAGAGCGACCTGGCTTGAACGGAAATATCTCGCGCCCGTTTCACAAGTGCCAACGAAATTTTTTATATCTTATACATACTCATTTTATCAAGTGCAATAAAGATATACATACATAAATTATTGTCAATTGCCATCTATTTTATTCATTCCACATTTGTACAATTATAAATAAATATATTTTATTGAAGTAAATACATGACTCCTAATTTATAGAATTATCACAGCGATGCACTATATTTTTTCTTCAAATTACCAATAAATTACAGTAGTAACAAGAGACTGTTATTTGGTGAGATGTTAATCGTCAAATGTTATCGAAATTCCGGACGATCGTTTTCCGGGGTGCTACCGGCGTAGAATTGCTAATGTCCCACTCGGAAAGTACCAAACTTTCGTGGGCATCGGTGCGGCCCTTCTGGCTATACATGCTGTGGCTCCTCCTGAGGCTCAACAAACTTTTGGCTGACCTCAAATGCGAAGTGGGCGCCTCGAACGGGTTTTCCTCGTTCAGTCCGGCCGATTTGGCGCGTTTCTGTCTAATTTGTACGGTGCATCCAATGAGGATTCCGAGCGCGATTCCGTAGATAAAAGGAACCAAGATCGATAAAGCAGGGGACAAGTTGATGATTTCCATCAGCAGCCCCCCATGGTTCGTCGCGCTCGACTCGTTCAAGGCGCAGTTTTTGTCTACGATCTTCGGGTTCCCCGTAGTTTGGTCATCGTAAATCCACGAGTTTTTTTCGTCGTCATTATTTCCGATAGCCACAATTCGCTCGAACTGGTTCCCCGGCTTAATCTGATCAATTTTGCACGGATCGTCGTAACTTATTCCCCTCTTCGTGCAATATTTACCGAGTTCCGACATCAAATCGTTACAGGAAAATGAATTATTTTGCACTTCCAGCTTGATCAAACTCCGAGCGGCCCTAATTACGGAAACGTCCAACTGGATCAGGTGGTTTTCGGCCAAATTTAGCACTTCCAACTTGGGGAGTTTGACGAAGGCGTCCTGGCCGATGTGAGAAATCGCGCACTTGCTAATGTCCACTATCTGAATGAAAGGGTGAAAATTAGAGAAAAGCTATTATCCGATTCCTCTGTCTACCTCAATAAGGACTTACTTTCAAAGTGTTAGATTCAATGAGTGGCTCGTCGGGGAAACGGCCGAAACTGTTACCTCTTAGATAAACCTCTTCTAGAGATTTCAGACTCCAAAACCAATGAACTAATAGGTATTGCAAGGCGTTCTGGGTTAAATCCAAAGTCTTTAAGTAGTTCAAACCCTCAAAAGCCGACATGTGAATTTGGCTCACTTTATTGTAAGAGATATTGAGAAGCCTCAAAGAGATTAATTTTTCTTCCTGGTGAAATATATTACACAATTTTAGACTTTATTGCTATAAATAAAATAACACTTACGAAAAATATGTGATCTGTGAGGTCACTGATTTGATTGTATGAAAGGTCGAGGAGTTCAGTTTGAGACGGAATCGAGGCTTCCAGTCCTACGAGTCTCTGATTTCTGCAATTGGCTCTTCTAAAATTCTCGAATAAATCGCATTTGCAGTGACTCGGGCACCGAATTTCTATGATTCGCCCAAACACCCCACCGATCAACAGAAATAAAAAGAGCCATCGTGTTTTATGCATTTTTATGGCAGTTGCACTACATTATCACTACATGTTATTATCAATTTTCTGTAGTTCGTACCTATGCGATGATAAATGCAGCTGATTTTCCTTATCTCTATTTTATTTCCTCTGATGTGGTTTGTTTGCTCAAACTGATATTATTTTAACCGCGCCAAAATGAAAGTACGTTCATACTTACGGTTATTTCCGTGGCTTACTCATGGGGTTTTCTGGGTGCATGGATAATCGATATTTTGTGCGTTTCAAATATAATAAAGGTGTTTTTTATTGTGACGTACACGGACTATAGTTACATCAACACTTAATTGAAATTTATTGTTCTCAGTACATCATTTATTGATGGTGACAATTAAATATACCTTTACTATCACAATAAGTTTCTGTAAAATTTGGAATATTCACAATATTGACGAAATTCTTGGGGTGGGCGAGGGATATCGCCTTCGTGACTAAATAATTAAAAACGTTTTTACAAACATTATCATGCATCGAGAAATTTAGAATTATTCGAAAAATAGTCTCAGACAAATATTGGTCAGTTTTATAACATCAAAACAGCTCAGGGAAATTATAAAACTAACCCCGAGAAAGAGAGAGATAGATAGATAGATAGAGAGAACGAGATAGAAATATAGTGAGGGCCTTTATAATTAACTAGAAAAATATAATGAAAATTCGTCCTATATATGTAATTACAAAAGTTATCGCATTTTTAATTAATAAGTAAAAGGTTGAGAACCAAAGAGAAAACATAAACAACAATAATAACAACAAAGTCGCCTCTATAAATAGTTGGATTGATTATAATATAAACGAAGCGTAAAAGTTGGTGTTCTTGAATAAAAATAATGAAAGGACGATAATATAATAATGATAACGTTATAGGAAGAGCAAGTATTTACAAATATTCTATTAAAAAACAGTAAGGTTGTTTCAATATATACTGTTCACAGGTAAAGTCTGAATAACACAGAAATGTGTAATAATAATTCAACTGATAATTATGACATAAGCTAATACTGGCTCCATAGGAGATTAGACGAGACACCCAAACGGTTTATTTATACAATAATAGAAAAACTAAACTAAAAATTCGTTCGCCTACCAGCACAAAGAATATTCATTCTAAAACTAGATCTACAAAATATAAATGGCCCCGAAAATTAGCCATGATAGCTCTTTCAATTATTTACAATTGGTATCGTGTAACTTGGCTAATGACAATTATTAAAATACATCTCATTTATTTAGCACAACAATAGTAAAATTTGGCTTATAAATGCAATAGAAAGAATCAATGTATGTTTAGTTCTATGATAAGTACGAGTAGTTCTTCTGATTATTATTATTATTGAAATTGGGACAAAATATTAGAGGGAGCACGGTCTGTAGGTCTGTTCGATTCTTATTTGATCTCTGGAACTCGATTTCGATTAAAATGTGCGGCAAGTCTTCGAATTTTCTAAGCGGTCGGCGCGTGAGAAGTGCACAATAGGAGAGGGAAACGTCAAAAATAAAAGCCTATCATTGGCCAGACTATATCCGCCCATGTGTGCTTCTCCGGTGCCGACCATTGTACAATTACAGTATTGTTGTAGGGACTGAAGAACTCTGTCAACGTTTCAATATAAAGTCAAACCTTTGGAGGTAAAGGTACGATCATTAGATAATAACAGGATTAGAGATCTATCATAAAAAATAAAGCATAGGTACGATCACAATACAGTATCGAGAGTCTCTAGCGATTTCAAGACGTTTTCATCCCTAGAACACCATTGGACTAACTCCTCGATGGTAACCACCCCATCTTTATTCGTATCTATCAGCTGATTAATCATTTTTCATTGGTTTACGCGTGACATGTACTGATTATCATAACTTACGTGGAATATTCTCTCCACGTGATCTTTGGCAGAAGTGTCGTTCACCGTGGGGTGCGTCGCCCTGCCCAACATTTCGTAGATGCTGGTGACGACGTCGACCATCTCGGTTTTCGTAATGAGCCCGTCCCCGTTGAGGTCGTACAGTCCGAAGACCCATTGAAGTTTCTCTTGTACGCTACCCCTTGAAACCTTGGATAAAATCCCGAGGAAGTCCTGAAAAAGTCCGGAAAATTTTCCATTGTCCTCGACCTTCACTATCTCCCCCTTTCGAAAATCGCGACCATTGAGGGGGATCTCAAACGATAGCGCGAAAATAAATATTCGATTATAGATCCGTACTTTGACCGCGTGTTGCTCGGATGTTACCGCGAAGGATTCGTCAGAAAATTGATGGCGCGTTGTCGCACGAGAGGAGGGCCGATTTCGCTAATCCGACCGGAAATGGGGTAATGCGAGGGTGCAATTGATCGGGCGGATTTGCGCCCCACAGGTGTTCGGAACGGAATGACGGCGCCTTCGTGTGTTGCTAAATATTTAGGAAGTTGGCGTGTCCGCAACAGGTTCTGCTTGCCCGTTCGAGTGCTCATAAACAGGGCCGTGCAGTGGCGGCAGTTGATGGCACGCGATCCCCTAGCATCACGTAATTTCCAATTGATTTCCGCGCCGTAATGGCCGGGCTGCCGACGCGAACCCGGGCACCTGTGGCTGCGGGCCTCCCATTTTACAACCGTATCAACGGAACGTGCAAACTGCCCCCCGAAGTCCCAAACTTCGGGACACCGGGACCCGAATCGACGAGAAGAGAGATGCCGAAAGATTCCCACCCTCGTCGGGTCGGCGCGAAAGTTTCCGCATGTTTTATAAGTACATCTTTTATTGAAAAGTTATGGATTTACGAAAGAAGTGCACAGTCGACGTGAAAATAAGAAGAAACGAATTCAAAACCCAAGCATTTCGGGACTATGTAAACGGAATGGAATTGGCATCAACGACGGAATTACAATCGAATTTCTGTAGAGCGTCAGATGTTTAATAATGTGGGGGAGCGGTAATTAAAACGATTTGTTCGGGGTCTACCCAGTATAAGGGTCGGCCCGTGTTTGTCGGTCGGTCGAGCCTTTATCATAGGAGATGGGTCGGAATACATTTAGGGGTTGCGGAGGCGGTATCGACTGCCGCCGCCCAAAAATCGTCGGGGGGCGGTGAGATCGGAATTCGTCCGAACAAAGTGCTGCATCGACCTGCAGTGACAGAAACTGGGAGTAAAGCGGCGGAACATGCGGCATATCCGGCACACGTACGAGCTCTCGTAAATCACGATGAATTATGCACGACGGCGCCCCGGGCGCCTTCATTAGGCCAAATCAGCATGTGCACCGAAAATGCGAAATCCGGCAATTCGGCCTCTTCGGAACCTGCCGATTTTTCTTGTGGAGCGGAGGAATCTGCGCGAACGGCGAACGGAGCTTTCCGGCGGACCGCTACGAGGGCGGTTAAGAACGGAATGATGAGAGCGCCGAGCGCACCCTCTGCTATTAATAGACGGAATCAATATTACGTCGACTCGACCCCGGCGTCAACGCCACCATCTCGCGTCGTACCCGCGACGGAACCACCACGGCCAAGGGCGAAGGTAAAACCACCCCCGATTTCTGGCACTCACTCGTCACTTTTGACACCCCCTTTGAAGTCGCCAAGATTTTAATCTCCAAACCAGCCCCCCGGTTCCGGCGGAGCGCAGAAGACACAATTTTATTGATCAAAGGCACGTTCCGTTCTGATTAATGGGACGAGCCCCACTATCACTCGTAAAACGTTATCTTTCTATTCTTCACAATTAGTGCTCCTACTACGGCGTGTCCTAATGTTCTTTAATCAACTTGACAAACTTTTTTGTAATTCGTGGACAAAGAGATTGACGCGAGTTAAGTCGTCGAGGAAGTCGTCCCGGTTTCACGGTGAGGCCCTCGGGCCAATTATGCGTCTATACGGGGGCGATAAAATGATAAAATGCTTTGAATGGGCGCGCTTTACTCAGCCTGAAATATGCACAGTTTCATTACGGCCGAATTTGCATAAACATTAATTAAGTCCTCCTTAGTTTCGCCCGGTCTTAATTCACCCATCAAGGGCGCCCCGGCGATAACGGCACGAGAGGATAAGAGAGAGGAGCGAATACGCACATCTCATTCACTTTCGATTCGGCGAGAGAGTTCTGGGTCAAAGGGGCGAAAATACGTCGCGTCCAGAGTGATAACCTTTATCAGAGCACGTCCGCTTTGTCGGGCCGGAGAGGGGAAAAACAAGAACAAACCGCACTGGGTGATTAATCGCCTAATCATGCATGCCATGCGGATTTACCTCGAAACTGATTTTTCCTGTTTGCTTCTGCTTGATCGTGTTAAACACGTAATGAGCGTAGTTCGTTGCATCTGGAACGAAAGACAGAAACGTCAGTGTCGACAACAATACCGGCGACTGGGCCGATATTTATCGAGAGTCAAAGCGATGACGATAGGAGGAAAGGGGTGGCTCCTGAGAGACCCGAAACCGGTGAGGTCGGCAAATATTTATCTCGGCTTCTTGTGCACATTCGATTCTGCACTGAACAACGGGTGAGAAAACCCACCGGCGAGGGTGATTGTAACAAAGAAGTAGAACATACGGCCCGCCGGGAACCTCTTCCATCGGGAATCGACGCCGGATGGTATGTAGTACCACGTTAAATCGTAATGAGTGCGTTCACAAAGCGATTCGCCCTCAGCACCTCGTATCTTCTAGTCGAAAAGGGAAATTTCAATATCGCCAAGTTCTCCCGAGAGTTGAGAGAGGGCAGAATGATCTCAAATCCCATCGCAAGCCTGGGGCCTTAAATTTTGATGAAGGGGTTCCTTTCTATTTAATTAGTCGGTACGCGTATGAATAAAACGGAATTATTATCGATCGAACCGAACAGTGGTTGCGGTTGTCGTTATTATCGGTGATGTCTTATTTCCAGCCGTCGCACGTATAATAACGATTCTTCCCACAAATTTATGTCACGGGGATTATTTTCCCAGGCACGGACCATATACCTGCCCAACTTTTAGTCCGCAACAAACTTGGGGCATGATGGTTTATTGATTACGTAACGTTGTTAATTTGTTACGCGTTTTCCTTAAAGGGGTGCGTGTATTACTGGCTGCATAAGTCGCCACCTAGGAAACCACCCTTCCGAACAGGTGGGCGACTTTCCCATCTCCGGAATCGAATAATGAGTTTATTCGCGGTTATTAAGACCCCATTTCCTTTGGCTTTTTATGCTTTTTATCCAATCAATTCAATTGGGGTCGTAATTAAGATCAGATAGGGCGCACAATTAGCCGCCTGCCGCCTTCCTGCCGGAATTTTCACAAAGGTCGGCAGTTTATCAGACAGCTTCTCCGGTTTTAAAAATAAACGGCCAGCAGCTAGCGCGCGTAATGGCTTCGATAAGGAAACTGAATTGTCCCGACGTAAAATATTGCGACCCGCCGTAAGATGCAAATTGTTTGCTTTTTCCCCGCATAAATCTCAGTTTGCGATTTTGGCCGGTTATTCAATTTACGCCGAGCGCATCGCGGAGTCACCATTTCGAATCCGAAACCGCCTCGTTAATGGGTTTGTATTCGCGAGAGATGGCGCGATCTCGGATAACCGAACGATTTCGTTTTGTGCTTATTCCGGGATGTTGCCGCTGTCGGTTCGGCGCGACGAATAAAAAGAACGAGATTAATCAGATACGGCGCACTCGATTAACTTTCGACCGACACTTCTGCTTTAAGGGCCGCCGATTTCCAGGGCGAGCCGGGAAAATACCGCCGCACAGAAGTTGGCCGCTTTGCGCCCGATTCGATTAATTCGCCTGCGACTCGGGGAAGGTCCGCGAGGTGCGCGGAGAGGGCGAAGCCGATAAAGCCGCGATCGAGTGGTCCGCGTCGGGGGCGCAACTAATTCGAGGCGGACGATTTCCACGGTTTCCACTGTCGATGGATTATCGATGAATCCGGGAATGGACGTGTGCCCTGCTGCGTTCCATACACGTCCGCGTTCGCTCTGCACTGCCCGACCGGAAGCGCCGGAACCGAACCAAAGGAGGCGATTTACCGCCCCCGTTTAATCGCGAGGTTTCGGACCCGTCGATCGACAATGCGGCCGAAACTTAATAATCCAAAATCGTCCCGCGACTTTTAATTAGCGGCGGGCCCGCAAGCTCACTCCACTCCGTGTTTACAGAGCGCGCCCGAATTGAACACATGCCCGCTTTCCGGTACAGTAATCATTACTCTGAGGGGAGGGTTCGGGTACGAGTGTAGTGAATCGTTTCCCGTTACTCTCCCCGAGGCGATAAATCTGAAGAGTCGTTTCTTGATGGCGCTAATTGTCAACCTAACCCCCGTCTAATCCGCCGGGCCTACGCCTCGGATTAGGCCGTAATTAACCCCCTCCCCGGCCCTCGAAGAGGGCGCGGCGAAATCGAGAGAATCGGGCTCGTTTCTATACCACGGAATTACTTCTGATCGATCAACAATCGAACGATTAATCATCCTTAGAGAGAGCCCTCTTTAGGGGGGTCTATACTGACGTTGGCGTTTTTTAAAGCGCGACCTACTCGCTTCAACCCTTCATTCGCCATTTGCGATTTTTACGTAAACAATCATTTCTGATGCATAATACTACTCGGAAGAAAATCGATACGGGGATTAATCGGGTGTATAATGGGGGTCGAAAATGGCGGAGTCCGACAACCGTAACCGCAAGTTTATTGCCGATTTACCAGTGAAGGCGGCCGACTGATTTATTAACCCACACTCTTATGCATAGTAATATCGATACAACGGGACTCGAAAATCCGCGAACCATTACTCCTTATATAGATCGAGCAGTGACCGCTCGCGGAGTCATATTATGCGGCAGCTATTGGCGCGCCTCCCCCGAAGCCAATTTTCTCTATAGTGATTTATCCGAGATATGTCGTTACGTTCTCAAGGTTCTCATAGCAGCAATGGCGATACGCGAAGAGAAATGATATACTGTAATATCTTTTTAATGCCCAGTTCTTTCACGCTTTGTGGTTCTCTCATATATGTACCTACACAGTCCCTCCCATAGCCTTTATGTTATGTTTATGTTTATGCCGTCTCGGTTATGTTATCTTCCGGCCAATAAGTTATTTCGTTCCTTCGAATGCGCCGCATTGTCGAAGATCGGCCGAAATTACACGTAATTGGACTTACCGCCTAAGGGGAAAAACTGTGAGAAAATGTGTTTGAACGAGTCCTCGTCTACCATTCCGGTCGGGCATTCCTGTGAAGTAATTGAGACAAATCAGTAAACTATATGTTGTTATTTATGTCGGTTCGAGTCGCGAAATCAACTGCGTATAGACGGCGGAAAGCTCAATTTGGAGAATTACTTCGGATTTCGATTTTGCCATCAAGCTGTGGAGCCGAATTACGGTACGGCGACGGTAACGGTATGGAAATATGTATTAAAGTTTGCGCCATATTTGCCTTTGCGTTCGGCGGAATTACCATATGCAAACCGCAATTGACAAGGCTCTCGTGTCGCGGTGAGGCCAGTTAAACTTTATCAAAGTATGTTCCGCCCAATTCCGCGTCTGCGAGATTATAAGAGCGGAAGCCGCACAGTTCCGGCTATTCCGCGTTTGATGCGGGACTTATCTCGTCGACAAAATTGAAAATAATTCATCAAGCAATTTCGACTCGCGTATACATCGTGTCCCGATATTCGGTTCTGAACTTATAAGGGTACCTTCCTGGGTGAAACTCATCAGGAAATGCGTAGTTTTTAAAACATCGCAATCGAATACTGTGACACGCTGTATAATTCCCCACTATGAAAAGCAGCCCGGATCCGTTTAAAGCGAAATTACTTTTATCGCCGGTCCCCGGTAATAATAAGTGTAAGATTGTTAGCTTCCGGGTAAGCGCGATTCAATTTGGCAACGAAGTTTCGCCCTTTCGCCTTTTTTATTACTAACCTGTTTGAATCCTCTGTACATTAATTGAATCTCTTTCCTCGTGAATTTCGTTTTCGATGCTAATTTGTGCAACTCTTCCGGTCGATATCTCGCTATATGGAAATTAAATTCGTCCGTTTCCTCATCTGAAACATGAAAAGAAAACGGTTCATTATTAACGGGCGGAGCGGAGCACGCCGAGTGATCATTATGATACCGTGTTGCGTCTAAATAAATTATCACGAAACTTAATTCGAAACGAGATGCCATGTTATTGCCCTTGTTATATCTCGTTTCGTTCGCTGTGTGGGGATATCGATGGATGAACGGGGTTGTTTGTAGAACAATGCCTCAAAGACAGCTAAGTTTAGTATTCAGCTCTCGAGAACGGGACGAGGCCGAAAGAGATGCAGATCTTCAGCGCGCCGGGGCCGGGGACGCCACATTAGTGTTTTGCCGCATTAAGCCCCATTCGAAAAATCCGGGCGTAATTTAATCTCCAGACGGCGCTTATTTATCCTATAAGAAATAGGGCCTGGAACGGAGTGTCCCCCCCCCCCCTCGCATCGTTCCCGAAAAACGCGGCATCCCTCGTAATTGTTCGTAAATTCGCAACCAGGGATCGAAAAGCCGCTTTTCAGATAAGAAACAATGCCCATCTCGGGAGAAATGCGACCCAGATGTGCTTATACCAAAGTGTCATCAGGTAAAAATGTTATACGATCTTTAAGTGAGATAAGAATCGGAAGAGGAAAGCCATTTCGAGACACGTGGTACAGACTGATTGATCTAGTCACGGAATTTTATAGGAATAGAAAAAATAACACCGGTGGGAAATCGAAACAACGCGTCTTCGGCTCCCGGGCGATGTTTCCGTAGGATATTGGGGAAAAGTGCGACCGAACCCCCGTAATTGCTTCTACCGCTTACAAATACCCCCACACCGCACAATATTTTCTTTCTAAAGGCAAACAAAAAGATGTAACTGTTGATGAAATGGCAATTTTCCGACCGTATTGACAAATTTTCCGCTCGAAAAGTAGCAAATTGCGGAATTGGACTACTCCAGTTTCGTTTTACCCCGCACGACATGTCCGATATGTGGGTCAATCACTCGTTCGGTGCCAAATGGACGCAAGGCGATGTTAGCACGACTTCTGCGAGCGCATTCGTCACTCCATAATACGCGAAAGGGAAAATGTTCCGTTGGTGATAATGAGAATCGCGGAAATTGCACCGATGACGCTAATGTTGTCGATGTAATCGGCCCGGCCCATTGGGGACTATGAAACATTACCCGCCAGGATTTGCGGCGTTAATTACATCACGGCTTTGTTTATCGGTACGTTAATCTCGCCGAAAAAGCGAATTAACGATATTAATCACACACTTCTTGAGAGAACATCCTGTGTGCACTTGAAAAATAAGGTATCACCAAGAGAAAAAGTTTGGGTCTCTTATCATATTATATAATAGATTATTTTAAAACAAGCCGAACAGAATCCAATTTGTCCCGTAAGAATTATGATTGATGGATTACCTACTCAAAAAACTTGGAGCAATATGTATTGAATGGAGAGAAATAAATTCGATCCAGGTAAATACAAGTCGATGTGGGCATTGCCATCGTCCGAATCAAAGAGACAAATCCTTGAGTACACAACTTTTGATGTATATGTGCCTTCACTATTGTTGCAGTTCTATTATTATTAACGTCATCGCAAAGCAATACTGTTACAAATTTGGGGCGGGCTACCGCGACCCCCGAAGAACGTGCTTTATTTACTGTTTCTTTTCTCAAGTTGACCTACATCCCCCTATTCCCGGACAAAATTTAGACAGATCTCATACGTCAATAAAATCCTCATATTTCTTCGGAAAAAGTGCGCGAGCTCGACTTTTGCCACTCCATGCTCGTCGCAATTGGCGATAAAAAAATCGCAAACGGGCGAAAAATGAGTTCTAGCGCTTGGTTCGTCTCGTTTATAAACACGATCGAGTTTTAATAGAGCTGTTTATTTTGGATTCGAAATGCCGAAAATCGAAAACATGTTCCGGAATGGAAATGATTAACCCCTCTGGAAGGCGTCCGGAATTCTGAACTGTACAAATTCCGGGGATCTAACGGAATATAATTTCCTCGGTGCGCCCCGCAATCAAGCAGGTCTATCGAATGCGACCCGAGCGAAAAGGCGCAAAAGCTCCGCGGCATTCACACATAACGGGGGCGCAATAAAAATTTCGTCTGTATGGCCGGAAATCATGTATCCTTTTTGTCCGCCAGATTTGCGAACCGTGATTTTGTTTCCGAGCCGCACGCAACGCGGATCGTCATTAGTGTGTTGCTTTTCCATTCACTTCTTTCAGGCCAGAAATCTGGTGCTCTAACGAGTTTTTCAAACGGCTTTTTGCTAATTGCGGCCAATGGAAAAAATGCAACGGATCGGCGAAGAGGACGCGGCCACCCTCGTTAAAACTGTATTTTAATTAATTAAAAACATGTCGTGAACTGCCACCATTAAAGCCAAAGTAATTGAAGTTTATGCTCCTCTCGCCGTTATGGAAGTGGCGACTTTCGATTGTGTTGACGGCGCTTTAAAAGCCCTCAAAATTAATTTTATTTATTAACGAGAGCGGTTTTGCGAATTTTAATCCAGTCCACCTCCGTTTTTACTATACAAAACCGCAAACGCAATGGCGAGTATGTAATATTTTATAGCCCTTATTCCCTCAGTGACAGAATATCGCATATATGTAGCGGCAGGAAAAGAACGATTCCCAAATCGGGGCCAGCAGTGTTTACAGACATCCCGCCGCGGATGGATGGCCGGCCGACAGAAAGAGCGAATGCACGACCCCTACCAACGTTACTTTACTGCATCACCATATCGTAAAACTGCTTTATTAAGGGCGCAATTTTATTTTTCTAGTCTTTGATTTCGCCTCGCTGGTAGCACTTGCTCTTTCGGATTTATACGGGGCACGCGTCGCGCATTTCGGTTGATGCATTATGCAAATGCTAGCGTAAAACGGACCGAAAGATTTTCGGCTCTAGAGGTGTAAGCGCCGGAGCCGTGAGAATCTCAAGAGGCACACCGGTGTTATAATTTATGGACGTGAAGATTAAATTGTTTAGTGCACAATGTGTAATCGCATCGGATCCGCGCCGCGACTTGAAGGTGATAAATAGACATTACATGCATAATTTATCGGGACGAGTCGCCATCCGATCAGATTGCCCGCAATTTTACGCCAATTTTTTTTTTCCATACCTCACTAGTCGTCATTACTACCTAATTCCAAAAAACAGGACATACGTAAAGAGTGGCACATTTATAATACATGCAATCGATTATTCCCCACTGTATTAACTCAATTTTCCCATCAATAATGATGAATGCCAGTTCGGTTATATTGGTAGCAACTGTATTTGATTTCCATTTCTTATTTCGCTCGTCATTTTCGATGGCTTTTCGGAAAAAGGAGATGCGCAAATAGAAATATCTACATACGATGGAAATCATGCTTGGCTGTAGGTATGGGCACATACAGGCATCGATGTGACATGGAATAAAAGTTAAAAAGTGAGTATACCCATAATGCATCAAGTCCGCGTGGTGCACGAGCTAGTTTTGAAAGCGTCGCGACACACAGTCCTGATCGACGGACGTCGGTCTACTACCAGAACCAGAACCAGACGCAGACGGACCAGACCAGAACACCCCGAGCGCAACGTTAGCGCGCATCATTACACGTCGGGCCTCGTATAGTACCCACGGCTTTCGCTACGGCTACAATGTTATATATATTTTATAGTTAAACCGCTACTAACATCATATAAACGGCCCAGCAGACAGAGGAGCGCCTCCGCTGCATAATTTGGAATTTTCAACTTTTTGAAAATTTCAAAGTGCTGTAACTTCTTTATTTGTTGAGATATCGACGGCAAATTCAAATTGGGTTCTAATTGAGTCATCTGAAGTGAGAAAATGCGTCTAATATTGCCGTACCGTTGAAAATAGAGTAAAATTTTCAAACGGCCATAACTTCGTTATTAGTGGTGCTATCGAGTCGCACGACCTGGGAAGCGCTTAGTTAGCTCAAAATCTATCGGGAAAAGTGTCTGGATTTCGATTTGGACGACATTTAGTAATTTTCGATTTTTTCGAAAATCCATCACTCTGGGTACAAATTTTGCTCGAAATTTTCAATCGACCATAACTTTCGAACCGAAGCTCCGATCGGGATGGGCGGCAGCGCATTCGAAAGAGCGTCAAAAAATCTACCAAATGCTCCTAGAGCGCATCGGAAAAAGGTAATTTTTCATGTAAATTATGGCCTCCGAAAAATCACCAAATCATCGGTCTCGTAAAATTAAAACCGGTCTAACTTTCGAACCGATCGAGATATCGATTCGGGCGACCCGGCAATCGAAAGAGAATCAAAAAATTAATCGAAAACAGTATGCGGACATGTGCAAAAAGCTTTCGAATTGACCGAGAATCGTGCTTTTTAAATTTTTGACATGAAATTTTTACGAAAATTTCAACGATTTTCGCAAACTTCAAAGTGGCGAAACTTTCTTATTAGTCGAGATATCGATAAAAAATTCAAATTGGCTTCTTACTGTGTCATCTGGAGCAGATACATGCGTCCGGTATTGGTTTATCTGAGAAAAAAAAATGTTCGAATTTTCGAATTTTCAACTTTTTGAAAATTTCAAAGTGCTGTAACTTCTTTATTTGTTGAGATATCGACGGCAAATTTAAATTGGGTTCTAATTGAGTCATCTGAAGTGAGAAAATGCGTCTAATATTGCCGTACCGTTGAAAATAGAGTAAAATTTTCAAACGGCCATAACTTCGTTATTAGTGGAGCTATCGAGTCGCACGACCCGGGAATCGCTTAGTTAGCTCAAAATCTATCGGGAAAAGTGTCTGGATTTCGATTTGGACGACATTTAGTAATTTTCGATTTTTTCGAAAATCCATCACTTTGGGTACAAATTTTGCTCGAAATTTTCAATCGACCATAACTTTTGAACCAAAGCTCCGATCGGGATGGGCGGCAGCGCATTCGAAAGAGCGTCAAAAAATCTACCAAATGCTCCTAGAGCGCATCGGAAAAAGGTAATTTTTCATGTAAATTATGGCCTCCGAAAAATCACCAAATCATCGGTCTCGTAAAATTAAAACCGGTCTAACTTTCGAACCGATCGAGATATCGATTCGGGCGACCCGGCAATCGAAAGAGAATCGAAAAATCTATCGAAAACAGTATGCGGACATGTGCAAAAAGCTTCCGGATTGACCGAGAATCGTGCTTTTTAAATTTTTGACATGAAATTTTTACGAAAATTTCAACGATTTTCGCAAACTTCAAAGTGGCGAAACTTTCTAATTAGTCGAGATATCGATAAAAAATTCAAATTGGCTTCTTATTGTGTCATCTGGAGTAGATCCATGAGGCCGGTATTGGTTTATCTGAGAAAAAAAAATTTTTCCATATGCGGACGTCTCCATTTTCTAATAGCCGCAGACGATTACGTCAAAAATCACCTTTTCTTCGGGACACCTCGTCATTTTCAATGTAAATAAGGGCTGAAGAGGTGAATCCTCTTTCGGCTGATTCATCAATTGCGGCCCATTCTGACGTCCCATGTGGGTACCTGAATATCTGGGAGTAATTGAACGTTTCAATTGTCAGGTGACAGCATTAGTGGATGAATTTTTTCGTTTACTATGAATAACAGACCGGCTTGTGCGGTTTTATGAGCACGTCTGGCATTTACGGACTCCGGTGGCAAATTTGTACCGACGCTAACGGCAAAAGGAGTGAAGGTTGATCGTCCGACTCCGGGGAGGTCGCTGAATATTTGAACAGCGGGACTCGGCACGGGAAAGAAGGGAAACGTAAAAATGACTTCAAATATTGAAGGGCGCAGTCCAGCTGGTTCAGCTAGTTCTTATTTATCAGAGCAAATTAGGCGGCCGGTCTGGATGACAAAAGGCCGTCGATCATTTTCTTAATTGTCGCAACGCATGTTTCGCATAAAAGTCGTAGACAATGACGGATGGCCCAGCGTTGCGATTTTGATCCGGGTGTCCGTGCATGCGATGCCTCGGGACATGATATATTTATTATCCCTTTGATTTTGCATCGTATATTATACGACGGGTATAGGTACGCGTAATTGAGTTCGCTAGATTTATAAGGTGTTTTCTCAAATCTGTCAGTAATCCCAGCCAACTTGATAGATTCAAAATTAGAGAGCTGATAATATTGAAGGAAAATAATAAAAACAGTGTCTTTACTCTTGAAGTTTCTCCAGAAAGTTTCGTATCGTAGGTAAGCTAGTAATGGATCTAGCGTCTTGATGGAAAAACATTTGTTTATGTTACCACAACTGTTGTAAAAGTTTGGAATGCCTAGGTATACAGGAGTAATTCCAGTTTGAGATTAACCAAAGCGGGACACGGAAGTATAGCGCCCTTGGAAATTTCTCGAGCACTTTCCGAACTTATTACCATAAAGCTCCGTCATCCAAAAATCGGCGTAGTTCGGTATAAAATGAGAGCATTAAGCTCCTTATTTTTTCGCTTGGTTCGCGATATATCTCCGATCGGATTGTTACACCACAATACGAGCGAATCGTTCCTCTGCATATTATTAAAAAGCTCCGTACTCGGTGTATTTACGATAGGATTTTATATAAACCAGAAACGATTATTTGCAATTAAGGTGGGTTTGATTTCTGATAAAGCTCGCCAGCTCTAACAAAAACGTACACAAATCCAATCAGGTAGGGCCATTCAGGAATTTCATCTCTACTTTTCGTGCCAAGACCGGGGTCACTGTTGAATTTCAGATTTATCGCGACAAGATAATAGGTACATCGATTGATAAAAACATTTAGTTCAAACCCTTTCCGGATTCGATCTGCTTACCAATGCTATCGTATACGCGTCCTCACATATCATCCCTCTTCAACCTCATGACGCGATATTACGAATAGCGGTGGTGTGGTCTGGAAACCCGGGTAATTGTCAAAATAAACCAATTAATAATGCAAGGGCTGGCTGTGTGGAAGCTTTGTGGAAGAAACGTCTGGATAATTAATGGCAACTCGTAAGGTAATAGAGGAATCCAGATTTTCCGGATCATCCATAATCAGGGAAAATACGCCAAGTGGAATTAAGGGTGGCTCACCTCGGGATTCCCGCTTTAATATTTAATCTTCCATAAGAGCCGGTTAAGTTTTTATCCGAAAGGCCATCACGGCCCCGAATGCCGTTCAAATTAAATTTGTAACATCCGCCATTAAGCGCGGTCATCAATAACAAGGTCTGAGAACAAGCCCGGAGTTGATAATTTAATCAGATTAGGAGCCTATTAACGTGATTGCGGATATCACATTGTATGGTACACCTGATGGGCAACATTAATTCTCGTAGACTGGAAATTTCTATCGAATAATTCGAATGAGACAATTACGCCGATCGGCCCCATTATTCCGCAATGTTTGCACTGTTTATTAAGTTCGCTCCATCGCCGGCACCTGGACACTCAACCCGGAAGGCCGTTTCAAAAACCGAGCGGTAATTGGTTTATTACATTGTCCGAGTGTGGGGCGATAAATCAGACCTGATGACGGACGTTTTACGTCTGCATGTATGCAAACACGCCTGTTATTGACGGACCCGCCAAACCGATTGATAGCTCGATGCACGTAACGTATAGGTACGCATACCTGGGACCGGGCCAATATTCTAATCGGAAATCTATAAATTGCATCATATACTCGAGCCTCTTGAAAATAGACAATAACTTTAAAAGGCTTGAAATTGATGATGTGGAAATCAATAATGCCCTTTGCTGCGGTGGCGTCCCATTTTTCTTTTTATCCGAGCGAAACGATACGAAATATAACAAAATGTGTAGGCAGATATGTACGGAGATCGTGTCGCTCGGAATAGTTTTAATAACAGAGGGGTTGCTTCTGCAGGTGATGGGTACTAATTACTATGGGATGAAGTCCATGTCCCGCGTCCCGGTGATAGTAAACTCCGGCTAGGTTCCGGGGTACCTAAGCGTGTAAAGTCCGTATAAAACCCAGACGCAAAACACAATTCCCGTACCGTACCGTAATCTGGCAAACACCGACCTCGGCAGTGCGAATGTGATGATGGTAATAAAGCGCCCCCATTGAAATAGCCCGGCGCATCATCATCATCATAATGATCATGCGGTTTAGTTCGTGTAATAAGTCGAGTCGCATAAGTTCGCGGCCGCAAACTCGATTTGCTAATTCCCGTTATTAGATTAGAGTCGGCTTTTTAAATCCGAGCGCGGAAACACAAAAAGTGCATTAGGTCGGAGGCGACATTTAAATGTTGCTCGTCCCGGAGCCGAACCCGGCAACAACACGCGTTTACGCTTCTACCGGAATTGCCGGGAGGAATGATGTCGCCAGGAATTGCGCGAGAACGCGAGATTTCGGAAGCGACTCGATGAAATCAAAATAATATACCTCTGCGTGGGAACTTCCGATGGCGATCTTGGGGTAGATGTATAGTCACGCCGAAGCGATTTTTCAAAATCTGTCAATATTTTTGGAGTGTAAGTGACATCTCGAGCGTCATTGTGGTTTTGTGCCCGAGCGGCAGAGGAAGTGTCTGGGATGTCTGAACACGAAAAGTAATGTTAAAGACGCAAAAAAGTTATATACTGAGAGCGTTTTACGGTGATCAATCATATTAATGTATAAGTTATTCTTTCTTATACTACCGTTTTTTCTTCACTCGGTGCCTTCTGTATTTATTTATATGTATCGATTTCCTCCGAATTCCCATCAACAAGTCTCCAACATAAATAATTCCAGAAAGTATTCTCCCTAATTATCTAAGTACACATTGTTGCGCACAGCGATTTAGTTGGTGTTTCAAATCCGGAAAGTCTGATTTCGTATTCACGAAGTCCTGCAACGGTCGCGGGAGTCCCGGAACTAGCCGGTCCTGGCTGAAACTAAAGCCGACGCTAAAACTGAAACGATTTGATCCCATGAACGGTTATTATTTACGGGTGTGGCGAATGGAATCACAATGGCGTCACGTATCGTCGGACTTTTCGTGCTCGCGGATAATTGAAACGAATTAATTCCGGGATTCCGGCAACACGGTGTCTCTCGTGCCGTCGTCGACGTTGCTTGCACTCTGATGTTAACCAACTCCGTCCCCGTTCATAAACACGAATAAATTCCTTTTCAGCTTTCAGGAGTTCCGTAAAGACTCGAAAGTTTACAGCTTATTAAGTGAGTATTTTACTGGCTACATTAATATTACACAACACACGTTTATTATTCGTAAATTTTCGTTTACTTCCTGGCGTACCGTTAGGCCTTAGCCAAGCCGAGCCGGGAGAACTCCCGGTCTGTAAAATTAAAAGGGATAATTATTGCCCTGCATCCGAATGAAAAATCCCGAAACGCGGCGCAGAGAAACGGTGCGATAAATAATGACCTGAACGGTTTCCGCCGAATCCGAGTACAAGAGAAAATAACATCTGTTCATTTGAACGGAAACATACCCCGAATTGAAGTCGAGACCTAGAGAGGTGCTGGCTATTCGCTCGCAAACTCAATTCCGGATGCGCATTTCAACGGTTTTTTCACGAAGCCATTCTATCGACGTCCGATCGGGCGCACCCCCACTTTAATTAATGATTAGGCTGCGGCTGAACGGAACCCCCTGTGTATTTAAGCCCACATTTGCGCCCCGGGATGATATCGATTGCCTTTTTCAGTCGGCTCCAAGTGCCACGATGCAAAAACCTGCCCGCTTGTGTATTTTTTCCATCCCCCCCGAAGAAAGGCGTCCCGTATGAAAATAAATAATATCGGGAGTCGCGCCGGGACATCTCCATGGCTTCTCCCCTTAATCCCGCTTGGGCCATTTTTGAGGGAGAATTTATGTGGCCGTTTGATATTCATAAAAGTGTGTCCGACGTGTCAATCCGGACCGTTCACTCGAGAAACAATTTTTTAGCGGCGAGGGCGAGTTCGTACATCGATTCTGATGCCTTTGAAACGAACTACCGAATAATGGAATCGGGATTATTCACAGTTACCACTTTTCAATGTGATTTATAATCGGCTCGATTTGGGAAACAATAATTATATCGTCGGCCCTGGCGTTAACTGTGAATTGAGTTGCAACAATAGGAAGAGGGCATCATCTACTCTATTTTTCCATAATGGATCCGTGGCCCTCTCATTCGTCGTGAATAACTGCGAACGGGCAAAAAGGGAAAGTTAATAGCCCTTATAATTGCCCGGGGGATGAAAATGTTTGTGACGTCAGTGCCCAATTAACCTGCGGGGTGAACACACTTCTCGTCCCGGCTAATTCCGATGTTGTCATCGGCATTGTTCTGCGGAGGTTTGCTTATGTAAGACGAGTGCACGTGAATGTGTCTGAAACTTCAACTAGGCCTTTGCCACTTGGACAAGTCTTTTGTTATCAGCCGGCTTTGCGCTCCGCACACCTATACGGAAAACGGGCTCGCTGTTTTCGGCCGTTTATCAATATTCTTTTTCCACGTGATAGTGCAGCGAAAAAGCTTCGGGCAGAACGCCAAAGAACTAATCGGACGACCGGACATTAATATGAAACGACCGCCAAGCCAAGGCCCCCGACCGGGGCTCGAACCGAACGGGCGTTTTATCCGATCCGACAGATTGAAAGCCCATATGACGATCCGTTGCGAATTATTATGTAATGTCGGGGGGTAATGAAGAAAACGCAATTTCGACGATAATCACCGCCCATCACCGACTTCTCCAAATATGCCGAATTAACATTACAATGTTTACATGTAGCTAGGCGAACATTCGGCTCGTATAGAGAAAACAAACCGCTTCCCTTATATGTATACATATCCAGTGAATACCGTTGTTATGGTTAATATTATTATCGGAAGGTAATTCCAACAGAGCGAATTGAAATTTCAAATCAGACCGATTCCGATTTTAGTAATTTCAACGTTAATACATTCGCTCCTGAATTATGGATCGGCGGCGGTAGCAAAAGTCCTGAGCGACATTATAGAATTTTAATTAAACTTCAGAATAAGAGGGTTCGTGTCTCTCCCTCGAACCGCGGACTATTGAGACTATACGAGAACTCGAAGCTATACGCAATATTTTCGCCCATTACCGGGGAACCGACAAATTGGTCTCCCGCACACCCGGAACCGGCACAATGACCCGGATTTTTGCGACGTTTTCGCAAAGATAACTTTGGATTTGTCCGTCCTGTAGGGAAAACAAACGCTGCGCGTTTCGTGCCCCTTTGATGTCCGTTTACAGTTAATACGCGCCTTAATTACGGAATCTGTGTTTATGTTCTCTACGTGCCTGGATTCGCTATTCTGCGCCGCAATCACGCCGCATTTATGTATTAAAAGTCGTGAGGGTGCTCCGAGGTTATTCATCAAGTCGGGGATCTTCGTCACCACAAGGGGAGCGCCGTAATTCTCAGCAATGCACTCTACTGATTCACTGGCTTTCTCCCGGACCTGAACGAGTATATAACACAGATCCGTTGGACAATAATGGATTTCCGACTAAACTTTCAATTGTCCCGAGAAGTTTGAGGCTCGTCGATTCTTGAGAGTGCCCGAAATCGTGTGAACGGTGTCTTCTGCGTATTAATTCGCAGGCGCTGTGAAATTTTCGAGCGCCCACAATCGATCGATTTCCGGCGCCGCCACGGGCCGAAACTCCCTCCGCGAAACGTCACACAGGTCGGGCGCCCCCGCAAAATATGCGACCCGATTGACCGGGCCGCCCCCGCCCGCCTCGAATAGTACAAAACCTTTCGCGTGATTGTCTGCCGTCAGCGATTTCAATAAAAAAATATTCTCGAGGGGGCGGCTGCGACATTCGATTGCGATCGTTTTTAATTGAAATCTCTCTCGAGTATTTGATTAGCGCGTCAAAAGGGGCCCGGATTCTTCCGGCCGGGTGGCCACCCTCCAATTCTGCTTCAGTTTTTATACCGATCAGTTGTGATGAGGTGATTTCGTATAACCGACCGGCTACCGGCTAGGATGCGTCATTTCGGCGATCATTTTCCTTTCGCTGTTCTATTTTTGCGAGTCGGCCAGTCGGTCGGAACGGAACGGTTTTTCAGGGGTTAGGCAAGAGTAATTGCTGTATTAGTCGACGAGATAAATTTGATGAGGCGGAAAAACCGCATTTCCGCCGTCTTCAAAAATGTCAAGGGTCCGCGATTGTCTTGTCTCGTCGAAATGAACACAAAATGTTTTACGGCAATAATACCAACTTCGGACGTATATTCCAATAATATGCTTTACTATACAATGCTTCGTGGTGGGCGCTTTGTGCATGCGGTAAAGTTAGTTGGGTAAATTTAGCGCACGACGTACCGCTTTATTAACTTATTATTCACGCTCAAATATAACGCGGACAATTGAAGTAATGGATCTTTCTGACTGGAGACCTTCACAAAATAATGTTGTTAAAAATTAGGTCGCGAAATTCGTTTCAGTACATTAAAGCGCTTTTTCGAGAAGAAGGGTAAGACTCACATACACATTTCGCTTCGAGTAAAAAGATCTTCACTCGGGATGTTTTGTGGACGTAATATTTTATCCAAATGGATTTATACCACGGAGAAAGGGACGCAAAAATTTCGGGCAATATTTGCGCCGTCGTCGTACATCATTGAGCTAATCTGCACTCCTCCACGAGCCCTCTTGTACGCCCTCTCATCCCCGATACTCTGCACAAAACGATCGTTTACTTTCTTATAAATCGCACTAATTTCCGCCACTAGAAAATGAGAGATCTTCGCGATAGTTCCATTAACATCGAAAGCCACTTGGGCATCAGGTACCCGAGCTTATCTCCTTAAAACAGAAGGACAACACCGGAGCGCTTTATACACTACATCGGAGCTCCGCTCCAATTCGTTTAATCAAACTCTTCGTTTTCCCGAACGGTTTTGTGATGGGTTATTTGGATAAAAGACGGGAACGGGGCTGCAAGACACGGATGCAACTGACAAGCTGCAGGGGAGCGCAAGGTCGAGGTTTGAATTATCTCCCTGTCGCATGCACGATTTACGACAAATACATAAGCAATTTATGGTGTCGGATCTCGGAAAAGAGGCCGACACACACGAAGTGCCTCTGGCCGGGGTTGAGGGTCGAAGAAGAGTGACGCAAATTCGGTCATCCGAAGTAGGAAGATGCGTCCGAAAACAAATTTTGAAATTTTCAAATTCGATCAGCAAGATTTTATTTGAGTATTAATTATAATAATAATCATGCTGTCGACCTCGACAACAGGGGGAAGTGCAAAGAGATGTCGTTCTAAAACGGGAGACCTAGAAAGGAAACAATGTAATCTCAACCCTTCCTGCGAGCACACATAGCGTGTTGTGTTTCATATAAATAGATCCACTCATATCGCGTTGGGAATACGAGATCTCTGGCGATTGAATCCGCCGTTTATGGGGTAATTTGGTAGAGGGTGGTCTCGAAACGATGATGCGGGTCGATTTAATTCGAACAACGCCTGTGTAAAAATTCACTCGATTTCGAATTTCATCAAACAATTCATCAAAAGAATTCCGACAGCGCGATTCCTGCTAAATAGATAAAAGCTCACTCGTTCATGTCGATGGCTCGATTTTGCGGATCTGACTTAATCACGTACTTACGTACGAGCGTTTTGCTTGCGGGAATTAGGAGCGTTTACCGGAACGTTCCGTGCCGCTTCCTGAATTATGAATGCGCGATGAGACCGGCAAACGGCAAAGCACAGCTTTTGCCGAGTCCGGAGCATCGATCGGGCGTTCGGCGCGGCCAGGAGGCGCCACCTCATGCCCGATAGGGGGAGCCGGTCGAACTCACCGTCGTCCTGATTGAATTGCTGCTTGAGGTACTTGTAGACGCGCTGGTAGAGCGTGAGCTTCCTGCGGGACTCGCCGCGGCCATCTGCCGGCGCCGCCTGGCTCTGGGGGTTGCTGTTGGCCTGGGGGCGCGGGGAGCGGTCCTGCTTCCTGAAGTTTTGGTGTGCCACCACGCTATACATCCTGCCGCTGGTTCATCCCCCGGATCTGCGGACACATCGTCAGTTACGAAAATGCCGACTATGAGGGGGATGATTTTATTCAAGCCTGTCGCCCCCGATATCGCCGCGGTGACGCCGAACGATCATGAAACGATACCCATTATCATATAATGTGCCTAGTATTAATAATATCGCTACCTACTATTTATATCTACACCGTATCCGTAAATACGATTCTAATCAAAATTTCATCTGAATCCATTTCACAGATCTGGGGCTTCAGGACACATAATTTTTTAAGCTCAACTTTCCATAGTGAGCAGAATCACCGCTAAAAATTGTTGACACCAACTCATAAACTCGTTGTATGAGTGATCGACATGTGCATAAAATTATACTGCACCAGCTCTTAACTAGGGTTGTAAAAATTTAATCAACGTTAGTTTCACGGAAAATTGCATTATTTCACTTGAAAATGGTCTGATTCTGGCTCGGTTATTTTCGACGTATTGCGGCGGGATGTCGTAAAGATTTCATTTGCACGCCTAATATTCAAATGAATTATTTCAGAAACCAGTGATTTCAAGTAGGATTTTAACTCTCCGATAAGCCACCCTTTCGAGTTGGGGGTGGGCACGACAATAATTTAGGTTTAGTGGGCAGTCCGGACCGTCCTTTCTCGAGTCGTCGGAATTTTGTAGCTATTATGGGAATATTGTCGTTTCGATTATTCCCTCGATCACGGTAAATAAATGCGACCGATTAAGGGGTGATGTATGAACTGTGATGGTAAATTGTCTGTTTTATATGGTTCCAGAAAGAGGGCGGTTTTAATGATGGGAGTAGATTTGTTTTTGAAATTTTAATTGTTCTTCGCCTCGAGCTCGAAATCTAGAACGCGGCTCGTTCCGTCTGAAATGGGCTCTTTAAATATTTCACACAAAATCCGTGTCAAAAGCACGAACGGCTGAAAACTGCGGCAGTTTTACAAATGTTTTGAATTCGCGGCGGGGCATTCTATTAGAGAGCAATCAGCACCATCACGATGAGGTCCGTACATTACTATTATCTGGAATTACATTGTGAGAAACTTCACCGGCGAACATTAATTAAGCCTACTCCGCTCCTAATCTGAATTTCAACAATTTATAACCCCCTGCCACCTGAAAATTACTTACCGAGATTTTTCAACCCCGATAATGCGCGCGGAGTAATAATTTGAAATCCATTTATTCATTATGTCGGGTATGATTAATCAATTTCGAAATTGATATCACATCGGTTTTGGTTTAGTTTCCGGACGAGTTATTCTGTCCGAACGAATTCCGTTTGTGTGGACAAGGGGCTCGTTTTTCGCTGTCAGTCATGTCGTTCTGCAACATACAGCTCACTCTGGTGAAGCGACAAAGGGTAAAAAAGCTCGAAATAGTTCACGCTCCCTTTGTTTTTAATTTCCGGGCGATAAATCAACCACTGTGAAATAAAAACAATAAAACGAAAGGAGATATAAATTTTGAAAGTACAGTGCCATTTCACCGAAGCAAATTCTTGCTGCTCCTGCATGGTGGAAGTGGTGGAAATTTCCGATACCTGACAAAACTCACCTCATTCCTTCAATTATTCACGACGCATCCGTATCGAGTAACTACCGATAAAAAGGACGTTATTGGGGTACGCAGAGTGTCGAAAAAATCTTATGCATGGGGTGAGTATTTTATTGGGACTTGATTTGCGATCTTTTTATAAAATCACGTACGTTCTGATGGTCGCACACTTGTTGAAAGTCGTAAGTCGCGCGCGTGCGATTCACTGAAAAGGACTAAAGGCCAAAGGAGTTTAGCCGTGTGGAGACACGTGAATACTGCAGGCGTCGCAACTCCCCTAATATTGCACCACGCCGGTCTATCAGCCACAGGACCGGATTGTAAATTCGCCCCCCCTGTTCGCCACTATACCCGACGTCGGCACAATAAAAAGGTGATTTACCGCTCAACAGTTTATCGCACTCGGGCCGTAAACGTTTTACAATTATTAATAATTTGCGACGATAGTCGTGAAGGGTGGAATTGACCGGCAATTCAAACTCCCAAACGTTTGAGAAGTTGCATAACCGACAATTATCCCCACGATTTTAACGCATGCAACGGTGAAACGGTGCCGTAAACTTCGAATCAAAGAGGAAATGTTTTCTCGACCCGTTATCAAGAACGCGGTTCTGAATTTTTTTATGTCGGGAAGATATGAAGACCGCAATTTAAATTCAACCCCCGAACTTGAGAGAATGGGGCGCACCAGACGATGCCGCGCACTGCAGTATCCTACAGGACCGCAGTCAGGATGGAAACACCCCATAAAGATAATTGCCTCCCCAAATTCGTCTTCCACATCATCCGCAGGTAGAGTGGCATTAACCGTGGACCGCCGGGTCGGCCACTGCTTCACATTTGAGGACTCCGACTCTTCCATGAATAACATAACGTTTAAAGTTATTTCTTAGGTATGAAAGTTTTCGATTATACAAACCTTAGCAAAATTTTTATGTACTCACAAAAACAACAGTTGGCTCATCTGCGGCTAGAAACAAGTCTAGAAATTGCGAAGCCTCACATATTGATGCTTCCTCTCGTCTTTATTCTCCTTGAGAAAAGGGAAGATTTTTATATTAATTACTTACAGAGCGAAATTAGGTGAATGAGAACGGTACGCCGCATTATCATTGTTGGAAGAATCGTGGATTATCAGACAAAACGGTATTATAATCCTGGCATAAAGAGCTTTCGCTTAGATTATAAGCTCGCTTTCTGTCTAAGAAATGAGAAACGTCTAGTAATATCATTTTGGTTAATTTAAACGAAATTTTTGATTTGTTATCTCAAGTTTTAAACATATGCATACAGATTTCAAGTGGGTAGGTATCTAAAATATAGCGAAGGAAGTAAAATGCGTGAATTATGAGAATGAACAATTTAGAGTGAATTCAGTTAGTTCAGGTGGCGTCGAATTAACGCGAGGCTCTAAATTTCGTTGCGATATTTGTAACACCATACAGGTACCGCGCTCGATTCCTGGCGTTCAAAAGCTTATTATTGTTATTGTTAATGAGATAAATCATGTTGAATTTTTGACGGTTTCTCCACAGGAGAGACGCGGTTATTGGCGGAGTGATAGGTTTATCCGCGCGCCTCGGCCTCTAATTTGAAAAGTCTTATGCATTGTTGTTGCCCTTGGTAAATTTAAGTCGTCCTCTTGCCCAACCACACGTTTCCTAATAAACATTCCTGCAACAGCACCAGATGTATGTGTGTGCAGCAGCAGCGCGATAAAAACTTTTAGGAGGCAAACGAGACCGCGCCGTGGCGCAACCACACATTTATTTATAATAATTGTCTCCGATTAATATCCGCCGGGACTGATTTTGCGTATTTGTTTAATTCATAACGGCGGCCCTTTTCATCGGCGAGATAATGGTGTTATGGGCGAACAGTTTATTGGGCGCATTGAAAAAGCTCATCAAAAATGCCATCAGCGCTAAAACCCGAAAGAGATATGCAAAATATCGCTTTTTATAAGGGTAATTTGTCATATTTTAACTAATGAACCCGGTTTATTACCTGGCTTTTACCTGCAGAGGGCCTTTTTAAATTTATTGCCAGCTACTGAGTTTTATTAGTGGGTATATTATACCTACCTGCAACGCATCTGTAAAAGTGGTAACTTTCATACCGGGTTAGGTCAGGTAAAAGTGATTTTCTGGCAAATCTCTCACTCTCGTTATTGTCGTTATAGATAAACGGACATAACAATGTTTTGGAATCTGTCACCTGATTCCCGTTCTGTTTCTGATAGTATTGTGAGGTAGATATTATTATCAGTGACGAAACTAGTGCGTAATTATTATCTTATCAGTTTCCAGAAGAGGGTGATCAATACTAATAGAGGAATTTTTACCGTGGAAAATAGTAATTAAGTTTCGAGTCAGAGATTGATGAAGAATAAATCGAAAGGAATTTTTACGATTATTGGTGCAGAATAGGGAGAGAAGCCGCCTTTTGTGTCCGATCCTTACCGGCAAATTGAAAGGGAAAGTTGGGCCCTTGTCGGTGACCTGTTTCCTTAATTTTGATCGCACAATACGCATACCGCCAGACTGTCGGTCCCATGCCCCGAAAAAATCTAACCAACTTTGAACCAGATCCGGAAGAAAGTTCCTATTGTTATTGTGTTTCATATAAAGAACCGCATCTCGACGAACTTTTGTTGATGATGATCGCCGAGGTTTTCTATCGTCAAATTTTCGTAATAATGGGCCCGGAATGTGTGGCTAAATGACCGTTTTTGTCTAACCTAGGCCTATTGAGGATTCTGGGAACTTTACCCAAATCAGTCCCCCGCTTTGTAATTATTGCGGATTTTCGGGTAAGAAGGGCCTCGGTTTCAGCTGAATGGGACTCACAAACACACACACACATAGTCCAGGTGATGGTGTATTTATTTACGGACCGCTTTCGCTTTCGTTGCCGAAACCGAAGGAATCTATTAATTTCCGAAAATGTCAATAACGTAATATTATCCTTTTCTGGGAGCTTAATGTGTCCGAAATGGCGATCTTTACCTGCTAAGCTTTACCTGACCTGAATTCATTGACTAGATAATGTTACTGAAGCCCTTATCAACAATAATTTCGGGGTTTAGGAGTACGACAACAGAAAATCGGTCGCTTCCCTGGATATCTTTTCTTTTTATAGGTAGGTATACCGTTGCGCGAATCACGTTGCGAATATTTCAAAGAAATTAGATTTGATGATTAATGATGGTATAGTGAATAAAATAACCTAGACATTACATGTCTGGTAAAAAAACTGAATAAAAGTGTCCGGTTTATACAATAATCCCATACTTTATATTGTCGTATTTCTATAAATAAATCATGTTTCATCGTTTCACTTGCACATTACAGGGCAGCGTCTACTGAATTTATTAAATTTTCTACCTACAATCATTACAGTCAGCTGCATGAGGAAAGTGCATTTTGCAATAAATAAACTTTTGCTGCGTAGAGATGTCTATTTGAAGCCTCTTTTCTTCTAGAAGGAAATGTAATAACGTTATCGATAATGAAAAATTCTTAGTGTTGTTATTATCATTCGAGACTCCGGATCGGTGAAAAATGAATGCATAGTACGAAAGAGGAGAGAACGTGGCCCACTGCGAGTGCATATCCGAAGAGTGACAGTTTTACTGTTTACGTTATGTGTCCGTGAGGACGCTTCTGTGAAGACATAAGGTAAGTTTACTGTTAGTTATTTTGGGAATTGGTTATTATTATCAACAGTAAAAATAATTTTTTGCTTCAATTCCACAGCGAAAATCGATTTATCAGTTTAATCAGTAACGGACCTCATAATAATTCGAGACTCTTGAAATGGGTTACTTCACAAATGATAAGTATGTATAATTATTCTCTCGTTCTCCCCCTCCCCCACTTTCTCTTCGCAAGAGTTTCACTTCAGAAAAATTGTATCCGTATTGAAGTACAGAGAAATTCTGGAGTTTAGAAATGGAATGATTTCATTACTCAATATTTTGTGAATTGTCCTCTTTTCAAATTTTAAACTAACGCGGAAACCATCATGTTCGATGGATAATTCGTATAATGGTGCAAACAAGACCACGGTTTTGGTATTTTTATTGTAAAATTCTGTTTTTTGTTGTTCAACCCACCCGGCTTTCAACCCCTCGTCACAAATTCTGCCTAGTTTAAATAATTGAAGAGAGGAAATAGTCAATAATTCATTCGGAAGTTGAGTGCGGCGAGTTGGCACAAAAATCGATTACAACTCAACTTTAACTTTGTATAATGTACGCACGTCGATAGATATTAGGTGTACCTACTTGTGAATGAAATAACGAAGCCGCGATTGCATTGATTGCAAATCGTTTGTATTCGGTCGGATAGTTGGTTCTTCAAAAGCTTTTTAAACGCGGTCTAATTTTGCGTTCTCAATTTATATTGCCTTTAATAGATACATTGTTAGTGAAAGTTGAAATAAACGTGGTGTCAACCACGTGTTGACTAGAACACATGGTCACAATTGAAGAAAACGCATTTTATTATTGACATGACGGAATAGGGTACTCGACCTATCTGCATTTAATAACACATACAAATCATTCCAATTTCAATTAGGAATTTCAAGAATAGGTAAGTACGTATCATCCTCGGTATCATCAGGTTCAAGAAGATCGTATCGCTGTGTTGTCTGTATGTATGTAGATATACGGAAGACCTTGACCTACAAGATATTAAGGGATGAAATGAAAAATAGGCTCCCGGCATCAGGGCCATTCTGGAAGGCGTTTTTTCCTCATGTGGTCTGGATGGCTCCTTCTGTCCGTCCGAGTCGTGAGTCCGTGTGTGTACTTACATACATATACTCGTAGTACCGTCGGCTTTGCTTTATCCTTGAGTGTCGAGTGCCTTCCTTTGCGTTTTTTTAGTTGTGCCTGACCAAACCTGCTCCTACGTCCATTCATTTGGAATTGAGAAGGTAACGCGGCGTGCATGGAGTTTTCAGCTAGGCTCGGCTCGCCCCAGTCCCCGATCGGCGGGCGCCCGGGCCCGGAGCCCGGACGCGAAGAGGTTTTCCACCGTGCGGCAGGGCAGCCGCACCGACTGAATTGGTCGCGGTTGGGTAATCGGACATGTGGACGGATGGCCGCTTATGCAATTCCCTTAATTTATTCGTAACTTTAAAGCCGAACGGCGAGTGTAAACAAAACGTAAGGTCAATGAAAACACCAGCAATTTAAAATCTAACGGTGCTATGGAGGAGCTCACCGTGTGGCCCGAATATCCATTCCAACATTTTTAGGAGTTCTTCGAGGTCAAGGTCAAACTACTTTTATTTTTAACTTTTTCCAATCGGTATTGATGTTAATTCGCCACCGACTGCATATAAGCCGTGCCAATGACCAAGTTTACAACTGTACTTTTTGTCTTTCCTACATATTATTATGTATTTCGAACAATCCCGATCGACATTTCCATCACGTTCTCATAAGCCGACATCCGCATATCTACATACATATGTATCTACTCACAACGCCTCTTTGTCTCGATGTTTCGAATGCGACGACTTTTTCCGAAAAATATCACAATAACCCATTCACGTCTTTCTCCGTGGATTCGTCCCGAACCGAGAACCAATAGATTAGCGTTAGTACCCATAAACGACTCAACACAGGAAATTCTTTCTGCCTTTCTGCCTTTCTGCCTTTCTGCCTTTCTGCAACAGTGAAGAACCGACCGGAGAGTGGACCGGAGCGTCGGTTATGTCGGAAATATTTTCCACGAAATCGTCCGTAATATAATCCTTACTGGAGGCCGAAGGTAATAGCACCCTTGTCCGTGTCCATCTCGGCCAACCTTCGCTTTTCTAAAGAGATACACGCAGATAGAGGCGACTGTATAAATCATGAATATCGACTAATCTCCACCATTCGAGTTGGCACTTTTACAGTTGCCGTAATAAATCACGAACCTTCGGCAGGAGGAAAAAATTCAATTGGGCAATTATTGAACTTGATCGATATGAAAGGATCCGCTCTGCTTTTTTTCTTCTCTCTATGAACGTTCGGCTAATATAACGGGATGAGCTGATGTAAGGATCGTGGAATGCAAATAACAATAGAAGCACATGATGCTGAAAACAAACTGTACTCTCTCGCCGTAAGAAAGTAATAGAAAAAAGTGATTTAACAGTAAAAGAGAATGGTGTCTCTCAGCGAGCCGGATTAATTTTTATGTAATCTCCATGTAATAATCATCCGCAGAAACCGCGACTGCAACTGTTCATTTCATCCCGACCTTCTTTTCTATCCGATGATATCTATGGTACATATAGTTTAAAGTCTACGCTGCGACAATATTATGACATATCCGTGAGAACCAGTATAAAAGCTCCTCGTTTTAC
The DNA here is from genome assembly GCA_949788335.1 of Salpingus planirostris. Lineage (NCBI taxonomy): Eukaryota > Metazoa > Arthropoda > Insecta > Coleoptera > Salpingidae > Salpingus > Salpingus planirostris. The sequence goes on from OX460929.1 coordinate 7,986,110, forward strand.
TTTATTTGAATTTATAGTTTTCTTTCGACGACCGTATTATAATAAACAACCAGTCGCATTGACCTTCCCCTCGAAATAACGAAACGTCTTTGACACTGACTGAGAACAAAATCTGGTAATTGAGAGCTTTCCTTTAAAGTTTCGTCAACGCACGACACAGACACACACACACACGCACGCACGCGACGTCATTTATTGTACTTATTTCTAGTTCACATCGGTTTGTTGTTGTTTTGGCGTGTTCGAAATAATATCGCAATGCGAGAGACGAGGAAGTGAATACCAATTTCTTTTCTAGAAAATAACTGTCTTTTGGTTTGGTCAGAAATCTCATCGGCATGAATCACGTTTTCGCTCGAATATTCGGTTGGTGGAGCGGTGAAAATGGGACGTAAACAAATGATTTCCTCTAGTCATCTCTTCTAGAAAACTACGGTATCCAGACGGAAATGAGGTTATAGCGATTACTGAATTAGTAAATTTTACGACGCTGATTTGGTTTAAAAAGCTCCCTTGATACCTTACAATCTCGTCGTCATTAAAAAGAAGAAAGCGTCGTTTATTACACGAGGGCTGAAAACTTCAACTTTGTGTAGTTCTATTATAACCACCTTCACGAAACGAAACTTGATCTAATTTCCAATCGAGTGACAATATCTCATCATATCGGGTGTACTGAATTAGATTTGCTTTATTTACAGAGAAAAAGTAAAGTAGTCCAACTTTCCTTTAGACGTTTCGTAGTCGTAAAAAGTAACTTACGATTTGATACAGAATGTCACTTTCGTTATTTCATAACATTTAGCAAGGTGGGTAGGTAACACTTGCATCAGTTTTGTTTATGACGAGTCATACAAAGTCCCTCCAACCGAGACACTGGCGGCTCTCCGAACGGAATGAAAAATTTCGACAATTCGAGCGGCCCATTTCGGCTTAGAGGGTGCGCGAAGAGGGCGAGCCGGATGCGCGGACTGGGCGAGCGAGCTTTCGGGGTGTCCGCGGGGAGTAAACGCGAGTGCGGTGAGAGAAGGAGAGAGTGAGAGAGTGCAGAGAGTGTTTCTTTGCGTCATGGAGAGTGTTACACTGAAACTCGCGGTCAAGTTCACACAGAGGAGTGAGAGACGCACTGCAACACCTCTCGCTCGGTCGGCCGCAAATTAGGTTAAATATCTCCGTGAAAAATTACTCGAAGGAATGCAATGTTATGCTTTAGAGGCGTTGCAACACCACAAGATCTGCGACCGCTTATTTGCAACTCTTATCTTAATAAAAGAACCGAAGAAACCGTGGCAAGGCAGTCCGGAAGGCAAACATAAATCGGCGATCTAGAGCTTCTCGGGAGCTTTCGGCAGAATAAACCACTGTTTCATTTCGGCTTTCAATCATAAAAGTAGTTCGTAGAACTTTCTGGAATGATTTTTAAATGTCTGTTTGAGATAGAGAGGCTGGAATGTTTCGCAATTTTTCGAATTTCGGATGCTTTCTTCGAGAATCACGCGTGGAAGGTTCGGGACGGGTTCCGTTATGCCGATTATCGCTGATTCAGGGAACTGAATTGTCGGCGATGACCTAAAACAACATTAAAGTGTAAGTATTTTGTGCCGTTAGATTTGGCTTAGATCTGTTTAGCGACATCGATTTTGGCCCCGCCTGGTTCGTTTAGTTTCTCTTCGGCTTCCTGTTATGTAACGCTTTCAATGGTCTCTTTTCTCTTTCTTTTAGCGATGGAATATTTCGCGTCTCATAGGCTAAAAATGTGGAACAATAGCGAAGGTTTTTTCCTCGTTCGCATAACGGAATCGTAAACTTGATTGGGATATTTATATGCGCAACCTGCGAGTTCAAACGATCCCGATTTTTTTTTTATAGATTCAAGTCACGGTCACGGACGAATCTTTTTTTTGTATTAGTATTATTATTATTATTAGAGGTAGGAAAATTTCCGATATCAAAAAGTCCATCTTCTCGATGGAAGTCTTCACCGAGATTTTAGTGGCGAAGGATATTGGTGCGATTGCTACAGAGAGCTGGTGAACCGTGAAGACTAGAGTTCAAGGCTCCACTCCGGCAGCTCCTCAGAGGTTTAGGTTATATAACGATAGGATCAACGTGAATCATCCCGAACCTGAAAAATCCGGTCGGTATAAATCGATCCGGATTTGAGGTTGCAGGATTAAATGATAAGAACAATTCTGGCTGGGTTTCGGTTGAATTTGTCAAGTCGGTGTCAACGGAGCGCTAACCTGATCGGAGGAGAAGATGAAGAAGAAGAAGAAGAAGAAGAAGGCAAAAACCGGACGCGCTGGGTTGCGGTCAAGTGAAAGGATCTGTATGAAATTTCGTTATGTAACAGAGATGCAAAGACGATTCAAGTTGTCGATGATTTGAATAAATTAATGGGATGCTGTCCGGATTCGATCGGGTTTTTCCGCGGATGATGCAAATGATTTTTTTCCACCATGCAATTTTGATGAGACTGCGTGACTCGGGCACTGGTCAGTCAATCCACGTAGGGCATACGTCTTGGTTCGGCCAAAAACGTGTACAATAACTGGAAGTACGATGGTAATTCGAGCTAAAATAACAAAAAGATGTCTGGCTCCTCAATTCAATCGCAATGGTAAATTTCGATGCACTCGCAAACGCCGTGTGCCGATGGCCGACAATTGATGATATCGAAGAAATGCGGGTCACTTCGTGCACTTTTTTCTCTCGTACGTACGCAGTACATACCTTCAGTGATATTGTTAGTGCATTCTCTTTTCGTCTTGTGTTATTGTCTTGGCCATTTCGAATTTCTCGGCTTCTCGGTTCTAATAATTATGTAACGAGAACCATTAGGCAACAAACTATTGTCAGCATTACGAACAAAATGAGCCTGGCCTCTTTTACACTCGTTCTTATAGTATGGGTACCGATGTGAACTGGCATTACCGACATACTTAATTCATAAAATTGTCACTGAATAAAGTGCAAACGAATTAAAAAGTGAACTATTTTACAGGACTTAACGGCAGCAATTATTATGCTGTTGCGACGGTTTTGAAATAATCGTCTGATTGACGGCTATCCACTGCATAAACGATGGAACGAAAATTCACTGCGCGAAAACTCGTTCCTATCTGTATCAAAAGTGTGAATCTACGTCATTATGTATATTATTGCGTATACCGTGTCTATTAAATACGCGCAGAAAATTCGATGCAATTTACCACAATCCTCTATGAAACGTTATCTCAAAAGTTTCGGATTTCCAACTATGGACTTTTTTCGGAAAGGAGGTCTAGTCGGGTCCAATCGCCACATTGCAACCTCAGAAATACATATGCGGTAGGCTTTTGCACATGCACCGATTTAGGAGACACGGTGTATGAGTAAATAAATAAATAAATGAATGAACGGATGAATGAATTAATAAATAAATAAATAAATGAATAAATAAATAAATAGTAACAACTTTTGAACATTTTTTTCACAATTACTTATTAAACCAGATCTGATGATATAGAACAGGTTGTAGAAGTTCTAATCCCGTGAATCCGTCATCAATTTACATAAATATAAGAACACCTGGACGAATTTCTATTGCCACTCTGATTAGAAAATAGAAAAAAGCACAAAACGTGCTCGTTCATAAACGTCCGGCAATTTATTGCTCTTCTGATTAAATATACACCGGCGGGGTGACTAAATTGGATGTTATGTCATTGACTTTAACTACCTGTGCGGTTCTCCGACGACGATGATCACTGTCCTGCGACTCATGCGAGTGTGCATAATTGTGTAGTGCAAAAATAAATTGGTCGAACCTCTAAATTTGACACTGATTCCGACGACCGACACCGACTTATAAGTTATACCAATGTTCTGCCGCAACCTTTGTCATCAAGACCGACAACCTACAATGATCGCGATGCGAATCATCGAATTAATTCCACTTTAGCGTGCAGGAGGAAATAATAAAACGAGATGGACGTGATATAATAAACGATGGGAAAGCCATTCTATCAATTAGCCGGGCATCTAATTAAAATGCATGAACTTTATTGGGACGAGGAAAATTAATAAACAGTTCAAAGACTGGACAGAGAGGACACACTTAAAGATCCCACGGTCCATTCATTTACATATCCTTACGTTTCTTTGTGCGGACGGCCCTCTGAATTTATAGCGAAAATCGTATCGGCTGAATGTATAATTATTTACATTATATAAGCGCTTCGGAGATATAAATTTATTAGGAAAAAATTAATTCCCTCTGAGCTACACAAGCAGGGCAAAAAATTATTTAGTTAACTTAACAAGCGGCTTCGTTACTACACATAAGCTTTTTTAATTGTGCAATAAATTACAGCCAGCACGGCCAAAGTAAAAGTTAGATGTTGTAGCCTATAACCGCGCTGACTTTTCTCAATAAAAATAATGAAAAAAAAAAACTGCACCAGTTCGGCCACGTACACATATACGTACGAAACGAAACCAGTAAAAAATTTCACGAAATCCCATTATAATTTAAATTTAGATTAGACGGATTTGTGCTAAGTCACTGATAAGATATGTAGCTTTTGGATTTCGAATGAGCCATATCTGATGTGAGGTGGGTTCCGTGAAAAGCGCTTTCGTTTCTTCTAGGTATACACCATACCTCTTATACATACACGACTATGAAATAACGTGTGTATTATTTATAATAAGTATGAGTACGATATTCGTATAATTACGTGTCGGGTTCGTACACAGACGCGTTCCCCAAATTGAACCGAACCCAAAAAGCGATTCGGATGAAATTGCGAAAGTAGGTACTCGAGTTAGATGCAAAGATTAATGTCCTTATCAATATACAAAAACAAAAACACGTTACAAAATGCTCCGGAGAATTAATGACTAACAACTAACTCGTTAAGAAACTGTAGGTTAATCAAGTTCAGGCCGATGCACGCCATTTCGCGCAATAATGCTGAACAACCTCAATTTGCACAAATCGAATGGACGCAAGAGCACGACGACACCCGGCGTTTCCTCGGAAAGACTGAAAGCTGTCCGCGCTCCACCCGAAGCATTTCGGGAAGAGCTCCAATAAGAGAAACTCCACTTATAAATGCACCACTCGCATGTATGTACTTACATGTATTCATGTGGGTACGCGAATAAGTAAACAACAGGCCAATGCTTATCGATGCAATTATGAAAACAAAACCATTTAGTTCCGCTAGAAGCAACACGCGAAAAATCTCATTAAGCATTTTTCTACTCATAGCTAATCGCTCGCCAATTATTTTGCTGAGGAGGCCTTTACTCTATAATCGCCTCATCCGTAAAACCTCTAATTTTGATCCGGGGGTTTTTCGGGTCTGTGGCTTCTCTCGAAACCCTCACCTCTGTGTTTTTTCACCACCTTACATAAGCCATGACAATGAAATCTACCGGTTTTTGTATTGGTGGTTAAATTTAGCGGGTATTTCCGTTTGTGTTGGAGGTTAACAATTCCATCACGGAGAGTGTATCATCGAGTATATTTTTGGCAATCTCAACAGGTGCTTTGATTGATTCGCGTGATGAGCGTTATGTAATGTCGGTGGGAAACCCATTTCCGAGTCGGCTTTAACGTCAAAGTTTAAAAAACGAATTCGTTATGTTCATCAGTATAACCAGAAAATGTGACTGGCATTTATCACCGAGAAACGGACGTCATCTTATTGAGAATTCCACCGTCGCTTCGATCAAGAAATCCTCACACAACCGCAGAACGCGAAACTAAAACGACAACCCTTTCACGAGTACCAGAAGGTTGACGGCACCCGATGATAAACGCGTTCTAAAAGAGAAACGGCGGGTCCTCCCAATATTTAGGTACAATTTCCAGCAGTGGAAGTGGCTCGAGTACTTACATGCATGCAGCCCACAGAATTCAGATTGGATTGCGCAATCTAGATCATCTAGATGTTTCTCTTCTTCTTGCAACCGATTGGAAACGAGCGTTGCTCCAACGACTAACGAGATCGAGATACTACGGCCTTATTACGCAAATTAGTCATCATCGGACATTTCGAAATCGACTCGAAGAATTACGAATTATCATACCGATGGTCTGAATTGATTATACCGAAATCGTTCGGTGCCTCTTCTGGATTCGAGACGGCGCGGCGGATGGGTACGCACAATACGCATCCATTGTTGTCGTTACGGTCTTAATTATATTTCGTACCTACCTATACCTGTATAGAGATCGGACCGTACCTATGCATACATATATAGGTACCGATGGATCGAGTTTGATGTAATTCGATGCGTGTGAAACGCGATGGGTCGTATTACTGATGACTGCGAAAAGTGCCTATGTGGCGGCGATGCGGAGACCGTTGTCGGTCGCCGGTGTACCGGGCGGACGGTACCGTAGGAAGTGGATGTCAATTTTCACACATCGTAGTGTTTTGTGCTGATGGTGACCTTCGGTCTAAGTGTAACGCGGGCGCGCGAGTGTATGTATACGGCATGGGTGCCTGTACGTATAGACGACGGCGACGGGACGGGACGGATAGACAGTGGGACTCCTGTTGGTGATGGCGGGGGCGTCCCAGGCCATCTTCAGGCCAATCTCCAGATCGCAGCTGCACCCCCTGGTGGGGCGAGAGAGGGGAGCTGTCATTGGTCGCGCACTAACTCCGTCAAGTGCTAGCTGGCCGTCATATAGAGGGTAGCGGTCCGACTACTCACAGTGACCAGTCTAAGTGTACTCGCTGCAGACATGTTCGCGCTCCTCTGTCTGTGTGTGGTGCTGCTGATGTGGTGGTTCCTCAGGCCGAAGAAGTCGACGTCGACGATTCCGGGCCCGGAACCGTGGCCGCTCATCGGCAGCATGCACCTGCTCGGCAAACACGAGACACCCTGCCAGGCCTTCTCGGACCTCTGCCGGATCTACGGCGACATCTACAAGATCCACCTGGGGGCGACCCGGTGCGTCGTCGTCAGCAGCTTCAAGCTGATCAAGGAGGTGCTCATCTCCAAGGGGGCAGATTTCGGCGGCAGGCCCGATTTCGCCCGCTTCCACAAGCTCTTCGGCGGCGACCGCAACAATTGTGAGTACATTATCGCGCGTCATTCACCCATCTCATCACCCATTCACATAATCTCGTATCACGAGGGGGTAGCGGCGAACCCGGAAGGAAGCGTTTATCCGCTTTTCCCTCGGTACGGCCGCGGGTTCGTGTCTTGTTCGCGCATCGCGCACTCCCTCCGGTTCCGGCCGCGGATCACGATCACGACGACGACGACGACGACGACAGATTCGATTAACGAAATTCATCACGCTCTCGGTTTAACAGTATAATCACTAATTACTGTAAAACCGAGAGTCCCGTTAAAATATCCAGCATTCCGAGTAAAAAGTTAGCAAAGAAATTGTTTACCGGGTAATTATATGCATTCCGAGGTGAACGTTTGGGTTTGACGAGAGGTCGCATCGCGCCTTTTTTACCGATCGATCGATAATAATAATAACAATAATAATGATAATAATAATAAAAACCCGATACATCATCTAATTTAGATAATAATAATAATAATAAGCGTTCTCGCATCATCAGCTACAGAATTTACTTTCTATAATACAGCACCTGATTGCCCGATTCATTCATAAGACTTCAGTCCACTACATGAATGTATGTATGTATGTATGTATGTATGTATATTATATATGTATGTTATGTATGCATGTACATATGTATGTATGTATGTATACACGACACACTCGATTGCCGTGAACTTGAACTTGGGATTCTAATGAAATTGAAACTGATTGACGGCTTTTAGCCATTGATTCCGTTGTGTGAACGTCGGCGCATACGGGCGATCGGTTCGCGAGGGACAACCGTTTGCGAATCGAATCCGATCGACCCGATCGGACGGTCCGGGAAATCGAAAACGGTAACGTTGGCGATTTTCGGTCCGTCGTAACTTAACGTAACGGTTCGCGCCGTCCTTGGCCCCCATCCGACACGTAGCGTTCCTTCGCCGTTGCGCCCGCCACCGTCGGCGTCGGCCCGCAGCGGCCGCACCCCGGCATCGCGGTCGCAATCGGAATCGCAGAGTGGTCGCGTTGCGTTGCGTTGCGTTACGTTGCGGTGGCATCGCGGCACAGGTGTCGGTGCCGAGAGTGGCCGGCCACGCGCCTCAATGGGCATCTGTTCCGCGAAGTAGTCTGGCCTGACGCGTGCCAAACGTGATAGGCGAGCCGTACCGCGGCCTTGAGACTAGGCTGCGTTTTTTGCCCCCTAACCTGTACGTTCGTTTGTTTGTTTGCTTGTTTCAGCGCTCGCCCTGTGCGACTGGTCCTCGCTGCAGAGGACGCGCCGCAGCATCGCCCGCACCTACTGCTCGCCGCGGTTCTTCTCGCTCCAGTACGACAAGGTCGGGAACGTCGGCAGCGACGAGATCAGGGGCTTCCTCGACCAGCTGGACAAGCTGCCGCACGGCGAGCCCTGCGACGTCAAGCCGGCCGTGCTGGCCGCATGCGCGAACATGTTCACGCAGTACATGTGCTCCACCAGTTTCTCGTACGACGACACGGAGTTCCAGAAAATCGTGCGCTACTTCGACGAAATCTTCTGGGAGATCAACCAGGGGTACGCCGTCGACTTCCTGCCCTGGCTCCTGCCCGCCTACCTCACCCACATGAAGAAGCTCTCCCATTGGGCGACCGAGATCCGGCAGTTCATCCTGGCCAGGATCATCGACAACCACAGGGCCACCCTGGACACGGACTCGCCGCCGCGCGACTTCACCGACGCCCTCCTGATGCACCTCGAGAGCGACCCGAACCTGAACTGGCAGCACATCATCTTCGAACTCGAGGACTTCTTAGGCGGACACTCGGCCATCGGCAATCTGATCATGGTCATGCTGCAGGCGGTGGTCGCCCATCCGGAGGTGGCCGAGAGGATCCAGAAGGAGGCGGACGCGGTCACCGGCCGGAAGCGCTGTCCGAATCTGTTCGACAAAGCCGCGATGCCCTACACAGAGGCCACGATCTGGGAGACGCTGAGGAAGGCCTCGTCGCCGATCGTGCCGCATGTGGCGTCCAAAGACACGACGGTCGGCGGGCATTCGGTCGAAAAGGGCACGGTCGTTTTCATCAACAATTACCAGCTGAATCAAAGTGCCGACTACTGGGAGGAACCGGACGCCTTCAAACCGGAACGATTTCTGTCGCCCCAGGGGAAGATCGTGAAACCGGCGCATTTCATCCCGTTCAGTACCGGCAAAAGGAACTGCATCGGCCAAAGTCTCGTTCAATGTTTCACCTTCGTCGTCCTGGCGAATTTGCTACAGAACTACGATATCAGCACAACGGACGACGTCAAGATCCGTCCCGGCTGCATGGCAGTGCCGCCCGATTGTTTCAAGTTAATTTTGAAACCTAGATTAGTTCATTATTAACTGATAGATAGATTCGTTTAAAGGCGTGTGGACACTTTTTATATTCGAGAAATAACGACGAGCCTCCCGGCCAAACATCACCCACATTAATCATACTATTTTATTATTTTATTTCCATAAGTTTCATCATTATTGTATATATTTGTCATTGTGAATTTTGTTGTAAAATATTCTAATAATAATTTATCACGTATATGTAGTCTCCCAGTGTTAGGTCCGATATAATATGAGACTGAATAAATTTTGTATTTTATTAAAGCTGTCGTTTCATTCTCGATATCCCACGATCTGTTTTAGCCGATTCCTGCTTTATTGCGGCAAACAAGGTCTCCTCAAGTACACAGTTCGAGGTTGCGATTTATTAAATTTATGGCACTAAACAAATACTTGAGGACTAAGCAAGAGCTCGAGCAGATCCGGCTGCAATAAGGCCGAATAATTGAAATGATATACGGAGACATACATTGGAAGTAAATGGAAAAAACAAAAAACGATACGAGTTATATTTATAGCGCGTTAAGTGCACTTATTGTTATCGGCCGATTTCGAGTCGCATTAATGCAAATCTAATGGGGATTGTTAGTTAACCCGGCGTCGCTTCCTCAATTACGAGACAAATTTATCGTCATCACTTCCGACCACCGACCGTCCGAATACGACAACTTGTTGGAAAACGAAAAGTCGCACGCGCTTGCGGAAATGCCCCCGTTATTATTATCATCACAGGTATGTACGTGTGTTTTTATTCGTCTATCGCGGCGAAGGTTTCGCTCCGGTTTGTCGACGTGGTCGTGAAAATTATACATACCAAGAAATTTCCCCAAACGATTAACCTCATGTGTAAAATCGCACAGTTTCAATGTCAACGGCTGGCGGGTGTTATGTAAGTTTCAAAGCTCGCCGTGCCATTAGCGCATAACAATTATTAGGTAAAACGTGTGGTAGCATCATCATCTTTTTCCCGAAAGAGTAAATCGAACGTGTGCGCTCTTGGGTTCGCATCATCAAATTGCGCTACGACCGAGCTACTCGCACGGATCGCCTCTACCATAAACTTTCTTTGACATAATTCTCAAATATCTTACACGGCCGAACGAAACTCGCGACGTTATTCAATTTCAATAACATGCAAGTAGTGATATTGCATTTTGTTTGTCTGTGGAATAAGTGGAACAATGCAAAGAAAGTGAAATTATCATTTTAGTTTCTATAATTGCCGTTTTGTATCTGGTTTCGTATCGACAGCGCACCGCTCATATATTATTATTCATTATTACGCTGTCACTTTTTAGATGATTGCCTCGAGATTATATTCAAATACTTGTATACATATATCGTCGATCGATACACTTTCTTAGAGAAATGCTGTCGATTAATACGAAACCTACACAACTTCGCCGCTAAGCTGATGTCCTAAGCTAATTTTTAGCTCTCGAGCTCTCTCGATCAACTCCATAGGCACATTTCAATTACGTCAGGATTTTACGGATTGACCCATTTTTCTTCAATCGATTTCGTTCCGTAACAGATATCGAAATCGGCAAGTACATACATCTAGGTACACGGACTTTCGTTTTCTCGATACAGACAGGGGCGCATTCGCATTCTTCCTGCCTTGCGGAGCCGCACGAGAGAGGCAACGTGGTGTGGACTATGGAGCGCAGGTGGTGCGGTGCTCGCAGGACTGGGATTAGCTAATCTCGAATTCCGCCGGCATTTATTCTTCCTATCTCTGCTTGCCTGCATCTATCAATCGCATAATTTTTACGCGGATTGTGTCGGTTTGCATATAAATTACACGATATCGTTTTACATTCCACCTGTGCCTGTGCCCTTATCCGAGTCGCCGTCGGTACTATACATACTGGGTTAGTACCAACGTGGTATTATGCATGTATGTCGGAACTGGCTCCGGCGGGCAGCCTGACGATGACACGGGAAGGGTGGGCGAATAATTATTATTATTGCGGCGTTTCTAACCGGCGGAATGACCTATATTAAGGAATTTCCTGGCCATTCAGCCTGCTCTCATATCTCATCACAATCACCATTCACCAACATTAAATATTATCTGCACACAATTACATAATTATAGGGATACCTCTGACGGATGCGCTCTCCTCTTGGACATGCCGGTCACATTCGGTTTTTTCCCCCGTCCTTTAGAAAAAGTTCTGTGAGCAAGAAGTGCGAGTACAACACGCATGGTCTGGCTAACGCATCTACCAGCTCACCTTGCACTGACATTGAATAGAACAGGGCCGCTGTCTGCACTCAAGATCAGGATTTATTACTTATTGTAGTTGATAGTGTTTTTCAGCATGCTCCTCCGTCGTCTCTATGTAGGTCAGTGTGATGCATATCATACTGTTGACCTTGATCGCCACTCGGAAGGATGGTAACTGGAGCCGGGAGCTTTATAACCAGATGCACCACCACCGCTTTTGGAACACACTTCTTCCTCTTTTATCTCCTCTCTCGAATATTATTATTGTATAGGGTGCCACACATTCACGCACACCTTACACACACACACACGCACACACACACAACGTAACGCCTCTGCAATACAATATCGAAACACCAACGCACCACCACATTGCAATTTATCACGAACAATCTCGCCTAAAAGATCTCTAAATTTTTTTCAGACAACACCGCCTGAAAGAATGATATTGTTCTCAACTCTGAAGAATCACCGAAGATCAATCATTTACGACTTTTTACTGTACCTACTTATGTACATACCTACCTATAAGGGAGGGTAGCAGGTTTTCTCAACCCACGCATGGTCATCTATGAAAAAACTTGAAGGGTTGTAAAAAATCCAGACCTATAAATATGTAATAAACAGGTGGGAGGGGGGTTGATATCCTAATGATACCACTTTTCTATCCAAGAAAAATGCCGCTTCGTTATAATTAACGAGTAGAGCTTTTAAGTGCTTTCATTTAGTTTGAATCTCATTCAAATTTTTTACTGATCACTACTTTATAGGTACCGCCTACATACGAAGCTGGAATCGTTTTAAACGACGTACGTACTTGGAGAAATTATCTGCCCCATTAAATAACCCGCTTTGTGTTCCTGACGTTTCAATTCACGTGAGAAAGCGTTTGATAAATTGGGTCGGCAAACCAACCACCTTTAACGTCGGTGGCCCAGCTCAACAACAGGCGGCCGATTTGCAGAAAAATGATTTCATGTTCGATCAAAATGCGGAAATTGTGAAAAAGCCCGCTTGAATTTTGAACATTCTTTTTTTACGGTGGCCAAAGCTCGAAAATAGACCACTCTTCATGGTCTGCGTAAGTATTATTGGTTGCCTATATAAATAAATACTTAATAACGCTTAAATAATTAATAATTGTAAATGAATACTTGAATAGTCGTATTAATTGTTAAAGAAGTCGATGGTTTATTAATAATCTATTTAAAAACTTTTCAATACAAAATTTGTTTGCTGCTGAACTTGGATAGGATTATGACTATGTAATGATGACTGGAAAATGTGATTGCTTCAGAAATTATGACAATATAAATATATAACAATTTGAGGAACAACAATGAGTGGAATAATATAACAAGATCAATTTATGCAGTAACTTTGAGTTTGAAGGAAATCGCAAAATAGGCGACTACCAAAGAGATGATGGTAGCAAAAAGTTCGCTTTTCAACCAAGGGCCGCTGTACGCTCCTGGATGGTTGATGACAACATCAAACAAGGCCGAAACTGATGCTGGGTCTTCGCCTGATCTCAAAGCTTTACGAAGGGCAGTGTAACCATCTTCATCGAAAACCCTGACCACTCTGTCGCCGCTCTTGGCAGTTTTTGTCTCTTCGGTCCAGCTTATCTGTAATGAATTAGAAGAAAGATTGAGAGTTATTGAAGAGGAAACATATGTGTGTAAATATTTCGAAAGGGCTTACCTGGTATTTATTAGCTCCGGTAACTGAAACTGGGACGACGTTTCCATTCAACTCTGCGTATAAGGTCGACGGTCTTCCTCCAGAGGCGCATTTCACTGAAAATTCGGCAATGTATGCGATATTCGTAACAATTGTGGCATCATCCGTGGTGAAAGTTTTTAAGGTTAATTCGGGACTTTTGCAGGAATCACAAAAAACGCCAGCCAGGAGGGCCAAACAGCTGACTAGTACTGATAATTTCGACATGCTGTTCTCAACTAATTGACTCAAACTCGAATGTTAATTCAGAAAAGTACAAATATCCCGTTTAAATCGGCCACGTACACCTCCAACAGCACAAACGTCAGCACAGAGACGTCAAAATCGCTAACGTGATGATTTGGAAGGAACTACCAACTTACCGCGAAGCAGTGCCACCAACTGAGGCAAACAAAAGCGCGGCTCTTCGAGAATTCAAATGAATCATTGGGTGCCTGCAGTTTGCGTTTTTTGACGTTAGCTGGAGGACACCAGCATCCGGTCAACTGTCAAGTCAGTGCGGTGCTGTGATGGTAAATAAATTCACCCAAGAAATTATGAATTTCTCCTAATTTGGACTAGTGTTGGCCTTTTCACAAGCAGAAATCATCAAATTGGATTGAATACTGATATAATTACACTTTGAAACTGCTTGATGCCTTCCAAAGTGAAAAACATTTGTCGTCCTCTGGAGTATCCTTTTTTCTGAGCCCTATAACTTAGCCCCATTTCTCCTGTTCAGTCACACATCACACGCCCCCGACATTTAAGTCCCTTAGCTTTAATGTCCAATCGGTTTTATTCTGGATCCTGCTGGATCCCTAAAGTTTTTCAGGATTTTTCATAATTTGAGGTTATGTAGTATTTTCTATTATTTTCCAATTTTGGACTAGTTTTAAGGGAATTTAGTTATCTGCAACAACATGAATGAATGAATTAACTTTATTGATGATTTTAACATACAATTCCATCATATAATAAACCGAAATCACTTGTTAGAAAAAAATTTCATCACTTTCCTATGAGGTATTCTTTTTCTCAGCCCTATAACTCACCCCCAATTCTCTGGTTCAGTCACACATCCCAAGTAACTAACACTTGAGACTTTTGTCTTCAATTTCCAACCTGTTTTATCCCGGATCTTGCTGGATCCCGATGATTTTTTGTGGTTTTTCATAATTTGAGGTTATGTAGTATTTTCCAATTTCGGACTAGTTTTGAAGGAAACGACACAGATCCAGAGTAAAACCAGTGAGAAATTGAAGAAAATGGATTGAAACGGTCCTAAACTGTCTCAAAACTAGTTCAAAATTGGAAAATAATGAAAATTGCTACATAACCTCAAAATATGAAAAATCCGGAAAATCTCTAGGGATCCAGCAAGATCCAGAATGAAACCGATTGGAAATTAAAGCTGAGGGGTTTCAATGTCGGGGGCGTATGATGTGTGACTGAACAGGATGAATGGGGCTAAGTTACAGGGCTCAGAAAAAAGGATACTCCAGAGGACGACAAATGTTTTTCACTTTGGATGGCATCAAGCAGTTTCAAAGTATAATTATATTAGCATTCAATCCAATTTGACGGTTTCTGCTTGTGAAAAGGCCAACACTAGTCCAAATTAGGAGAAATTTATGATTTCTTGGGTAAATTTATTTATCATCACAGCACGGCACTGACTTGACAGTTGACCGGATGCTGGTGTCCTCCAGCAAACGTCAAAATTATCAAACTGCAGGCACCCAATTAGGTGCTTTAAGCTCTTATCGATTCCGGATCCAATTTAGGTTCCTTCTGTAAATTACATTGAGGAAGTTTGCGGTAATTACTTTATGTAGTGGAAATACCACGAAAATTTGTGGTCTTTAGATTACACGCCTGGCAAATTATTAGTTGAAATTAGCGTCTTATTGACTGCGTGTGCGTAATTCTGTGCTATAATCGTAATTCGGAAGTCGTTTTTAGTCATTATAGTAAGGTTGAGAATGAGAAATCGACCGGACGTCATGTACTAAGGGAAGTGGGTCGGCCGCGAGATATCGGGTAAAGTACCGAACCCATTATAAAACGTTGGGTTTTTTCGATTATTGTGTATTTCGACATAAATTATAGTCGATTACTGAAGACAACTCCATTATAAATTATAATATTCCACTCGATTACAGTTACATATCATATAATAGCCGTGCAGTGGTGTAGTGGTTTCCGAATGCCGCTCTATTTACCTTCGATTGAAAACGTGTTTTTTCACTCTCCACGGAGAGGAGCGCGCTTCTAATTAATAGTTTCGTGCACCGCTGGACACGCGAGTTTGAGATTCGAATTAATTGAGTTGCGACTGGCGGCTATTATAATCTCGATTCCTCGAGCGCGGTCTCAGTGTTTTAAACTGGTCGTAAGTGACGCCAATGACTTCTGGTAAATCCAGTGCTATTTACATACATCTTTAACTTTAACATAAAAGGAGGAAAAAGGCGCAGATTCGTTTCCGCACCACGGCAATAACGATGTTAGTGTATTGATGCTCTTCACAATGGCGAGCAATGGCATTTTCAATTATATCATTTTGATATTAACAATATCCACATTTGCGTTTGCGCAAGGTAAGTACCCAGCTTACCTACCTACAAAAAATTAAGCGTTTGCACCTTATTCATCCATGTACCACACTCTCATGGTCAAGGAGAGCACGCTCGACCATGTAACTGCAAACCCATATTATAATACCATGATGAGATTATTGCACAACTTTTCTGAGAAAATTTCACTTCGAATATGATTATTAATATTGATTATTACCGTCTCTAATAATAAATTATATGAAGCGCCCATTACCTTAATGTTCAAGAGGCCTAGAAATGGGTTGGAATGACCAAGAGAAAAACTGAATAATGTTATCACGTGTTGTTTTTCTGAAATCTCATTTATGTAGGTTTAAACAGGTTCTCGATTTTTCAGTCGGTAAAAGATGCCAAATTGAGAAAACCGGAGCCTCTGGGATTTGCAAGGCGTCTTCGGATTGTCCACGCGCCGAAGAGGATGCCAAAAACGGCATTAGCCCGACGCTGTGCGGCCTGATACAGTTCAACATTCCGATAGTCTGCTGCGAAAATCTGCCAGAAGTGAACGACAACACTTTCAATAACGATCGAGATCCGAGCTCCGACTTGTTTATATATCCCGATGACAATCCAGCGCCGCCACAACACCAGAACACCTACATGAGCAAAAGCGAACAAAGTAATTTAATTAAATACCCCATGGTGGCTCACTGGCGGCATAAATGAAGGTACTGCTAGCGCGGTACCATTCACGCGATTCAATCAGTAACTTACTGACCACCCCAGTGAGAAACCACCTTCTTTTTCGTAAGTAATAGAGAAAATATCTTGATTGCGATTTCAGAATGTCAGGAATACAACAAGGTAGTCACTGGAGTCATCCAGGTCATCCCTCTGGTAACGCTCACTGAAGCTACCAATATCAGCACATCGAAATGTGCCTATAATGGAGTTCCGTTGATTGTCGGCGGTACACACGCACAGCCCGGAGAATTTCCTTTTATGGTAATGACATACATGGGTTGAAATTCGACCGAAATCCTCAACACCTAACATTTCAGACTGCGATCGGGTTCAACGTCGATGGCCACATTGAGTGGAGATGCGGAGGAACTCTCATCAGCGAATATTACGTTCTAACAGCAGCCCATTGCACTTTCTCGCGTGATGCGTAAGTGATGGAGTCAAATTGCGATAATCCTCCTTGATTAACCGTGTCGATTTCTAGCGGCGATCCGAAAATCGTCCGCTTAGGCGAGTTCGATTTGTCAAGAGACGACGACGGTTCCGTCTACGCCGACTACAACATCAGACAGGCCACGGTGCACCCGGATTACCACTACCCCCAAAAGTACAACGATATCGCCCTGATCCGGACCACCGTCAAAGTGGAATTCACGAAATTCATCCGGCCCGCTTGCCTCTACACCGAGCACCAGATAAACCACCGCGACGGGGCGCTCGCCACCGGCTGGGGAAAGACCGATTTCGCGTCCGCCGAAATAAGCGACAAGCTGATGAAAGTCTCGCTCGACATTTTCGACAACTCCCGATGCTCCAGAACGTACAAAAACAACAAGAACCACCTCCCCGACGGCATCAGGGACACCATGCTTTGCGCGGGCAAAGACCAAGGCGGAATGGACACTTGCCAGGGCGATTCCGGAGGGCCGCTTCTCGTAACGAAGAAGGACAACCAATGTAAATTCTACATAATCGGCATAACGTCATTCGGAAAGTCTTGCGGACAGGAAAAGACGCCAGCAATCTACACCAAGGTATCGGAATACGTCTCCTGGATCGAGAACATCATCTGGTGACGAAATCAAGCGCTTCTACAAATAAGGCATTAGGAAGATTACAAGTATTTTAATGATGTATAAAAGGAATAAAAGATGTAACCGTATAATAGTAATAATAATAACTATAATAAGTGACTGTTACGTAAATTTAAGTGACTAGAAGAAGTGATTCTCACGGCCATTCGTCGGCGTCGTCATCGTGGACGGTGTGCCAGGTGAGGCCGTTCCCTTCCGGATGATGCGCCGAGGGCAGGATTACGTGTCTGAGGAAGCCTCTGCCTTTCACGAGGCCCAGGAAAATGCGCCAGTTTTTCTTCTCGCCGAAGTTGTAAGGATTGACGTACACCCGGCCCATTTCCGACAGCCGTTGCGTTTCGGCCTTGTTGATGTTCGCTTCGATGCTGGTCTCGCCTCGGCCGATCAGCTGACTGTGCCAGAGCGACAGCACCCCCAAAGCCACGAAAACCCCTGAATCGACAGAACATCAGTCATAACGACGAAATCCGATGGGCCGTTATAAATACCGCTGTTGATTAGAGCCATGTAAATTATGGCGCGCCTCTTCCAAGGGTTGATCGGCTCGTAGTTCGCGTTCAGGTCGTCCTCTGCCAAGGGCGTGTCAATGTAAAGGGCGTTGGTCTGGGAACATTCTGTAGATTAAAATTCGGCGGATCAGTTTATGTTCATGTCGTTACCACGGGAACTAGTGCGCCGGTTTTGTTGAACTTCACAGGATGGCCTTCCAATTCGGGCTCGTCTAAATCGTCATTTGTTGACATTATCACTGAATAGGCCAGATCGAATCCGAAAAACATCACAAAGAATACACCCACAACCATGTAGACCATGTAGAGAAAGAAGTAGCGATGATTTCTGTAGCCCACACAGTTGTTAAGCCATGCTGATATCGATTATTAAGGAATCCAATTATTGAGAATGTGATAAGTAGCGATTGCCCATTTTCAATATGAAGGATACGACAATGATGGTCCATTTTTAAGATACACCTGTTGCATACCGAGCAGTGATGGGTTCTTGGAGGCTTTGGTGCTATACATTTCTTACATATGCTGACTGCCTCCGAGATTAGTTCGCCCTAAAATTGAGATTGGAGTTTCAGTCTCAAAATTGTGACATGAGAAGTAGAGTACCTGAGGGGGGAATCCCGGGTGGGTGACAACGGCCATGTAGTAATGGAATGCAATATTAATAAGGAGCCAATGGCCGACTATGACTAAAGCAACGCAAACGTAAGGGTTTCGGTTCCACCAGTATGGGAGGCCCAGCCAATAGGCAATCAAGACCACCGAGCATGTCAATCCGACTACGGCTATAACAAACAACTGGAAAGGAGAAATGAGCGCGACCCCAGGATGGCAAAAGTACCGGGCCGATCACGTAGGTGAAGTTGTCGACGAACCAAAACATCGGCTCCATGCAAACGTCCGCCGCATAGCTCTGGTCCATGAAGTGGTTGTAAGTGAGCGAGCGAAAGGTCAGGCGCCATTTTTGGAAGAACGACTTGAAGAAATTACTGCAAAACCAAAAACGACTGTGCACATTACTGTTGAAAACGCTGATTCCCGATGAACTCACTAAAGGGATTTGGGTAGCCTTTGGAACTTCCAATGGATCGTAATCATATTTACAATCGTCGATTTGTTTATGTCATAACATGATTCGTCCCATCTTTATCTCTCCTTTAACTGGCGACCTGATTATATAAATCATGTGAGATTACGGATTTATGTAGAATAAATGGGTAACATTAAAATAACATTATCAATGGTAGGTTACCTTATAATAACGCTTAAGCTGAAAGGTTCCATACCATATCGTTTCGACCGGATTACATTCCTAGGAAAACCTGAACACTTTAGAATATAAATTACTGGAATATTTTACAACTATTCATTTAGAATATCGAGAAATTTGGAATTTTCTAAACTGTTTTAGACCCTAATCCTTAATGTTTATCACCTTAGTAGTCAAGTCCGCCGTCGCCGTCAGGTAGCAGAATGATCGCCCATTCCGACGACATTCCGAACGAGGCGGTAAATTTAAAATAAATTCATCCGCAGGACGTGATCGAATAATACGTAAAAACTCATTATTTATGGGTGAAATCATTGTTTACCAGTATTTTGAGTCATTAATATGGCCGATATCAGAAACCGCTTCAATCGAATGAGAGAGATTGGAAACAGGTTGTCGAAAACAACTTGAGATTTTATAATGAACACGATTTTTGTACCCATAAGCGAAGAACATGAAGGTCAGGGTTTCCCGATGACGTCTCCGACCTCTCCGTGGCCGTTGCCCACCTTCACTGTAGCCTCTACCTGTATCAAGTCGAAATAAATATTTAGTGCACCGCGACGTAGTTTCCATAAATTCGGCAGATCATTTCCTTTTCGAATAGGGGATTTGATTCACGTCTTCAAAGAACCAGGCGAAAGTCATGACCATAATCAGTTTCTGATAAGAGCGTATTTCCCATATTTGAGTCCAGAACGATATGAAACTGAAATCACTAGAATAACAACTAACAGCAAACCGCAGTATCTGAAGAGAGGGTCATCAGTCCTATCATCCACCAACACGTTCACCATTGCGCCAGCAGTGATCGATCCTTCAATAATGTTAATTCGCTTTGTTATTGGTGAGTTTTTCAACCTTATTCTGCCAATTCATTCAACAATCCAACAATTAATATTTATGATGTTGATGTGACAATAATCGTATCGATTTGTAGGTTTTTTATGTTTATTATCCGTGCGGGCGCAAAATAATACTTCCCCGTCGCCGAATAGCGTGGAAGATGAAGCGGATACTTATTATCCCAATCTAGAATGGTCCGATACTTTCGACTGGCAATTATTGAAGGTAACTACGACTATACATATCATGATGCTGACATCCGCCGGAAATCCTTTTATAAAAAAAATATTTATGAAAGCTTATCACCGTTATCAAATTAACTCTGAAAAAAAATTTCACAAAAGTGCGGTTTTCAAAACAAATCGACTTTGATTACAGGCCGTGTCAGCGTTACCGTTCCGCAACGTGCTAATTTCACCGATTAGCCTCAAATTGGTGCTTGCCCTTTTGTACGAGGGTTCCGGCGGTTTGACCGAAAAGGAGTTCCAACGCGTGCTGCAATTTCCCGTGCAGAAGCAATTGGTCAGGGAATACTATAATCACACCCTGAACGCCCTGCAACCGAGTGAGCGAAAGTATTTCATTTTGAATCTGGGAACGCGCGTTTTCCTGGATTCGAAAATACAGCCGCAGCAAAATTTCGCCGCCAAGGCCCTCCATAACTATCAAACCGAAATAGAGCCGACGAATTTTTCTCAACCCATTGAAGCCGCTATTACCGTTAATTCCTGGGTTGATAAGCTGACCAATGGTCGAGTGCAAGAACTGGTCCGGCCGGGCGAGTTACAGGACGCGATTATGCTCCTGTGCAACGCTATCTATTTCAAAGGAACTTGGAGACATCAGTTTCCGAAAAATAGGACGAAAGTTGGAGGTTTCTACCTATCGCCCACTCAACTGGTTAACGTTCCTTACATGAGGACGACTGATAACTTCTTCTTCTTCGATTCTAGTGATTTAGATGCGAAAATTTTGAGACTGCCTTATAGAGTGAGTTCTTTTAACGATAAAGCGTTTTTATATAACGTGAGGATTTATTTTAGGGGAAGCGATACGCTCTTTTCATAGTGCTCCCGAATGCTAAAGCGGGACTACCAGATTTGATCAACAAGATTAATTTGCAAACTTTGAAGAGGCAATTATATTTGATGGATGAAATGACCGTGGACGTTTCAATCCCGAAATTCAAATTCAATTTCCAGGCTCCCTATTCGAAGATCCTCAAAGATGTAAGGGTAAGAATTTCAATGTACGCCTAGAAAGAATCGTTCAATTTCCAGTTTGGCCTGCATCAAATGTTCCAAAACACTGCGAGCTTCCCGGGAATCGCCCGAGGGCATTCAAGTATACTGCGAACGATTGTGGTTTCAGACGTTTTTCAAAAAAGCGGGATCGAATTGGACGAGGAAGGGAGCGTGGTTTTTGCAGCCACAGGTGATATCCGTTTTTGAGAATTCTTCTCCAATTAGGCGTGACGGGGTTTTCCTTTATTAGACGTCCAACTAGGAAATAAGTTTGGAGAGGCCGAGAACTCGTTCAATGCCACTCATCCGTTCCTCTTTTTCATCGAGGAGCAGACCAGCGGGAGCATTCTCTTCGTTGGTAAAATGGAGAACCCCTTGGAGGCGGAGGCGATACCGATTCCGGCCACCCCTAGCCGATTTTCAGAGACTGCGGCAGGTAGGAATATTTTAAAACACGAAATTACGAGGACTGGGTTTCGGATTTACAGAGAAAAGGTGGTGGATTAATTTTTTTATATGCATAATTGGTTTATGGTGTACTTATCAACTTTTTCTTACTAACTGAGCAAAACTATAGACATTATTAATAAACTTGTGGTTGTTGTTATTTCCTGTATTTTCTTCATGCAAAAATCGATAACGTTCGGTCCTTTTTGACCGCGAATACCGCAGCTTTTTTAACTGGCTGTAAAAAACAGTGGGATCGGGAATACTCTTTATGACGCTCAGTAAATTGTCTGCGATCTAATCGGGGATTTCCAAGGTTATTTATCGTTGAGTCGCTAGTTGGACTCTTGATTTCAAACGGGTTATTCTTGTTACAAATGCACTCGATAGTAAGCATCAGTTCATTAATTAAAAACACGTCTTCGGTGGTAACCTTAAGTTGTGAGACATGGGCCGTCCCAGTGTAACTGCAATCATCGCCCTTTTAAGCGTAACAGGTAACCATTTCCGATTAAACCCTATATTCGCACACTCCAAATGAAAACTTTGATTATTTCTACATATATAGCTTAAACTTAACATTGATTTGTTGTTTTAGTAAATCAAGTGCAACCCCTAAGTGTACCCAGTTTGTCTCCCTCACATCCAGAACGTGACGCGATAATAAGAAGATTTAATTATTTCGACTTGGAGTTACTACAAGTATTTATTAAAATATTATGCCTGTGCCCAAATAAATGTGTGATTCTAGGAATTCAGCGAAAATAATGGAAACGTGTTCATTTCTCCGGCCAGTATTAAAACAACCCTCGCTCTGATTTTAGAGGGTGCGAAAGGTAAAAGCGCCGAGGAACTCGGTAATGCTTTAAGAATTGAAGATATCAACCGTAAAGATATTAAAGATATCCTTCAACGTTTATTATTTGACCTTAGTGTAAGTATTTCATAATCACGGTATTTCCCTAACCGAATCACGTGAGAACTATCGTCCGTTATTGTGGTAGAATCAGATCATTGGAATCACAAAAACGACAATTTCTACTACAATAGTGTCACCAATTATTATTCAAATTACGATTTTAGGAAAAAGGACAAAATACGGTTCTCGATTCTGCAAATGCGGTTTTCGTCTCGAAAAAACACAAGATTATCCCACAATATCAAAAAACATTGACCGAAAATTATAAAGCGACCATAGAGAATGTGGATTTCGCCAATTCTAAGGACGCCGCTAAATTGATCAACTCGTGGGTTAGCAACTCGACCAGGGGTATCATTAAAGAGGTGGTAGATGCTCGTAAGTAATTAGCTCAAGTCGTTTATTATAGGAATACTTAGTTAATGACTTTCTCTTTCAGAATATCTTTCCGCGGACACGAAAATTATTCTAGCTAATGCGCTTTATTTCAAAGGCAAGTGGAAAACCGCGTTTGACGCCAAGAGCACTAAACCGAAATGCTTCAATTCTCCGACGAGGGGATGCGTTAATACACCTATGATGGCCGTGGCCGATACATTTAATTATGCCCAAATCATCGACTTAAATGCCCATGCCATTGAACTTCCTTACCAAGTGAGTTATTATAACCGATGGATTTGCCATCTGTAAATTTCCTGAAATATGTGTGACATTTTGGAATTCGATTCATTTTCTAGGATGACAAATATTCAATGTTGGTTCTAATGCCATCCAATGGCAATAACATCAAAGTCCTGGCTCGCGACATGCAGCACGAACGGTTCAGCCGCGTTTTGGAACTGCTGAAGCCGAACGACGTCGCCCTCGAACTTCCCAGATTCGATTTGGAATACAGCGCGGATCTCGTCCAGTATTTGCTGCCGGTAAGAGAAATAAATCTCGATCTATTTTTTGATCAACCTTTTTTTTATTCTGCAGCTAAAAATAACCGATATTTTCAATGACAAAGCGAATCTGAGCGGGATAGTCGACAAAGAAATGGTCAAAATTAGCAATATCGTGCACAAAACGCGTATAGAAGTGAACGAGCAAGGCACTAAAGCCGCTGCAGCCACCGCAGCTGTCGTTATTCCTTTGATGGGATCTTCGTCGCAGAGATTGGTCATCGACCAGCCGTTCATTTTCTTCATTTACCAGAAGCAATCGCAAAATATAATTTTCGAAGGGATTTTCGCGGAGCCTAAAGGGCCTGCGCAGAACCCGAACGTCCAAGCGGACTCTCCTAATAATCAATATTTCGCCCAACAGAGGGTCGCCTCACCATACCGGGATTCATTTAGAGTACTTATGCCGATCAAGGGGGGCTATTAGGCGCATAATACTCATTTTTTATAATTGTTAGAATAAGATGCTACTTCTTGGATCTTTCGCGGCCATCGTTTACTGAGAGTTTCGAGTTTTGAACCGCGTTGTCGCTGAAACGAAATATTAGTATTATTGCTTGGCGTTTTGGCTTCTTCAGAAGTATTCTTTTCAGAGACAATGCGTTTCAAAACCCGATACTCCATCTCTTTCAAGATGCTACTTGTCCTTGTCATTGAAATAAATTTGATGTTTTGCTGTACCAAATTTTATTATCAATTTTATATACCTATTTAAATTTTGGATTATCAACTTTAGACGTAAAGGCGTCCTATTATCTCAAGGGTTTCTATAGATAATTGTAATAATCACAACCTTGGTCTAGAAATTGAGTTATCTGAGGTTGTCGACCTTATAAATTGCGCTTTTTTTTCGTACAAAACACGGAACGGTTCGTAAATTCAATGCGCACTCGATTTTTTAGATATAAATAGAAGTTTTATTTATTACAAGTGTCGTTAAATCACAGTTTGGCCAATACAAAAATTGAAGTTTCCTAGTAACAGCTGTGCGTTTTGTTTTGAAGTAGCAGTCTTTTTCATAAAAATATCATTATACATTAGATTAGCTAGCTAACAATTAAATGCAAAAATAAACTATACACATCACAATAACATTATTAGTCGTAGATAGGTAGAGGTGGTAGCAGGAACGATTCGTTCCTATTACATAGTAGTAGTGTAGGTCGTAGTAATAGGTGAGGCTGCCATTCGGACAGGTCAAAAATAATAAATTAATTAGAATTAATAATACCTAAATATTCAAGCAGCGTAAAACTTTTTCGGGTACTCGTGTCGTGTGCTGGAATGACTCGATGCGTTCCGGACTTTCGTCCCTGTTATCGTTGCTCCTCCGCCGTTCTTCCTTGACGAAAGTGACGCAGCCGTCCCCCGTCCCCATCAGCGCTTCAAGGCACATATTTTTGTCCTCCACTTTGGTCAGAACGGCACTCTCCAGCTCGTGGAGGTGTTCGTCGTGGTGGTCCGGAAAGTGGTCCCGCATAAAATTGGCTAATCTTAATAAGTATTCAACGTTGTGGCCGCTCGGGCCGCTGGTTTCGACGATCTGGTCCGCGATTTCGGTCGGGTGAGCGTCGCCCAGCCAGAGGGGGTTCTTGGCAGTCGCGATGTAGATCAGAACCTTGAAGGGCTCGCCGTTCACGGGGTAAAAAGTGGCGAAGTTCGAAATGTAGCCGCCCAGATCGCATTCGCGGTGCGACAAGTAAGGCAGGGCGTCCTCCCCGCTGACCGCGAAAGCCACCCCATGGACCAAACCCTGGAATGGAAATAACCAGTCAATATTTGTGTGACGGTGACGTGCCAATAAAAGGCGCGCACGTGTAAGGAAAGAGACTTTAAAAGCTTTCACGATCCTATTATTACGGCCACGCAACAATTAATATCAGTACACTTTCGAATAGTTTCGACATTCAACAAATTTGGCAGGAACACCGCTGGCCACTGCTTACGGATTCCGATAATTGCGAGGCGATTTACGATGCTTGATGTGCTATTTTAACGAAATTCTTCAAGTTCGGGAGGAATTCAGGTTAACTGCGACCTTCACGGAGTGACCAAATCGCACCTTGTACTCTACTCCAGCAATCAGTTGACGCACTCGGTGCGCATTGTTAGCCGGATTTCTACGTTATCACCACAATTTTTTATTAATCTTACGGAAACAAGAAATAACCGAGATACCGCGCAGAAACGGTCCCCTTTGTCCGTAACCTGGATTCGGTAAAAATAACTCGCCAAGTTTAGCGCACGGTCGAATTTATTGTAACAGAGATTAGTAACGTCGGGCCGATCACGGATTACACGCGTGAATTCGACGGCAGCTTGGTACTCCTCAGAATAGAATTTCGCACGTCTATTGGCAAGTAACCAGTAGTGGTGCTAAATATTTTCGAAATTTTAATAATAATAGTATTTTTATAATAAGATAAGTGAAATTCTAAACGGACTTGATAAAGGTCGATGCAATTATTGACAAGGTTGATTGCCCGACTTAACTCAAACTGAATTTAACTCAACGGCCAAACCGTGAGATAAACTTCAAAGCGTGTGCGCGATAGCGAGGGTAAAAATTCAATTATCAGGAAATGACCGCATCTGGAATTGAGCGGTATAAAGCATCATCAGTTGTTGCGGTGTTATCATCTCGTGAAGAGATTAAGGGCGTGAATGGACCAATTTGTTTACATTAATAAAATTGCTGTACCCATAAGGCGAACACACTATCTAGATTAGAACGATTTTCGGGGCACTTTGGAATAAGCTGCAATTACCCCGAAAATTACTCTATAAAATGAGTTTAGTAGGTACTTGATAATAAATAGCAACAGTTATCACTTATCGCTAAATAGTCAGACGGCTCGAGGACTTTTCCATAAGAGGGGCTTCAAACTTCAAACCTTTTACTTTACATCGATATCAAAATAACGAAACTTAATACGAAAGGTAACAGGAAGCCTTTCTTTTCATTGCGATATCTCTGCGACAAACTGGTAACATTTCGAATATGACAAATGTTAAAAGAATCGGATAACGTCGAATTGGGTGCCCTTGATACAATTTGAAAATCTCACCTTGGTGTTTTCGACGAGAGTTGCGACTCTGCCGGGCTGAAATAAACGGAAACAAATCGGGTTATTTATTGTTTCATGTAATTTCTTCATGATGTATGCGTACATACCTTATCTTCGGTTCCTCTGTGTGTGGTGTTTCCTTGCCAGAATCGTCTGTGGAATCCCTGCACGTGTCCCGTGACGGCCTTATGGAACCGAAAACCGGGCCGCCAGCACAGGGAGCCGTACCCGAAGACCCAGAGGGCCTTCTTCTCGCTTCCGGCGACCTCGTCTTCGAGCACTGCCACAACACTGGCCGCCGTCTCCATCGCAACGTCGGATCGCCGGGCTGATGCAACACTCCGGAGACAGCTGTCAGAAGAGTTAAGTCGAATCAATCCGGAGAGGAGAAGCGTGCGACACTGCCGCTGCCGACGAGACGAGGTCGGGGAACGAGCCAATTATCGTTTCTTGCGAGATTTCGGAGCGCGCGAGCCGTTTTTCAAAATCGCTGTGCCGTCTGTGCGCGGAGCCGATTTGCCGATTTCGCCCTGCCACGAGCCACGAGCGAGCGCGAGCGCGAAACTCATGAGGTGGGAGTGCGGAAAAGTCGCACGAGTGCGCCGATTTTTCTACCAAATACACTGACCACGTGTACGCGCGCGTACTTACCTGGTGTGACACTGCATTAGAGAAAGATGTGACAGAGGCGAATCAAGCAGACTGTTTAATTTAGACATCGCCGCGAAAATAAACAATCCGACAATCAAAACACCGTGTCAATGATCTTCCTTATACAAAACATTTTTGAAAGCTCTAGGCGCACCTAAGTATTAGTACGATAAAACACGAGTCAATTATTATCTACTCTGCTATATTGCTATTGCTCATTCTTAGAAGGAGAGAGTCGCCTACAACGTAAACAGAAAGAGCGAAAAATGGCTCGTAAAACCGGCGAATAACCGCACGCCATGTATTCGCATCCTCAGGCCCGGATAGACGACTCTTTGGAAGGGTACGCCCGGTAGCGATGTTCCAGTCCCTCCCACAATAGGAGCCGTAATTGTGCGACAATGTTCATTTTACGACCACTATATTCCCAACGATTGAAAAACCGGTGCCTTCATAAAAACGTCACCATAATTTAACACCATTTCGACAATCATTTTTACAACTTCTGTACCCAGTACCCATCACTTAAGGCCGGACCGAGCCAGGTTTTAGGGCTTTTCGCATTTCGTTTGGGTGTTCCGCAGTTTGATACTTCCCTGTCGCCTTTAAGGCGGCTGTGGCTTGGCGCTTATCGTTCGATAATCGAAGAAATTTAAATGTTGCCCGCACTTTCTGTGAGAATATTTCCTCACTAGAAATTTCTATACAGGTTCTCTTCTTCAATTTGAATCCTTGTCAAAAGATGGCGCCCCGTGAGTGTTTTCTTTTGAATTTTCTTCTCCCGTTAATATATTATAATACTTTTTTTAATTATTGAGATCAACCGGGGTTTACGAAAGTAGTCCTATTGTGTGACGAGTGCCTATTTCGGTACTGGAGTATGGAAATTGGCGGTTCTCGAGCTGCCGCTTTTGAGGATATTCAAATTGCCTCGGACACTTAGTGGCGATGATGTTTTCGAGCTTTTTTTTCTACTTCTTGCGGGCCTAAAACCCCGGTGAGAGACAGGTTGTTTGCGAAACAATTAGCGTATATGCCATACGGTCGGTCTCCCAACTTATCCAAGAGGGATGAAGAAGCAGCATCTGCTTCCAACATTTGCCATTTTCATTTCGGACCCACCCCCCGGGCAACTTTGGAAATGTTATACATTCATCTTTTAAAATCCATACTTATGATACGCATTAAATTCTCTAAAAAGATTGAAATGAAAGTGGATATGCAAATACCGTACATGAAAATGTTCAGGTACTACTTATTATACTTATGTAAGATGATGAGTTTAAAATTTATTAGGTATGTAGATATGTACCTACCTACTTAAGAGTAAATCGCAAGTTTATTAGCATAATTAAACCGTTATACGAACCCTCTTTCACTCTGCCTCTATTATTATTATTATTATTATTATTATTATTATTATTATCATCGTTGCGTCAAGTAAAATCGACATGAGTTTGAGTTATCATTACCCACTGTCAGTGGTCAAACCTCATTACCAATAAATTTTATAAACAATGTGCCCCGTCAGGTAAAATTTCAGTCGAGTACTAACAGAATAGTGCGCCCAAACATCTGTTGGGAGCATCTGCACGAACGTCCCGAGATTCCGGCCCATTGTATTTTCGACTCTGGTTCACATTAAAAACTTGTTAAAATCTTCTCAATATTTACGTAACCATTATAGAACGTCTCACCTGTACCAGATCGATTGGTCGAAATCCGATCGTGGTGATTTTTCATCGAAATTAATCGCGCTCTCCAATATGTATTACCTTTACGTATCAGTAAAGTAAAAGATGGTACCGGCACTTTCGCACATCCACTTAATGTAAAATGTGGGTGTTCGGGCCCGAAGCAATTAAGGATTCGTTCAAAAAATTGGTTGATGTGCGATGATCGGTACTAACTTTCATTTCCATAATATAATTTTAAACGCTTTTAACTTTCTATGCAGCGGAGATGAGATGAACCCGATGGAAGAGGTACTCTCGTACCGATTACCGAGACAAGAATCACTCACTCGATTCTTAATTAATTACCACTCGTCTACATGCATTATCGAAATTGCAGGAGGAAACGTCACATCCATCGCCCCGAGCTTTTTATTCGGGACTCTCCCGCTGCATCCTCTAGTTAAGAGCCCATCCGGTTCGCCAAGCAATAAACACACTCGTTTCGTACAAATTAATTGGTAATTATACAGCCGCGTCTATCAAAATTAATTTGTATATATCCGATGAATAAAAATACCTGTAACAGTTATTTCTGAACTGATTCCGATGATCAGGTTTAGAACACCGGGCTACAATAAGAAAAAAGCAAAAGCTCTTATATCGATGGGTTTCCAGAAATAACTACTTTTACCGTGGGAACTACTTAAATTACATTGTGCATCAGTTTACGCCTAAATCTTATTAATAAAATCTCCCTGATGCTGTACACGACGATAATAATGTTGCCGGATACAAATTGGATGGGATGTGGCATCATCGGGCATCGCGGTTATGTAAATTCCAGTTATTAATGCGTTTTCAATGGCGTACCGACATGAAATTTTACGAATGTTTTGCTCGCGAGTCGAGTGCAAGCGAAAATCTTTCTAAATACTTCGCATTTGATTATCTAATGAAATCGTCAATTTATCTTTAGGTACTCGAGTCTCGATCGTCTCGGTACCGGTTTTTTTCCTCGAAAAAAATTGCAGACTTTGAAGAATCTCGCTTTATTTATCGTTGTGGGATACAGTTACACAAGGATAATGCAATTTCCTAGGTGATTTAGTCATCGACTTGTGTACCAACGCAAGTGATGATTTTATTAAATTTAACGATTTCTCAATTATGCATAAATCCAGATAACTGTCGCCTATAAATCGCGAAGCGAATATAATTAATAATAATTACATAGGTAAATTAGCATTAGCGCCAGGAATTTTAGAAAAGGGGTCTCGATGGAAAAACGTAGGGAAGAACTGCGCATTATCATCATGTCCCACATTTCCTCTCATAGATACTTGTCCACATCTGAAATGCGTACAATATTGAAAAAATTAATAAACAACTTTCTACACCAAGTATAATACGGAGACATAGTTAGATCCAACTACATGTCTCGAGATGCT